>JAUYWG010000032.1:11543195-11559168 GCA_034779775.1 Enteromius afrohamiltoni
GGTGAGTATGCTGGCCATGCAAGAACTGGGACATTTTCAGCTTCCAAGAACTGTGTACAGATCCTTGCAACATGGGGTGATGTTCATGGATGTATGGCACAACAATGGGCCTCAGGATCTCATCACGGTATCTCTGTGCATTATATTTACCATAATATTATGTCTGAAATGTAAGTAACTTATTGACCACCTTACTGAACAAAGGTCTGACAGAAATTTGGGTTTCCCTCATCAGTTTTTTGGTGCATAAGCCACGTTAAACATTTTTTAACATTAAGCATTTTAGAATGTCCCTTTTTCGATATTCAGTTATATCGAGGCAATTCGGTCGGTACCCAGAAAAAAGTATCGAACTCGATACCCAGTCCTAATGACCACTGATTCATCAAACCTGCTTTCCTGCAGTCTTACTGACTGTTTTGTAGTACTAAAAAATATGCTTTATGTTTGGGAGTGGAACTACATCATTCGAGCTGTTCGCTTTTTATTAACTCAAAAGAACAAATTTATTAGATTCATTTATTTAGGACAGGATTACACTACTTGCACTGTATGCTTTTGATTCACTTAAAAGCAGAAGTTCTTTAGAGTAATTTGCAGAGGATACAGTGACACTGGTTGCACCGTACACACACACACTCATTTTTTGGGACTGGAACTACATTGGTTACGCTTTATGCTTTTGATTCATTTAAAAGAATGGATTCATTAGTCATTTGTTTGGAAATGACACTGTTTGTGCTATATGTTTTTGATTCATTCAAAAGAACAAATTCATTAGAGTTATTTATTCAGGAATTGAATTACACTGATTGCTCAGTGTTGACTTAAAAGAACTAGTTCCTAAGAATAATTTACCCATAATATGACACTGGTTGCGCAATATGCTTTTGTTTCAGTTTATTTACGTAAAATGTTTGGCAGTGGAACTACATTGCTTGTTCTGTTGTATTCTGTTCATCATTCTGGAGATCATTAGATGTAATATTGGTGTTACTGCACCACTGATGAACAACTACAGGTAAACATCAGTCAAGCGGGAACATATGCAGGAACCATTAATGGAAACAAATGACATTTAATTTTGAAATATATATATATAAACTGAAAAAAGCTGGTTCCCAACAATAGTTAATAACTAGAAAGCATTGCATATTTTGCTTCAAAGCACAAATTTAAGCATCCTGTCTTGGAATTCCAGCTATCTGAAAGAGCACATCTGTATTTCTTCAGTGAAATCCGCTTTTCCCTCCTAATTTTCAAAGCATGTGTGAAAGGCTATAGGAAGAGAAATCTGTGTGGTTAATATAGCTTCAGTGATGTTAAGTCAGGAGCAATTTGTCCATCTATAGTTCATAGTTTTCATTAGGCGAAAGAAACACAGCAATAAACACTCTACAGCAATGTCGAAGTTGTTTTCTTTTGTCTCTCTCCGCTGCACACCCCAGTGACCCATAGCCAGAGGTGGTGATGTTGCTTGTTTACATGGTGCGGTTTGGTTATAGTTGAGTGAGGGTGGGATGGTGGGGGCTGAGGCCTCTCCTGATCTCCCCCACACAGACCACCTCACCAAACCCTCAATGCAAACCCCCCTCTACATCCGGGGCCATAGGGCCCTGTTTTGATGTTTACACAGATGTTTAGGTCTAAGGACAAGCTCCCCAGCGACCTGCCCACCCCCCAGCTCTCTCATGGGGCTTTCATTTTAGCCTGACCTGGATGCCATGGCTGCCACTCCGACCATATGCCGATGAGTCAAACAAGGATGTGAGGCTCGTTGTGGAATGTCTGGAGTTTTTCTGGAGATAGTGGACATGTTTATTTGCTAAGCCTCAATCTAAACCCAACAGGGGTCCACTTTACTCTTAGCTGCAGCAAAAACATGCAGCATGTGGCGAATTTGACGGTCTGTTATGTACAATTCATACTTGCTGTTCGTACCAGTGTGAGACTATTTATGGTTGACCATTTATTTCCTCTAGATCCTTGTCCTAAGGCTCAATGGTAATCTGAACCAGACTGACACAAATCAATCATTCTCATTCAAGACAAGCATGAAGCATGCTCTCTTGCCACAGTAAGCCTTCATGGTGTAGTTTCAGCTTGGCTCGTGAAAACAAACAGAGGGGCATTTATTCGCTTCCACCATCATGTGGTGAAACACTGTGATCTCTAAAGCTGCTTTGCAAGAAATTGCTGAAATAGTTGTTGTTGTCTTGAAGGAATGTGGCAGTGTTTCAGATGTTTTGTTACGTTCATGCCAGAATAGAAATCATTTAAAGCATAGGTCATTATCAGCATAGAAAGCATGATATATAGAAAGATCATTTGAAATAAATATATACATATTAAAAGTTGAATGCCGTAGGTTTAGGTTACAACATTAGGTTAAGTGAATGCTAGCTTTTAATTTGTTAAAGCAACCAAAGCCACTGTCCTGATCTTTTTTGCCAGCACATGATTTATTAATTAAGATTAATGAATATGCATTTATTTCATGCATTAATTTTTTTTGATGCAATGTTCTTTTCTGTTTCAGGTATCCAGGAAGGAAGTGAATGCACTAAATGTAAAAATGACTGGGCCCTGAGGGTAGCGATTGCTCTTCTGTATGTACTTTGTGCACTGCTCACTATAGCTGTGGCTGTGCTTGGATACAAAGGTAGGAAGTCCTCCTGACATTGACTCTGTGGATCACACTCATTTATCTTTTGCACGATTGCAGCTATACATTCACAATGAAGACAGCAAATCTACAAAAGTACAGCACAGACCATTCCTCCTGTCTATTGCTTTGAACAGAAACCTGGAAAATCTAGGTTCACTGGGTCTATATCTTATCCAGCTAAAATGTACCAAGAATGTGCCACAAATGAACATTCCCCATAATTTCTGCTGTTCAGTTTTGAACTTTGGCTCACTTTATTATTTGTCCTGACATAAGGCAACCATATTACACCGTAGAAACAAGATAGTTTTCCAAATATTGTCAGCCGGACTATCACAGTGAAATCTGTTTTCTGTATTAGCTGGGAAAGCTATGAGCACTGTAAAACAGAGCATTGCAGTTTATTTTGTCTGGTGCCAAAAACCAGGATAAGATAATGCACGTGTTTGTCTTCCAGAAGGACACAGTAATTAAACATATTTTCTTTAGCTTTCATATATAGTTTAGTTTCTAAACAACTTTATTCTTTTATGTGAAATAGCTAACAGTGGGTTTGCAATGAAATATTCAGAAGGCACAACAATATTAGGTCCCACTTCAAATTAGGTGGCCTTAAAGGTGCTCTATGAGATGTTGCTGGATTTTAGCTCGATTTCATTTTTATCTCAAACCGTATGCATCACCCCTTGATCATCTGTCTGCCCTTTGAATACATTGAGGAAAAAACCCGGTCTCGAAAGACAACACAGAGGCTGCAATACCAAAAGAAACCCTATGGGCACAGGATGTGCACCAAAGCAATAACAAACTACGGCCAACCAATCGCCAAGAAGAGGTGGGGTTTAATGCACGTGCACATACAGTAATAGACAGAGTTGATTGTACAGCGTGAATCTGAGAGCGGGTTAGCTGAATACTGTCTATTATTTTTGGGAAATGGCTGAGGCACGACCGAAGAAAAGACGCTCGGAGGAATATAAGGTAAGAAGAAGAGAAATCGTGAAGAAACCAAACAAGACCCGGATTTACATTGGGGATTTGTTTAAACTGTGGAGAGAAATCCGGCATCAAAAGGACTTCCAAACCTGTGCACAGGTTTGCACAGGTTTTTTATTGCACAGGTAGGTAAAGTCGCATTTACGTGTTGAAAGAACATTCACATGCGCCAATAAAAAACTAATAGTTATCTCCTTTCATATAAATGCGCTTTGCGCATTCTCGGCAGTTACAGAAACACTGGGGGGAGGGGGAGCTTGCTCTGTTTTGTTTTGGATTTACGTGAAACGTCAGCAGACGTGATGTCAAACAGCATCTCATAGAGCACCTTTAACTATTGTGTACTTGCATCTAAATTAATCATTTGGTACAATGCACTTACGGTGTCCATACATGTTTTTACATTACCCTTATATATTTTAAAAAATACCTATATGTAATTACATTTGTAATTAATTTCTATATTTACAATTATAACCTTACACCTTTACCCAACCTTAAACCTACCCATACCACCAAACCTGTCCCTAACCTTACCCGTATCGTACCTTAGTAGCAAGCAAAAGTGTTTTGTGTTACAATATAAACACATTAAGTACATAGTAGTTAATATAATATATAATATATCATACGACAAAGTGCTAACAAAAAGCACTCCACATCTGTAGCCTGCTTGAAAATGTGTCCTTGCTTATTTACCTTTAAATGAATGTGATCTGATTGTCCAGATCTCCTCTGGTTCTCTACAGCCCTAATGCCAACCAGATGAGAAGACCATGTAAAGCAGCAAGTTTCACTACAAACCTGCTCCAAAGGAGATTTTATGCCTTAGGGGTGATCTTCTGTCCTAAAACCCACAGGTTGATTAACAGGGACATCATGCTTCCATTGTTGGCAGTGCCAGAAACCATCTGGATACCTTATTCTGTATTGCTTCTCAACAACGTCATATAGACAGGGGTTTTTAATTGCACGTTCAGATATAGCCCAGTGAGTGTCTCAATGGTGCGTATTTAGATTGAGTCACTCATTTTGTCATCTAAGAGAACCATTTCACTAAACTCCATTCAAAAATAACACGGCTTATACGGGATAAATAAGAAAGAGTGAGAGAAAGGGAGGGAGGGCAGGAGACTGGCAGTGTTGACCTCCCGCTGACAGACTCCCAATGTGAAAATGACCAACAAGCCTTTGAAATGGACCTCCGTGTTTTGTTTTTCCCCTACAGCATATATTTGTTTTGTGTTCGGTTACACAAGCACAGTCTGGAATGCTAACACCCAAGATCTTTGATGCGTTTGAGTTTGCTGGCAGCAGATACCCTTGCTGCATGTCTGAATGAAACATGAGTTTAAAAAACAGAGAGAGCAAATACACTGGAGAGCGAAGATGATGACTTTTATTTTTTCCATTCATGTTTGAACGCCAGTGAGATTTTCAATTGGATAAACAATTGGATTTGAAACTGTTCCGGGCCTTTGTCAGGATAGCCTGTAAAGATCACCTTCTGACCGTTCCAAAGTAAAAGACAAATGTGACAGTTGGTATTTTAATCATACACTTCTTACTAAAAGAAAAATGCAGACTGAATAGCAAAAGCGCCCTCTAGTGGTGTACTTGAAGACATACTCCTAGAATTATGTTTAATGCAATACAATGTTGTATAAGAACATAAATGGTCAGGTTATATTAACATTTCAGGTATCTTCAACTAAGGTTTCAATATTGTTCAAATCAGGGATGAGACCAACATCTGTCTTTGAATGGCTATTGTGGTGCCTGCTGGGAATCACCAGAATGGAGTTGCTCTGATATTGACTCCTCAAGATCCATTCTAAATTCCTGAGAATATTAAGTGTCATGCATTTCCTGCATGACTGTGTTTGTGGAATGTATGTTGTATTTTTATGCATGTACGCTGGACAAGTGAAAAATGTTCAATCATGTCCACATAGGTCAAAACGGTCAGTATTTTGAAGGAATGCTGTCTCAGAAATGCCTTAGGTATTGCCTGTAGTACATAGTGCAGACAAAGTCTGACGGGCATTTACAATGTATGCCCACAGTGGTCCAAAGAATGGATAATGTAACCGAGGGTATGGAGAATTATGGAGGGAAGATCATGGCTGTAGAGACAGACCTCAAGAAACTTGGTAAGTCCAGACCTGAGATATTGCAATGTAACAATCACATACCTGGCTCAGTGCACATTGTGGAGTCCATTAATCTTAAGTTTTATTTGCTTCAGTGTCAGAATGAAAAAAAAAACCTAAAGCTATTTATTTATTTATATTTATTAAAGAAAAAAATGTGGAAAAATTATATTGTTGGGGATATTTTTATTTAAAAAAGGGAAAAAAATGTAAAACGTTTACTAATTAATAATAGAATATTCAGAATATATATATATATATATATATATATATATATATCATCAAATAATGTATTAATAAGTAATAATATAGATAGATAGGTAGTTTTGTGGGAAAGTATGGTTTTAATTCCAGATGTAAGGACAATGTTCAATTAAATTAATCATTAAATATTCATAATCGACAATCTTATTCTCTAATTCCTTTTTTTTTTCATCTTAATAAACTTCTAAATTTGATAAGCAGATGATCAAGCAGGAGAGAAGTCAGAAAATGCCTCTAGTGAACTTCTGTCATTCAAGATGGAAATTCAGACACTGCAGAAGCAGCTCAGTGACGTGGCCGTGAAGGCTTCTAACAACAGAGCTGTTCTCGAAGAGCTACAGCTAGCCGGTGAGGACATGCAGAGCGGGCATCACTCACTGCGAGATCTTTTGGAGAGCAATGCCAATGTCATTAGCAAAGTAAACCGCACCTTAAACTCATACAGCGGCTTGATTGACGGACTAAAGACAGACACGGCTCGGCTCCAGATGGACCTTCAGGTGCAGGCGAACGAACAGGGCCGAAACACGCACAGCATCAGCACTCTGAACTTCACCCAGACCCAGCAGAGGAACCTCATCAGCTCCCTCCAGAGGTCAGTGGAGGACACCAGCCAGGCTGTCCAGAAGCTTAAGAACGACTATCAGAGCCTTCAGCAGGTGGCTAGGCAGACCAAAGCGGATGCCGACTGGCTGAGAGAGAAGGTCCAGAACCTTCAGGCCTTAGCTGCTAACAATTCTGTGCTGACTCGCTCTAACAGTGACACTCTGGAAGACGTGACCTCTCAGCTTAACTCGCTCTCAGAGCAGGTGCAGAACTCCTCAAGCATCGCCGACAGCCATGAACAGAGCATCCGTGAGCTCATGGACCATCAGCGAGACCACGATAATGCCACCTCCTTGACGTTTGATGCGCTAGAGGCACGTCTGGACCGCAACGAGGCGGAAATGGACCGCATAACGGGGAATGTAAGCTTCACCACGCAGCTGCTCGGAGTGATCAGCTTGGATCTGAATGGTCTTCGCACCTGCTCTGAGACGGTGGCCCAGCATTCGGACCTGCTGCTGGGGCTGAACAGCAGTGTAGCAGAAACCAGATCTGACAACACCGAGCTCAAAACCCAGCAGGAAGAACTCGCCACCAGGCTCGACAAAGAGGTCAGCAGCCTCTCCATAGTCATGGAGGAAATGAAGCTGGTCGACAGCAAACACTCGCAGCTCATCACGAATTTCACTATCCTTCAGGGTAAGATCAAAGACTAGGCCTCTATTTATTTCAATTATATATAATCAGTCCTATTTTATATTTTAAATCATATTCATAATAAGTAGTGCTATTTTAGAATTATTTATATACTATTTTAGTTTATAATTTTTGTATTTTTCAGTTTTCACTTTCAGTTCAGTTTATAGTCATTTTGTTCTGCTGACATTTAAAAAACATACTATATTTAAATTTTTATTTAGTTTTCGAATAGTTTAGTTTGCATTTACATCTATTACTTTTATTTCAGCTTTCAATTAATAATTAATATCAATATCAAAACAGTTTGTATTAATATTAATATCAAAACAATATATTACAGCATAGAATACATGATTTATGAATTATGTACTAAAATCATTAAAAATTTATAAAACTCTCAGAATTTCTTGTAGTACATACAGTATTTTGTCTTTTGTGTCGTTATGGTGACTCTACACTGTATATATACCCAGAAAGTTTTATTTAATTATTTAAATATTTTGAGCTATAATTTCCAAAAATTGGCTTTATTGTGGAGTGCCATTAGTTTGAATTGATGAGTGATCTTTTTTAAAATCTTCAAATGTAAATACTTTGCACATATCAGTATTTTTGAATATAAGAGTAAATAATTTTCACTACCAGAATTTTGTGGTTTTAGAAGAGTAGGAGTTAATTTCTTTGTTTCACATTTCAGGTCCTCCTGGTCCAAGAGGTCCTCGGGGAGACAAAGGATCCCAGGGGCCACCTGGTAAAGCTGGCCAGAAAGGTGAAAATGGTGAAAAGGGAGCACCTGGTGTTGCTGGACCTAAAGGAGAAAAGGGCCCAGCAGGGCCTCCTGGTGTACCAGGAATGAAAGGACCACCCGGATCAAGAGGAAGCCCTGGGCAAAAGGGTTCACGAGGATCTGGGGGCAGGGCGGGGCCTTCAGGAGAGAAAGGTGACCCTGGTATACCTGGGCTGCCTGGAAGAGATGGTCCGCTAGGTCCTCCAGGGCCACAAGGGCTGCAAGGACTTAGAGGGCCTGCTGGACCAACTGGGCCTGCAGGACTGGACGGCCCCCGTGGGCCCGTTGGTCCCATTGGCCCACCTGGACCTCCTGGATTACCAGGACTTCCTGCACCAGTTGTTGTGTCCCCGGTAGATCCACAAGGCTTTGTCAACCGCCATGTAGCGCCACCCCCTACAAGAACACCAGGTACTAGTTTTTCTTACACTGACTGTTCACATACACCTGTGGGTCTCACATGTTTTACAGTTACAGTATCCAACACAGTGAAAAATTGTCATTAATTACTCACTCTCATGTCGTTCCAAACCGGTAAGAAATTTTTGAGGAAATCTAAGAGCTATCTGACCCTCTATAGACAGCAACTTCAGGTTCGCGACAAAACAGAAATAACATAATTTACTCAACCATTGTCTTACGCTATTTGGAGAGTACTGAAGAACGCATTTGAAGTAATCAGCATAGTTTGCGTTCGGGGGTGAGAACATGAATGTAATAAATGTTGTTTATGCCTGGGGGAAATCATGGGAATGCATTGTGATACTCTCTAAAATAGCGGAATACGTAACTTGGGAGAGAATGGTTGAGTATATTATGTTATTTTTGTTTTCTTTGTGCAAAAAAAAACGAATTCTCCTAGTGTCGCAAAAAATTCATCCACTGATGTCACATGGACTGTTTTACTGTCTACGGAGGGTCAGGTGGCACTCTGATTTCATCAAAAATATCTAAATTTGTTTAGCACAAAAGTTAAAAAGTAAATAAAAATTAGTTCTAATCGTCATTTCATTTTCTTGCAACTTGAATTGTATGAAACCAGTCTTTCTCATAAGTGCTACTTTTTAGCACAAGTTCTGACAATGTTTTTAATGTTTTCTTTTCTTTCTTTTTTTAGGGTGCCCACCCCAGTGGAAAAGCTTCAGAGACAAATGTTACTACTTCTCATCAGAGAATCTGAACTTTAATGAAACGAAGGAAAGATGCAGCAACACGAGTTCAACTATGCTGATCATCAATGATGAAGAGGAGCAGGTAAATCCTGGATATTATCATTATTATTATTAATAATATTAATATAATAAAACAGCTTGCAGTGTGTCACCACCGACAGCCTTGTGGGCAGCTCGCCGTGTTGAGTTTTAAACCTAACTTTACTCTATATGTGTTACACGATGCCTACTTTATTATCTCTCACAGCTATGGATAAGGAGGCAGATTTCTGGAAAGGGCTACTTCTGGCTGGGCCTCACCGACAGTGCTATTGAAGGCACCTGGACATGGGTGGACGGGAGCCTGCCCGACTATACGTGAGTGAATAGCTGAAATAAAATGCATCATAAAATGATTGTTACACTTGTGTGTTTATATTACATATCCAGCGTATAACAATTGTTCCATCATCTAATTTATAGGAGATGGCAGTGTGAGGAAACATTTCTCATTAGTTTTGTCTGAATTTAATTAAAAGGAAATGGAAGCCTGGACAGCCTGATAACTGGAGCCATGGTCACGAGGCTGGGGAGGATTGTGCCGGGTTAATACACGAGGCCAGTTGGAATGACTTTTTCTGCACAGAACGCATTGGTTTCATTTGTGAACGAACAAATGAATGTAAGTTACAATTCCTGTTTCTTACATACAATGCTGCGCTTGATTTTGTTTAATTCACTGCGGTCATTTCTCCATTATTCACAGCCAAAGTTCCAGTTTTATAGCACCTGTTGTGAGTGAACTGAGAATATTGGATAAGACAATCACAGAGACAGTTCAGACGACTTCTGTCACAGTATGCTCTCATAAAGCACGAACGATCGCTTTGCCTGGAGAGCCACGTGTGTGACGGACACAAAAGTCATCGACAATCACAAGCGGTTGAAGACTGCAAACTATACAATGCACACTGATCACCAGTCACGTTAACGTTTAGATAAGTGAAAACGCTGTAATGTATTGTAATCATGTGATTGTAAATACCTGTGTCATTAACAAAGCTGATGCCACATTATTCCAGTGCAATACAATGAAGCTTTGTAGCTGCTTTAATTACAATAAAGCTTTTAACAGCCAACCGTAAAGCTACAATTAATATGTTAATATGTTTTTATGACTATAATCCAAAATTTGTTCATACCAGAGTTTTGCATCTTACATCTTGGACATCATTAATGTGATTTTATGAATAAATCTTTAAAGTTTTGAATTTTTTCCAAATATTTGATTATGCAGTAGCTATGTATAAAATAGTTGTGTATTTGAATACATGTACATGTATGTAGTTATCATCAAAGACCATGTTTTTATCTGAAATAAAATATAGTTGGTATTTTTCAGTATGCTTTATGTTGAAGTCCTTTTGATACATGTTTTATTGTGGAATGTTCTACATGTAACACAATAATGCAACATCAGCTGTAGTTGCTTTAACTAGAAATGTAAATGTATACAGTAAAAAAAACAGCAATATAAAATATTTTTATTGTTTAAAATAACAGTTTTATGTTTATTTATTTTAAAATGTAATTTATTATTTTGATGCAAATTATTACTTCACAGTCATTCTTAAATTGCTGATTTGGTGATCAAGAAACATTTATTGTTATTATATATTATGTATTTATAAAATTATATTATTATTTTGCTATCTCAAAAATAAAAATAAAAATTACAAATATACTATATATTAATTATACCAATATTATGAATGTATTATATATATATATATATATATACATACTTTTATATATATATATATACTTTTTATGTACTGTAAATATTTCTTACCGTAAATGTATTATATATTTGAATAAAGGAACATATTATTCTAAATTAATATTTCACAAAATGACTGTTTTAAGCCTTAGTGACCATAATAGAGAGAAGAAAAAATTTATATATATATATATATATATATATATATATATGTTTTATTAATTATAAAAAATTTTAAAATAGTTGAAATCATATACATATTATATACGTAGTCTATATATTTAAATTGGACATTTTATAATGAATACCTAACATTTATTGAAAATCCCCCTTGTTGGGTAGGTCCATGCAATTTTGTAATTTTATTGTTCATTGTTTATTTATTGTTTATTATTTACTTTACCCCAAAAGAATGTCCAAATTAGTTATGAATTATCCTCCTTTAAGCAAAAACACATTTGTCATAATTTTTCCTCTTAAGTTCTTATATAGTTCTTAACAACTGGTCTGCCCCTTCATGTCACAATTTTATATTTTAACTAGTCCAATAAGACAAAAAACAAGAAAGAAAGTGTTTATATCATCTCGTGACTGCTGAGTCAGACAGGGTCTACCATGTGATGAAGTCATATGATTTGTCAACTGTATTTTCCCTAGCCTTCACAAAGTCATCATTTTACACTATCCGATTAACAGATCCCAGAGTCGAATAACAAACATCTCGTTCACATCCCGCTCATATTTATTTGGATATGCCCAGCTGTTTGTGTGTTTTAACTGTGGTATGTGCACGCTCCAGCTCTGTTACCCAGAATGCACCGCTGCAGTGCTGCGAGTAAGTGACTGAGGAGGGGATCCCATCAGCAACACTAAGTGTAGTTTCTATTTTATTATGTTTATCAATTCACTTTTAACCAAGTGCTGACAGGGAGACGAACAAGAAGAGGATCGAGCTTAGATTTCGCCGCCTGTATATCTCGGCCATGCCTCTCTTCACGTCTAATCCCTTCGATCAAGATGTTGGTAAGTTTGAGATGTCATGCAGTTAGCAGGCGAGCTAACGGCGGCTCATCTGAGTCTATTGTTGTTCATGGCAACCCACCGGCTTTTTGGTTCTTTTCTTAATCACTATGACTTTTTGTGACAATTTCGCAACGACATTCAATGTCCCATTAGTGGTTTAAACCCGAAACAGTTTTACTGACAACAGTTTCGCAGCTAGAGAGCATAACATGTTATTAGCCCGATGGCTAGCCAAGTTTGTAGCTAAAGAAGACGTGACTGACCGTTAACCAGCAAAATCTCATTTTCTCCATTTGTATGGCGTTGACAGTGCTTTATTGACTAAAAACAGACGCTTTGCAGTCCACTTCAAATAATTTGAACCATTTGACTCTTAATGGCTTGATTCATCCTCGAGCGGAGCTAACGGTTCACACGGTGACGCTGCAAATGTCCCAGCTGCTCCTGTTATGTATTATTAGCCGTTGTGTTATTGCTGAGACTGATGATATTTCATCTGTATGTCTGTGTCCTTTATAATAGACCTTTAGTAAGATTACAGAGTTGTGTTGTCTATATCATTATTGAATTATGAACCTGCTAATAATAGTTTTGCTGGGGCAAACAGCATGTGCCGTTATAATATAAATCCATGCATTTTAGGAATTGTGTCAAATGTAGCTTAAGGGTTATTTTTGCATATTCACATATAGGTTGATCTGAATGTATTAAGACTTTGCAGATGTGGGTAATGTCAGATTTCGGCAGTGAATGCTGGAGTGATATACAGTAGCTGCAGATGTCATTGTTTGAGCTGCTTTAATGGCATAGAAGCATTTTCTGTGTAGAATCATTCTTCTAGATGGCTTTGTTTGTTGTAAATAGTTAATGGGGGGGTTCTGTACTAGATTATAGATGGTGAACACAGCCAGCATGTTTTTGTTTTGGTTGACCTTTGTCCTCTGTTTGACAGCTGGCTAGATTCACAAACTGAATCTCACAACAA
This sequence comes from Enteromius afrohamiltoni, assembly GCA_034779775.1. Taxonomy (NCBI): domain Eukaryota; kingdom Metazoa; phylum Chordata; class Actinopteri; order Cypriniformes; family Cyprinidae; genus Enteromius; species Enteromius afrohamiltoni. Next base: position 11,556,248 of record JAUYWG010000032.1, read on the forward strand.
ACGTAGGTCATCGGTTAACCTTCTGTAAACAGGGTTATTGCTTTCTGTAATAAATTGACTTTTTTTGTTGTGGGAAATATTTGCTGCTTGGTCTGGAATTGATTTTCGTGGGGCTTTAAACAATTATGGCTATTGATTATAAAATTAAATCCACATCAAAATAAAATTATAATAGAAGTTGCTGTAAATAGAGATTTCTAATAAAATAGTGTGGTATGATTGGTATTCCAATTGAATTAATGAACAGTGAGGTTTCTAAACAATGGCACAATCTTAAATGTAATGAAAACAGAGGTCTGGCATATACACTAACAGTAAGAGGAGGTCAGTAAGATTATTAAATTATTATTTAATTACTAAATTATTTTTTTCATCAAAAATGAATTAAATTAATTTTTAAAAAGACAGTAAAGACTTAAAATGTTACAAACGATTAATATTTAAAATTAATTGTTTTAATTTTGTATCACAGTTCCCACAAAATATTAAACAGCACTTTCATTATTGACAAGAAGTGTTTCTTGAGCACATTTAAATGTATTTACTTATTTTTTACTGTAATTTTGTTAAATAAGTAAATTCATAATAATTTCAAAATGTGAAAAACTCCTACCAACTCTAATTTGATAGATATATCTGAATTATAACCCATTATTATTACTGTATTACCTTTTTTTTTTTTATAATCGTTTTTTGTTAGTTTGCAAATGAATGTTATGCCACTGAATCATTTATCATTATGAGGGATAAACACTTGAGTAACTATTCTTTTGCAGAGAAAGCGACAAGTGAAATGAATACGGCTGAGGACTGGGGCCTCATTCTGGACATTTGTGACAAGATTGGACAGTCTCGCACCGGGTTAGTGAATGAGTGAATTTTTTCACGTCTTTCAGATTAATGGGTTTTAAAAGGTTAAATGTTATTGCTTGTCTTCTGAAGGCCTAAAGAATGTCTGCGATCTATAATGAGGAGAGTGAATCACAAGGATCCGCATGTTGCGATGCAAGCATTGACGGTAAGGAAAAATTATTCTTAATGCTTTCTACTGGATGAGGCGAAATCATGCTTCAATCTCAAGTATGCAAACATCAGAAGACATTAATGAGCTCTCGATAATCAAATGAGTGTTTTCTCCTCCATAGCTACTAGGTGCGTGTGTGTCGAACTGTGGAAAAATATTCCATTTAGAGGTTTGCTCCAGGGAATTTGCTAGTGAAGTTAGCAACGTGCTAAATAAGGTATGTTTTTCATTTCATTTGTAGAAATACTTTATGCTTCCTGTTGTTTAGTCTAGTGGCTAAAGATCTTTTCTTCTCAAGGGTCACCCCAAAGTGTGTGAGAAGCTGAAGGCTCTGATGGTGGAGTGGGCTGAGGATTTCCGTAATGACCCCCAGCTTAGCCTCATATCGGCCATGATCAAGAACCTCAGAGAACAGGGCGTCATCTTCCCTGCCGTGGGCTCTCAGGTGAGCAGCCCTATCCAGCTCCCCACTGCACAGATCTGCCTGTTCACTGGATTCTGTCATGAGATATTTATACAATAAGTATGTATGGAATTAAATGTGTGTCTGGTGTGCAGCTTCGGTTTCGGTGTCAGCACATAAAACACACACAAAATGTTTAAAAGAAAACAATCAATAAATTATGTTCTTTTGAATATTTCTTCGGTTAAAATATATACATTACGGTTTCCACAAAAATAACAGCACTCTCCCTACCTTCAATACCACGACTGAGGTGAGACCCTTGGGCAAGTTCCCCCAACTGCTCCCCGGGCGCCGCAGCAATGGCTGCCCACTGCTCCGGGTGTATGTTCACGGTGTGTGTGTGTGTGTGTTGATCATTTCTCACTGCTGTGTGTGTACACTTGGATGGGTTAAATGCAAAAGCAAGTATGGATCACAATACCTGGCCTCAAGTCACTTCACTTAAAAAGTTTAAATCTGCACAAAAATATATAATTGTTCTTTAGGCTGTAACACTCTCAGGACCTCCTGATGGCAAAGGGAAGAAGTCTTTGTGTTTGAGCATGTGCTCTCGCATCATGCCAACGCTGCTGAGGTTGATCTCAGTAAGACAGTCAGTTGGTAGAACCCCAAAAAATTCACACCAGAGGATTCAACAGGCTGTCAGTGAAGACACTGGTGGATCCTCAAACCAAATTAAGACCCTTTACTGATGCTGGCAGCCCAATAAGACGACAACTGCGACAGAAGGGCTTCAAGAACCTTGTGTATTTCACCAGAACAGCGCTGCAGTTCACTTCGCCCACCTGATGAAGGACCTCTTCCAGGAGAATAACGTCACTCTTTTGGACCATCCTGCATGTTTCTATGATGTTTTTTTTTTTTTTTTTTTGGTTACAACACTTGACTTTTTTGTCCCATTACTCTCAGGATCTCAGGAAAATGACTCTTACTGCATCCAAAAGTGTGCTGCGCGAGGTGTTGTGTGGCTCAACCCTCCTGCCATGTTCAAAGATTTCAAAGACTTTTTGCCTTTGCCGTCAGGAGGACATGGCAGTGTTACTGCATGAAGAACAATGACATAATTTGCAGATTTTAACTTTTTAAGGCTGTGGTTTAAAACGTTTGATTAGCTGATGAACAGCCTGTTTGAGTTTAAATATAGTTTTCATTAAATTGCTTTTTAAATATCTTTCATCGTTTGAAATATGAATACTTGTAATGTTTTTCCTGGTCTTTAAGATTTTGTTCATATATATATATATATATATATATATACACACACACACTCAACAAAAATATAAACGCAACACCTTTGTTTCTGCTCTAAAGATCTAAAATTCATTCCAGATACACAATATTAGCATTTCTCTCAATTGTTCACAAATCAGTCTAAATGTGTGATAGTGAGCACTTCTGCACTTCTGTGCCACATCAAGATGCTGATCTGAC
>JAUYWG010000032.1:11559268-11613960 GCA_034779775.1 Enteromius afrohamiltoni
CTGTTATCGGTATCATTTTATTGTTTCATTTACTCTCTTTTTAAATTTTTTTTTTTTTTATTATTTCCATTTTTTCCATTATATTATATGCAGACTGCATAATATATTGAGTGTTGTTCTGTTGTGAGACTTTTCTGTGTATGGAGAAAATATATGTATGTTAATGTCTAAGTAATGAGATGTTGAACTTTATTTGTTCAGGCAGCAGAGCAGGCTAAAGCCAGTCCAGCATTGGTAGCTAAAGACCCTGCAACATCAACAAACAAGAAAGAGGAAGAAGACCTTGCTAAAGGTGGGTCCAAATCTGGAATGCTAATGTCTGGAATAGACTGTCATAAAGAAAGAGAGGTAATCTCTGTCTGTCTCTCTCTCTGTCCTTTTCTCAGCAATCGAATTGTCTCTAAAGGACCAGCGGCAACAGCAGCAGCCTCAGGTCTCTCTGTCTGGCCTCTACCCGAGTACCAGCAGCCTCCTCACATCTCACAAGGCTGACGGCAGAAAGGTCAGGGCTATCTATGACTTTGAGGCAGCCGAGGACAACGAGCTCACCTTTAAATCAGGCGAGATCATCACCATCCTGGATGACAGGTGAGTCTAGCTCTGTTCATTGATGGTCACAATGAATTTCACTCATAGGCTGTGTTTGAAATTATTTCCTTCATATGATATTCTCTACACATTGGTCATTTTAATCTCTTTCTGTTGGAAGGCTTGTTTCCACTTTGGTCAGTTTAATCAATTCAGCTGATTTGGGTTGCTAAGCGACAAGCACAAGACTATGAAACAGAAGTAGTGTGAGGCGGTTAGTAGACACTCAGAACTCTGTAGAATTTGAATGAATGATTCCAAACACAGCCAAAGAGTTTCGTTTTTGTTTTTTTGTTTTTTTTTTCAAATGAAAAGTTAGTGGGAGGTGGCTTAAGCTTCTCTTCTCTCACAGTGACCCTAATTGGTGGAAGGGTGAGACGTATCAGGGTGTTGGGCTTTTTCCATCAAACTTTGTGACAGCGGACCTGACAGCAGAGCCTGAGATGAGTAAGTAAAGCTGTCATATCTACTCTGTTCCACCTGACGCTCTGCAGCACCTCAAAGTGTCTCTGTTTCTCTTTCTGTTTCACAATATTTTCCTTTGACTCTACCATTCCATTCACAAGTAATTTGTTTTTTGTTTTTCAAACATGGTTATAATAAACAAAACTCCAGCAGTAAATCGGCTTATTCGATTGACTTCTGAAGGATCATGTGACACTGAAGGCTGCAGAAAATGTGGCTTTGCCACCACAGGAATAAATCACATTTATATAAAATATATTCAAATAGAAAAGAGTTATTTAGAATTTGAACAAATATTCACAATGTTACAGTTTTTGCTGCATTTTTGATTAAATAAATGCAGTCTTGGCAAGCATAGGAGACCTTAAAATAAATAATTAAAAAAACTTTTGAATAGCAATGAAAAACTGTCTAAAGATGTCAGAGACCACTGGGGAAATTGTTTTCAACTACTTTTATTTTTCTTTCTTTTTTTCAAAACTGATCTGTTGTATTCTTGATTTTATGGGATGTTTTAACATGTTTTCGGGAAGAGCACGCTGAGTGTCAGCACAGCCGGTACCCATTGACGCTCATTAGTATTATCGCTCCCTAGCCTATTAATTATTCCTAATTTAATTTTATCTGCCTCCTCAGTATCTAGTTATGCATGATCCCGCCTTCCTCCCCTTCTCCGCCTGTTCTTCACACCTTCAAGGGGGGCGAATGGGACCGAGCCTCACTCCGAGCTCTGCCCTGAACGCTAACGCCACCCCCCCAAGACAGCACGCCAAATTTGCTTATTTAATTTAATGAAGAAGTGCGAATTCGTGAAATACAAGATCAATTTCAATATTTTATCCAGAATGTCATTATCATGCCAAGCAATCATGCCAGCATGATTGGAGAATGATCCAAAGAGCATCTTGAGCTTCTTTGGAAGAACATTTGACCATCTGTACAACGGAATTCACATGACCAATGTCACAAAATCCTTGTTTTGAAAACCAAAATCCTCAAAATCTCAGTTTTTGTTCATTTCCAGAATTACATCATTTTTAATCCCATATTTTCAGACTAGTGTGCATTGTCACAATATTCTTTTGGATTTCTGTTCTCTGCTTATCTTTAATATTTTTCTTTCTTAGTGAAAACAGAGAAGAAGACAGTGCAGTTCAGTGAAGACGTCCAGGTAGAGACGATTGAACCGGAGCCAGAGCCTGTCTACATCGATGAGGTGAGGCTGCGTATTTCTCAGATTTTGGCACTGTATTTCTTTCACACACACATCCCTGACAAATACAAAGCACATGAAATAGCATAGCGAAATGAATGATCCACTGTTCACTCTCTCTCTTCAAAGCTGCCAGGAGAACGGTGGAGAACTGTGTTAGAATTAGTAGTAGCAGCTCTCAGAAGTGTATTTTTCTAATGTTCTGCAGGAGAAAATGGACCAGCTGCTTCAGATGATCCAAAGCGCAGATCCAACAGATGACCAGTCAGACACCTGTGAACTCCTGCAGTTGGAGGGTGAGTTGAACACCGGATCTGTATGTTGATTCTGTGTTGAAATGTCTGATTCATAGTTGTTCCTCTTCTTCCTATTAGCTGCTTGCAACCAAATGGGTCCTCTCATTGATCAGAAGCTGGAGGACATTGACAGGTATTCAAAAAGTCCCATCTAAAAAGTAATTAAGCAAATATATCTTTCCTTTTTATCTAGCAAAGCCTGTAAACAAACCTCCAGATAATTTTTGTGAATGAAATCTAATGAGACTAATGCACACATCATTCCTCATAGATAGCATGTGTAATAAATCTGCCATGTATGTTTTCAGAAAACACTCGGAGCTGTCTGAGCTGAACGTGAAAGTCATGGAAGCGCTGTCTCTCTATGCTAAGCTAATGAATGAAGACCCAGTATACACTATGTATGCCAAACTACAGAGCCAGCAATACTACATGCAGCAGACCCCAAATGCATCCCAACAGGTATGATGTTTGTTTGCTATCATTTTCAGGTGTATTGTGGCTGTTTGTTGTTGATTGTTTTGAAAGTATAAATTGGGGTATTTTTTCTTTTTTTTTTCTTTCAGGTGTACCCTGGCCAGCCCTCTGGAGGGCAGTATGCAATGGGCAACACAGCAGTACCAGGATATAACGTTCCAATGGAGCAGCTCACTGTAATGAACCAAACAGGAACGCCAATGGCCGGGCAGCCGGCTCCCAGGTAATCACACTTTAATACATTACACAAATAAAATAATTTTTATATTTTTATGATCAGGTATTGTACAAGTGATTTTAAAACATTTCATCTGGTTTATGTATTGTGTATATTGTTTATGTCGCACAAGATTTGGTTGAGTTACGCTGCAGTAAAGCCCTTATCTCTTCCGTGCATAGGGCGAGCAGGACAAACAATGCTAAATATTAATAACTATGACTAGTTTATAATGAGAACACTATTATAATAAAACGTTAATTTTTAGAGTTGAGCTGTTGTGTTTCTGCAAGTTGTTGTGAAGAACGCATCCACAAAAAGAGTTCTGTTCAAGTCTTAATATTAATATCATGTTGTATAAATAACAAAGTGTAATCTATATGAGATAAATAAAATCTTAGTAAAATCCTGCTACTGATCATCTTCAGCACGTGCAGCTATAGTCATACACATAAAGTAATAATGAGAGCACTACTGTAAAAAATGTTGTGTGAATTCTTAGGGTTTCGATAAATGTTAGCTTTCTTTTAATGGAAACATAAAACATTTACTTCATTTGTATCTGGGAGGCATCTGTTACACAGTTTCTCCGTGTTAACACCAGTAATTATGATTTCCCCTACCCCCAAGCATATGATTCCACTCTCATTTGACTATTGGCAAGATTCGAAAATTCCTTAGTTGGGGACAGCCCTAATATTTTTGTTAATATAATTAATAATAAAAAACATTTTTTATTAAAATTAACAAAAAATAATAATATATTTAATATTATTATTATTTGAATTAAAATAACAAAATAAGGCTTTATCAATATTTAAAAATAACTGTACAAATAACTAATTAATTAAATAATTACTGGTGGTGGTGGTGATGATGGTAATCATGATAATTATTATTATATTTGTATAATAATTTAAATTATAAAAAAAAAATCTTATTTGATCTGTTTCTCAGTGATGTCCATATGTACATGGGCCAGCCTCCAGTCTACAGCCCGACCCCTGGCAGCATGCCTCCAGCTGATGTCCAGTCCTACCAGACCCCAGCCGGCGCTCCAGTGGCCATGAGCCAGACCCCCGGCTACACCGTGCCCCCCACCCAGAGCCTCCCTGCTACTGCAGACAACCAACAGACCCCTTACCCTGAGAAAGCACTCTTATAGGACCCCTAGAGACTCATACAGACACACTTACACACTTACAGTCAGAAACAAGGAACATTCAGCTCCCCGCCTTTTCTTTAAGACACTACAAACAAACACTGATTCTGATCACGACAGGATGTGCAGATTGTTGACTACTAACCGCTTTTGATCCATCTTATACTTGTTTGGTCTCTTTTATAAGAACATTTTGTTGAAGGTGACAAGGAACACTAAGTTACACGGTTTATTTGACAGCGTCATTATAGTAATAATTAACTGGACGTTTCTTACAGGAAAACACACAGCATGCTTGTGTTGTACATACGTTTCCGTAAAAATGTAGGTCCCATAGGTCAGTGTTCTTCAAAACAGGTCCTGAAGGGGAGGTTACATCATTATTTTAATTTCTCATCACTATGAGTGTGTGTGTGTGTGTGTGTGTGTGTGTGTGTGTGCGAGAGAGAGAGAGAGCGTGTTCAGGCCCTCAAAAGTCATCTCGCCTCTCCTCCAGAACCATGTAGCGAAACACTGCCATCGTCTTGACAGTGACCCATTACCCCAATGTCTTTAAGCTCAACTTTCAGTGTTAAGAAGATCAATGTTTTTTTAGTGCATTTTATTTATATTTTGATTGTCGTTTTGCTGTTTTATTTGACAGTACTTTAATAGAAGGATGTAATATTCTGCCTGTGTGCAGATGTGTATATACGAGAGCTCACTTTTGTCTTTAGAGCCTAACGTTCAAAGCAACTGCTTCTTCTATAGAAAGGGCACATGGGAAGTTGAGGAGTAATGGTACTCCACATCATGCACTTTTAATTTACCATTTTCATTACCCTCATTTCAGTTGTGTCCACTTTAAACATGCGTCTCCTCCGCCACTCAAAGATGAACCCGAATGGCATTAACCCTGCACTCAAACCCTTTTCCATAACAAGCGACAGAAATACTTGGCTGTTTTTGTTTATTTTTTAAATGTTTCCACTGGGAATGAATGGTCATGTGTAAATGATCTATAGCACGTGGAATGATCGAACTAACCTTATTTTCGCAAGGACTGACACTAAAGAGAGCAGACTCTATCTGTTCATTTCCATCTCCTGCTCTAAACCAAGGCAGTACCCACATCTCTGTCTCTGTGTAGCTCCAGTGTTATCAGAGTAGACGTTTTATAGAGAGCATTCTGGGAAATCGGGATCACGGGCCAGTTCTAATGTAACACCTTAGCATTTGCACACGGAGATGATAATCCTTACATCAACCTTATCCACAGGGAAGATGACTGTTTTTGGTGTATCGGTTCTATGTACCCCGATGTTTGTATGTACTATTTTAATCATCTTAATTATTAGTATTCACAATAAAGCTAGGCCAAATGTACAGCACATGTTGTGTCATGTTTATGAATCATTTTGCTCAGGTAGAGATAGTTTTATTGATGGTTTAAGGGTTAGTTAAGCTCTGTAGTGTAGTGTAGACATTAATGCTGCAGGTGTTCCAATTTAACAAGACAAATTTGACTTGGTAATTGATATTATTAATAACAGCAAGCTATACATTTTATAGACTTTACCCACTTCAAAATAATATACGCAAGTTAAGTGTTGCATTAAATTATTCAAAGATGACATTTTATATTTTACATATCACAGAAAAAAAGACATTTTAAATAAATGCTGTTCTTTTGAACATTTCAACAAAAAAAGCAGCACGGCTGTTTTCAACATTGATAATGATGATAAGATATTTTTTGAGCATCAAATCAGCATATTAGTATGATTTTTGAAAGATCATGTGACGCTGAACACTAGCATATCTACTTAAAATGCAGCTGTTAAAAGAGGAATTTATTGAAATAGAAATGTTTATTCAGGTTTTTTATTAAATTTAATAACTGTTAACTGTTTTATGCATTTTCATCAAATAAATTCAGCCTAGTTGATCATAGGAAACTTCTAGTTTACATCTTGCAGTTTGATGAGACAAAAGTGTGCTCACATATCTACAAAAAATGTTATGTAAATTTAGAAAAAGTATCTTGTTATAAGGTTGTCTTGTTAAAACAATTAGGATACTGATTAAAAATACTTTTTTTTATCACCAAAATACTATAAGACATAAAAAATTAAATGACTTATGTTTTCCTGTTTTGTGCTAAAATGGTCTTGATGCGCCAACATTACAGTGCATATCGTTATGGTTGTTTCAGTTTGCTACTGGCAGTTTTTGCTTCCATAACTCCATAAAAAGAGAATTGTGACTGCTTCATTACTGTGGCAGTAAAAGAGCACCTGTAAGAATGCAGTGTAAGCAGTGGCAGTGTACAGAGTCCAGAGCCCTCAGTCATTCAGTGCTGTGAGAGATGCATTCGGTGACGGTTCACTCATAGAGGGATTTACTGAAAACTCAAGATGCTCTCTGGAAAGACGGTCAAACTCATTGTTTATGAGCTTCTGCAGTTCGCATGTCTCTGTGTTCCTGTGTTTGTTGTAATGGCCCGCTTTGCTTCTGTCATTCATATCGTGAAGTCTAGCGTCATTGCTTACTGGCTGGTGGTGGCGGCCTCGGTGGCCTATGTGGCGTCTGTAACCCTGTTTGTGTGGGTTCCTTTGAAGTACTTCATCCTCAAAACACAGCGCTTCTCAGAAGTGACCAACTGGTGAGTACTAAACCGTTTTCAATGCTTATAAGGGTAGTTGATCCATGAACTCTAATTACGCACCATTAAAATGTTAGTTTGAATTTACTCTACTCAACTAACTCTTGTGACCGGTCGCTGCAAATGTACACCATTCAGAATCACTTTTTTGACTTTACTGTTTTAAAATGTAATTCATTTTATATAACTATTTTCAGACTAATTAAAGCATATCATTAATAAAATTTAAAAATCAACTAACTATTAACACAAGCTGCATTTTATGCCCATTTGGTAGGAAATTATGCTCTTAATTTTTAAACTGTTTCTAAGTTTGTGATGCTAATCATTTGCTTAAACGAAAACACCCTTATTTCTTCTGCAGGAGACCTGTTACACTTGTATACGTGATCCTCAGCACTTTACCATGCTTTGCTATAATCATAGCCAGCTCAAAGGTGATGCATTTTTCCATCTCACTAGGAAACCATCAAATGATTGAGCACTTCATGATTATTAAAATCCATATTACTACCAAGAACCATTATTTACTTTACGCTCTTAAATGTTCTTTATTGGCAGCTTTGGTTCCATGAAGAACCAACCATCCATGGAACTTCTCCATTGCACAAAAGATTAGATAGATAAGATTTTTAAAATATCTTTTAACTTTAAGGGAACCAAAAGTGCTTCTATGGAATCACAATGTTCCCCTTTTTAAGAGTGTAAAGATTGATTTCATTAAAGACTGACATACAGATTTCATTGTGTTCATTAAAACTGGTGATGGTTTCCAGATATGTAGAAAATAATTTTTGGAATTACCTTAAGTAGTAAGACTACAAATGATTTGTATATATATATATATATATATATATACAAATCATTTTTTTATATATATATATATATATTTACACACACACACATACACACTGACCACTTGTAGTCTTACTTTCAGAATGAAGTCTGTAATAAAACCTGTAATAAAAACAGTAGGGCTCATCAAGAAACTTTTCGTATATAGATTCTCTTTGAGGTACTCAGTAACTCATGGTAGACCAGATTTACTATTAACCCAAAGAAGAAGTATAATACACTGTGGAATGTGAATAGATGTGTGTTACAGCCAACTGTCAATGTATTACCAGTTTTGGAAAATGTTCTCATGGTTTTTGATTGGTGAAGATACAAGTCCTCACATTGGTCCAGTTTTAAATCAACAATGTAGTTTGTTTTTGTTTATGCATCCAAAACTGCTTCCATTTTCAGTCTTTCACCACAGTTTTCTCTTGAGAACAATAAAAGGCTTTTTGCTCATGACTCTTTGTTCTCTCAGCAACCCTCTGGTCTATTTATGGTTGTGCAGGTTCAAGTTGATGCTGGCGGTAAGTGTGACCGCTTCACTGAGCTCCCTGTCTCTCTGGTCTTGTTTTCCCTCATTTGTGTGGACATAGTGGAGAAAATTCGCTCTCTTCGCCTAACGGGGCAGGGTGAGTGATGACAGCCGATAAATTTGCCCAATTAAATGATCTGTCTGTCTAATTTTGTGCTCTATTTGTATCCTCTTTCTTAAAAAGCAAGTCGATTAGAGTTGGATTTTGAGATGCCAGGCCCGGTGTTGACTCACTTGGAGCAGGTGACATCAGTGTCCAGACAGCTGCAGGCTAACGGACGGGACGTTGACGCATCTCCAAGGCCGCCGGTCAGGAATGGGACACCATCGGGACGTTGGAGGGATGTGGATGAAAGCACCTCTCGCACCAGCAGCACGGCATATTTCTACTCCTCTCATTCTTACTCGGGTCCGTTTCGCTTTGTCTGGATTCGAGACCCTCGGCATGACCTCTTTGTGGCCACCTTTATGTTTTGGTTTGACACTGTGGAAATGGTAAGGGTGGCAGAGACTGATTCTGTGTTTTGCTCGGCATGGGTGTTTCCTATATACATACTGGCTTATCTCTCCATCCTGCGTGTTGTTATAAATCCAGACAGTCCTTTGCTGGCTTCATCAAGTGTTCTCTGCCAAGATTTGCCTTTCCTGGTGGTGCGTATATGCCTGGTGGCTGTTTTTGGTTACATTACTCCTGTGCTGTACATACTAAAGAACATTTTCACAGTGGTGTCTTTCGTGTACTTTGTCTTTTTAACTAAACTAAAACTTCTGAACAGAGAAAGCATGTTCTGAGGGCATTATGGAAATACAATACAGACTTACAGTTTATGTATTGTAGATTGTAAATACATTTTAAGGTTTAGAATGAATGTGTATATTTCTTGATTTTTATTTTACAGGTGGCCAAAACGACACACAGACATCTACATTTTTGTCATTCTATTAATATTTATTGTAGAATATATAACCTCTGAAATAAATAAAAATGTTTTTGAACAAAAGTCTCTCTCAAAAAAAGGCTGCATTTATTTGAGCAGAAATACAGTAATATTGTGACATTATTAGTACAATTTAAAATAACAATAATAAAATAATATCAAGTTTTAATATTTTAATTAGGGCCGGGACTCGATTAAAAAAATGAACCTAATTAATTAGAGGCTTTTGGTGCTCCAGTATAATCGGTCCGCCAAAACTCATCCAGTGAGAAGCGTTCCACGGTGCAAAAATAAGTGTGATTAAAATGCATTTAAAAAAATTTAACGACTGAATACAATACAATATTTAGCAGCCATTACTCTAGTCTTCAGTGTCACGCGTTTTATATTAAGTATTATTCTAATATGATAATTTATGGTATTTTGATCAAATAAAAATGCAGACAAGTTGAGAATAAGAGACTTCTTTCATAAACATTTTAAAAAATTATAAATATTTCATATGTTTGTATTGTAAATTTAGTTTAATATTTTGAGTATATTAATACATGTATTAAGGCTTTGCGTTTAGTTATTTTTCTATGCATCGCAGTTCATGCATTTTTCAAATAATGTAATTTTTGAATTCATTGAATTTTTTTTTTAAATATATAGCAATTTTCTTAAGAGCATCTGATGTTGCACTTTCATTGTTGGATTGCATTTCAGCATGTGAGTGCAACTACAATTGATACTGATTTAAGATTATGCAATTTAATCTTATACCAGGACATGTTCTGATAATGTAAAAACTGATTGCTTTTCATAAAAAGCCTGACCAGTACTAATACTTTGATTCAACTATAATGCATATAAGATATAGCTTTTTAATTTCCATGATGTTCAGAAATTCCCTTTTCAACGCATCTCATATACTGCTGGACACTAAAATGTTTTCATTATAAATAGTCACACTTGTTAGATAGCTTGTAACCTTGAAAGCAATCATGTGACAGACCTCAGACAGATTACATTTTAAAATACATTTTAGAGATTTTTAAAATGTAATGTAAACAATTATTAAAAATATATATATATAGATATTTTATCAATAATTAACTGTAAAATACATTAAATAATTATTACATAATGATACTCATACGCAATGTCCTCCATAATTTGACAGAAAATTTGTGTCAATTAATATTAATTATTTTGTTTGGTAACTTATCTTTATATGATGTGACTAAGATGCTGTTATATATATATATATATATATATATATATATATATATATCAAATCCCAAGTCCAAGTATTCAAGGAGAAACCTCTAAATATGATAGCTTTTTTCTCTGTTTAATGGTTATTTCAAGCCTATTTTCGAAGCTCAGCATTGTTCTCATCTAACCAATGAAGTGTGATTTATTCCCTAGAAAGGAGACATTAAAAACCCATATCTGAGTGTGACTGAATTGTTCGCCTCGGCATGCCTCCCACTGGTTTCAGAATAGAGCTTAAATTTTAATTCATTCCGTTTAAACTTGACAGTCAGCATGTGAACAGATGCTGCAAATGAAATTGCATGAGCTCTCACTCGCCTTCTCAGCAGGGGACAACAGAGGGAGAGGAGACAGCAAGGACAGACACTCAGATACAGTATATAGATAAAGAAGAGGCGTGGACTGACTGATAAAGAAAAGGGGCTGAGATGCCATGAGAGGAAGCAGAAATCGCATTTGAATTCAGCCTGTGTTTCTCCTGCATTGAGTGCTCTAGCATGCAGTGTAGCGACACAGGGAGCGAGAGAAAACAGCAAACTACAGCAACAGAAAGAACATGAGGGGGTAACGCAGGTAATCAGGAACATCCCTGATGGCATAGAAGGAAAAAGAGACAGAAAGAGCCTAGATCCACAGGGGAGGGAGGCAGGGAGGAGTCGTGGAGGTAGAGAACAGCAGAAAGCGGGGAGGAGAGATGGCAGACGGTGGACTCCAGCCTCCTCTGCCTGTGTGGACTGGAAACAAGGCAAACCAGACGCGGCTCGCATCTGCATTCTGATTGGCTGGGGTGGGCGTGAACAAGCTGACGCAGAGAAAGTCAGGCAGGAAAATGACATTTACACCGTCTATCAATTTTAAACTCTGAGCCTGTGTCTGTCTTTAAAAAAAAAAAAAAAAAGAAAGGGGTGCGGTGGGAGGGGTGGGGGGTTTGTCTGGGGATGGGAGGCTGGCGTAAATAAAAAAAAAAAGAGAAGAACTCAACGAGGGAAGAGCCGAACAAATAAATTGCACACACACCTGGAGCCAGCGGACTGTGAGCCTGTTGGTCTCGAGCATCAGGAGGACAGCAGGAGGATGCGAATCACTCACTTTGACTGACTGCATCTCATTCTTCTCCGTTTGTGGAGGAATGTCCGCTTTTTATACGCTCTGTATATATCTGTGGGCTGGACTGGCGGCTGTGTGGAACGGAGACACTTACCTGCTGCTGCTGCAGCTATGTCTCTCGTCAGACTGATGTGATGGCTGTCCCTAACCGACGGGGATCCAGAGGCTGTGTGTCACAGAAAGAGTGATTTAGACCCTCTTCTTGGCTGCACCATCATCACGACCCCCCTGGATGTTCTCTTGATGTATTGCTGTGGTCTGGGACACTGGCGGAGAGAACAGTCCACCTATGTGAGTAACTGCAGCATGCCTAACGTGATTTTCTGCCGCCAGGACGCTCTTGGGTAGAAAACCACTGCATATAAACAAACAATTCTGAGTAAGGGTCACAGGATACACTTTAAGCAGAACTTGAAAGTGTAAAATACTGGTACGTAATGTCATTCTAAGCATACTTAAAGTTTTCACTTAGAGTTTTTCGGTGTATGTTACCTTACTAAAAACGGGTGAAATTAGTACAGACTGTTTTTTTTTTTTTACTTTTATGATTTCAAAATGGCAACCTGTTCCCTCTGTAGCATTTAGTGATGAGGTCAGAACTGAAAATATCCGACAAACCACCTGCTACTAATCCACCAACACAGTATTAACGTTACTTCGGACACTTCATCATTCATAACATTTGACGTATGCGAGCACGTTTCAGCGGGAACTCGACTCAAACGTAGAAGGTCTAAAAATACACTCGCTGCTATTTTAAGCCACGTTTTTACCGCCACCTGGGCTGCCGCATGGAGAGAAAGTGAATGAGAGTGTGTGTAAAGAACAGAATGAGAGACGCGTGAGTCACTGTGTGTGTCATGATGAATGCCTTACCTAAATCCCCCCAGAGCAGGCGGAAGGGGATCACAGTCACACAGAAGCTCCAAAGCTGTCAAAGCAAACAGGTAGTAAATAGGCTTATCGTGCCTCAGACCGTGTGCAGTGTCAGGCAGCAGAACTCGAAGCCCAAAGACAGGAATTATAAAATGAAAGCGCCATCTCTTACTGTAACCGCTGCGTCAGATGTTTCCAAATCCTCAGAAATGTGCTGCTGGTATTTTCGGTCCCAGTCAGGAGTTGAGACGATCAATATCTTGCAAACGAAGTCAAACGTGCAGCTGCATCGCGACTCGTAACGTTAATTAAAAAGATAATCCAGCACTAGCATATTAACATTGGTTATCAATAAAAGCACCTTAATTGGTGCCTTTAAATAGCCTGTCTTATGGAGTGAACGAGAACATGAAATCAAAATAAACTCTACTTTCGTATAAAGGGTTTCCATATTTATTGCGGAAAAACCATCGATTCACGTTACGAAAAAAATCTTTGCAATCTTTAATCTCAATGTATTCGCTCTTTATCGAGCAAATGTAGGCCTAAAGTTAACTCTTCTGAAGCGACTTTCTTTGTGCGGACGTCACTTTATGATGTTAATAATAACCAGAATTATATTTTCTTCTTATTATTGGTATTTTATGCTTTGGTTTGAAGTTCAGAATCAAATGCTATAATTTACACAATATTAGGCTACTAAACATTAACCAGTACTGTATAAACAGTCTATTGCATTTAAATCCAATTTTGAAGAGATACACTGATCGCACCGAAAATTAAGTCAGGTCCATTGGACTGTGGGATGCAGTATTTGCATACAGAAAATTAGCATATTGTGTACTGCGTACTGCAGCAGTATAAGTATGGTAGTATTGTGCTGTTAAAATTAGGATTGAGTGTCCTATTCTGGTATGACATCACATGCACTGAAAGAATGTGTATATTTTTATTAGAAAACAAGACAAAAAGGATTATGTGAGATGTTTTTTTTTTCCAGCAAACTCCAAAATCTATTTTAGTGTGATGTATAGAGCAGGGCAGTGTGGGAGTGTTGTGTGATATTGATGTGTTGGATGGATTGAACTTTCATGTTAAGCCTCTGAAGTGCACTTGGGAGGTGCTGCCTGTTCCAATTTCTTGCCATGTGTTCTTGGTTTCTGTTGTGTGTCTAATCCTCTAATATGGATTATACTTGAGTATTTGTGTAAGAGACACAACTTAGATTTCATACAGACTTACAAGACATTTCTCGAAAAAGGACTCTCTGACTCACTGGTGGCGCTTGAGGGGTTGATCAAAGGTTATACCTACCGAGTTTTGTTTGTTGATATTGTTAGAAAAAGAACTGACTTAATCAGAAATCATGAAATGGAAACGCTATCACTTAGTAGCCTAACCTGACAAGATGAAATATTAAGGATTTAATATGAGATGAAGGGTTGGAAACATGGCCTAGTTCAGCATCGACTTTAATGTTCTTCCAATACAACGTTCATGTCTTGTTTTTCTTTGGCAGATATTGAACTTGAGGGAACTTGAATTATATTAAGTGTTTTGTCTGGCTATTGGCAGTGGCTAATGGCAGATCACCCCTCTCTGTCATGATCCTGCCAGGATACTGGAGACAGGATGGCAGCAGATGAAGGACATACCTCTGTTAATGCCAATTTCTGGCATTCAAATGCACCACATTATATAAATGGAAAGGCTGAGCAAACCCATTCTATTTGTTTGATAAGTGAGCTTTCCTCACATTTCCTCACTTGATTTATGTGCACACATGACACCTTGGCAACAGGCTCATGTATTTCATAACCCTTTGTAGCAGGAAGCATTTTATAGTTTTATTTGAGGAATCATGTGTTACATGATTGGCAAAGCCGAAGAGATATTGAATAAAAGGAATTACAAAAAATAGTTTTTTGTAAATAGTTACAAAAAACAATTGTGGTCTTCATGGACTTCCATGTGTTAAGTAGAAAAAAGAAATTCATACCAGTTTGTAACAGCTTGAGGGTGTCAAATGATTTTTATTTTGAATTATCCATTTAATGCAGGCAAAAAAGTTTTAAGTTTCAGCAGGGGTGTTGATTTGATTTGAACACTGGCAATGCTCAAGAGTAAGCTTTCTCATATGACCGATTGAATAAAAAAATTATCTTTTGTGGTCATCCACACATGTAAATTTGATTGACAGTTCAACTACTTGTTTTGAATAGAATACACCTACTATTAATTTAACAGAAGTGCCATAAACTAACTTAACATTTTCAGATATGTTTGTAAATGTTTGTTTATTATAAAATATACAACAAAAATGTGTCAATTTTAGCACAGTGTGCAAACACCCTCTGAGAGTAATATAACATGATAAAATCTTGAGTGGTTGTGACGAGTGTAAAAAGCATTTGTATAGCATTTTAAAGACAACGTTCCCAGGTAATGTTATAACTAAGATGCTTTGCACAAGTTCCCATTGTTTTTTCTATGTAAACATATGCTAGACAAATGTCTTGCACATGACACAGTGTTCTGATAATGCGGCACTCAAGTATAAATTCCCCATAAATTCCCTCGTTCTATTGCCCTGTGTTTCTCATTTTTAAAGGGAAAGCTGAGTAACCTATAACTTAACAGAAAATATATAGTACATTTATAGTTCAGGTCTGTTAAGATTGTATATAGTCTAGATCTTAATGCTGAAGAAACCAAGTAAGAGTAAATCTTTAACCGCTGACCAATTTTGGGGCCCTAAGCAAATTCAATACTTGAGTGCCCTTGGGTGCGCTACCCTCTTAATTAGAGATGGTTAGTGTAAGCTGATGGTTATGAAAAGCATGCTCTTTTGCAGTATTCAGTGCTTTGTCCTATTCCAGAGGCAGGACAGAGACTGTTTGAACAGTGCTGGAGGATTATGAGCATTGCTCATACTGTTTTAGAGAGACATACAATCTGTCTGACAACACTGGACAGGACATGCCCTGTGCTCCACCTTATTCTTTCTACCGTTTTAAATCTCCTCTCCCAGCTGTTGGGTGGGCAGGATTGGCCGCTCTTGAGTTCCTGCCTCCAGCACTACGGGGCGGAGACTCATCCAGATGTTACGTTGCATATTCATGCAGTATTTTAATGCATTGCCAGTCAGAGGGGCTGAGGAGGAAGAAAACGATATACAAGATGACCAACTTTGAGTTTTTTCATTATGTCCCGGTCATGCAAGTTGCTGTACACATCATGTAGGTGGTGGCTGATGGCCACTGTGTATCATCTCAAAGCCTAATTTCAGTGGGACCAGGTATCAGCGCTAATGGGCCACAGATCTCAGAGGTGAACTTGGAACTTGAGGGCATCAGTCACCGATTCTCCTTGTCCTCTTTGCAGAAATGCCCAGAACTCTTAAGAATAAAAACGTCTCTTGGGTGAGTACTGTTTGGAACTAAAACTGTAAACCCTGAGGTACATTGCATGTGTGTGTCTAGCTAAATTGTCATTCAAAGCACATGGATTTCATTGGGACAACTGACTTTAGATGAACTTTTGGTTGGACAGAGCTCTCTATTGACAGCTGTAGTTTGTGAAGGCCAGATTGTGATTAGAATGATATGACTTGTTTAAAAAGGTCATCATTCGTATAAAAAGATGGCAGAATAACGTATGCTACAACGTTAGCCGTTATGCGTGATTTAATTTAGCTTGACATTATTAGCACAGTGGTCTTCCGAAAGTGGTTTGAGGTTTGAAAAAGCACAAAACGCAGCTCAGCTAGACTAAAAATTGCTCCATAGTCCCTGAAGACCCTACAACTTTGATTTATAATGCCATATTCAAACAGATGTGAAGGGAAAGATGCTTTCATTCCAGGACACATTTTAAACAGGCATAATGAGTGACCTGAATGCTGTTAAGAACAAGGATTACTGAGAAAAAAATAAAAAAATAAACCTCTCAGAAACACAAATTAAGCTCTTCTGTAGTATTTTAAGCAGACAATCAGATACAACATCTTAGGTAGAAAAAAGAAGTCAATATTCAAGTTTGTTATGAGAGTAGCAGTTTGCATATTAGCATATAAAAATTGAATATGATTTACCCAGTCCTATATGACTTACGTTCTTCTGTGACTTCTTCATTTACTTTTTTGATCATTTCTTAAATAAAAGATAATTAAAGATAATCAGACAGGTTATGACATTAGAATTTTTAAATTAAAAGACATAATAAAATGATCTTTTTGTATGAACTGTCACTTTAAGAACTAAGAAGCAGTGGAGTTAAAATTTGCGGTCCTCTCACTGAAAGGCTGATCATTTCTGGTGTGATTGTAAGGTCAGACAGATGTTTGTCTTCCAGCTGGATATGTGTGTGTGTGTGTGTGTGGTTGAATGGTCCAGAGGAGAGAGGTGCAGAAGCTGGAACTCCAGCAGTGCGTGTCTGCTTCGTTGTGCCCTTCTGAGCAGTGTATTACTGAGCATGGCTTTACACTGCACACACCCCTCTGTAAGAAGCTTATAGATTTACTGTGTGTGTGTGTGTGTGTGTGTATGTGAAAAGTATAATCCAACTGCATGTGCTTTCACATGCATATAAGTGCATGTTCATTCCCATGAGCATGAATATGTGTTTGTGTGTAATATTTATGTATGCTAAAATGTGTAGGTCTATAAAAAAATTTTTTAAACAGGTCAAGACTTGTATCCTGAAACAAAATGCATTAGTAAAGTATAAGCAATGTTTCAGGTAATGCAATCTATGCTAGGACAATATAGCAGACATTTTTATGGTCAACGGATGCTCCACAGAAATCCTATTCTGGTAGCGCAGCTGACGTACAGTGTCTCACGCTAAGATTTGTCACCTAGTAATTTAGTAAGTGCATCTGTGTGCTCACAGTATGATCATGACGGCCTGTGTGTGTGGGTTGATGACATTTAAAAGTGAGAAATATAAAAAAAAAAGAAAAGAAAAAAAAGATTGTATTGTTCATGCTCTTCATGCTATTCAGAAAATTAGATAATTGTGATTTTTGTCACTTTTACAAGTCCATAAAAATTTTATTCTTTAATAGTAAAAATAAAAGGAAATATAAAAGTCAATATTATGTATGGATTGTTATAGTGTGCTTTCTGTTTTGCCTAATATATTTAATAAATATGGATCTAAACAGAGATAAGCCAAAATAAATTAATTAATTAAATAATTAAAGATAGTATCCTAAACATCTGAATGATCCAAAGATTCTGTCTATGCCAAAAGAACATTAACTGAAGGCACAGTGTTTAGTGTCTTATATTTATGTTTCTACTTTCTACTTCCCCTGCAAGGTCTGTGTTAGTGCATTCCCATTCGTTCTGCATTTGACAACTTTATAGCACCTGTCACATGCTGAAATAAGAGACTGAATTAAGAGTTATAACACACCGGCCCAGGAATAGTGAAGTATACAATTACAATGCCTTATATTGTCTTCTATGTATAAAAAGGGCTTTTGAATCAGACCACGCAAATAAACTGTTGCAGTTTTAAAAAATCAAATACATTTTACTATTGCACACTTATTCTACAATGTCTAGCCACGTTTCATGTAGTTGGTCAATACATGGTTTACTTGAAATCAAGCGCACACCATGTAAGTATTCTCAGCTCAAAATATATAATTTAAAAGTTCACTGAAATTCAAAACAAGCATTACATAATCCGCCATCCCCATAATGCGTCACTCTACAATTTTTATATATATATATATATATATATATATATATATATAGAGAGAGAGAGAGAGAGAGGTACTAGATTCTGGATTTCACTGTCTTGAGTTTTCATTTATTCTTCTATCATTTTTAAAGCAAATTTGAAGAGAAATACACAAACAAAAACAAATCTCTCTCTCTCTCTCTCTCTCTCTCTCATAGGATCACAATCACTTACTCTCAGGTGTACACCTTTAATACTCTGTCATCTGATTAGTGGCAAATATAGGTCATCTAGAAAGATGTAGTGGTCTTTAATGGGTTGCAGTGTTAGTCTTTAGAAATTATAGTAACAACGTTTCCAGTACTTCCTCAATTAGTTGTGACAGGGTTGTGGTCAAAAGGGAAAAACATTGCTAAATGTCACTAATAGATGGTAACTAACCAAATAAGTTGAAGTTAGGAAAACAATACAACTGAACATTTATAATATTTATGTAATATTTATAAAATGGAGCAGAGAGTATGTTGTATATAAGCTGTGTGTCCAATCAAGCTACAGTATTTAGCTAGATTCACCTTTAACTTTGTAATATAGCTAATGCTAATATATTTGGCCCAGTGTTTGCTGCATGTGTGAGGCCAGTGAATCATACTCCTGCTGTTGTTTATGCATTTAAAATGTCAAATTTTCTGTTATGTTTTGTTAATAATTTGAATGTTACTGAGACTGTGCCGTCTGATCTGATCTAAAAATGTCTGATTTGAAGAAAATATTGATCTAAACTAGTGCTGCCAAACGATGAATTGTTTCTTTACATAATATATGTAAATCTACTATGTATATGTATTATGTGTATATAAATACACATACATAATGCATTTTTAAAAACATGTACATTATATATATATTTTTTAAATATATTTTATATAATACATAAAAATATCTACTGTATAAACAATTTTTTCTTAAAAATATATATATTAATTTGTATTTATATATACATAATATATGTGTGAGTACCATAAATACCGTAGTATTTCATTATAGAAATAAAAAACTTGGTTGTGATTAATTGTGATTAATCGCTTGACAGCAATAAATCTAAACACTCGTTCTGGTCAAATTTCATTGGTTCAGTGGCATTCTGAGAGTGTTCATATAGTAGTCGCAATGGAGAAATGGACCTTTTCTGCAGACATTTTGCCAGTAACTCGATGAATTCATGAGTTGCAATAGCTTACCTGTACTTACTATTTCAGTAACAGTGTTAAAAGTTAGCATTCTAGCATGAAATTTTGTATTTGAGCCATTGAGACATTTACTTAACCAATGGTTGTGGTTCTTTCGGGAACGCCAATATAGTGCCCCTGATAGCACACTTACATCTAGGAGACGTCTATTTGATGTCTGCATTTACATCTGGAAGACATATTATTTAGGTTGTTTGCTCCTCTGCAGTACTTCTATTGGACGCCTCCTTTTAGATGTCAAATAGACGTCTATAAGATGTCTTTAAGATGTTTATGGTTTAGAACGTATGTAAAACTGATGTCTGTAAGATGTCTGCCAGACGTTTAAGACAGCAGATGCTTTCCATATCAAGAGATCTTTAATAGACATCTTGCAGACGTATGTGTGCTATCTGGGGTTTATCTGCGACATTAAACAGTTTTAGTTTTTCAATAATATAATAAAACGATAGCAATCCCTCATATCTCAACTCATGACTACTTTTTAATCTACTGATTGGTCTGTGAGGTTTAAGTGTAGTTCTAAAGTTGCAATTTGGGACTGTCAAACATCAGTATCTCCATATAAAAACATTATGAGTTGTCCAAATATACATCAAATAGCAGTTTTGCTAATCGCACAGGTTTGCAGCTTGTGCTTGGAGCAACAGATGCCACGCTGTGGAATAAAGCCCTTCAGAGCGGGGGAGGGTGGAGGAGTAGTGTGGCAAACTCCACTCACATCGAGAGCTGTTCACACTGCTTGTATATCCACTCATGGAGAGACTTTCCGTGCTCAACTATCAGAGAAACCCGAGGCTCACAACTTCATGATTTTCACCACACGCAAAACATGTCGTAAAACCTGCTTAGGGCTCATCTGACAAAGTTGGCTGGCTGTCCTGGGACGGAACAGATTAAAGGGGATAGTACATGGATATTTCTCAGTCGCTGGTCAATCTCGGCTGTGAGAACATAAAATTGACCGCTACTTAAGCTGTTAATCGTGGAGAAACGAAAAGGAAAGCGAGCAAGTTGGCATGCCACCCAAGAAAAAGGTAAAACGTCTTGTGTGTTAGTGCTTCTGTGTTTGTGAGGGAATGATGGTGAGGTAGACATGAGAGTGCCATTCGAGGAGAGTGCCATCTGTTGCTTTCAGCTGTAATCCATGTGAGCTTGAGCTGCTATGCATCATTGCTTTTATGTACCATAGACAATACGCTGTGTGTGCACCATTACTGGGGTAAAGAGTGCTCTGCCTATGCTACACGTTTTCTATGTCAAAAGTACAATTGTCCTGAGGTGTAACCTCCACGTGACAGGTTGCACAATCATTGCGATGCTGAAAGTGATGGAATTGTGCTGAGCAGTGTTATGAACATAATCCTTTTCCAATTGTCAGGATTACAAAACTCAGCTGTTTCTCAAATGATTTCTAAATATAGAACAGGTGTGGGTTTTTTTTTTGTTTGTTTTTTTTTGGAAGTTTATATTTTTTTGGAAACTACTGAACGAATTGTTTGCTTTACTAGATACTTGTGACTGACCTGTTAAAGTGGCATTAAACAATTCCCTTGCTTGTATATTTTTTCGCCATGAATTCCAGTAGGAATACCTAAACATCAAATCTTTTTTTAATTCAAATTGTATGCAGTAAAACTAATTATTTCAAAATAAATTATTTTGTTCCCCAATTGGCCTTTTCAAAATTCATGTTAAATCAGGTTTCTTTTTCATACCGTAGTTGGCATTTTCAAAGTTTAAATGTAATGTATTTTTCATATAACAACTGGCAGAAAAAAAACAAGAGACAAAATAAACTTTTAAATACTATGTCTGATTTAATTTGCCTTGTCTTCTGGTTTAGACATTTTTAACCAGAAAACAGTCTCTAAAAAATGAAAAGCAGTAACATTTAACTGCTGAGAAAAACAAAAAAATGTAGTTTTAAATGTAGTTTTGTAGCTGCAGGTCGTTGAGGACGTGTGAAACTCTAGTCTGCATCAGCAGTGTTGTCCATTGGACAGGACGAGTTTGCATTTGTCTCCTTCTCTCCAAATCCTGGATTGACGCATGCCATCTTAATCTCCTTACAGAGAAGCAATCATGACCAGGAGGCAACAGCGAGAATAAGAGACGTAATGTTCATGAGTGTCTCTCCCATAGGTCTCATAGTGTGTTTTGTTTTAGTACAGAATGGGCCAGATCCTTACCTTTCTATACAATGCAGCGTATGTTTATGGGAAAACACTAAAAGCATCTCTAAAATCTAATCATTGTGATAAACGCTCCTTATCAGTGTTTATTGTGTTATGATATCTGATATTTCAAGTGGAGATGTGCCACTCTTCTAGTATTATTACAGAATTATAATATCAATCAGAAATAGTTTAGTCTTCTGTATTTGATGGTTATCTGTCCGTTTCAAGATGATAGCCTTATTTACTAAAAATTACAAGTATAAGTTGTAAATAAATCTATACAGTCATTACTGTAAATTGTACAAACAGTAACAGTTGGCATAGCCTAGAATACAGAGCAGTTGAATACCTGGGCGACCTGCCAGAGCTCATTTAGCATCAGTCAGGAAATCTTAATCTTAGTCTTAATTAGATTAGGAGGCAGTTTCAAATAAGAAAGTGTGCTGCTCCTCCATCCACATTTTGTCCACCGTTTTTTCCACTCCGGAAAACCTCCTGGACCTCTCAGAAAATCATAATATATTTTCCGTCACCCATGCATTCACCCGAGACCAAGCTGAACATAGCCCTGAATCTACTTAAAAAACTAAAGTCTCAGTTTTTGTTTTCAACTTTCTATAAGCATGTTACTGTCTGATGTATTTTTTCAGAGAAAAAAAACATTTCGACTAAATTTCCGGCTCCTGCTGTACTCCCGGTGTTGAAGTGAAAGGTGCTGACTCACTAAATGGATCTGACCCAAATCTCATGACATGTTCTGTGGTGTGCTAGCAGGAGTCACACAGGTTGCAGTAGGTGGATGTTGGAGCACAGCCCAGAACTCAAACCATTATAGCACTGGACTAAAAAATCCACTAGTGTGATACTGTGACGTACTTGTTTCTATTAATCACAATCTTTCAACTGTCCTAATCAGTTTTTTTTAAAGTACACAGTACATTGAGTTGTTTTTTTAATGAAAAATCCCAAAAAATGTAATTATTATTACTCTATGTTGTAGTTGGAAAGTGGGAAGTCATACACCTCATGTGAAATTTACTGCATAGCCAGCACATTTCCTTTTCTGGAGGTTTCCATAGCAACGTATGTTCTCGCCTCGATCCCTTACAGCTTTTAATGCAAACACACACGCATAGCTCTCTATTGTATTGATGAGGAATGATAAAATCTTTTTTCCTACCTTGTATTTCGTAATATCATCAATCTGGATTACCCTTATAGTAATACAATTATATATTAAACAATGGGCTTCTTAGAAAATACAACATTTTCAAATCATTATTATAATTATAATGACTCAGATTGGTCCTGTGAAAAACTCATTATGGAACTTTTTTTTTTTGTGTAAAGCAAGTTCTGATTCCACTGTAACAGTGTTATAGTGCAGCAGAGTGATGATTTGTTTTGCTACTGTTGGACCTGGACAACCTGCAACATTCCAGACACTTCTTAAACAGATTGTCCCGGCCGTCTGTGCATCAGCAGAAGCCTAATTGAGTGATGCAGCAGGACAATGAACCATATCTGAACTGTTCAAAAAAATCAAACTGAATGCTTCGGAGTGTCCTAGTGAGAATCCAGACTGGAATCCAAAAGAGATAATGGAGAGAACTGCCCATTGCTCTGGCTGTGTGTTCACAGTGTGTGTGTTCATTGCTGTGTGTGTGTGTGTGTGCACTTGAATGGGTTAAATGCAGAGCATGAACTCCAAATACGGATCACCATACCTGGTCACAGGTCACTTCACTTTCACACTTTCATTTTATTACTGATAATGATTTTAAAATGAGACATTTAATGTAGTGTCTAAGGTTCTCTTTGTGCCTTGTTACATTTTGATTGATTTGTTTATTTGCAACCATGTAGTTCAAGAGGAATATCACTAAATATTTTTACACCCCTGTAGGTCAAGTTTGCCTTGCAGGGTATTCAAATCTGATCAATTATATGTCTCTTCAGCAAGGCAATGGGAGTTTCCACATTGGGGCATTTTTATACCATGTTACCTGATTGGCTGACGTCATAGTGGGGGTAGGTTTAGGGTTGGGATTAGGTCAGGGGGATCATGATTTGATTACATGTTTGAGAAATACCCAGCAGTTTAAAAATGCTCGGAAATTCAGAAATGCCCACTTTTACTCTGCAGAGACCTCAGTCTCAATCTGATAGCTGACGCTCGCTTTGTGGTTTGTTAATTGGTATTGCACTAAGCCAATCACAGACTCATCGGTATCCTTTGAAGATGAAAGAACACTGAAGTCCAGTGTCTGGTTTACACAAAAACAAGTGCGATATTTATCTGCAGAGCTGGGCAGTAACTGATTACATGTAATGTGGAGAATGATGAAAATTGAGTACTTTTAACTAGATAGAAATTACACTTTAAAATACAATAGCGATAAATTATCCATAATCCATATTTTCTTAAATAGCCTATCGCATTTTTACAGTCACAAAGTCTCATTATTTATTATTTGCATGTAATGCAGGGAAACTTTCACCTGATATATTTATTTGAGGTACCCCTGAGATTTCTTAATTTTTATTTATTTTAATGAATAAATTATTATATTTGGGTCAATGATGTATAAGGATTTTCGACAAATACAAAAATAATATCTATTGCAATTATTGATTAAGAATGCTGTATGCGGAAAAATTCACAATAGAGTTTTAAATGAAACCGATCTTAGTGTTTAAAATAATAATTTCATGTGGTGCAACCCTGATTTATCTTAAAATTAATTAATTTCCTTAACATGTAAAATTGTTTTTAAAGTTCCCAATAAATAAAGTGTTCAGAGTTTAAAGTATACTAAGTACTTTAATTACTAAGAACTTAGAAAAAAATAAATCACGGTTGCACCACCTGAGCTTTTTGAAAGCTATGGCCAGTTCACCCGAACACTAAAGTCACTTAATTTAAAAGTTACAAATTTATGTGAACAAAACATTCACAAATATTATTTTTTGCTTGTCGTAAATCCTTGATTGTCATTGACTTATTTACATGTTTCACAGTTCAATGTTGGTTAATGGTCACATTAACAAATGAAACATAGTTTTTTTAGTAATTGTTTTATATTGATATTATTTAAAAATGTACTTTTTTATGGTTTAATTGTTTATATGCTTTTCATTAAACTCACAAACCCCCTGCAGTTCCTTTACGAACCCCAGTTTTTATAAATCTTAAAATAATAGTGTAGTGATTAATGTAGTGATACTCCCTTTAAATACCATGAAGAGGCTTCACTCTCCAATACATCAAAGAAGGAGAATGTAAATGATCCAAATCCCCACTAAACTCAGTGATGGGAAGAGCGTCTTGGTTAATAATTCAGGAGCGTTTTGTACTGCTCTCTCCGTGACATTGACTTGCAGGAGAGGCGGCACTGAGTGAACAGATGTCTATGGCAGACATGAGTAAACAAAAGCGAGCACCTCTACATGACTGTGCCTATGGGAAAAGCACCCTCCGCTCCCCACCCTCCAATTATCCCAGTCTCCTCTAATTCCTCATTTTATTCATTACTTTTCTCAATCTTGTTTCACCACCTTTTCTGCTAATTAACCTCATTTCTTTCAATGCAAACTATGTTTTGCTGCATGCCCTTGAGTCGTTTCTCCAGTGGGTCCAGTGTTAAGCCTGTTTATTTTAAAACAATATTTATCAATCACAACATTCAAGCTCGCATTGATATACTTTTTTTCAAATCATTTACAGCCTTTACAACTTTAGCTTTGATGTGATGATGAAGTTAAGACCGGGTCTGCTGTTTACCAGCCAAAAGTAGTTGGCTAACCAGCACTTCAGTATCCAAAACACAGCATATGCACGAGACTGGTAGTGTTGGATTTTTTAGCAAGGTTATCAGCCTTATATTAAGGTCAGAATGAGGTTGTGCGACTGCATGCCACCAGTGTCTCTCGAGGGGCTTGTCACGGTGCCATTCCTGTCAGCGAGTTTGTGTGCATGTGAGCATGCGTAGGTGTGCCTTTGGGAGAGAGTGTGCTTTGTATTTCAGTCATCATGACTTTTACATGACATTGTGAAACTGTTTTACATTTGGGAAGTTGAACTAGAAATGGACTGAATTTTAAAAATGCAAATTACTAAAATGTGGTGTGTTGACTCAAAAGCATATGTAGTGTGGGTGTGTATTGAAAAAAACAAACAATTAAATTTATTAATTATCTGAAATATTTTTTTTTTTAATCAGTATATATTTTTTTGTTTTCTGTTAAAATAGCTACTGTTTGGATGCTGTGTTTCCATCTAATATGAAGACAAATTTCCCTGAGAAGCACAAATATTAAGATTTTTTTTTTTTCATTTGTTATTGTCCCTGAATGAACCTCACCATATTTTTAAAGCAAATTATGTTTTAACAAAAATGTATTAATACATTTATTTATTCATTGGCTATGCAAGGCCGTACATTCTACAGCTTTGTTTTCTCGTCAAACGTTTTTGAAGGTTTCAAACTATAGTGTAATATCTAATATTAAATACTTCAGCAGGTCAAATGGAAGATTTGATATAATCACTGGTTTTCACATCTCTGGGTTAAAAATATTATGGACACTGTGTTATGGATTTTCTTTGTTTTGTGTTAGCACTTTGCATAGATTAGTGTTGAAAAATGATAAGCGGTGTTATGCTCATATCAATTTACAAGCTCAATTTGACAGAGCTAAGTGGTTTTACTTTGAGTTCTTATTGCCTGACATTACTGAGAAATTCTCTGCATGACTTTGAACACTGCCCTTTGTGAGGAGTTGCTAATAAAATTTGATAAAGGAGCCCTGAAGGCGAAAGCTTGGGATCATCTGTGACTTTGATGACACTGTCATTATATCGTAGTGATCTCTACTGAAAATGACACATCAATGCATTTGCCTCATTTGAGGATTTTATGATATCATAATGATGATGTCTTTGTACCTGGTTAGAATTCCCTCTGCTGTTATTTTCCATTTTAAAGACAGCACAGTTTCAGCTTAATCATTTCAACTCTACCACTGTTATATTTGATAATATGTGCACAGTCAAGTGCTTGTTGCTACTGAGTCAGAATTCACAGATATGTCTTGTGAAAGGGAATTAATAGGTGTTATAATAATGCTGGTTCTTACTCTTGTTTGAAAAGGGTTCGGCGGACCGTCAGGACTCAGGGGCCACTGAGGAGAAGGAGAAGAATGCCCAAGTCCAGCTGGATAAGGCCAAGGTAGATTGCAACTCCATAATTCTCTCAGCTACCAGTGACGTTGGCCACAAGGACCAAAATACATCACAGCTTTAGATGTGCTCATAAATTTTGCACGGCTCTTTTTCCTCTGTCAAAGTAACAAGGTAGCTGTGTCAAAAAGCTAATCACCAAATGCCTTGGTTGAAACAGTACATCAGTGTTAAATCTTGAGCTCTACAAAATCAATGCTTTACACGCGACTGACGGATTACCTTCTCTTCTGTTCCTTTACACAGTCCAACAACAGATAAGAAGCACCGTGGCAAACCGTGAATGAGCAACAACAAATGCTCCGTGTTTTATTATCGGCTCTTTAAAGAGTCCAGTTTTGCTCGGCTGGAAACTGAATGAAACCCCCTTTTTCTGTGTCAGTGAACTCCCTGAGGTCCTTTTTAATTAAGATACTGAGCAGACAGCATCACGTCTCCCACAGAGCATCGTCTTCTACACGCAGCTAGACTGCCATTGTGTTGACATTTGACTTTCTTTTAATTAAATACTAAATTATAAAACAACAAATTCGTAGAACAAAGCAGTTACTTATCATTGTATGATTGTTTATGCAACTGTTTATCACAGAATCTCAGTTGCTACTCTAGAGTTGTCCTTTAGTCAATGTTAATGTAAATATGTGTAAATATGTATAAATCATCTCTGATCACATGATCACATGTTGCTGCTGCACTCCATATAAATTGCAAATTTTACAGCACTTGAAGGACAAGTTTTAGGTCTTTGCTGTTTAAATGAATATGATCTTGTGTGCATTCAGTCTCATCCTATGTATACACATCCACACTGTCCTTAAGCCTCGTGTAGCTGCCTTTAGACTGCATTACCCTTTATTATGCTGATATGGAGCTCTTTGAGAATGAATTTGTGCATTGCAATTGGTTTGAAGGTAAATGAATGAAAGCTATTATTAGTAACTTGCCCGGGGCAATGCAGCACATGTGCCGTTGCTCAAACCAGCAGTGGTTTTGTTCCTGCACTCATCTCAAAATATCTGTCTGCTGCCGTTCACTCATACACAACCACAACAAATAATCTCACCATAAACTACACTTGGAGACAGAACTGAATTACATAATGTAGAAGTTCATGTGCTCACAAAACTTTCTGATGCAAAGTGTGTTGTGTTATCAAAATGTAGAGGTTTTAGTCCTTTTTTTTTTCATTCAGTCTAGGCCTGTTGCTTTTGCCGTGCGCACAAACTTCACCTACACTCCTGCAGATGATGACAACGTCCCCATACCAGGACACGGGGTTTCTTTTGAAGCTAAAGACTTCCTGCATATCAAAGAGGTCAGATCATCAATTACACTGAAGTAAATCAAATGAATCAAAGGTGTTCTTGTGAATGTCGATTTCATCAAAAATATCTTTATTTGTGTTCCCAAGAAGAACGAAGGTCAGTACAGTAAATGAAGATGGTTTTTAAATAGAAAATATTGGGTTTTTGGTCACGCTTTATATTAGGTGGCCTTATTGTGGTCATGTTGTATTGCAAAACACTTGAGAACAGGTTTGGAGGTATGAGTAGGTTTAGGGTGGGTTAAGGTGTAAATGTAAGTGCTCAGTAGTCAAGCCCGCCTAATATAAAGTGGGGCCGTGTTGTTTTTGCTGTTGTTATTTACAGAAATTTAACAATGACTGGTGGATTGGAAGGCCTGTGAAGGAAGGGGGAGAAGTTGGTTTTATCCCCAGCCCGGTGAACCTGGAGACAATTCTGATCAGAAGAGAGGTGCAGGCCAGGAAGGCCGCCAAAGCACTGGCCAAGTAAACAAACCTGATTAATAATGCAGTGTGGAGTCTTCATTTTCTAATCTTTGTTTTCTTTTTGCATAAATGAGTCAGCCATTTAAATGTGCATAAATTTGTTGCTAAATTCATTATGAACAAACCGCTTTTTTCCCCTCTTGTTTACAGTAAAGCGGCTAATGCTGCCAAAGATGATATGAATGCAAAGAAAGCTGCTCCACCACAGACAGGTGTGCTGACACTTCATGTATCATTATTTGTATTTTTTTTTTTTAATCAGGCCAATTACTGAATTTAACTACATTAGCATGCAAGTTTCCCTTTAGAATGTATTATCCTTAATTTGTTATCATCCACTTATCTGGATGAAAAGTATGTATTTGGAATATAAAAACTGTTATTTAATGTGTCTGTGTGCAATTCAATTTCTAATTTTTCTCAATTGATCCTTTAGTTCAACAAGTGAAGAAGAAATCGGTAAGCGAATACATGATCATGCACACACACGTTTATGCTTATATACATACACTGCATGTTTGTTTAAACATGTCTTTACCCATTTTCCTAAACTGCAGGGAGAGCAACTGGCTGCATATGATGTTGTGCCTTCCATGCGTCCTGTGGTGCTCATGGGGCCTTCGCTCAAGGGCTATGAGGTGAGGGCCTGTTGCTGTTGTCTCTGTATGTGCCATGTTCATTCATACTCTCTTTGAGGATCTTAAGCATTAAAGCTTTGAAGGAGCCTGTGGCTCAGAAGATATATATTAAGAATATATTACTCTTGAAACAAAACAAAAAAAGTACAATTTTTTTTATATGGTCTATAATGTGTGTTATTGCAGGATTATATTTGTATGCTCTCTTATGCCACACTTATGTACCGCCCTCTCCTGTACATAATGGAAACTGCACGTTTTATCAAGTGCTATTACAGAATTGCATATGTTTTCATTTTTATTTTAATTTACAGGTTACAGACATGATGCAAAAAGCTCTCTTTGATTTTTTAAAACACAGATTTGAAGGAAGGTATGGTACACAGACTGCTGACAAAATAATAAATGTGTGGTCAAATAGTGTTGTGGTTTTACTAATATTTAAATCCATTGCTAGAATTACTATCACCCGGGTGACAGCAGATATTGCACTTGCCAAGCGATCGATCCTCAACAACCCCAGCAAGCACGCCATAATGGATCGCTCCAACACCCGCTCCAATTTAGGTATTCACTAATTGTCCTTTTCTTAATGTTTGTCTGTCTGTACATCATTCCATACAAATTGCATAATATATTCTAAAGGTATTGGCTTGAAATATTAAATAGCACATTTAGTTCAGAATCAGAGAGAATCTAGAAAGAATTGAATGGTCATTGAACCTAAACGTGCATGTACTTTAATTTACAGACTTTTAATTAACTGCTTAACAATGGGATAATAGAGCTTGATAATAGAGCTTGAATTCTAATCAGCACTTTTATCTTAATTTTCTTCAATGCATTAGCAGGAAAGCTTCATAAATAAGTAAACTTAAATCAGTTTATCTGATTTATTTATTGACAATTGTTTAAAAAACAAACAAAGATATTAATTCATAAAAACTATTTTTGCAGTGTGTTCAGAAAAGAAAAAAGATCCCACTTGCAGAGAAACTCCTACTGCTTTTAAATTGTACATTTAAGTTGTATCATTTGAGATATTAAAAGTTTTTTTTAAGGTGTGTTTTCTCACCAAGTGTGGATCTGAGGTGTGTAGCTAGCTTTGTTAAGGGGATCTGATTGGTTTTTTCCACTCTGTCCCTTGCATTGCTCTCTTACCTCAGACGCCGCGGGTACGTATAACAGCAGTAGCCTGTTCATGTTCCCCAACTCATTCCTGTTGGTGTCATCAGAACTGCTTTACCTCTTAGAGAACACTATAAGTGTACCCTGATACGTTTAGTAAAGGTCACTGCTTCTAAAAGCTTCGGCTTGTGTTAGACACCATAACCATAAAATCTCCATTGACATTCATAATGTGTTTAATTTTACTGGTCAAACAAATGCAAGCCAAAGTATTTCAGTGTGTATGTAAGAGTGAGTTTTGTGCTGCTTAATCTGTATTATTTTCTTGTTTCTCTGAAAAAAAAAAGTATATATATAAACATTCTTTTAAAAATAAAATGAAGAGTTTTTCTCATTTAAGTAAAAGCAAAATAATGTTTTGATATTTTTACTTAAAAACAACTGATTAAGAAAAAGTTTTTTTTTTTTACAGCGTGTTGTGAAAGATAATGTTGAACACTATGTGAAATGATTTTGAACTGTCCTGTTTTTATCATTAAAGTTTTGCTCCTTTTGGAGCAAAGAGCAGTTTTAAACCTTCATTGTTCTGTTACATCCTGTGGGCAAGGAACTGTTCTGTCAGCATATCTTGATAATCTCTATTTTCATTGACATATTGCATGACCCGTGTATGGAATGCATTTAGTTTTGAAGATGGGACTTTTACTTTTGCATGCCCGTTTTCATGAAACAGTGCAAACAGCATTTCTTCTAGATCGTTTTTGATCTTCTACTTATGTATAATAGGGGAATTGGACATAAAAAGCTTCCCATTATATTTGAAGTGCTTTTGGCTACGCTTCAGCAGATTTGTACTTTGATAGAATAATATTTTTTAAGATGTCATATAAGGATTTTAGGTCGACTAGTCTCATTTATTTCTTAATCTGCCCCCACAGCCCAAATCCAAGGAGAGGTTGAGAGGATTTTTGAGTTGGCACGCAGTCTACAGCTTGTGGTTCTGGATGCTGACACCATTAACCATCCTCTGCAACTAAGCAAGACCTCCTTGGCCCCGATCCTGGTGTATGTCAAGATTTCATCACCCAAGGTCAGAAACTGTGTTCAGAGAACTCACACACATTCTTTCAAAAGTCATTGGTTTACTGATAAACAAACTGATTACACTTTACCGTTAAAATGCTAAGAATTTGCTCACCCAAGCCGCATGTGCTTCTATTGAAAATACAGAAATATTATAAAAAATATAATACAAAAATACAGGCTATATTTCAAATTCAGGCTTATATTTCATGTAATTTAAAAAAATCTTAATATTAAACAGCCATTTCTCCAGCCTTGGTCTTCAGTGTCACATGATCCTTTAGAACTCAAATATGCTAATTAGGTGCTAAAGACTTTTATTATTATAATCAATATTGAACATACTTCTGGATTTATGGATTCTTTGATGAATATATTGTTAAAAAGATGCGTGTATATGAAATAGATTTTTTTGTAACATTTTAAATGTCTTTACTGTGACTTTTGATCAATTAATATGTTTTGGGTGAATTAATTGTTTGTCTTTTATTTAAAATTATGTTTATTGTTAAATTACAAATGATTGTTCATTTAATTTGTATTAATAATTGTATTTGTACCATATAATTTAATATAATTAATTAATAACTGTATAATATTAACCTATATTAACCTATTAACCTCAAAGCAATTCCAAATATGTTTATTCCAAAACAGGACTTAAGTGTGGAAAATTATGTTCAACACTTAGGAATTTAA
Source organism: Enteromius afrohamiltoni (assembly GCA_034779775.1). Lineage (NCBI taxonomy): Eukaryota > Metazoa > Chordata > Actinopteri > Cypriniformes > Cyprinidae > Enteromius > Enteromius afrohamiltoni. The sequence continues at coordinate 11,591,587 of JAUYWG010000032.1, forward strand.
TAATGTTCAATACTTAGTCATCAGTTAAATAGCTATTCAGTCATCAGAAACAAATTAAGTTCCAGCTGGTCTATCCCTAGTCTACAATAATATTAAAATTATTATTTGCTAGCATGTTTCAGTATCCCATTGGCTTTATGGGGTACGCTGCTAAAAAAAAAAAGACTTCAGCCACTAGGAGGCAGAAAAAATTATTATTCTGTCAGTACAGCGATATCTGATGTGGTATTATATCAACTTGTTGGATAAACTTGTCACTTTTCTGATAACTGCAAATGTCTTTTAAAGTGCACTATATCATTCAGAATGATAAATATCTGTCATACGAATAAGATCTATCTGTCTGTCACTGGGCTACACAAAGCATGGCTTCATTGATTGTCCAAAAGCTTTTTGAATGTGCTGTCATTACATTTACATAGGAAACACAAGACTGAGAGAAGACCAGTTGCACAAAAACACTAACCTCTTGTGACCCACGTGACCTAACATTCACTGTTCTTTCACCCCCTATGCCTCCCACTCATCCTTCCTGTCCCATTTTCCTTCCTCTTTTCATCTGCTGTTCAGGTTCTGACAAGATTGATAAAGACCAGGGGCAAATCTCAGACTAAACATTTGAATGTACAGATGGTGGCTGCAGACAAACTGGCCCAGTGTCCCAATGTAAGTCTGTTTTCTATATGATTGCAGGAGACCCTTCTAAAAAATTGTTAAAAAAAAAAAAAAAAAAAGGAATTACTCGGACAAACATTTGCAGGAATTACACTATCCAGGATTGTTTGGATTTAGAGAAGACTTGATAAAAACATCACAATAATCCACACAGTCTCCAGTCCATAAACACATGTCTTGAGAAGAAAAACACTGCCTGTTTGCAATAAACAAATGCATCAAGACAACTTTTACGTCAAACCGTTTTTAAAAAACCATTCAGTCGCCTGTTCTGACTCAAGTGAGAAATATGCACAGCAATGAATTGGAAGTTTTCTTGATAAGCTCTATTTTCATGTGGAATGATTTATAATATTTTAAGGCATAGTGTTCAATTAATCAGGATACAAAATGTCATATACAGTGGATACGGAAAGTATTCAGACCCCCTTAAATTTTTCACTCTTTGTTATATTATAATATTATATGTATTATATGTTATAATATGCCATTTGCTTTAAGTTCTTTTTTTCCTCATTAATGTACACACAGCACCCCATATTGACAGAAAAACACAGAATGGTTGACATTTTTGAAGATTTATTAAAAAAGAAAAGTCCTAAGTGTTCAGACCCTTTGCTCAGTATTTAGTAGAAGCACCCTTTGATCTAAAAAAGCCATGAGTCTTTTTGGGAAAGATGAAATAAGCTTTTCACACCTGAATTTGGGGATCCTCTGCCATTCCTCCAGTTCTGTCAGGTTGGATGGTAAACGGTTCAAGAACAGTCACAGAGTTGTTGTGAAGCCTCTCCTTTGTTACTTTAGCTGTGTGCTTAGGATCATTGTTTTGTTGGAAGGTAAACCTTCGGCCCAGTCTGAGGTCCTCAGCACTCTGGAGAAGGTTTTGGACCAGGATATCCCTGTACTGGCCCACATTCATCTTTCCCTCGATTAGAACCAGTCATCCTGTCCCTGCAGCTGAAAAACACCCCCACAGCATGATGCTGCCACCACCATTCTTCACTGTTGGGACTGTATTGGACAGGTGATGGGCAGTGCCTGGTTTTCTCCACACATACCGCTTAGAATTAAGGCAAAAAAGTTCTTGGTCTCATCAGACCATAGAATCTTATTTCTTACCATCTTGGAGTCCTTCAGGTGTTTTTTTAGCTAACTCCATGCAGGCTTTCATGTGTCTTGCACTGACGATTCTGTCTCTGACTCAGTTCCTTTGACCTCATGATTCTCATTTGCTCTGACATGCATTGTGATCTGTAAGGTCTTATATAGACAGGTGTGTGGCTTTCCTAATAAAGCCCAGTCAGTATAATCAAACACAGCTGGACTCAAATGAAGGTGTAGAACCATCTCAAGGATGATGAGAAGAAACTGTGTGACACAGCATACAGAATACTTAGGATCATGGTATATTTCAGTTTTTCTTTTTTAATAAATCTGCAAAAATGTCAACAATTGTGTGTTTTTCTGTCAATATGGGGTGCTGTGCGTACATTAATCAGGAAAAAATGAATTTAAAGGATTTTAGCAAATGGCTGCAATATATCAAAGAGTGAAAGATTTAAGGGGTTTGAATACTTTCCGTACTCACTGTATTACCTCTGATAAACTTCTAATAAAATAAAAGTCTGTTTCTTTACCCAAATTTTGGAACTCTTTGATGGCCTCCTTTTAACACTGCCCTTGTTTCTAATCCAAGTCTCGCTGGGGGCTTAATCACAAACTGTCTTGATCTGACTACCAAGAGACTGGTATTTTTACACTGCATCATGTTGCAAGGCACCCAAGGCAGTAGTTGATTAGATTAGCCTCCCAGCATTATCATGTGTTGCATGCTTCATTTCGCTGTCACTTATATTTACACTTTTTGTGACGTCACTAATTGGTCTCTCTCACAGGAACTGTTCGATGTCATCTTGGATGAGAACCAGCTGTCAGATGCCTGTGAACACATCGCTGATTACCTGGAGGCCTACTGGAGAGCTACACACCCTCCTGAAATGGAGCCTCCCAACCCCATGCTGGAGAAACTGGCAGAAAACACACTCCCCACCAGCCCCACACCTGCTAAGGTACTGGACACACTCCAGATGAAGTACTGAACATAGGAGCAGACTAAAACAAATCAAGAAATGCTCTTTAGACACTCACTAGGTAAATATACTAGTAAATACACACACAGTGCTTTAAATGTTTGAGGTCGGTAAGATTTGTAAATATTTTTGAAAAAGTCTCCTTAGCTCACCAAGGCCACATTATTTGCATTTTTATTAATTAATTTATAAATTGAATAGTAATTTTAAAAAATGTCACATAATTTAACAATTACTTGAAAATTACAGACCATATTCTTTTTTCCTCACGTTTCATCTCAAGTATATGTTATACAGTAACCAATGACGCTGAGTTTCAGTATTATATTCTCATTAATGGCAAGGCAAGGCAGTTATTCCTTCTCTTATACACTTATTTGAATCCACATTCTAACCTTTTTTTAGTTTTTGTTAACACATGCATTCTTTTGTGAATGTCCTAAATTACAACTGGTTCATAAACATCTGCAGGCTTCATAAAGTCTTAGTGTGTCATTCTGTGACATTTTCAATTTCCTCCCCACCTCTAACTAAACTTGCTTGGACATTTAAAGAAGACCTGAGCTTTAAGGACCTTTCCTGAGTGAGATGGTGGTCTCTGAGGTAAAATGCCTATAGTGTCGGTACCAACTAGTTTGTACTACTTCTTAGTATTCATAGTATTAGTAATATTAGCTTATCTTAGGTGTTGTAAGCAAACTTTATAGTAGGACAGAAGTGCCCTGTAGTTCTTGTAGCGTTTTTGGTTATTTACTTCTCTGATTGGTGTAGCTGTACTGCTTAAGTAGGTACTACATTTAAAACCGAACGTACTACCTGACCGTTAAAACAGTAAGTTCTATATAGTATGAATGTGGGTACTATGAATGGAACTCGGACGTACTACATCCGCCATATTGATGTTGTCACGTGTCATGCGTCATCACAACAGCGCAACAATTTAAACTTTCAATAAGTCATCCGTTTATTTAGATAGTGTTAAACAAGTTTAATTTATTCACAATAAACAACGTTTTCTTTCTGAGGTGCTTACACTCCACTTTCTGCCATTTTTTTAATATGACGCCTCCTCTCCCGGAGCCTCATGGGATAGGAAAGTGTTCATGGTATGCCTACTATAGAATTCGGCCAGAAGCAGTAGGTAATCCGGGTACTTCTCGCCAACTGAATTTCGAATGCTATGAATTCAGACATACTACTCGCATGCTGTTTTTCGCATACTATATAGTAGGGAAGTCAGCAATTTCGGACGCAGCATAGGATTTTTGCAGTTAAACATGATTATCTAAAAAAAGAAGACATAATAAGGGTCTCACGACTTCTACAAAAGCAAATTCCACTGAATAACAACCTTGTAGATCGCAGTAGGTCTGCCTTTAAAGGTTTAAAAGTTATTGGTTTGCCGATAGAAAATATTAAGAGAAAACAAATGGGATTTTTAATTCTGGGGCCCAAATTCGGCAGTTCGGCTTCAGTTTCAAAGCTAATAGACATGGACTAAAGGCCACCAAACTCTAATTTCACGTCATGTATCTCATATACAGGAGGAACAGAAAAGTAAGAAGATGTCTGCCACCAAGAGAAAAGGATCTCAAGAGCACCAGCAGGAGCATCAGCCCCAGGCTCAGGAGACGAGAGAGGAGGAGGAAGAGGAAGAAGAGGAAGTGCAGGAGGAGGCCGAGGAGGAGGAGAGGCTCCTTCGTAGCGAGCCAAAGAGACACAGCCATCATCACCACCACCATCACCACCACCACCGCTCCAGCACCAGCCGACCAACAGAGCCCCAAAACAAACACCAGCACCACGTGCGCCACCAGCAGCCCGCTGACATGGAGCTGCTTCCTGCTTCATACACGGAGTCCCGGAGCAGGCGCATGCTCCCGGTCGAGGGCGCTCCTGACCAAACCGATGTCTACCACAATAGGACTACAACTCAAAGGGACCATAACCACCAGCACCACAACCACCACCACCGACATCACCACCACCGCCGCGGGACCACGGACGTTCAGCCGGATTACTCCCACCACGGCCAGCAGGACTATGAGCTGGAGCACAACGAGCACAACAGGCAACAGAGACAGTCGAGCCAGCTGCGCTCGCACAAACAATCGCACCACTACGCTCCCCCGCACCACAATCACTATCACTACCAGGGACGGGAGCGGGACAGGGACAGGTGCGTCGAGACAGAGGAGTGGACTGAAGACATGTACATTCATCGCTGAGGTTGACGTTGTTTTAATGCTGCTATGTGAAATGCTGGCTACCGTGTACTCAGGACAACATGGTTTCTATTTCTTTATCCATTCTGCTGTATTATCTCCTCCTCTGGCCCACATCTAATTTCCGTGATTTTCATTCATATGATTCTGTGTTCCTCGTGCTTTAGATTCGTGTTTTGCTATCAGGGTCTTACTACTACAAGATTTCAGAACATTGGTCCTTTCAATCATGTGGTTACATCTTTGCTCGTTACGGTTCCTGTTTCCTGATATGTACACATGCAAACTGGTCATGTCTACTGTTATGCCCTTAGCCATGTTTATTTGTCACCCCTAAGAAAGAAAACGCTTTTTTTTTTGACTTCTGATTACTTATTTTTTTGTCAGTTGGCCTTTTGTACAACGTGCTGCTACGCTAGTGGTAGATGTGAAAATATGAAGAATATAATAAGGGTCTTGCAACACAAAAATCATCGTTTTGATATTTTCATGTCTGAGAAAAATATGGGATGAGATGGGTTAATTATGCACTCACATTGTGCTGCTATTAGCTGCATGCAAATTAAGGCACACTAAATAATTCTTCACCTCAAGGATTGGAAGGTTTGTTTTTATCCAACATGCAACAACAAAAAAAATGAAGGTGGATTAAATATTTTCTGTTATGCAAGTTTAAAACAGAAATTTCTAGGTTGATTTAACTGAAAAAAGCAAACATTGTGACTCTCGCACAACACACACACACACACAAATTGACCATCTCAACCAGCCTGACAGCAACAGCTGTCATCAGTATTATGTATTTGTCTGACCAATGGCAGATGGGGTAGTGTTCAAGGTGCCTGTTTGAAAAATCAGTATGTTTTATAATTCCTTTTAGTGACACTAAGAGCAGTTTTAAAGTCAGCATAAATTACTGTTTGCAACCTATTTTCCATAATCTGACACATCTCAGAGGGACACAGAATTCCAGTGAGATTCAAAGCAGAATATTTATTTTCATATTTCAGTTTCATGTTGTCTTTAATGTATACATACAGTAGTTCAGTTATTAGTTTGGTTCTTTTTTTGTAGATTGTCACAAAAATTAATCCAATTTTGATTCAGTAAATTTGTCAATACAAAAGCCCTTTGATCACATCAACTCTGGAGCCATACTATTATACATACTGTTATTTTCTCATGCAAAAAAAAAACACTTTTAATGTTTATTAACACAGTTTCATTCTGTTCTATATTTATAATATATACAATGAGATCATTTTAGCCAACCAGCTGCATGTATTTATCATTTTTAAATGTTTGTTTAAATATAAACAGTATCAAATGGATATCTTTTTTTTTTCTTAATCATTACTTTCAACTTCATAAAGTAAAAAGGCACACTCAAATTTCCTGAGAGAAATAAGTACAATGATTTAGAAAACAACTATTTTATTACCACAGCACGATAAAAGATGTTTCCAGTTTTGTGATGAATGAAAAGAGGAAGCTGGCAATGATCCCTGATCTGTTCATATTCTCATGATGTTTATTTACACTTTATACCTTTATGTTTCCTGAGTACTCTATGCATTAGTTTGTGACAACACTCTAGCTTGAAACTTGTTTCTATGCATTTGTATATACCTCATAAATGCCTTTGTAGATACTGGATTGATAAAACTGCTGCACTGTAACATAGATGTACTTCTGTGTTCAGTTGGTCTGACTGTATATTGTCTTTGAAATGTTCTCCTAAAAAAATAATGCACACGTATGATTTACCATCTGATGTTTTTGTGCATTGTTTTCCTACATGTGGCTCTCATTGTGCATTCACGTTGCACTTTACAGTGTTGTTTAATCAGGCATCTACTTCAGTTAACATGAAGTGTTAAAAATCCTTTGAAGTGATTTTTTAACACACTTCTGTAGGCTATTTGAATGTGTTTCAGGAGCAACTATATATTCCTTATGGTTGAAATTGAAAGAGGGCATAATATTTTCAAAAACAAAAAAATGTTCAATTGTTGTCCAACACTGTCCTCATACTTCAAACACTGCCATCTCCAAAATAGATAGTGTAAATATTTATTTAGATACTTATTCTTATTCAACTTATTCACAAACGTCTTAAAAAACCCAGACAGTCTGAACAAAAAAAAAAACTATACAGAAGAATGGAATTCCAGTGGATTCTTTGGAATAATTGTTGTTGCAGCTCTGCTACAGCGTTCTGCAGGTAGATATTTTTGGCATAAAGACTGCTAAATTTATAACAGCTGGTTTCTACATAGCTACTTTTCTTCTAAGTAAAAAAAGCAATATTGGTTGAGTAGCCATGTAGTAAGCAGGTTAACAAATAGCCATTATGGCAAAGTAAACCTAATGAGACCTGTCATTTTTTTCTTTTTATTATTATTATTGTTATTATTGTATTTTATTTTGTTTCAAGATAATAATCCACTGACCATCTCTTACATATATACAAGTAATTGGACATTATAAAACAATTCTATTCACCGATCTCAATGTTGCCAATCAATGATTTGTTATCTTTACTATCTGAATAAACATGATCTCTGTTATTATACGCAGGGTTTTCAAATGTAGGCAATAACTGTTTTTTTGAGTTTCTGTAGTACATGAAAGCAATAGCTCCCAGTATGCCAATCACTACAATACTCAAGAACGCAGCCAAAGCCCTGTTGACCTTGTGAGGATCAGGACCTGTAAAGAAATAAGAGATGAAAATTATAAGAGAGGAACTCTTTTTTTAGATTTTGAATGCACAAAAAATGTGCAAGTAAAGTCTTTAAGAATAAGTCATAATATTACCTTCATTCACAGCCTTCGTGGTAGTACTTATTACTGTAGGAAAAAAAAAACTATGTTATATATAACATCTACATGACAAATGATATAGACAAACAATTTTTTATTATTATTATTATTTATTTATTTTTGTCAAGTTTTATTCCAGGGAGTAGATTTTCGTCTTCCCTGGACAAATATTGTTTTGAAAATATCGGGTAAATTCTCACAATATATGGACCTGCTGTTATTTGACAAGAAAATATTTTTTATGAAATGCAAATGTCTCAAGTAAAAATGACTACTTCCACAACATACTTGTATTTAAAATATATCATAGAGTATTTCATGGGTTTTCAGGAAGATTCAAACTAAATACTGCAACAAACTGTGGACAAATATAATTTACTTCATAATAATATTAATTTGGAGAATGAGTTCACATTCAGGTGTTTGAAACCACAAACCAGCATAAATGCTCTAGAAAAGATGCTGTTGGATATTAGTTAGTTATGAAACTCAATCTTCTGTTTCTCTGTGTTCCCCTAAGTTACAAAACATCACAAAAAATACTATTTAAAAATGTTACGATACATACCTTTGGACGTTTTGCAGATAAATGGTAAGACTGCGTATTCACAGTGCAGTTTTTTCCATTTTTTTGTTGTGGTAGAGATTAATGCACACTCAGCATTCCAAGAATGGTCATGATAGTCATCTCCATAATCATTCACTTCTGCCCAGTTAGTGTAATCTACCACGGTACTGTCTGACCATAACCAGTGACCTGCGTAGTTAGGCAACCCAGGGTGAGTTCATATTTATCCAACACTTTTTTTTAGGCATTCACTATCAATGTAAAAACTTGGGGCCACCAGAAAAGTGTTAAAACACAAGAGATTCATGTATATAAATGTATATTTGGTGTACTACCTTTCTGGTTTTGGAAAAGCCCAATCCAAAAGTCTTTGAAACTCTCAAGCAGCATGAGGTTGTTCTCTATAAACTTCTGCTCTCCTTCATCCCTAATGCTGACAAGAGTTGCTCCTGAAAACCGAAATGCAAACTTTCTTACTCTTTTGTTCTTTGCATCTGTCATGCGCAGTAATTGTGTAAACAGCTTTTTAAATCAATTTATATCCTTACCCCATGTCATACAGAGTCTAGCTGCTCTGCTCCATGGTTTCATGTCTGTCACAAATGTATAGCAGTTTTCTTTGAAAGGTATCCACCTCACTGGACTGTCATCTTCTACCTCTGGGCATTGCCCAGGGAGCTGTGCTGGAACAGTCGGGGGAATGTCTGTGGAGAACGTCACAACAAGATAGTGTTTACTAAGCTGATACTAGTATTATCCATTCAGTGTGTGGATGTGCATTGGCTTTTACCTTTTTTTAATCACAAAGCTTGTGTGTGTTTGCATGTGTGTATCTTACTGACACTAAGATGATAACATTGACATGCCATGTGGGTGTTGAAAAGTGTCGTTATAAATATAATGGGGGATCATTGATTCAATCAATTCATTCAAATTATTCAGGAACAATACAAGTGACTGGCTTTCGGGGTGAGTGACAAAATCATTCACTCAGCTGATTAGTTCGAAGTGGCGGTTGATATATACAAAGGTATCCATAATTATTATTTGCTCTATACACACTTTTGTATCTCACCTGTTGTTTTCTCACAGACACTGTAGTATGTTCGATTGCAGAGAGTTGTTTTCCATTGTCCATCTATGTCCATGTATGCACAAGGGAGGTTGGGCCGTGGTTCAGAAGGAGCCCATTTCTCAATATTCATGGGCCAGTTATTTGCCCACTGAAAATATCCATGTGTCTGTTAAATCCAAATATACAATTTGCAGATAATGAATAGGCCTAGTAATCAACATAGCACGCACAGAATAGACTAACTAAAACATACTCTGTTACATTTACATTTTCCTATATGGAAAATTTGGCAGCCTAAATTCTGCCAAACATCTGCTTTTGTGTCCCACACAACAAAGAAACTCATAAGCATTTGGCTGAATATTCCTATTAATTCCAATGCCATGATTTTCCCTTTCTCACTCTGGCGTAGTACCTGTGTACTGCTGAGACCGATCCACATGGGCAGCTTGGACCGATAGACCTGTAACTCGAGGTACGCCTGTGTTATCAAATGCCGAATGCTGGCTAAATGAGCCCCCTCTGCCTCACAGCGACGGTTTGCCTCACTCCACGTTAGATTCTCTTGAATCACTTTGAAAGATGAATTTCCGAGATTCACAAATGTTTTAGGAACTTCAGTAGGGACTGGGGGAATAGCAGGATCTAAACATGTGAAAAGATATGACACAATGAAAGCAAAATATGAAAAACGGTAAAAGCCTGCAAGATATCTACAATCTCTCTGCCGATCCACTGTATTCAGCTGTACTCACCAACATCATGACTGCAGATAAAACCATGAGTCGAATTACAGTCAGTTGCCACCCACTTGCCAAAGACAGAGCTTGATGTTTTGCTCATAAAAACACATTCCTGTTTAAAAAAGAAGCACACTATTGAAGCCACTACTTTTAGCACTAAAATCAATACTATAATCTCAGCTTGTTTCAGTACCTGTTCATCCGAAAAGTGATATTTTGTCCAATAGTATGAATGCCACTGTGAGTAGGGAAAGGTTTTTTAATAAATAACTATAAAACAGTCCATAGTTACACCAATACATCTTTAGGACGAGTGCGGATTTTATTAAGCAGGGATACATACATGGGTTTGAGGTTCTCCTTTGGACCACTCGGTAAATGCAACTGTACTCCCATCTGTCCACTTGAACCTCCCACTTGCCAAATTGCTGAATCCAATCCAGAAGTCTGTGGTTTTATCTCTAATCAATGTGCTTAAAAAGGCTGTAGCAAACAGGATGTAATAAATAAAACATGCATGTTATAATGATCAAGTAAAACAGTACAGTAAACAAAATAAATACATCTTTTGAATCAAGATACTGTACAGCAGTTCCATATTTTAGACTAAGGCCCCATTTTAATTTATCTATCCAAAAGATAATAATGTTTTACTATCAGAGCACATTTTTATATATATATATATATATATATATATATATATATAATTTTTTAGCATTTGTAGCATTGAACTCTCTGCTAATTCATTAATTGAACAAGCAAGATTTTACCTTGCTGTTGTCTACTTATTATAGATGTCAGATCTCCACCAAGCTCTCTGCAGGTTTCTCTTGCTTCAGTCCATGTTTTCATGTCTTCTTTTATGTTGTAGCACTGTAATGTGTTATATAAACAACCATCAATTGCCATAAATACAAATCATAACACATTTTTTACAAATGTTGCATTGGAAAATTTATTACAGTAGTGCAAAAACTTTTGTGTGTGTGTGTGTGTGTGTGATAAGCACAGCTTTAGCACAGTCTGAGATCTGATTTTGCTGTGAAACAATTTAATTTCCTTGAGCTATAGAACAATCTGGTGCAAAACGGTTTATATATACTGACGAAAACTACATAAACACTGCAAAAATGTCTAGGTATAATTTTTTATAGTAACACACTATTGTAATGAATTATTTATATATTATAATCTTGAATTATGTATATAATTACTTTTCCTTTGAAGCTTTTCCACTCAGTAGGACAGCCTCCTTTTGGTTCTTGTGTAGGGGCCACCGTGGCATGCACTGGAGGCGACTGACTTCGCTTACAAACAAAATTATATTCATCACCACAGTTAATAGTTTCCCAGAGTCCTGTAACAGGCAAAATACTTTTTGTTTAATGCAATCAATCAAATGTATCAACAGTTATTTGATAAGAAGCATTTCTGCACCAAATGCTGTACCTTGAGATGTGGTCATCTTCACACATCTTTCCTCACTGTTTTTAAAAGCGGGCTGATTTGTTTCCCAAGCCTGAAACACTACGGGGGACCCATCTATCCACCTTTATAGAATAAAGAAAGGATTTTCTCATTTGTTCATTTGCAAGAAAACACAGAATGCTGCTTTGCATTATTTAAACTTACTGGTAAGTCTCATCCAGATCAACTGTCATACCAATGATAAATTCACTGTGCGACTGTTTAGCCTGGAACGCAGAAAAAAGGCTCAACACTTAAGTTATATAGCTATTTTATTTTAAATTATACAGAAAACCTATTCAAAAAAAGATATGATACAAACATGCATGTTGTGTGATACATAAACCACAAATGTAGCTCAGCCCTCATACCTTATGCCAAAGAAACACCCGCTCATCTTCATCATTGATAACCACAAGATCACCATGTGATCTCTTACAGAATGTCCGTGCGTCGTGCATAGAAAGTGCTGTGTACTGAGACACATAGTACTGGCTGCCTTGGAATTGAATCCAGCCGTCCTCCGTTTCGTTATAAACTTAAATAAAAATAATTCAATGTTTTGAGCTCCTCATTTTTTCCCATCAGTGGGACAAATGCAAACAAAAACATCTGTGCAAGTTTAAGACTTACCTGGTTCTGTAATATTTACTTCCTTTGGTATCTTTCCTAAAGACAAAGCAAAGATAGCGGTCATGTTTTTTTTTTTAATTAAAAAAATGTAAATAGAATTTTCTGTGATACATTAGAAGCCTATATTGATCGGTTCTCACTATTATCTAGTTGCATCCTTGCATGGCTATTATTAACATATTAGCGGTTTGTCACTAGGATACTTATAAAGCACATATTCTACATTCCATTTTCTACCAAATACATTAACTTTACAACTATTAACAACTATTAAGAAGCAGCAAATTAGGAGTTTATTGAGGCAAAAATAAAGTGGCCAAATTTTATTTTCAATTGAGTGATGATAGAATTAGACTTTTGCCAGATTGACATGCTGTACCTTTTCGGATCTGACAGTACCAGTCCTTTCTGTCTTGACAGTTTATGTCATTCCATACTCCATCACTGTCCCAGTATGAAATTCTCATTTCAACACAGTTTTCAATGTTGTTCATATTGTTTGGTTCATCACTTGCCCAGCTTTGATAGGATGACTGAAATAGAGTAGATTTTGAAAAAAAAAAAAAAAATTAAATCAAATAGGAATTCTATTTAGAATTTGTTGTCTTTTAACAAAATCTTTGTGAACTCACCGAAGAACCGTCACTCCAAACAAAACCGACAGCGGGATCGTACATTCTGTAACCAATCCATGCTGGATACACCCTAAAAGCAAAACCACACAGTGTATTTATTCATTTATTTATTTATTAATCATTAATTTATGAATTTATTGTTTTCAGTCATCTGACATTTCTGCTCATCTGCCATTTCACAGTTTATCAAAGTAATGACATGGAATACAAAAACACAAGAAAAACACTGAGACAAATACAATATTCATTGCCATACAGTAAATGCAAGAGATGGATTATGGCTTATAACGAGCAATTTTTGTGAATTATTGCAATGATGGTCAGTATCACCTGACTGAAATACATGTTACAAGTTTCTTCATTAGCTGGACATTTAACAGTTATTATTATGCAAAAGGAATTATAGATATTACCCTCCTCGTTTCCAAGGAATATCAGCCTCACTACGGACACTCAGGAGATCACCGCCAAGTTCTCGGCAGAAATCAAGAGCTTCATCCCAAGTCTTCATTTGGCTCCTAGGTACATTAAAATGCTGCCAGAAAGAGAAATTAGTCTTTCTGATTCCACAATAAGCTAGAAAATCTGTCTTTGTTTTGTTTAAATTCATCACAAAAATAACTTAAAAATCCTGTTTCACCTTGAAACAAAAGTCTCTTGACGAAAGTGGCACCCAGTCTTCAAGACAGGCCAAAGCAGGTGTGGTTGGTGGGGCTGGAGTTGTAACTATTCCATCGGCTATCTGCTTGCAGATGTATTTTTCCTTATTTGAGCAGCTGAGCACATCCCAAAGCCCAGCAATAAGTCCAGTTGTCATGGCAACACAGCCTTGTTTTCTTCCTAATTTTTTAAAGACAAGAAATGTTGTTATACTGTAATATGAGAAATCAGAAACATCATAATTTCATTGACACTGACATTGACATTCATTGAGTACAGTACCTGGCATCCCAGCATTGAAATGAGTATATGAGACTTCCTTAGTGTTGGTCCACTCAAAAGTGTGCCGATCCCTCTGATTGGACAGTCCAATCCAGAAGTACTTCTCTGCCCGAGCTCCAACTAGACTAACAAGGAATGCATTTTCTACTCTAATGGGGAAAAATAGATTAAGTCTTTGGTAAGGCACAAAATAACACTGAAAGCTGTTCATAACTTTTAAATATAAAATATTTTACACATTTTCAAAACTTTTTTTTTTAATGCTTTAATATTTTAGCCAATGCATTAAGTACTGACCTGGATGAAATGTCAACCAGTTGAGAATCGACTTTTGCACACATCTGTTTTGCTTCTTCAAAAGTCTTAGTCTCAGATCCTGGCATGTAGCAGTAGTACCCATACCTGGTCCAGCCCTTCTCAAAAAATAAGACAGCTGTCAGTGAATACATTTCACCACCTGATGACCAAGAACATAACTAGAAGACATAATTTTAAAATTTTAAGTAATATTTTTAATCATGCAATACATACTGTTTTGCATCCCGGGCTTGTGACAGCTGTGTCGTTATTTGAAGCTTTAGAGCTGGCCTTCTTTTTACAGATGAGTCCATACTTATTTTCACAAATTTCATCGGCCCACTTTCCCTCCTAAATTATAAACAATACGCAAATGGTCAGTTCAGCAACCCATAATGCTATGAGAAAAACTATGCAACTACAACTTTAAAAAGGCTTCTGTAACGTTTTAGTAAATGCTTTTTAGTTCTTACTAATGAAGTTTTTACCTCTCCTCTCATTAACACGCAGTCCTCTGCATAGACAGCACTGTGACTTGGCTCATTCACTTCCCATGAAGCAAATGGGACACTAGACTGGTCACTCCACTCAAACAGCATCTGCGTTTTACGGTCATTGAAACCAATCCACAGCTCATCTGTTTTCGCTGAAAATGGAGATGTAGAGGACTGACTTGCAACCTCATATAAGGGTGATTTCTATTCTATTCAACACTGTTGTTATAATACTTTACATACAGTATCCAAGCTGTGTGATGACAAAGCTTTCCTCTTCTTTGCTGAGAATGCTCAGCAGGTCTCCTCCTTCCCGCAAACAAGAGTCTCGCGCCTCCAGCCACGTTTGCTTTCTGCGATGAAGGAGATAACAGTTGCCTGAATGTGGAATCCAGGGGCTGTGGCAAAAACCAGTGTCCACCACTGTACAAAAAGACAAAGATAACACATTACAAACACCATATACAATATACAATACAATGGTAGAGAATACCAACATTTTGGATACCATAGAAATGTCAAAATTCTTGTCACCAGTGTCAATATCACAAAAAAGTTAAAAGTGAAGTGATTAAAAAAAGAATAAGGAGGAATAAGAAACTCATGAAAAGCAATATGATAAAAAAACAAGGAGTGACTGGGAAGTCTACCTGGAGGAAGAGCTGGAACAGAATGGCCTCTTTGGCAGACATATCCATGCTTTTCAGAACAAGGTTCATTTGCCCATTCAGAACCAAAAGTATTTTTCAATACACCACAACTGTAGCCTGGTTGTGTGGTTGGGTATCCTTTAATAAATGATAATTTCAGTCAAGTAATATGCTCAGTTAGCTATAATCAATGCTTGGTTTGTTTATTTATTCATTTAGTTATTCTGTACAGGCTAAAATATCTAAAATGTCTAGGATACGGTTAACAAAGGCATAGTGAAGGTCTCTCACTACATGCTACAGTTACATTTATTAAAGTACACATTCCTTTGTATATCCTTGTTTACTGGTAATCAAACTAATGTTGTTAGTACTGTATGCTACATTAATTCAATGAGACTGAATCATTTGACTGACAGTCTTACCACTGAGCCATTTCAGATAACGTAACGGCTGTCCATTGCTCCACTGCCATCCGCTGGTTGGATCCAATTTATTGAGTCCTGTCCATAGCGTATTTTGAGACGCCTGGACAATTCCTACACAAAGCAGATTTCTTAATGTTTTATTCTTTGGATATTTCTAGACATTCATCAATATTATATTAATTCTTGTTTAGTCTTTTTTCGATGGGACTGTACCTGCTACAAAGGTGTGTTCGTGAGGTTCAGAGACACTCAGCAGCTCTGCACCTTGCTGCTGGCAGCTCTTTCTAGCCTGGTACCATGTCAGGGCCGACCCACTATTCACTTGGTAATAGACATTTGTCAGAGGATGTTTGGTCCAGTGAGCATCTGCAGATCATCACTAATCATCAATATGCACAAGCTAATGTTTTATAGTTAGAATATATCCTATGTATTAGTTCAGTCTTTAGTGATAGACATATAACAATTGTAGTGTTAAATATTTATAATTGACCATGCAGGTAACAATTGAAATGTAAACTGAATAGGGAATAAACTTACTGTCAGATGTTGGGCAGTAGCCCCACAGCTGATTAACACCATAGTCTGTCTCGATTGAACACCACAGACGATTTTGTGTATCAATTGTGGTACAATCTGCATACCATTTTTTCTCATAAAGAAAAGGAAACTGGCATGGGCGCCCAAATGCATTCCCATCAATGGTGTACAGTTCTGTAAAATAAAACAGAAGAGTTTGTAGATCAGTTATTTTTTAACCATAATTTGTAGTGCTGGTGAAATTATCAGATTCTGCACAAATTACGGCCCAGTTTCAGTTTGATTGACAGGGTTTAGCCTAAACCAGGATTAGGTCATTGTTCATTTAAAAGTATTTTTTATAAACATGTCATATAAACATTACTTGTGTGCATCTTAAGACAAAACTAAGGCACTGGAATGCTTTAAGATAAGTCAGTTCAAGTATCTTTCAGTTGAAACAGCTTAGATTTACATTTAGTCTAGGACTAGGCTTAAGTATGTATATGCATATATATATATATATATATATATATATATATATATTTAAACATTCAGTTAAAGATGAAACAGCACATTTTGGTTAGATCTGCAAAACAGAATTGAACAGATCAATGTTTAAAACGGTTGAATTGGTATAAAGGGTAGTAATAGTATATACGAACAAACCAGTTATATCAAAGTTATAAATATTCAAATATGGATGCAAAGATTGACCAATCAGAATAAACTATTACATGTTTATTGTCATGCATACAGCTACATAATGGTTTAAAGCCTGTAAAACAGAACAAATGACATACAAGTATTTTTTTATAATTTTATACAGTACATACAGTAATTTTTAATAATTTAGTGTTAGATTGTTTTTATGATTGCATCCAGAGGCCAGTTACACATTAGCATAACCGCTATGTTCCCAAGCCAAAGAATAATCGGTCTTACTATTCAGATTTAAAGTTATGACTAGTCTTAAAGAAAAAACAGATGACTCACTTGTAAGACCAGTCTAAGCTGTTTACACAATGACCATTGAACTTCTGGAAAACTTGTGAAATACAAACAAGTTTGTAGTGTTCACTATTTTTGTAGTCTTCACTATTTTTGAAAGCTCACGTTGTTTCTTCCTTAATAAAGAGAGAAACAACTTGAGTCTTCAAAAATAGTTTGGATTTATTCTTTGTTTGCATGTCAAAATAATGGCATTTAAATAAATTGTTTTATTTCACCATTATTCAGTGTTATCAAGTTTTTCGTTATAATTAAATAACACACATTTGCATGAAAAAAGAAAACATTTACAAGAGACATTAAGACACATACCTTCATAAGGCTTCGAGCAAATGTTGTTCAGTGTTCCATGAATTGTCCATTTGCTCTTCGCTCCAGTGTCTTTAGTGATCACTGGCACACCATTATCATTTACAGCCAGGTACAGAGACTCGTTCTTTAGGCCAAGCAATGTATCAGCGTGGCATTCCCACTTCTGCAGAGCACTGTCTTCATTACAAAGCAGCCACTGCAGTTTTTTACCCACAGTTTTACTTCCTACTCCAAGGCATTTCTTTGTGAAAGTGTTCAAAATGCGATTGTTTGAAGTCCAGCGAAACTGTTGTGAGTTACTGTACGAGTCACAGGAGGCTAGTCGTTCCAGGGAGCTGCTCATGCATTTGTTGTAATCCACATTATATATTAGAAAGTTTCCTCCTGCACAAAAATTTGATGAGATGATGCAGAATTCAGTTATTTATGCTATTGCATTTTCTCAATAAATAATACTATTTGCAACTACAAAAAGCACAATAAATATTGAATTTTTTTTCCGTTTGATGAAAGAAAAAGACATACCTGACTGTGCAAAGCTGTTTGCTAGATGCAATACGAGCAAAATCGCTACTGTTATTATTTTCATCTTGATGCAAAAGATATTTCGTGGTGCTGCTAGGTTCATTCAAGTGTCATCCTCAGTCTTTGGCTGAGATTCTGCAGTCTCACATTTGCCCATGCAGACCTGCCTTTAACTGGTCCGACTCTCCCTATCAGAATCACATCCTGTCACATGTCTCTTTCTTCACAAATGTTGAAACACCAATGTCACAAAAATTCTTTGGAAAAGAGGAATCTTCTCTGTCTTAGTCAGCTTAATTTTGTACATTTTGGCGAGAATAAGTGTATTTAAACAACATGGATTTGGTACTAGTGACTTTTCACGTCAGTTGAAGAAGACATTACCTTTTCCCAGCAATGGTTCTGCCCTGTCAGCATACACAACAATAGCTGTACAAGAAAAAAAAGAATTACACTTTAAATTTATGATCTGAATGCAATTTCCTGTTATGCCTTGTACTCATGTTCCTGGACATCCTGTGTAAAAACTTGTGTTGACAGCAATTTACCTCATAAGAAAAACAGTTACTGTCTGTGACCTCACATGTTACTTTCCAAATAATATTTTTAAATATGTAATATATATATATATATATATATATATATATAGTGACAAAAATCAAAGCAAGAATAGAATTTTTGCAGTGCACTCCTATCTACATGTTTTTTTAATGTCTGGTTCTGGCAGAGGACTTTATAATTCTGTCTACTCACAATGATAAACCTGAAATCACTGTCCAGTAAGGGTCTTAATTCAACCTGTGTCAACTATGACACAAGGCCAAAATATGAACCATATATATAAAATATGAATGATTCCATTCAATTCTGAGAGTAGAACTGCAAAAACTGTTTAACAAGAACTGGCAGTAATAAAGGAATAAAATAGTAATATAATCATCCCTATTAAAACAAAAAAACAGCATATGCTGGTAAGGTATGTTTTGAAGCTGGGATGCTGGTTTATGCTGGTTCTTTGCCCCAAGTACCATCTTGAACCAGTATCCCAGCTTCAAAACATACCTAACCAGCATATGCAGATTTTTTCTGTAGGAATATAGGCTCTGATACAATAATACTATTTAGTTTTCAGCGTCGGCGCCATGAGGGGATCGGCCACCTAGGTGACCATGCACCTCAAGAGTAAGCACACACGGAAACGTGATTTCTACTGGGCTCCCTCTAGAAACCAATTTGACTCTGTCTGTACTGCAGACACAGGCTATTACTGCTGTTTCTTTTGATTCAAGTGCATCTTTTTGGACAATTCATTAAATGACATTTGTCACCATGTGGATTTGTTTGTTGTGTTTATCATATTTTCCCCTGTGTTTTCAGAGATTTAGACTTCAATGTTAACTCATTCAAAACGCGGTAAGCTATTTCTTTTTTTTTCAGAGAATGGAAGCGCATTTTGTCTGCTACAATGAGAGTGCTTATGCTCTCGCTCCACCATGTCTCTGGTATAATCACTACCATGATGGTAGTGATTATCTGGGGCCTTGTGGATTGAACAACATGATTGCAAGTGTTATTGCCTAAATAACCTCAGTCTAAATGTGCTTTGATAACGAATGAATGTATAATGAGCATCATAAAGAATATCATCATGGCAGTTGCCATGATTTTACCCTGACACACGTTCCTGGATGCAAGTACATGTGCAGTATTCTTGACAGCCATGTCCCCGTGCAGTCCAAGACTGTTTACCCACTGAAGCCAAACTTAAGAGATGTTAGAGAGGCCAGCAGGGGGTGCTCACCCTGTAGTACGTGTATAGTGATGGGGACACACACTATAATGTATAAAAGCACCATACTTCAGATGAGACGTTAAACCAAGGTCATCACTCTCTGTGGTCAATAAAAATTCCAGGATGTCATTCAAAAAGAGTGGCATACTGGCTAAATTTGCCCATTCGCCTCTGACCATCTTGGACTCCTAACAATCTCCATATCTAATGATTGACTTCATCACTCTCCACCAGGAAGCTGGTGTTTGGAGGGTGTTCTGCCACTCTATGGCTGCCATCACATCATCCAGGTGGATGAGGAGACACCCCCCTAAAACGTAAAGTGCTTTGAGTGCCTTATACAAACCCTATATAAACATAAGGAATTATTATTGAAGGTAGGTGTGATTGGCAGGGCTGAATCATTCTTCAGTTCACTGCTTGCAGAGGATCTGAGAAGCTGAGCACATCCCAAAGCTCAGCAAGAATTTCAATCTTTATAGCAACAAAAATTATGAAGTTTTATATGCACTTTAAAACAAAAATAGAAAATATAACTTGAAAAATAATTTATTTTCATTTTTGTTTTAGTAAAGGTTTTAAATTGATAAATTGCATTTCCTTGAAATGGTTTTCTACGTAGAAGCTCTGTCTTTTTTTGCCATCTTTGCAATTTTTTCTAATCACCTCAGAGGTCAAACTGATAGTCAGCCTTTGCTTCCATTTGTTTGGATTTGTGGAGTTGACTCACGAAGTATAAGGAAAGGTTTGATGAAGGAAAGCAAATTTCACTTCCTTTTTTTTCTGGACTTACATAATCATTCATTTCCGACTCTTGCTTCCCACAGTGCTTCCAAACCCATCTGTTTTTTGTTGTCTGTGCTGAGTTTGCAGTGTGGGGATTCTCAGAGGACAGAAAGTAAGAGAAGAAGTGGGCAACCTGCCTGCCTGGCATTGATGATCTGAGTGTGGCGGTTAAATGTATTGCACAATGTCAAACAGAGTAGTGTGTACGGGTAGTCTGACCTCACGGTTGCTCAATTTATTATGAAAATGACATAAAGAGACTTTCTCAAAAAAAAGAAATTCAAATATCTTAAAAAAGTTGATTTATTTCACTAATTCTATTCAAGAAGTAAAACGTGTATTGTTTATATATTCATTCCACACAGACTGATATATTTCAAGTGTTTCTTTCTTTTAATTTTGATGATTATAACTGACAAGTAATGAAAACACCAAATTCAGTATCTCAGAAAATTAGAACAATACTTAAACGGGGTCATCCGGTGACACATGCACATTTACAAGCTGTTTGGACAGAAATGTGTGTACACAACCACCCTACAATCAAAAAAAAGATATACCATTTTCTTTTAATTTAATAAAAATAAGTTGCCCCCAGTGTTGCCAACTTAGCGACTTTTCAGACCCCTTGGACACATTTTTCCAAAAATAGCGTCAAATAGTGACAATACACAAGTCACAAGTGACAATACACATTTGTCATCTAGTGACAAATCTAGCGACTTCTTGGACAAACCTCAGCGAGCCTCTGGTAGTGCCGCATGAGCACTTTTTTCCAAGCGCGTGCACACCTCTCTCTCCATCTGTTCTGTTCAGCGTGAGACTGAAAGCAGCAGGGCTTTCAGTTAAAATATGTATTATGCTGCTTCTAACTCTATTGTACATGCAAATATATCAGCATAGCCATTGTCTATATTTTATGTGTATTTATGTGTAACGGCTTGATTATAAATCAGGATATTAATCCAGATTGACATCTTGTAGAGTTAGTAGGCCTAATAATGGGGTGCATTTCAGTCACTATTTCGTTTTTCTGACAACAGAAACCATTAAATATATCAATGAAAACTTATAAAAGTTATATTGAGAATATGGCTGCATTAAAATATATTATGTGGCAACATAAGCTATTTTTTGAACATCAATTAAATTGTTACTCTTAATTTGTTTGGGATGATTTCTGTATTTTCTAGTTCGGGGAACAGACACAGTCTTTGTAGTGTAATATCTAGGTGAAGAAGTAACTATGTGCTAAGTATTAAATGACAGTCGGTTTAGCCAGTCTGTATGCATCCTGACCTGGGCACCAGTAAGTCAAGTTTGAGATCTAAGACTATGTGCCACCCCAAGAAGGATGAAGACCATCTCTTTTAAACAGGTCAGGTCTGCCCAAAAAACTTGCCCAATTGTCTATAAAACCTATGGCATTTAGTTGGCACCACTTAGACATCCAGCCATTGAGACCCAGCAGTCTGCTGTGTAACTCATCACCCCGGTAAGCAGGGAGGGGACCAGAGCATATTACAGTGTCTGACATCATACTTGCATCATTAGTGCCGACGTGAATAACAATCTTACTGAATTTATTAGCATTAGCCAGCACCTTCAAATTTGCCAAGATGTCAGGCGCTCTGGCTCCCGGAACACATTGGACTATGGTGGCTGGTGTCTCTATTTTCAC
>JAUYWG010000032.1:11627168-11639322 GCA_034779775.1 Enteromius afrohamiltoni
TATAAACTTTATATTAGCTATATAAAACTTGTTTATTTTCTAATGGTCATATTTTTAAAAGTTGTTGAAAGTTCAGATAATATTTTCTGTAAAGCAAGCCAAAAAAGTTATTTTTGTCATGATAAAACATAAGTAATGCTGGTTTCAGAAAACAATGGAAATCATCACATGGACAAGAAGAGGCTCCCAGATCTCTGAGTGGCTGAACGCACAAGTTTCCATTAGCACTGCAGATGTTGATCGAGTAAGAGCTGCCCCCAAAAATGCTGTCTAAACCTCAGTCCACTATTAAACATTTTGACTAACAAGTAGAGTATACTTATCCCCTTGTACAGGTGAAGTTCTCAGTGAACAGAGCAGTAGGAGGGAGCGGATTCATAGCCATTGATGACCTCAGAGTGACTGCAGGAGCTTGTGTGGAGCACAGTGAGTCAAAGCATCTTGTCTAATTATCAGACATTACAAGACAGCAGTTAAAGTCTTCCTGTGTGATATCTCACCCAAAGACCCATGTGGATTTGAGTCTTCCTCGCTTTGTGGCTTTGAGTCCGATGTGACTGACAGCTCTGTCTGGCTCCGTGTGGACGGCAGCAGAGGCCAGGCAGACCATACGTACAGAACTGAACTTGGTGAGTACCGCAACCATTTTTGTTGTAAAAGTTGTTTTTTTTGGTCATTTAAAGACCCATGTCATGTAAAATATTTGTGTCACATGACAGGCCATTCAATGGCTGTGCTTGGAGCCAAAATTGAGAAACCAGAGGTCTCAAATCTTCTAACACCAGAGTATAGCCCATCTACAGGGTCCTGTGTGCGGTTCTGGTATGATAATAATCTTAAATCTTTCCATTATGGGAAAGACTTTGGCACATTCTTAAGCTCTGTTTTAGCCTTAACACTCACAGCGTTAGAATGTCCTGTAAGATGTTTTGCCTGTTTGTAGGTATTGGCTGTCTGCAGGCTCGGGTGATTCTCTGTCAGTACATGTTCATCTAAATGGAGAGTTGGGTCCACCTCTCTGGTCTCTTTCTGGGGCATCTTCTGATAGATGGGAAGTGGCAGAAGTCACTGTGTCATCTCCCTCTGAATTCAGAGTGAGTTTTTTTATTTTCTAATATGTATTCGCTTGTAAAATAAATATTCTCTCTTTATTTACTCATCCTCATATTGTCATCAAACTAGCATGACTTCACAATCACATATATACACACTATTACATTTTGAAGCCACACAATAGCTATGAGTGAGAAAGTGTTATAGATAAGTTCCCCCAGAAATGAAAATTCTCTGATTTCTCTTCACTCATGTTGTTCTAAACCCCTTTTGTGTGTGTGTGAAACATAGAAGATATTCTAAGAAAGTTGGTAACCAAACAGTTTAGTTCATTTTCAAATTACATGAATTTGAGTATATCATGATAGAACCTCATTTTGGATAGACAATCTGAAAGTTGCATTTCACTGATAATTTTGAAAAAAATATCCTAGAAAAAAAACAGTTGCATCCCTTTCTAGCCTGATTCAGGTAACTTTTTGGTGATTTTAGTTTCATAAGGACTCAGTGCAGCATTTGATACCATTGATCACAATATCATCCTCTCTTATCTAGAAAAGATAGTGGGTGTCCAGGGTATGGCACTTGAGTGGTTTAAAGACGACTCTACTCTAAAACTACCCCATTGTTCAGTGGGGTTCCACAAGGTTCTATTCTCGGCTCAATCTTGTTTTCATTAAACCTGCTACCTTAGGTTTTATAATTAATAAGCATCTTTTCTTTGTTAAGCAGATGATGCTCAGGTGGATATACCTTTGCAGAAAGAAGAAAAAAAACCTTTTGACTCACTCACTTGGATGTCACAAAATTATCTGAATTTGAATAAAAAGTAATCTAGTTTGGGGCTCTTGCTACTCAAAACTCTTCAGCAATGTAGCACCCTTCAGTAAATCTGTGGTAAAAAACCTTGTAATCAACCCTAACCTAACCCTAACCTAACCCTAGTTCTTTGAAATTTGACAAACAGATCAACACCATGTTCAAATCTTGTTTCTTTCATCTAAAAGCAATAGCTGAGGTTAATCCATTAGCCAAGTAGCAATTTGTGAATTAATCATTGAATTAGGTTATTAAAAAAACAAAACAAAAAAAAAACACTGGTCTAAATTTTTTGCTTATAGTACAGTGTGTGCTTTTTTTTCTTTTGCATTCACACCCAGGTGGCATTCAGAGCAGAGCTCACTGCGAACTCTGAGTCATTTGTTCTTCTGGATGATGTCTTAGTTGAAACTGGAGCATGTTCACCAAGAGGAAGTTGTGATTTTGAGTCAGGAGAGTGTACATGGGTCAATGTTGGTAATGGCGTCACAGATGGATGTGACTGGATTCATGCAGACTGTCACTACAGAGGGCCTTCGGTTGATTATACTACTCACACTGCAGATGGTGAGAGTTTACACTTTCATCTATTATATTTGTTGATATTGCACACAGTGATATATCAGGAAAACTGATTAGACATAACACATGGTAATAATTATTTTTCCTATTGCTCTTCCAGGCAAGTTTCTTTTGAGCCCTTCTCAGAAGAACACGCAAGGCCAAAAAAGTCATTCTGTGCTGATCTCAGAAAAGATCCAGCCAACAAGTGACTCCTGTTTTGAGTTCTGGTACTATATGACTGGAAGGTCTGTTCTTGCTTTCTCATCTTTCTACTTTGGCTAAAGACACCCTCTCTTCCACTGTTGGGCTGTCAGCTGTGATTAATGCTGTTTTTTCTGTGCACTTTTTTATTGGCAGTGACCCTGGAATCCTTAGAGTGCTATTAGATTCAGGTGCAACTGAGCAAGAACTGTTGTTTGAAACACAGATCACTGGGAGCAACTGGAAAAATGTCTCTGTCACTATAGCTGAGGCCAAACCCTTTCAGGTGTGAACTACCCATCTATTATTTGGAAAGCTTTTACCATTATATTTTACCCATTTGTAATCCTACCATGTAACATTTGTAAACCTTAATATCAGATTCATATAGAGGCTCAAACGGGCAGTGAAGGGTACATCGCTGTGGATGACATTAGACTGACAAATGGTCAATGTAAAGGTGAACGGCTCAGTGCTTACTACTTAGTGGAAAAAAATAATAGTTTTGTGTTATTAAAGCTTTATTTGAGGAATGGTTAATGTTTTTGATTTACATTCAGACATCAGTGTGGAAAGCGGAGTGTTTGTTGACTGTGACTTCGAGACAGCCACCTGTGAATGGAAAGATATCAGTGTTGGGCAGTTTGTTTGGGAAAGGGATCAGAATGGTACAACCACCACCAACACTGGACCATCAGTTGACCACACTACTAGCACAGAGCTGGGTAAAATCTTGACAACAAATATCCCAGAATAAATCTATTACTTTTTCATGTACCGTTTTCATTTTGGGACAGTTTTTTGTTGTTGAAAACAGTTTTTATATATCATGAATAATTTTAGTATTGTAAATTGTAAATGCCAATTATACTTTGAAATAGCATTAAATCAAGACATTAACGAGTAAATGATACTGGATAGTGACAGACAACAAACTGAACTGGAATAAATAAAATAACAGTGAAAACAGAATGTTATCTGTGATATATAATTAAAAAATGTACTTGTTTTAGGCTGGTACATGACAGTAGAAGCCAGTCGTGGTGAGAAGAACAGCTACGCTGCTCTACAGAGTCCCGCCATGAAAGAGGCCAGCAATGAGTGTCTATTTGAATTCTACTACCACATGTTTGGAGAGGGTAAGACTAGATGTCTTGGTAACACTTTACATTACGTGTACACTAATAAGCGTTAATTCATGCTTAACTAATGCACAGATTATACTGAATTAATGTATAACTCATGATTATCTAAGCTATTCATTAATGATTGCCACATTTGCAACTAATAATGAGTCTGTCTGGTTAATATATTACTCAGGATTTTTTTCCTGAGCACCAAATCAGCCTATTAGAATGGTTTCTGAAGGATCATATTCCACTAAAGACTGTAGTATATAGACTGTAGACTGTATGTATAACTTCTGATTATCTAAGCTATTCATTAATTATTGCCACATTTGCAACTAATAATGAGTCTGTCTGGTTAATATATTAGTTCATATATGAATTGTTATTAATTAAATATGTAATTGTGTATTAATTGACTAATAACTTATCTTATTAACTAATAGTGCTAAATAACCTGTTAATTACCGCAGTCAGCCAAAGCCCTGTTTTCAGACTCATTATTAGTTGCTAATGTGGCAATAATTAATGAATAGCTTAGATAATCAGAAGTTATACATTAATTCAGTATTACTTGTACATTAATGCTTATTAGTGTACACATATAACATATTGAGATTTTACGGTATTTCTGGTAATACTGAAATATTTAGTTCTCAAATTTTTTTCATCTGCATTATCACATCTTTACTAGGCATTGGGGAACTGAAAGTGTTCCTCCAGGAGGGCCCAAGAAAGACTCCTTTGTGGTGGATGTCTGGTAATCATGGAGATGATTGGCATCATGCAGAGTTAAATGTGGGTCGTACACATCAAGCTTTCACTCTCCTCTTCGAGGCTACCAGAACCTACAGTGAACTTGGGGACATCGCTATAGATGACATCTCCTTCCTCAACTGCCCTCTGCCAGGCAGGTTACAAACACATAAACTTATTTCTGACTGATAAATCAGATTTAAAGCCGGTCAGATAACTGTAACCTTAACCATGGCATGTAATGGCTGAAGACATGGGTCAATTGTTTATTATTTCTTCATCAGGGCCTGAAGAATCTTGTCAAGAGGGAATGTTTACATGTTCAAACAAGGTGTGTGTGGAGCCAAACAGAGTGTGTGACTACAGCGATGACTGCGGTGATGGCACAGATGAAGAGCTCTGTGGTATGACTGTGGGTTTGGATAAAATGTAATGCTTTGTTAGACGTGTGAGGTCTGTTTAAATGATCAAAAATACAGGTCTGTCATGGTATCTTTGTTTTGTTGAGCTGTAATGGCACTTTTAAATCCACAGGACAGATACACAGTGTGAGGAACTGTACTGTGTCTTGGTTTTTGTCTGTTTAGATGTGAAGGGTTTTACCCATCGCTGCAGTTTCGAGCATGGCATGTGCTCGTGGGAAAAAAGTGACTTGAAAGGTGGCTGGATTTTGCGGAAAGGAGAACAGGCCTGGCCTAAGTATGGACCACCAAGAGATCAAACCCGCAATACTGCAGCAGGTACAATAATACCCAGGGGTTAAATTGGGATTTGTTATGTGTACCAATCACACATTGATAACAATACGATTTTTTTCCTGAGCACCAAATCGGCATATTAGAATGGTTTCTGAAGGATCATATTCCACTAAAGACTGTAGTAATGGCCAAACTTCTTGTAAATGATCCAAAAATATGGTAAACATAATTTTCCAAGTTACTTATAATAGTGACTCAAGATATCTATAGAGAATATAAACATTGGAATTTTTTTAATTATTGTTTCATCGCAGAATATAGAATGATTCATGTACCACTGATATTATTGTCTTCTTATAATAAATGGTTGTGTTCCAGGTCATTACATTACGCCAGCACATGATCTGGGTGAGATCCAGACTGCTGAGATCATCTCCAGCACTCTGCTGCCCAGCAGTGACTGCACTGTGAGTAACTGTGAACTCATGTGTCAGTCAAATAATGAAACACACAGCCTCTTTCATGTTTTCTTATGCACCTTGTTTATGTAGGTGAGGTTCTACCACTACTCTCATAGTGAAAACAGCACATCTGCTAGGCTGGTCGTCATACTGAGAACACTTCATAATGGAACTGATGACCGTATATTTTGGGAGAAGACTGTGACACAGAGCTTTTTCTGGCACAGAGCGGAAGTCACCTTTTCTGCCTCAGTTAAGAGCAAGGTACCATATTTATATAGTATACAATTCATTTACATCGTTTAATGCATTAAATAAGCTACTGTAATCATGCAAAAGAAAAACTGGCTAAACTTTATTTTCAGATTGTTCTCCAGTATGTGGGAATGGGTGAGGCTCATGTGCCACAGACAGCAGTGGACGATATTTCTTTCTCTGTGACTTGTGCTCATGATCCTGAAAACAGTGAACTGCCAGTCACACCTGAACCAACGATGACACCAGCTACAACAACACCATCAATGACTGATGGTCCTCCAGCTTCACCAACAGTCAACCCTTGTAAGGTTAGGACATTTCAGCTGTAAATCTACTATATATTGTAAACAGTGACTTGTGTGCAGTGAGGAAGTATAAATATGTCACTTAGTAATTTTTGCTGTTTCTTTCGTTTTTGCATTGTGAAATCTCTATGGATTTGCTAACACATGGTTTGTCAAATTTAGGAGAATGAATTTCATTGCTGGAGGTCAGATGGTGTAACATGCATTGCAGCTGGTTCTCAGTGTAATTATGTCCTAGACTGCCCTCTTGGGGAAGATGAAGAAACATGTGGTTTGTTATTCATTCATTCATTCATTCATTCACTCTTTCATATGAATAAATGTAAAAAAAAAAAAAAATAATAAAAATATATATATATATATATATTTAATATATAAACTAAAAAATATACATGTATGCGTAATATATACATGTATTTTAATATGAATAATCAATATATACAGCACACACCTATATTATGTAAACAAAAACGTTTATTTTGGATTCTGAGTAATCATTTGACAGCACTAATATATATATATATATATATATATTATAATATTTTTATATTCATATAATTATTCCATATTACATATTATATTGTTTTTAAAAGTATGTATAATATTTTTTATTACAAGTAGTATGATTGTTGTTGTATCTCTCTAGGTCCATGCAATTTTGAGAATGGACAGTGTCAATGGAGTGATATAAGTGTAGGTCCTAACAAATGGCAATGGGTGAAGGCTTCAAACGGCACAGACCTACCCACTGACCACACCACTGGAACAGGTAATTCAGTGATAGATCCCATTAACATTACATATCAAAACAAATCAAATTCATGTTCTTTTTTTAACCCTCTACTTCTACTCAGGGCACTACATGCAGTCATATATCATGGATCCATCTAAGAATAAGGCTGTGTTTCAGAGCCCATCCCTGCCTATCAGCTCTGCATACTGTCAGCTTCTGTGAGTACATTCATAATGATGATGTGCATAACTAGTGACAGCAGCGCTTTTAATACATACCAAGTAAAATATTCTTGTGAAACAAACAAATACTTCCATTACACAACACTGAATCATGTTCCTTGTTCCCAATTGTCCTGTCTTGTTTATCTCTTGCACACTAGGTTTCACTTCCACATGAGTGCAGGAAGTGCAGGCAATCTCAGCGTGATCCTGCAGAAGGGAGAGGAGGACAGGAAACTGCTCTGGTCACGATCCAGCAGCACTTCAGCACAGTGGGTCCCAGAACACTTACCACTGGCCAAACAAGAACAGCCATACAGGGTATGCCAATGTCAATGTGTGTGGGACGCAATGCACTTCTGTACTCTGACCTTTAATCCTCTAAGATCTTGCCTCATACACTTATTCAGGCAGGTTTTCTACATGAATATAGACTTATTTTTCCTGTGTCCCATTTAAGATCATTTTCAGCAGCCAGACCTCACTCAGAGAGGATGATTTTATGGCTACAACTCGGACTGTGGCCCTGGATGATATCTCTTTCTACAACTGTGAGAAAGACTACCAACCTCCAGGTGGGAAAGGATGTTGCTTTTATCATATGACACAAGGTTATTGTGTTGTACTTTGCCATGCCATTAGTCTAGAAATGAAAGAAACTAGAAACTTCTATACACAAATATAGTTCATGTTGACATCAAAAGGAAACATTAGCATGCTGACCACCCACTCTTTGATCTTTTTGCTCTGAGTGAAAATGTAAATTAATTCTTTGCCACTAGGTGCTGCTGTTGTAAGCATTAAAAGCTCACAAAAACTGCTTTAAATGAAATCACCGGAAGGATTTTGGAAAAATTAATCACTAAACAAATTATTTGGGAGTCGCTGAACAAATAGGATCAAAATAAATGTATATGAAAGTGTTTTTTGACCTTGTGTGCATGTCAACCTGTTGTTTAGCCGCCAAACAAAATATAAACCTTTCATAACCCATTGGGCACTTAAATGTCAAATAAATGGAGTCCATCACCCCCCAGTAACAGATCATCAGGTGTCATGAAGAGTCAGCTTTGCCAGCACAGGAATAAATGACTTTTAACGATGTATTAAAATAGAAAAAAAGGACTTTTTAATTTTTACAAATATTTCACAATATTACTGATCTTAATGTTTTTGGGGGTACTTTTCATTTCTGAGCAAACAATTTTCCTGTACTCCAGACTTTTCCTTGGCCACATGCTCATTTGAGAAGGACTTGTGTGCGTGGATCCAGGGAGCTTCAGAGGACCTAAACTGGAAGAGATGGAGCGGACCTACTGAAACCCCAAATGTTGGTCCTCCGGGTGACCACACTACTGGAAATGGTGTGCCAACAACCATGTGCAGCATATCACTATCAGCTCAATCACATGTCTTAATTATGTGTTTCTTCCTATATTACAGGGTATTATTTGTACATCCAGAGCTCAGGTCACAGCAGTACAGGGGAGTCTGCTCATCTGAAGTCTCCTCTGTCTCCCCCAACTGGACCTGATGGGTATTGCTTCACATTCTGGTATCACATGTTTGGATCAACAGTGGGATCACTAAAAATGTCTACACATGACATTTCATCTGACCATATCACACCAGTAAGACAAGAATACAATTTTCAGGGCATTTGTATGGGGTTTTGTATGAAATGCAGTCTACTAAATTGTAAATGCTTTGTTCTGATAGTAAATGTATTACTATATTATACTAACCAGAATTTTTTATGTTTGAATGTTTCCCCTCTAAAAATGTAGATGTGGCAAAGGAAGGGTTCTCAGGGGACTGAATGGCAGATGGCTCAGAGTCATGTGAAACTAACAGAAGTTCATCAGATATTAATTGAGGCTTCAGTTGGAGGGCCGTCTGGTCGTATTGCTATAGACGATTTATCTGTCACTAAAGGTGCCTGTGCTTCCACAGGTAATTAATAACATAGCTTAGCATTTGGTCTGAAGTTTTTCACACTGTCCTGTTGAAATGTCCTCCATGCTTGCTAGAGAACCACATTTGGCACACAGCTGTAACATAATGTTGTATATATCCATCTATATCAATTTTGAGCATCAAATTTGAACTGTCAGCTTAGTGACAAATTTAGGGCATTTATTCATGTCAGAAGCAACTTGTTTAAATATACCATGCAGAAAGTGCCCCGGAGGGTCCCCTCAGTATTTTAACAAATACAGGAACTATTATATCAGACAGAATTTTAATATCATCTCATAATTACATTTCTTTATAAAGTAATGTTTATATGACCGGCTCATAATTGTTTCAGAAGGAATGTGTGACTTTGAAGAGGGGGACTGTGGCTGGATACAGCAGACTGACGATGACCTGGACTGGATCCGAGTGTCAGGAAATAATGTCAAATCTAAATCTAGACCTGGTTTTGATCACACAACCAACACAGTGAGTGGATACTACTTTTCTATGGAAAGTGCGCCTACTCATGTGCAAGGACATACTGCTAGAATGACATCTCCTCTGCTTCAAACAGGTGAGAATCACGTCTCTTCATATCGACTGTGAACTTTTCTGAACTATTAACTTGAGGGATAGAAAACTCCCATGAAAAAAAACAATGCTCTTTTCTAGGTGATGCCAAGTGTCTCCAGCTGTGGTATTACATGGAGGGACAGGGCAGTGGGACCCTAAATGTGTATCAACAGTTCTCAGACAAAGATCGGCCCCTGCTGGTGACCCAGTCTGGAGAACAGGGTGGAATGTGGAGGTTTGCTCAGGCTCCTCTAACCATTTCAGGTTCAAACTACAAGGTGAGTCTCTGAATCAACGCTCTGTGTGTTGACTGATCACAACATCCAGCACATATTTTCAAGATTTATAATCACAGATTATTGCAAATGATGGCCACAAAGTTGGTTTGTGCAGCATTCACGGATCACAAATCCGTTTACTAAACTACAGTTTGTACCCCTGGTGTTTAATGATGTGTAACTGCAGGAGTGTCCTTATTAATACAGCTGTCTTTTCAGATTGTGATGGAGGGGGTTACAGGCCAAACTGAACAAGGAGTCATAGCACTTGATGATGTTCAGCTTTCAAACTATCCTTGCACTGCTTCAGGACAGTGTGACTTTGAGGTGAACTTCTGCAGCTGGATGAATCTGTTGGAGGTGGATGACACTGACTGGCTCAGAGCCCAGGCAGGGACTGGAAACCACACACGACCCAGTGTGGATCACTCCACCAACACCTCCACAGGTGAGCTGAAAGAGGTCACTGAGCATAAATATATGTTGTGGGGGGTTTTGAATCAGGAAATAAACCATGGCACTGGTTACTCCTGGTATTAAAGGGATATACAGCGAGTCACCTAGTTGCAACAGTGTAACAGAGAAAAGATCACGGACAAATAAATTATTGAATAAATAAACCTTTATTGTAAGTGATTCAAAAGACAGGATGTCCTGTGATGATTTGCAAAATTAGCATTTTAAACAAATATGGTTTTAACATCTTGCACGCCGTAACACTAAAGAAATCATTTTTACTTATAAAGTAAGAGCCATTGCTAAAATAAAATCACAAGTGGTGACAAATAGCAGGTGTAAACAGTGATGCTTGAATGTTTTTAGGTTATTACCTTTATATGGATAGTTCTGTGGGGGCCTGGGGAAACACTGCCATGATCCTAAGTGAGATATTCACCCCTGACAGCAAAGGGCAATGCTTCATATTTTGGTATCATATGTATGGATACAACGTTGGGACGCTCAAGTTATACAAAAATAACAGGTACCTGACCATGCCCAAATAACACCTTTTATGAACATAGATCACAATTCATGGAGATGTTTTTTCACCCCCTCCCAGGACCACACATAACAGCGGTAATAAGTTTGGCCAGATAGTATGGGAGGAGTCAGGAGATCAGGGTGATGTGTGGAGGAGAGCCAACGTCTATGTGGCATATCGAGAGCCTTTCTGGGTATCAAACTCCATCATGCAGACTTGAATCATTCTAAGATTCACTCAAACAAAATATGTGTACGGCACATCACTGTTTTACTCCTCTCTCCACAGTTTATATTTGAATTCCTGAAGGGAGCAGGTCCCAAAGGAAGTATAGCTATTGATGATATTCACATCATTCCGGGGCCTTGTGATTCTTATCCCACCTCTCCACCTCCACACCACCGTGACAGTAAGTATGAGTGCATGCCAGTCTTATATAATCTACAATTGTGGAATAAACTATTTACACTCCCATTCAAACGTTGAGATCGGTTAAGATTTCTTCAGTGTCACATAATCCTTCAGAAATCACTCTAATCTGCAGTTTAAGAAACATTTCTTAGAATCATAACATTTGCAACCTTGTGTGTTTTGAATGGTAAGATATTCTTACAGTTCTTAATTAACTTAATAGTGAGATTCCCAGCCAATTTGGCACTTGGCATGTATTTGGGTAAATGAAATAGATTGTGCTATTGTGTATTTAAAAGTGTAATTTGTGCTTATATAATGTGTTTTCTCTAATATTTGGTTTGTTTAGCTGTAGGTATTGGTGTTGGAGTTGGAGTGACCCTCTTTGTGATATTTACTGTTGTTGCTGTCCTTTTTGTGCTGAATAAAAAAAGAAAAAGGTATGTACTGCTCATCACAATTCATGGAGATGTTTTACGTATTCTGTGCATTTGTTCTGGGTTTTTTCCCCAAGTGTCCACCTTTGCCCATATTTGGTGTTTCTATTCTTGTTATTAAGGTATTAGGTAATTAGTCTCCAGTTGTGTTCCCCAGGTGTTTTCAGTTCTCCCATTATGTCTTTGTGTATATTTACCCAGGTTGTGCCAGTCTCCCTTGTGGGTCCTTAATGTTATCTTGTACAGGTCCTTCTCAAAATATTAGCATATTGTGATAAAGTTCATTATTTTCTGTAATGTACTGATAAACATTAGACT
>JAUYWG010000032.1:11645809-11664563 GCA_034779775.1 Enteromius afrohamiltoni
GGATTTATATGTATTAAATAAACACAAATTTGTTTTCGATTGTTTTATTGAAGTAGACATTTTAGGCTGCCTATAGAAATAACAAGGCAACAAAAAATATTTTTAAATAGTATATTTCAATAATTTCAGCAGCGTGCAGATAATGCTGCCTGGTGTAAAAATTAGGTTGTGATAACGAGAAAATAACTCTTTTTATGTCGAGATCACAAGAAAAATAAGACCTGATCACGAGAAAACAAGACGGAAAAAAAATTATAATACATGACTGCTTAGAACTTCCGTAGTTAAGAACATTCTGTCATATTGTTATCATTTACTACTCTACCCTCATGTTGGTCCAAATGCGACTTTCTTTTACCTTTGACGCATATTAATAAGATATTTTAAGGAATGTTGGTAACCAATCTGTTTTGGGGCCCAATGACTTCCAGGAAAAATATGTGACCCTGGACCACAAAACCAGTATTAAGTTGCTGGGGTATATTCAAAGCAAGTGAGCGTGATTTCACCAAGTACAAGATGTTACTGGATCAACATTAAAATTTTTCAGAACTTTTTTAATTATTAATATGCATTGCTAAGAATGCTTTTTGGAATGACACGAGGGGAAGTAAAATACGGAAAAAACTCATTAATCTCATTAAGTCTTCACCCTAACAACCACACAAATACCGTAGCAACTACCAACAAAATTACTTTTTTTATATACATAATTAAACACTGGTTTACTGAAATAAAATAAATGAAATAATAATTCAAACATTTTTAAGGCATACAAATCTACCTCAGCTTATGCTCTAAATTATCAACACTTAGCATGTACGTAAATTGCTCAATTAATTTTTTAAATTTCAAAATAGTAACATTTCTATTTGTTGTTGACACAGTGGCTGTCACAACAGTTTTACCATAGATTTATTTAAATATACATTAAATAATTAAGACATCACGAACAGCTAAAGTAAAATATAATGAGGATGTAGTCTAATATTTTGTGTAATGCTCTTCTTTAGACTTAATTTCTCTTGCAAACTACTGAGCAGTGGAGGAAAATAAAAAGTTATGCGATGATTTGTTTTGAAGTCTTTCCGTGGTTGAAACACTGAGTGATTACATGAGGCATGAGATGTTCATTCATGTTTATTTCATGATAAAACTAGTAGTAAAGTGTGAACAGAGGCGTATAACCAGCTGTCACGCCACATCAAAGAGTGTGAAAATGTCATTCATTGTTTACATTTCCTAAAATAAATTGCCCATTTGAAAGATAAGAATTAATTTTTGATATGTAATATAACAATAAAACTGGACGTTTCCAATGAAGTTAACCCAATACAGTGGTTAAATGAATGCTGTATTTTATCAGTACACATATACATAGCCAACATTTTCGGTAAGGGTCTTTTCTAATGAACCATTTGCAGCCTATTTGCAACCTTAAAGAAAAGCCCATGACTTTGTGGCATTTGGGCAGGTGACATTCGCAGATCCTTAAAAAAAATTGATAAAATTGTTCTTTATAAGCAAGTGTAATCAAGTTCTCTTTCAGACTCTCAGAATCAGATGGACATTATAGAGAAGCAAACAGAGGAGCAGATGCAGACCGGTCTGCTCATTGGCATCCTCATCACTATGGTCCTCATGGTGGTTGCAGTATTGGCTACTATATACATGTACTATCATCCCACCTCCAGCGCCAGTCTGTTCTTCATAGAGGTGAACTTCCGAAACTAAAGAATATACATCTAATGGAAGTGAACAAATATTTTAGCACATTCATTTACACTACCATTCAAAAGTTTGTTCTGAATTTTATTTTTTAATCTAGAGACGACCGACACACTGGCCTGCCATGAAATTTCGGCGGGGTTCAGGACACCCGTCGTATGCAGAGGTAGAGGCCATGGGACAGGATAAAGAAGGATTCATCGTGATGGACCCTAGAGACAGTTTTCTTGTGTCAGACAGGAGAGAGAGCTTGTTTCTGACGGACCAGAGAGATGGATTTATTGTGGCTGACCAAAGAGAACGTTTCCTTATCATGGAACGCTGCTAACCTGAATTCAGTGGTTTATGAATTAGCTCCTCTGTTTTTGAGAGGAAGCTGCACTGGATGCTGGGATGAATGTGGTATTTGTTTGACCTTATGGCAGCGAGTACTTCAAATGTGTGTGATCTATTGCACGGTCACACCAAAGTGCAATGTGGACGCTGAAATGTTTTTTCCAACCCAGTGAAGCCAGTGGAACTGCAGCGCTCAGGGAAAACCTTTTTCATTTCTCTCCAGAGGCCCCTTTATACCAGGGTCTGATCATGTTCCTGAGAGTTCCCTTATTGGTGTCTCTCTTCTAACCAGATGGGTCAAACACCTTACAGAACGTCCTGTGTAAAACTCTATGTTTTTTGCTATAAATAATACTTTTATATTCTGATTGCAAAAAATGCGGATAACGTTAAGGTACAGTTTCTAGAAGAATCTTTGACAGTTCTTTGAAATATTCTTGGTTCAAATATTTTGCAGTGTGTCAGAGAAACACTGAGATACAACTGAAGACACACACACACACACTATACATATATCTTAAACACACATCCAAGGTGCAATAGTATACAGTATGTCCTTATAAAATCTGTGCTTCGTGTTTGTAATATGTGGTTTAATTTGTACATTTAAAATATTCTCAAGTGGAAATGTAGATCTCAACAACTAAAGTGTTAAATTTAACATTTCAGTAAATTAATACCATAAATTGGGAATCAGAACAACTTGATTCAACAACAGCAGCAGGAACAAAAAATATGTGTACAAAAATGTACTATCATTGAAATATAATCAAACAAAAAAATCCATTAATTTACACAGATCATTTACACTTGACAATAAATCAGTTTGTAAACTTCTCTAACAAATCTAACATCATAAATTTATATTATCAGCACATGTTCTGCACGATTCATATAACTGACACGTGGCTAAAATAATCTACTCTAAATCTGCCAGATAAATCAATCAGAAAGATTAATCCAGAATATCTTTGGGCAGGAATTGAAATTAAACTATATATCTATAATCTATAAGGGATAGCTGACCATCTCTTTTATCTGTTGAATATAAAATAAAAAGTTTGAAAGTTTGAGAAATGCTGTAAATGTTATGTATATATATATAATAGAAGTCAATGGTAATCAGAACTGTTTGGTTTTCAGCACTGGGTGAGTAAATAATTTCAGAATAATGTTTGGGTGAACTATCCCATGACTTCCTTTAACAAGATTTGTTTTAATTAAAGGCTTGATTAAATGATGAGCTTTATTTAAAGTAATGGTCAAATATGCCAAGACAAAGCTCCACATCATAGTTTAATTTGACATAATTTTAGTTTATTATTTATAATGAGGGGAGAGAGGTAATAAAGCAATCTTTTGTTTGTGTAAAATAGCATCACTATATGAGTTCAGTTTCCAGATACATCAGTTTATGTGAATCTGTCTGCCAGAGCTTGAGTCCATAAAACCCCATCTATGAGCTTCAAGGCACATGTGACCAGTTTGTAGTTACTGAACTTTGTGACGATGCCTGCTGATGTATCCCACCATCCTCTTTATGCTTCTTTATCTGAAATTTACAGATAAAATGGGAGATTCAAATCATTTTCAGCAAAAAAGGTATGTCTTGAACTATTGTAGACCTTTGAGTAATGCGACGGAAAGCAAATATAAAGAACATGGGTATATTTTTTGCAGCAACATTTCATCTGTAGTTATACAGGTATCATCTTTAAAAGATATGTCAGCTGTATTGATTGTGAGCAGCTCTTACCTTGTTTTGGAGGTGCTGGCAGTCGTCTCCTCAGTTTCCGAGATGAGCCAATGGTTTGTGTCTGAAACAAAAGTATTACAACAGTTACAGTCATGTAACTGTATGAGCATGTAGGAATGTGTATGAATGAATATTACTTCAAATATAAGACAACACCTTGTTTTTTGGAGCCTTGACCTTGATAAAGTGGGTCTGTGGAGTTACATTAAGACCTGCATTTTTCAGGGCAGCAATTCTTGAGGAAATGTCTAAAACCTGTAAAAAATGGCTCAGATCAAAGCAAGCAGATAGGAAAATGACAGCTTTGATTGTGAACAGCAAGGCTTTGCAGAAAGACTGTTTTTTTTTAAATGTTATTGGCAGTTTTGGGACACCATGGTTATGTTTGCCTAATTCTATACGGTACATGTGTAGTATACAGCATATACAGGTCTATATAGTACAGTGCTATATTTATATTATTTTATCAATACTTTTTAGTTAGTTTTATACTTGTATTTTGATATATATTTGGTATATATTTTATAATTTTAGTTAATAATTCTGGTACTTTTTATTTCAGTTCTACTGTCCAAGTTGTTTTAACATCAAGTTCTAATGTTTTTCATCTATTGTTTATATATTGGATTTATTTTTTGTTTTGTGGGCCTTTGTCATTTTTATTAGTTCGTTTTTTTCCTCTATTTTTTTCTTTCATTTTTTTTAAAAGTTACAGTAGTTTCCAAAGCAACATTTTTAATTTCCATTTAAGGATTTCACCTTGTATTTTATTTATTTAGTTTTTTAGCTTTATTTTAAATAAAGGAAATAAACAAAAACATTTCTTTTATTGCTCATTAATTGGAGTGTAATGCATGTTCAGAGCTATGAGATGCTGCTGCTGAGATTCAGAAGAAGCGAGAGAGAGCACAGCGTCCAGGCCGAACGCACCTGGAGCTCAGACTGCTGCACCTGGGCTGCTGCAGAGGCCACCTGGTCCTCCAGATGAGCGAGTTCTCTTTCTGTGGTGGATCCACTGATGCAGCGCGCACACTCCTCCAGATCCCCCAGCTCAGCCTCAAGCCCGTACACGGTCCCTGCTGCCACATACACCTGCACACAGTCAAATGAATAAGAATGCATTGGGAAGCAGCTCATAAATGCTCAGTGGTGTGAGAAACGCTCATCTCAGAAAGAATCCGTACATTCTCCTCCAATCTGCCGAGCTGCTCGTCCAGTCTTTTGGCCTCGTCAGGGGGAATGATCGAGGCGTCGCTGTGGTCTGACTGGCACAGTCCATCTCCCATAGATCCGTGAATCAGATCCTCTGTAGCGTTCAGTACTTTTAGCACCTCTGTGGTGATGCTACGCAGTGATGCCGCTGAGTACTTCTATTCGCAGCAAATATACAGAGGAAGGTACTGTAACTTTACACATTCATATTCATATAAATAGAAATTAAATGGGCTTAAGGCAAATCTAGTAAGACCACACCAGCACAATTAATACTAATTTTATGAATACACTTAACATTTAAATATTTTTTTGATGGACCAACTGCATGCCATATTCTTCATGTAAGCTATACATCTAAAACAGAAGAACTACGTAAAATAATGCTGCATAAAAGTTCATAAAAAGTCACAATTATAAAATAAAAAGAGTCCTACGATAATGTAAAATACACAAATGATAATGAGCTCAGTGTCAGATAGCAGATGAAATGTGCAGAAAAGAGAACAAGCATGGTAGCCAACTTATGAGTGCAGAAATAAACGCATACTGTCCATATCAGAATACAATCATCACCTGCTGTAGAATATTGGAGATTAAATGTAGGTTTTTCTCTATTTCCAGCATGTGTGCATCCTAATAAAGATCAAATAGAGGCAGAACACAAAGAAAGAAAGAAGAAATACAGAAGAGCTTCAGAAAAATAGGTTAAGAAGATTAAATAAAAGCATGTTAGTTGCAAGCATCTAAGGTTACTTCAGCCTGTAGTGTTTAGTATAGAGTATGTAGTTGTTACCTTGTAGATCTCCTCCGGTGACAGATACTCCCCCTGACCAGATGGGGTGCTGTGGATTGTGGGGTCTCTCTGTTCCTCCCTGTTTTCAATCAAGTCACCTTGACTGTTGCTGTCCTTCTCTTGAACTCTCTCTTCTAGTGATTTTCTGTATTGTTTATCTTCTGTCTCCTCTGTCTCATCAGTGTTGCTCTTTAGTGCCACAGCTTCATTGATCTTGCCCTCTTCCTTCATTTCTTTTTCCTGCACCTCCTTCGATTTTCCACCAATAAAGCATCCCACAGATATTGTATTGTCATCCGTTTCCTGTTCAGTTACATTCTCCTCCTCTTCCATCATCTCGTGTTTCTCTCCCTCACTTCTCTCTCCGTCTAATAATACCCCCTCACTAGTGTAAGCTTCTATGTGTTCTTCCATATCATCTAAAGCCTTCACTACAGTATTAATGATCCTATCAAATTCCATCTTGCCATCTTTACTTATCAGTCTACTCAAAGCCAGTTCACAAGATAAAACCTCCAGCTTCTCTGTATTTTCAGCACTGCTCTGCTGACCTTCAACTGCAGTTCCACAATCTTTCATTTCTGCATTTTTCTCTTCAGTCTGAACTTCTCCCTTGCTCTTTGTCTCTTCAATTCTCTCATTTTGTGCATCTGTCTCATTAAGTGTCTGTTTTTGGCTCACAGAGCTAATTTTTTCTGATATTTGGGTCTCACTCATGTCATTTTGCTCAGTTACGCCCTGCTTTGTCAAAATGTCCTTTTGCCTTTTCTCTGATCTCTCTTCTTCTGCTTTTTCAACCTCTACGTAGATTTGGGTTTTCTCGTCATATTGTATCACTTCGTTGCCATCTGTCCTGTCACCTACCCCCAGCACCTCAGTTCTTAACCACTGATTTATACTCTTGGTCTTAGTTTGATGCTCAAATCTGTCCAGTTCATCGTCAGTAGAGGAAAGCAGTGCGTCACTGACCTGACGGGTCAGCTCTCTCAGTTTGGAAGTCAGATCATCTTCTTTCAACATCTCAGTTGATCTGACTTGATTTGTGGATTCCGTTCCATCTGATCTTTCTTTTGAATCAGCCTCAATCGTCAATGCATCACCTCCCCCTTTGTCTTTTGTTTCACCTTCTTCATTCCCTATTAGATACTCCAACTTGTCCAATTCATCCTCGGTGGAAGAAAGTTGTGTTTCTCTGACTTGACTGGTTAGTTCCTTCAGTTTGGTAGTCAACTCCTGATTTAAAGATCCAACTACACCAAAAGCCCCATGATTGGAATTGTTGGAAGCATTGAGATGAAGCCCAAATGGATCAGGGGTCATGGCTCCAGAGCTCAAGATGTCAGGAGTAGCAGTGTCTGAAGT
The DNA here is from genome assembly GCA_034779775.1 of Enteromius afrohamiltoni. Classification (NCBI taxonomy): domain Eukaryota; kingdom Metazoa; phylum Chordata; class Actinopteri; order Cypriniformes; family Cyprinidae; genus Enteromius; species Enteromius afrohamiltoni. Next base: position 11,653,000 of record JAUYWG010000032.1, read on the forward strand.
GTCTACTTCCAGACTGTGATCACATGAGTGGTCTGAGTCTTGCTTCACATAGCGTCTCTTCACCAGATCATCTGAGAGGTAACTACTGGAATCCTGCCAGTAAAGAATCAGAGAAATGTCAAAAATAAATTAATATAATAAAGTTTTGGGTCAGAAGGTTTGAAATACTTTTCTTCAGTGACGATTCATTAAATTGATGAAAAGTGAGTAAAGTAACACTTAAATAATTGAATTGTTATAACGTTTTTACATTTTTGGTAAGCATTAGAGACTTTGAAAAACATTTGTCTGCATATATAGTGCCTATATACTGTTTAACATACGCAATCTTAATTATTTTAATTTTTGTTTATTTTATTTTTTTATTTTTTTTGCCTTTTCATTCTGTTTTCTATAGACTGGTCAGAAATCATGAAATAAACTGCACATTTTAAAACATTTTACATTTTAAAATATAATAATATCACAAATTTCACATTAAAAGTAGTATAAAAAGGCCAAATCAAATCAAATATATTCTGAACATAATACAAAATATTTTCATATGATATTTTTTGACAAAAAATGGGTAAATGGGTATCGGTATAAAAATGGGTTTTTATATATGACATGAAGTGTGCTCACAACAAGTTTAAAAACCTCTCTTCTAAATCAAAGCCAAAACATGTTGTATAACAAACACTGATTCTTACCGGGACATCCGAAGACAATACCGACTGTCCTTTCCACTCTGCCTCCTCTCTCTTATTTTTCCTCCTTCGCCGTGACCTCTTGACCCTGCTTTCCTCTAGGCCATCCTCGCTACTTTCAGCCCCTCCTGGATTAAAATTTATTTCCATCATGTTTGGGCGGCGGGCAGAAGACGGTCGTCTGTGTTCTAGAGGCACTTTTCTCTTCAAGAAGGGCAGCAGAGTTTTCGGGGACTGGTGTAGGGGCCCGTCTTGTCCTGTGGAGTCCTCGGGGTCAACGGTCAAGGGGATTTTAGTGAGATGCTCTGCTTTTGCGTTCAAAGGCAAGGTTGCTTGACGGCTGTAGGACTCTGGGTAACTCAAGTGCTTATTGGCAGACATTTTACGCCGAAGCTCTTCCAGTGCAGCGCCCCAGACCCCATTAGCTTCAGGCTCTGTCTCTGAGCCCATCTCATCGTAAGCTGACACCACGCCAGACTCCCTTTCCAGGACGCTGTAGACCAGACTTTTGCGCTTGATTAAAAGGCCTGGTCGTGAGAGCAGGTTGCTTTGATATGCAATCCAGTTACCATCAGGACTCTGTAACACTGAAAACATACACACAGCAATTAGACATGTATACAACATGAGTTTGAAAAAGGTCAAAATCAATTTAAAATCTCTGTCATAAACAAGAAGAGATAATTAATTATAGTTAAGAATCATATGGATTTAAGTCAAGCATCTAACTGGAATTGTCCAGTCGGTCGACACTCCTCCAGCTAGGCATGGCTTGGACAGGCATTGGTTCTTCTTTCTTTATTTCCAGAGTATGACTTATGGAAGATGAAGGTCTTGACCCAGCGTTCGCATGCTGGTCTGTTTTCTCATCAGTCAAGAGGCAGAAAGCTGAGCGAGACCTCTGAGGGAAGAGAAAACGTTCAAAACATTCATTCAAAAAAGAATCAACCCAAATTCAATGGCAAATTGCAGATGATTTAGTCTTTAAAAGAAATAAAAAGTCACTGTACCCAAAGAGAAGCAGCAAAGGCACTCTGTGTTTGATCGAGAGAGATTCCATCTTTGCTCTGGTCCAGATTACATCCAGACTTCATCTCAGACAGATCCTTTTTCCGGCGGACAATCTGACATATATAGCAATATAAGCGGTTTATTTTAAACAATCAAAATTTATCGTTTTAAATTAACATTATTTAAAATGCTATATAGCATATAATATACAACTTGTTAAAATTCCCCTTTTTAATTGGCTGTTTGATGTTTGAGTGTGAAAATACTTTCGGATTCATGGACAATCTCAAATGATAATTTTTTAAAAGCATTATAATTAATTCATGAAAATATGCATTACATCATAGTTTTTGTATTTAAACAATAATGTGTAAAATAAGACTAAAATATGCTCACCAAGACTTGATTTATGTGAAAAAACAAACAAACAGTAAAACAGTAATATTTTGATATATTATTATAGTTTAAAACATCTGACTTCTGTTTTAATATATTTTAAAATGTAATTTATTCCTATTATGGAATATAAGTCAGTCTTCAGTGTCACATGATTCAGATATCATTTTAATATGCTGATTTGGTGCTCAAGAAACATTTCCTATTATACAAGATTTGTGCTGTTTTACATATTTGAGGAAACCTTGACATTTTTAAGGATTTTATGTGAAAAGAAGGTTCAAACAGTATTTATTTGAAATAGTATTACAAATACAAATAAGTCTCTTTTGATCAATTTCATACATCCTTTGCTGAATTCATGTGTCCTACACAACGATATCTACAATTCTACACAATCATTGAAGGTCACTGCTGTCATGTCTTACTCACTTTCTGTACTATAGTTGTGGTCAGTTCCTCTATCAGCTCTCCTCTGTTCTCTCGCAAATAATGAGCTTCGCTTTGCTTCTCCTACAAAAGCAAATGTCAAATAGCTGCCATGTCACATTTGCAAAGTTACTGAACAGCAAGAATGAATGAACGAACGAATCTTGTACCTATTAATGAGAAAGTCTTACTTGACTGTCAGCCTGGCTCTCAGCTTTAGCAATGGCCTCATCTATGGCTTCTTCAGCCACCCGCAGAGCCACATTAACAGTCTCAGCCATGCTGTGCTCTGAAAGAGAAACATATTAATTAGTGTTTTCAAATGTCCCCTGTATGGAACCAAAACCACCGATATACAGTAACAAAGCATACACATCTAAATAATTATTTGTTCACACACCTTCGCTTTGCCTGTAGAACGTGGAGTCGCTCTCATACATACTACTCTCATTGCAGCCGCTCTCTTCATAAGTGCTGCCCTCTGTTGCTGCAAAAAAATGTCACAGCTCATTTCATCAAAGAAATGTATAGCCTTTTATAATCCAGCCATTTTCAGTCGCAGAGGATGTATAACTTTTAGAAAGTGAAAGTATGTTGCATGCCGTGAAGAAATACTTCTGAGACATCAACCTTTCCAAAAAAGAATATAACCTTTCAAAATTTTATATCTAATAGTAATACATAAAATTGTCACTGGTGATAAGGTACAAAAATGGAATAAAGAGCTTGGCTCAATATTAAATGAGAAAAAATAAGTGCAACCGTATGCATTTCTGTTGTTGTTGTTTTTATTGACAAACTGTTCCTATGATAAATTGAGTCAACAGCACTTCCAGTTCAGACAAATGATTTAATACAAGTGTTGACAGGCTTCTCTCTCTGACAGACACCCACTCCGTCTCACAGAGCTGTTGGATGACTAATCATTTGCTGGGTAAATACTGACCTATTGATATGGATCAGCTCTACATAGAGCAATTTAAAGTGCTCCCCTCAAGCCGGTAAAGGTCAAACTGCTTCTAAAGTCACCACTCAATGAAAACACCTACCCTTTTCCTTCTAGCCAGTGCTTACGCCTACATTCTGCTGAGGATAGCAGATCAAAGTAATGTTATGAATCTAGCTTTTTCTGTGAGATAATCTGAAGACTGATGTTGCGGCTTAAAAACCTATCCAATAATGCTATAAGCTTATCGCTCCATTCTTAGCACTTGTCTGATGTTAAACTCAAACAGATTATCTCCTAGCTTTTCTCTGCATCAAATTTTCAAAAGCTTGACCACGCAGTGCTCTTTATTTTTCATTGTCACTGTAATGGTTTTTACTCTTGTTCCTCAGAGGTTACTGGGGTCTGCTGAGGTGACAAACATCCACAGTTATGGTCATCCATTGTTAATGTGGCATTGCTCTTAACTGCTTTCCTCTTCACAGAGAAGACATTCTCTGTTCACAGACCTCAGCAAAACTCAAACGGAGGCTGGGCACAGATCATAACTCAATTAGGGTTGTGCCCACAAACACAAGCAAATCATCCACACATCCAACAATATTTTAAATAAACAGTATATTTTTGGCTACGACTTTCTTTTATTTATTTATTAATGTTTTAAATTACATTTATTTTCTGTGATTTTCACGTGAACAGGAAGCAGGAAATTACTACATTTTTCTGAAATTGTATTAATTCACCTGTTAATGTAATTAGTAACGATTGTACAGAATTATGTGTACATGCTTGACTTGATTGATTCGTTAGGAATATAAGAGGGAATGGATCTATCAGGTCATAATCAAAGTGCACAGCCGCCCTTCCTCCATAAACATAAATAATTCTCATAAATCCTGCTGCTGTTAAATTGGATACAGAGGAGGCAAGTCAGACTAGAGGAGCTCTTTTCTTAACCCTCATGAATTAGTGCTAAACACATGCGTGCACATGCAACCATAAGCTGTAAAAAAAGACAGAGCAAGGGCTTAAAGGACAATCTAAAACTGGCATATCCACTGAATGCTGATGGCATTTGAACTCCTACAAACGTGCAGCATGCAAGCCAGCTCTTTTACCTATAAATATATACATTATGCATTTTCACAGTGTGTAAGTATCCTTTATTTTCAAGGAAGGTCATACAACATTCCAGATGGCAAGTACCTGTAAGCTCCTCTAGCGCTCCACGCTCGGCCGCATGCCCCCTGTAGAGGTTCTTTAACACTTTGGCACTGCCAAACCTTTTAAAACGCCTTCTCACATTATTGTAGAACCACTCCAGTGACTGGGTCTTCAGTAGTCTGGAAAAATATGAACAAAGCCACTTTTTAATGCTTAGTTAAGAGCATTCTGCCTGACGAGAAGATTATACAGAGATTATAACTAGAGAAGAAGCCATATGTACTGTATTCAGATAGCATAGATACTACATATATCTGTTCTGTCCATACGCATAGGATCAAATCACCTGCTTCCATTCAGTAATCATCTAATACACTGATCTTTTAACCTCTGTGGAAGTGTGAGTGTGTTTTTATAAGACAGGAAGGAGAAGGAATAATCCTGCTATAAATAAATACAAAAATAAATAAAGTGATGCTTGCACAGAAATGCAGGACTTCCATAGGACTTAGTATGGAAGGTCCATGCACTGTGTGTGAAGCGTTAGCGCTACAGATTCATATTACATCTGTAGAAACACCATAATAACACAGAGTGTGACCCAAAATTCAACTCTATCTGCGCTGGTTACCAAAATCAAATGAGCTAAACCTATGTTTTTACAAGATGTTATGTTAAAGGTTTTATGTTTGCATGTCATTTCTTATGTGCATATAAGAAGTGCAAGACTTTCTGTCTTGGTTCAGTAGAATTCTGACCTACAGCACTCTGTGACATTTACAAAGGCAGCACAATGTCAAGTCTATACATAATAATTCTGATGACTGTCTTTACAGTGTTACTTGAGCCCTCAATGAGAATACTCTGTTAGAAACTGTCTTTCATTAACCCAAGATCTAAACAAACCCACAGACATACAGTCGCTCACTAACACTCCAATGACTACTAAGGTGCTTTGAAATATACATTAGACACAACTCATATGAACATAAATACAAGTAAATCTTCACAATAGAAAGTCTATTTACAAAACCAGACCTGAAATTAATCAAACAAATAAATTAACTTCTCTTCTTACCAAACCAAAGTTTCTTCTCAGTCTCTTTATTAGTTATGAACAATTACTACCTTTCAGGTTTATATTATATACTGTTTTGTCTAAATGAATGCAATATTCAAATATAATTAAATACATTTTAATGATATAAGTACATTTAGAAAATGCAACATTATGATTTATCATTATGATGAATTTTTTAGATAATATTTTGTAAAAGATTCACATCAATTAGACATGGCAAGGATAGCCTAAACATTAAAAATAATGCATGAGAAATGAGCATGCACAAATAAATATTCAATACTGACTGATACTGTCAATCAACCAATAACCACTACAGTACCACCATATCATGAATCCCAAGTTTTTAAACCCTGATACCTTTAAATCATGAGCCTTCAACATGCAGGTGAGGTGTTTCCAATGAAAGCCCCCTGACGGAGCTCATGCTCACAACAGCTCTGGTTAACGCGGCAGAACTGACCTGGTCTTCTGGCAGGAGGAGCACAGCCAGCCTTTGTCCTTTTTACTGTAGGTACAGCAGCCTTTGCAGATGTTGTAGCAGCAGTCCAGGCAGGAACGTTTAGGGTTGAGCAGAAAGGTGAAGGGAGAGCAGCAGCGGATGCAGCAGCGCTCATTAAACCTGTGCTGCCGAGACAGCAAAACAGACCGACTGCCCTCCTCAACCAGTGCCTTCTTCATCTCACTGGAGCAAGAGAGAGAGAGAGAGAGAGAGAGTGAGAGAAAGAGAGAGAGAGAGAGAGTAGAAAAGACAACTGTGATATAAAGTATTTTACTAATATTATACTTAAGCTGATGCATATTTGTCTAAGTATTAGGATGATGCATTAAAAACACACACAATTAATCTCTATGCAAGGCAGGCTGTAGTGCCCAATAAGTGGATCATGTTCACATGACAGCTGCGTGTTGACAGATGTGCTGCATTTGCCCTTCAACGTCTTAAATCTGTCTGTATTTCCAGCCGTCCTGCAGCCTCCAGAGAGGAGAGAGCAATTCTGAGTGAAATTGCTTTGACATTTCACAGAGAGAGAGAGAGACAAGAGACCTAACAGTATTTAAGAGAAGGTTGCAACCAGCACATGCACATTTTGTTTAGAAGAGGTCCATTAAATATGCTGCTTAATTACACTGACGTGCCCTCAGGGTATGAACTAAAAAGCAGGAGATATGGGCTTATTTACAGTTTGTAATGTAGCTGTCCTTCGATGTACAGAGTCTTCAGTGTAATATTGTCTCTCAAAAGAAAGAGTCGACTCAGAATCTTCTTAACGAGTCGTTACATTTTTGAATCGTCTGCCTGTTACCAGTATACATCACTAGGTAACATATTTACATAATCTCCTCCTGCCCGCAAAATAGAGACTGAGATCTCTGCAGAGCAAATGTGGGCGTTTCTCAATTTCTGGCCATTTTCTCAACCATGCAATTAAAATGATCCCCCTGACTTAAGCCTACCCCTAAACCTACCCTCACTATGACGTCAGCCAATCAGGAACATGGTTTTAAAATGCCCCAATTTGGTAACTCCCATTACAATTGCTGCAGAGACCTATGCTTCGGCAAAATACGAACAAAGTCTGCACTGTGAAAGCAAGTGTGTTATGTATTTATTGCCTAAGGATGCCACAGCAGTACTGTACAATGGGAACCTTTTGTTGTGCGCTCGTCATTTTATCAATGACTGCAGTGTCTCCCACAAACTTATACCTTATTTCTGGCAGCATATATGTAAATTTATTCTCTGCCAGCGGTGGGAGCTGTTGTCATGGTAGAGATTAGGTTTCCCTGGTAATGCTGCATACAAGCTGCGCTCCTGTTGCAAACAATGATTTTATCAGAAAACACATGCAAGATTAAATAAAAATGACATCCAAAATTTCCTAAAGACAGTCAGTTTCCTTTAAAAACACCTGCACGTGGTTTAATTTTAAAAAGGGCAATGCTCAATTATTAATCAAAGTCAAAACCTTGTGAAAAATCTATTTGTGGCGAACAATCAAAACACACTTGGCCATCTGACCAATCAGAGCAGAGTTGGCTTATGGAAGGGAAGTATCTTACTGAGGAGAAATGCATTAGTGGTGTGCTTTTTCAATAAATCTCACTGGAGGTTATATTGACATGCCAGTAGGTGGCGACAAGTGACTATATCTCTTTGTGAGTGATTTCCTAATACGTGGACAAAGAGGACGCAAGTAAACAAAAGAGAATGGTTTAAATATATATTTTTTATTTAATATTCGAATTGAAATCATGAGTCATGATACATATTGTTATAAAAGCAAAGCTCTGACTCAAAAAGAGAGGAGCTGACAAAGAGGAGTGGATAGAGGGATGAAAAACTACAAAAGGGAGCATTGTATTGAAAATCTCTGCTTGAGGTGTGGTGTTTACTTTGTCTCCCCAAACAATGCCAACAGGAAATCATTACGAATGATTAGAGCCACAGCTTGAACGGATTGGCTCTAGTGAATACTGAGAGAGGGGAACTGAGGATAATCTCGGCAGATTAAAAACAGACAGACAGGAAAGAAAAAATGGAAAAGAAAGAAAACAAAGTAATGACATAATACACATGCAAGGTTGGATAACGCATTGCACTGATGTTGATTTTGTAACTGTGGACTACACTGCATTGCATACTGCACACTGCATACACTGCATTTTTTGCAGGAATAATTTGCTGACGATTTTTTGTGCCAAAACCTCCCTTTGGGGACATTTTGTGCATGCATATGCTTGAAATTGGTGGAAAAACAACTCTTGCACTAAATCCAAGATGCTTGTAGCTTGTAGATTAATCTCTAAATGTGACATTCAGACCACAGAGATATGAACCAGAGATTACGAACAGCCTTCCACCAGTTTGTCTAGACGGAATCAGTGGCAAGATGAATTTAAAGTAATAGTCAAAAAGCACAAAAGAAGGTAATAGTTGAAAAATTCTTACAGACGCGAGCAGGATCAATTTCATGTCCCTACAGTCACCCACAGTGATGATACCCCATCAGGGGTCTCTCCAATGAACTTATAATTGGATACTCAGCAGGCCATTTCCACCGAGTTCTCAGAAACATGGTCTGTTGTTTACAAAGCAAGTCGTTGGCAGAGAACAGCAGAGGCGTCCTGTGCCAGTAGGTGCAGATCCAAGCGAAGGTCTACTAAGTGACTCATGCCAGACACTGACAGACTGGGCGCAGGTGTGATGAACAGGGGGTCAACCAATGCCAATATTTTTTACTAAGTCATCTGACACACCAGTATCTATCATGAACGACAGGTTATAAATAATAAGATACAATTTACAATTTAGCACACCCCGTTCTTTTTCCATGTCTGTTATGATGGCAAAGGTACAGTTTTTAAACTAATAATTAAATAACTGTCAAATATCATTTTTAGCAAATTTTGAGAGTAATATTATAGTTTAATTCCGTATTATATTGTTGTAATGCTCTGAATGTATGTATAGCATTTAAAATGACTGATTTAAATGTTTGGTGCTCTATTTCAGAAGTGTTTTTAATAGTTTTTTACCATTAAATTTAATATTGTTAAACTTTGACAAAATAAAATGCATTTCATACATTGACTTAACTGAATTTAAGGCTAGACTTTATGTTAAGGTGTTACACTTGTTACAGTGTAACTATACTGAGTAATATTAATTAACCAAATGTACTGTTAGGGTTTGGCTTATAATTACACATACAGTAATAGCAGTATCTAAAAAGGCCACCTTAAAATAAGGTGTTATCAAATTTAAATGTATTTGTAATTATAACCTATATAATAATACACAATTATTATGTAATGAATGTAAAAGTCTAATTCAATATAATCTCATAAAAAATGCTGCCTGAGGATTGAAAGGTTCAGACACGAGGGAGATCAAGCTCAAACCAAATCTACTGCTGTTTTATATAGCGCAAAAACTCCAGCAATGTGGCAATTACATGACCTATTCCTGGAACATAGATCAACAGTGTTACAACACAATAACACAAAGCAAACGCTGTTTAAAAGTTGACGCTGGGAATGGTTCACTTTAGAGCAAGACAAGAAAACACGTACTAATCAGAGTTTGTTAATCTGTTAAATGCATAGTTGCTGGTCTTACTATGGAGATTCAGCACAGACTGAAAATGAGAAAAACCTAGTTCCCTGATTTAAATAAACCCTCACAAGAAATCAGATTGGATGCAGTTGAAAACAGCTTAAAACATAAGCCACACAAATATTCCTAGTATGTTTTGCTGTGTAAATGGATCAGCGTGTAATTAAAGAAGCAATCCTATCATCATTTTTTGTAAAAGGCCAAAATGACCCACTGAATATATTGTGCTACAAGCCAAACATGTTTGCTCAGATACACTATGTTCTGTTTGCAGCTCCACTACATTTCCTCTTCATGTAATCGATTAACAGGGCCCTTCTGTTTGAAATCTGATTTAATGAAATGGAGAATCATGGATGAGTGGATGGATGGATAGATGGCAGACTCTCGGGTGTCTCTCTAGATTTTTTTAGATCAGTGGTACCCAATCAGGGCTTTGCATACCCCAGGGGGTACTTAAGTAAGTCCTAGCGGGCATTTAAAAAGAAAAAGTACATCAAAGAAATATATATATATATATTTTAAAATACTTGTGAAGAAGAGACAGTATACAGTGCATCATATACATATCAATACAGTGTACACGTGGACATCCATGACAGATCTGCACACCAACCATTAACACACATCTTAAGCATGTCTCCTGTAAGAACCTGTGATCCGATTTTGAAGGCAAAAGACTCTTTTTGTGACTACATTAAATACAATGTCAGTTTCTGCATTTCTGAGTTACAAACTAGATGCATTTCAAAAAGCCTAAAATACATAAAAGCATGAAACAGCTACACTGAGGCATTGTTTGTTTTTTTCCTAATTAATTTTTGTGCCATTATTCTTACTTCCTGTTCTAGCAAACAAGCATTTTCAACAATAGTGTGAGAGATTAGAGGGGCCATAATTCTTGTCTCTCGGTCAGATAAAAATCGTGGTACCAAACAAAGTCATTAACCAAAGTGTTTTTCTCACCCCGAAGTGCCGTGATGAGTAACATGCTTCTTTGTGCCAATGTGCCACACTTTTTTTTAAAGAAAGACAAAATAATGGGGGAAAGAGGGGAAGAGAGAAGATCAAACATAGATTACAGACTAAATATATGCTCTGTCCTTTGGGAACTAATGTATTTATACCTAGTATTACATAAAAAGAGTTTAAAGTCAGGTCAGGCAAGAACGTTAGGTGAGTACGTTACACTTTGTTATAAATACTTGCTGGGAAGTGCAGCAAATCAGAACACCAAACAGATGTTTGCTTATAGGAAAACCGAGAGGGCCTTTTAATTTGTAAATACCTGTGAAGGTAGAAATATTGGACTCATTTGACCAAGATACAACATGACTCTGTCTCTCCTGAATAAAAAAAACGCCTCTATATATCTGCAGGTCAGAATCAGATTTCTACAAAGTCATATTTATGGTGGGTTCAGGGAAGTGAGTCATGGATAAAAAGGAAAGGGAGGGCCTTTCCTGTCATTTTGTTTTAAAGTATGACAAAGAATGATGGGAACTTCCTCATATATTCTCTAGCAATGACTGGAATGCCATTTGGGTGACATTGTCAGGAAGACAATGCTAAAATAGTTTATAGTTTTACGAGAAACACCATTTATAGATATATAAATATATATATATATATATATATTAGTGCTGTCAAATGATTAATCGCTATTAATCGCATCCAAAATAAAAGTGTTTCTTTATATAGTATATTTGTCTGTACTGTGTATATTTA
>JAUYWG010000032.1:11664647-11675540 GCA_034779775.1 Enteromius afrohamiltoni
AAAAACTTTTATTTTGGATGCGATTAATCGCGATTAATCATTTGACAGCACTAATATATATATGTGTGTGTGTGTGTGTGTGTGTGTGTGTGTGTAAATACCTTTACTGTCACTTTAATTCATTAAATAATGTTACTGAGTACAAGCAGAAATCATACTGACCCCAGACTTTTGAACAGTAGTGTATTTTGAGCAGGGGAATTCCTAAAAGTGATGATACAAATACACAGAAGTGTGCACAAGACTCACTTGAGCCGCGTCTCCTCCGTTTTGCGCAGCTCCATGTCCCGTTGCACCACCTGCATCACATGCTCAGCCTCCACATCCGTCAGACCAGAGAGATCCAGCTTACGCCCCATCCTTCACCTCCGGGGAGCAAATAAGATACCTGCCCTGTCCTGACTGTTAGCTGAGGACAGTAATAGAAGCAGAGCAGAGTCATTTAACAATATTAAAAGCTTGGCACTGGCTTCATAATGTGTTTGAAGTTACAGATGTCAGATATGGTATATTTCAACTGTACAAAGAAAGCTAAAAGCTAAATCTGAAAACAAAATAATCTTGTAATTCTAACATTGTTTCATTATGAAATCAACATAATACAGTGTATTATGAGAAAAGTCCAAAGTAAACCCTGTTGCGTAAGGCAGTTAAATCAGCCTGTAGCTGAAAGGAGGGCCCTGAGATTTAAGACCCCAAACAATGTCAATTTGATCCATTGCTGTGGATGCTTTGACTTTAACTTTTCTATTTTCTGGCCTTAAAAACTGCAATTAAGAAAATGAAAGTGCATAAAAGTAATAAATTCTAAAAAGAAAAAAACTGAGCATTTAGGCTAAAACTAAAACTTATATATATTAATGAATACTAAATAATATTATAAATAATAATAAAATAACACTGGCACCCAACAGTTTAAAAAAACAAAATTAGCCTTATGCAGGCACACTGTTAAACTAACACAACTTTTTCAGCAACCTCAAAACCATCTGCTGAGCTAACAGTGAATGCAAACACAATCTTTCGCCCATGAGGTATGACTACAATCCATCTGTCAGAAGGTGGCAATACGTTAAAGGGACAGTTCTACATTTCTCATCCTTTCCTCACCTCAGCCTCCAGTCACCATTTACTTTCGACGCGCCTCTTCCCATACAATGAAAGTGAATGGTGACTGAGCCTGTCATTCTGCTTCACATCTTCTTCGCGTTCCACAACAGAAAACAACAACATGAGGCTGTACAAATGACGACATAACTTTAGTTTTCGAGTAAACTTTCCCTTTAAACCAGACTTTGTGACGGAAGTGGACGTCGAGTTTGAACTACTTTATAAAAGAAGAAACCGGTCTATTTTTTGCACGAGACAGCTTTAAGTCATAATAAATAGTATATTTTCTGTTCTGATTAATCATACAGGCACATTTATATACAATTTCACTGCAAACTGACCATACAGTAGACAAACAATTGATATATTGGGGCTAGTTTAGCCAGGGCACTTACCGTCTCCTTCTCCTCAGCCGCTTAACGTTACATCAGCTCTTTTCGACCAGCCACTGCCAAGCTGACAAGATTTGCTGACAAACTCATTATGAATGTTTGCAAACCGCATCAAACAAATAGGGTCGACTTTCCGTGCCTTTTGGAAATGTGCGAAGATAACCTTTTAACAAGTTTGACAAAAAATAATCAAGAACGTCTGAAGAGAAACGCTCGAGGAGCTCGTGTACCTGCTGTGGTCTCCTGCCATTTACAACCACGAGACCCAAAATCTGCCAACCTCCGGCACACAGAGCCCTGCAATGCTGCAACAGTGTTGATAATCCACTTTTGGACGTGCTGAACACTGATACCATACTGGGGGTGAAGGGAATGTGAGATTTAAACGTTGCTGTTGTTTTAGCCAGTTGCATTGCTGTAAAAATAAATTAACTGAATGCAGTCAATGGATAACACTGATTTGGATTCATTAAAAAAAACGTTTACAAAAAAGCATTTTGTATTGATAGATAGATTTAGAATTTTTTAAAAAGGCTCAAGAAATGCAAAACCTGTGCTGAGAGAAATAAAGCAATATGACAAAAAAGTACATAGGGCCTAATTGAAAAAGATTGCATAAAGAGAGATTTACAACCAGTTTTAAAGGCTGGTCAAATTAGGAGAAGGATTTCACAGAACTAGAAATCAGTTGATTTATTTTGCATTCTTTGCTGTCTTCTTAGATCAGTATTTTTTTTCTCAGCATCTCAACGTATTGTTGTTTTAAGAATAAACCAAGAAAAATAATGAATTTAGAGAGCACCCAAATAGTAAAACACAGATCTACATGCATCCTTACAGTTATTAAAAGAAAACCAGTTTAAACCAGCCTTGTTTCTTGGTCTTAGCTGGATTATGTTGTTTAACACACAAAGCTAAAGCTAATCAGCTCCACACACACTTTATGTTCACTGCTAATGGTATCTGTGGTCTTTTTCTTTTGTTCTACCAGCTGATAGTGTCACTGGGCAGCAAATTTACACTTTAATGTTCCGGTATTTTTCGACTTAAGCTTAGTCACATGTAGACCTAGTCAGCTGGTTTAAAACAATGGAACAGAAAGGCCAAAGTTTTCTTCACTCTTGCGCTTTCTAGTCCTTAAAGAGAAAGAGAAATAATTTTTCTTTTCTAAGAATTTTTTTTTTACTTTGTTTTCTGGAAAGGAAAAAATCGTATTATGCAATGGCTTTCATCTGTTTTCCTGCAAGCAAAGTTCTAAATCAATAGCAAAAGCTGAATGGCAAAACACAATAGTAAGAAACTGTACATTTTGCAGGGTTGTTATTCAAACCAAGTGTGTTTCAAGATGTTTTCATCAGGGACAATGTGTTACACCCCCTTTTTTGGACATCTGGCAGTGATTAAATGTGAATATAAAGCAGATGAAGTGTGCTTGGACTGCAGAAAGCAGCAAGATGAAGAGTATTGTGCAGCTAGGGCTGTTGTGTCTCAGCCTGCTCATCTCCAGTCTTCATGGAGAAGAAGTTGAGACAGATAGTAGCATGGAGTTTCCGCTTCGGTTTGATGAGCCAGAGGTTCATCAGTTTGAGGTGAGAGATAAACTTTGCTGGTTTTACTAAGGTCAGTCACGCTGAGGTAAGAATGCATTTAAGAAGCATATTTCCTTAAACATAATTCATATATTTTTCTCCAAATGAGAAATTGCATTAGTAGCTTATTTCTAACCAAATTTCACTAGCATTTATGATTTAGATACTTTTATTAATAAGCAGTTGAATATTTTGTAAAAATAAACAATATTGTTAATGGTCCTCTCCTGACTTGACCAGCGAGCATTTTCAATCACATCCAAGTCATCACTGAAATTCTTTTGCAGATATTTTGTAAGTCTTATTAGTGCTTTAACAGAATAAAGTATATGTGTAGGATTTTCATATGTTTATATATTTGCTTACTTTGAATCATTTATATTTTAACAATCCTTTTGCAAGGTGTACAGAGTAAGACGACAGACGGTTCTCACAGAAACAGAAAGT
This sequence comes from Enteromius afrohamiltoni, assembly GCA_034779775.1. NCBI lineage: Eukaryota > Metazoa > Chordata > Actinopteri > Cypriniformes > Cyprinidae > Enteromius > Enteromius afrohamiltoni. The sequence continues at coordinate 11,668,186 of JAUYWG010000032.1, forward strand.
CCAGATGCAACAGATGTTGTGCCACCAAAAGTAAGTACACATCTAATAATGTAATGTGTGCCTTTGCACAATCTTCTGAGATGATTTTTCTGGCTGCAGCTTTTTCAAAACATAATAAACCCCCTACAGGATTTGGATGATAATCAAGCCATAATTAAGCTTTCTCTGTGATAACCATTAACATGCCAGTGGTCCTGCTTGTCACAAATAACTAGCTACACAAAGATTTCATCTGCCAAAAATATTAGCTGCAACTTCGCCTCACTGTTGTTCAGTGATGCAGATAGCCATGTAAAACGTGTCCACAGAAATGTAATGTTTTCAATCTTTTTAATTGATCTGCAGGAGAAGTCCAAGCGTAAGAGAAAAAGACCAAAACCAGGACTTTTCTCTCCTTTAGGAGATCCACTGGTATTCATCATTCTCTGTCAGTTCAATGGATAAAATGTACTGTAAATGGAGAAAAATGTTGAGTTATGGACCATTATCAACACTCACTTCACCTGTTAAGTGATTTTTATATTCAAAAATTATATTGACTCACTTTACACTGAACTGATCATTGGTTTTTCTCAGTTACTCCGCAAAAAGAGAGAAGGAAAAAGCAGGAATAACAAACAAAAACATCCTCGTTCTGGGAAGTTTAGCGTTTTAGCAAGCAATGAGGTATTCACTATCATCTGATCAGCCTGTCAGCATGTCTTTTAAACATATTATAAACAGATTGACTTGCTTTACCTTGAACTCATCATTTGCTTACCTCAATTACAGTGGACACAGCAGACTGCCAAAGTCAAGAAGGATGGCGAATGAAAAAGTTAAAGCATTACACGCATTCAAGACTCCTCCCCAGGTAACATGTTGCAATGTATCTACATAACTTAAGGGGGAAAATGGTTATAAACAGACATTATTATGGATTCTCTCTTTACAGGCTCCCTGAATCAGGAAAAAAGGAATCTACCACCATGTTTCATAAACAGTGTTTCAGATTCAGGTTATGCTTGTGATAATCATTTATATTTCTATAGTTTTTCTTGTCCAAGTATATTTGGCTTAGGTAATAATCTCTATGGAAAATAAAATGTATTTACTGAACTCTACCCCATGTGTAAGTCTTATTCGCATCACAAGGGGGCAATATTTACCCAAGAGATGAGCGCTCAAACCAGCTTGGCTCCTGTAAAACGAAATGTTTGATATCTGTTCATCTTTATCTCTTTAATACAATAAAGCATTTGTGTTTAAACGTCACTCTTTTATTGTGTGTAAACCGCCTTTGGTTTTAGGTTTAGCCATAGATGTCTTTCTATGTGGTTTTGTCAGTAAGTGCGTTTTTTTTTTTGTAAAGGAATTGATATGTTGATACTGTCGAGCATATAAATAGTCTATGTGTGTTGACAGATTCTGTGGGATATCCACTGCATAACTGTCACTCCTCTTTTGTAGTTAGGTAGTTCTGCCTGTTTAATGTGCCAGGAAAGTTGTTAGCTTGAAAAGGCATACAAAATTGTAGGCCTACGTTTTGTGCCAGGAATTTGTCAAATCACACTGACAGTGCAAAGTAAATAGAAAAGCAACACCCCTTCTTCCTTATCTGTATAATCCTTGATAATAACACAAAACTATTTCTTCACTCTGTTGTTATTTAAGAATCTAATATGTTCTGTAAAACACATTTTGTCTGAGATCACTCAAGGCCAGTGTGTAATAACATCACCTTCACACTGAACCCCAAAAAGTAACCACAAGCAACCATGCAAAAGCAACAATTTCCACTTACAAAGTTATGTAGCCTACAAGTAGTGCAGATGGTGCAAAGAAAGTTGACAGCATTTCTAAAACTGAAAATATGTAGCTTAATTAAACAGATCAACCAGAATATTAAATACAATGAAATATAAAACAAACCAGTTTTAAATAAAACAAAGTGTGTGCACAAATTATTTGAAATAATCAATACTCGAAGAAACTCGGAAACCAAATCAATATGTCTTGCAATATGTTGTGCTTTCTGATCATCTTTTTAAAAAGGCATTTTTAAAAAGAGCTTTTTTGTGGACAGCTGTTGGAACCACACATAAAAACAGATACTGTACGTTCACAGTATGTTTAGGTGTGGGAGCAAAGCTCTGCATGTATGAGTCACAGTAAACAGACTCTGTTTTCACAGGAAGAGCAGACAGAAACACTCCACTCTGCCTTCAGGCAAAACCCCGAGCCTTTCAAGGTAAGAAAAGCATGGCATTATCAGTTTTAGAAGATTATTTTCTTTTTTGTTAAAAGTTTAATATGATCCAGATGTTAGCTGCTGAATTTGCACACTGTTTGGCTGTTTGCCACAAACTAGTAAAATGTGCATATTTGCTATTTGAAAATGAAGGACTGTTTGTTTTTTAACTGATCAGATTATATATATATATATGTATAATCTTCCAAATTACTGAAAACAACATGTTTGGGTATAAGCATGACTTAACTCTCATTTTTGAAGAATTAATAGTATGACATCAAAGCAGTTTCATTTTTGAAAACATTTTTACTGGAATGAGTGCTTAAGATTTGAATGCATTAAAAAAAAAGGAAATGCTTTCATGTGACATGTTTTTTTGGAAGAAAAAAACATTGCACTTCTCTGGAAGAGTGTGTTTAAACAGTAAACTTGAAATTTTCTGACTTGTTTAAGCAAATGTTGAACTACACAGGAAATCTGGAAAGGATTTACAATCTTTAACTGATAAGCATCTCTTACATTTGGTTTATCTGTGAATTTAAGCATGCATAAAAAAGGGCATTTGATAAAAGTGTAGAGGGAATGTTCGGAATGAAGGTGCTGTTACGTGCCTGGGGCAATAAAGCCTCATGTCTTAAATCCATCTGCTTTCTCTCTGCTTTTTTTTTTTGGAAGAAAACAGATCAACTCCTTATCTGTAAATCTCAGAATGCTTGATCATTTCCATATCTCTGCGCATATAAAAATCTAAAAGCTTTTAAACAAACTTTCTTTTCAGAGCTTCACAAGAATGGAGGAACACTATTATGACTACCCCGAGTACGAAAACAACAGCTTGAACTTCAGCTACGATGACTATCAAACCATCTGTGAGAAGGGTGATGTGCGCTCCTTCGCAAGGATCTTCCTCCCAGCTGTTTTTGTTTTATCTCTTGTGATTGGTTTAGCTGGCAACGCTCTGGTTGTGGCAGTGTATGCGTACTGCAAGCAACTGAAAACGATGACTGACGCATTTATACTTCACCTGGCTGTGGCAGACCTGTTGCTGCTCTTAACGTTGCCCTTCTGGACTGCCGATGCCATCCACGGCTGGGAACTTGGGGTCACCGTCTGTAAACTTGTATCTGCCCTCTACACCATCAACTTCACCTGTAGCATGATGTTTCTGGCCCACATCAGCATGGATCAGTACTTGGCTTTGACTCCAGGATCCAGAAGCACAGGCATTACGCGTGCTTTTCAAAAGAAGCATTGTAAAAAACTCTGTTTGGCGGTCTGGACCATTGCGTTTTTTCTTGGTGTCCCTGATTTGGTGTTTTCAACGGTCAGAGATCTTCCTCATAAAAAAAGCTGCCTTGCAATGTACCCATCGGACATGGCACACAAGGCTAAAGCTAGTTTGGAAGTGCTGGAGGTCGTAATAGGCTTCTTGCTACCTTTAATAGTAATGTTGTTCTGCTATACCTGTGTAGGCCGGGCCCTACTGAAGCTCCCTCAGGAGAGGAGATGGAGGAAGTGGAGGTCCATCCGTGTGCTGCTGGTGATGGTGGGAGTCTTTGTGGTCACACAGCTGCCTTACAACGTGGTCAAGTTCTGTCGGGCCATGGACGTCATGTACACATTTGTGACTCACTGCGGGGTCAGTAAAGAGCTGGACAGGGCTACACAGGTCACTGAGAGTCTGGCGTTGACACACTGCTGTCTAAATCCTGTTCTGTACACTTTCGTTGGTTCCTCCTTCAGACAGCACGTATTGAAGTGTGCCAAAGACTTTGGAAACAGGGGGAGGAGGATGGCACATGCTAGAGAGCAACAAGAAGTGGATATCTCCTTGAATTCTCATTCACAGTCCCAAGAGACCAGCACTTTTTCCATTTGAGCAATGTAGAGTAGATGTTTTTCCAGTCTGTGGAACGTTGCACCATCTGCCCCTTTGTAAAATATACACGAAGTGAAAGCGAATGGATGTATTTTGGCCAGAAAAGTAAAATCCTAATTAAAATATGCAAAATGCAAAATATTGATTGTTATGTTTGTACAAAATCCTTTTATAATCTTTGGTTTATATGAGAAGTGCAATGCGCGGCGTGATATGGGAGATGTATAAATAACTCCGGACAACTTACTGACGAACTGTAACTTCAGATAACTTTAGTCGAAGCAAGATGGCAATGTCGAACGGCTTTTTTCCCCTTTTTTGCATATTATTCCACAAGATTTAACTCTACAAAATTATTAATAAAGAAGAGTTGACACTCGAAGTCTTGAATTTGGTGGTGTAACCTCTGCATCTTACACAAATAAACGGCACTATCTATCTATCTATCTATCTATCTATCTAGAGTCGTATTTTTAGAAGCGGTGTTTTTGTTGTAGTTGTTTGTAGGCTAGGCCTACATTACAAAAATAGTAATTTAATGTAATGAACTCTCTTGTGCATTTAACTCTCTTAAATACGTTATTTCCAACATGACTTTAATGAACGTCCACTTTAGTCACAAATGACCAATCAGAATCAAGAATTCCAGCCACGTAATCAACGAGAACAAACATCCTGTGGATGAATATCTGAATACATTTATTTATTTATTTTTTTTTTTTTTAAAGATTGTGATTTTTCGTCATAAGACTATTTTTTTACGGACCTAGCATCATCATAAAAGAATGTTTCTCTGTTCGGAAGAATATCAAAATCACAGATGTAATATTTTAGTAAATAATTTGAGCAGAAGCAGAGCCACAAACTTGGCAAATTGCTATGGGTCACAAGGGTGACATATCCTCGGAATTAACACCAGCTGCAGAACTCAAACAAATATTTCTAATCAAACCCGTCAGGCCTTCACATTACTCACAGAAGCCTAGATGTTTTGTTTCTCAAAAGATGCTTCAGCAAGGAACGCAAATAGAACACGCATCTAAAAAGAGAGCTTGGTTTGACTATTAGTTTTTAAACTACAGTAAAGTAGCGTTTTTGTTGTTTTAGCTAACTTTGTACATAACAACTGAAAAATCCCAAAAAAATGTGTAACATAGTAAACCAAGTTGCAACCAAACCTTTGATTGTACACACTGATATCAAAATGAGAAATCCAAATATACTTATAAAAGTACAATGGCCTTCAGAGAATATTAAGACTATTTCTAAATCTAAAGTTTTTGCTACCCCCTTCTGGTTTGTTAAGGTCACAATTTCTGCTATATTTAAAAACTTTTATTTTTAAATGTTAATTAAATACCAATGCGAAATTTACTAAATGTCCTTATTTAAACTAAGCATAAATGGAGAAATTGTGACACAACCCAAAAGACTGCTTCAAGTCAGATATATTGCAGCGTTACAAATAAACAGGTTTCTTTTCCAAGACGAGATTCCACACGAAACAAAAATGATCACAATACTTGAGCAACAGCAAGTTTTTTTTTTTTTTTTTATAAAACTTTGGTTAAAAAAAAAGTGCAACAGAACAAAACCTTTGCTCCTTTGATTAGAAAACCTATACAGAGTAAATAAAGTTACTTATAATAATAATAATAATAATAAAAAAAACTGTGTAAGGCACAATCTTGTGGAATGTATAAACAAAGATTTTCCAAGGCAGTTCAACTTCTGTCCTCTAAATCAAAAACACTACAGTTCAAATTATATTTGTTTACTTTACTTGCCTCTACACAAAAAAAACCAAAAAGCTTTTTCACAAAGTGAACAGCATAGTCATATTCAAACATGGCAGTCAGTAACGAAGACAAACAATAAATATACAATGGACTTCAAAACAACCAACATACAAATAATTAGTGTTGTGATTGAATAGTTAGGCACACAACTGAACCATTCGATTGAATGTCTGTGTGTGTGCGCGGTTAAATTATATTATACATTTTCATGTCAAATTGTAGAGCTCCAGCTTACAACGGGATATAAAGACAAAGTCAAAACTGTTTGTAACGTATCATGAAGAATAGGATAGGATGGCACATAAAGGACAAAATAACAATTGTAAGGCACATGTTCCAACAAGTGTACAACCAAAACTTAGTGTGTCGTGTCTGGGATTCAACTGCCCTCCATTCACCCCTATGAATCACTCATTAGAAACAATGAGCGAAATAACAAAACTGAAAGCAATCTAATAACTGTATTAAACAAAAAGACATTAGACACTCAAGTGTCGAAAGAGCTTTCCTGTCTGAAACATTAGTCACAGTTGAGGGCAGACAGGACAACACTGTTAAGGACTTAATGTAAATGAATGTGAAACTGAGTGCAAGCCAAGGTTCAAGGAGCAGACGCTGAGGCAGGAATGCAGCCGTTGACAGTGGGGGGGGATTCATTACCTCCGCTTTTGTCCTATGGTGTGGCATGAATCCTACTTTAATAATTAAGAATCTGCACATCAAAAAGGTCACAGACTCCCTCGTTGTCATCAAGGTTGAAATTGTAATCCACACCATGGTTGGGTGAAAGTCTTAACAGGGGGAAAACTACCGGGGGCAAACACACACACAGACACGAAGTTACATAAAGAGGTGACTTGCGTTTATCCAATATACCTTTACTTACTAACTACAGAGAGATATACGGTACGGTTAGAAATTTGGGGGTCAAAAAAGATGTCTCAACAAGGCAGCATTTACGTGACCAGTAAATGATATTCTCAAAAAAAAAATTTAATTCTCATTCTCAACCTTTTTCAATCCAAGGCCCCCTCCTCTCTGAATCAATACTGAACATACTATATTTTTTAGGATTAATTAAAAAGTCAACATTCGAAAGGTTGACTATTGTGTGCAAATAAATATATATATATACACACACATACAGTGAGGTCAATAAGTATTTGATCACCCTGTGTTTTTACAAGTTCTCTTAGAAATCATGGAGGGGTCTACAATTTTCCTCATAGGTGCATTTCCATTGTGAGAGACAGAATCTAAAAAGAAAAATCCGGAAATCACATTGTATGATTTTTTAACAATTTATTTGGGAACTACTGTGTCAAATAAGTATTTGATCAATTGAGTAGATTTTTAAAAATATTTTTTACAGAAGCCTTTGTTAACAATTACAGAGGTCAAACGGTTCCTGTAGTTCTTCACCAGGTTTGCACACACTGCAGGA
>JAUYWG010000032.1:11675640-11686022 GCA_034779775.1 Enteromius afrohamiltoni
AACAGGGCTTTGAGGGTCTGAAATCTGACTGATAAGCAAGTGATCAAATACTTCTTTGACAGTAATTCCCAAATAAATTGTAAAAAAAAAAAAAAAAAAAATTCATACAATGTGATTTCCAGATTTTTCTTTTTAGATTCTGTCTCTCACAGAGGAAATGCATCTATGCATCTATGTAAACCCCTGCATGATTTCTAAGTAAGAAAACTTGCAAAATCACAGGGTGATCAAATACTTATTGACCTCACTGTATATAGATCGTATAAGTAGTTAACACTTTTGGTGATTATTAAAAAAAAAGAAAAGACTTCCAATTTTACTTTCATAACTTTCACAACATATGAACTAGTAACAAGGTTACATAACCTTGCTGATGTTTTATGACATTAGTGTCATAAAACATCAGCCAGAGGCAAAAGTGCTGAGGAAAAACTGGCATGCATAGGATAACAAAACCTTGAGAGGAACCATCACTCAGCTGTTGGAACCCATCCTCTGGTTGGGACATATTAAAAAGATTTATCTGCACTGCAAGCTATATGATTAATGGATAAGGATGGTGGCGAACTGCTTAAAGTCAGAACAAATATAACCAAAAGAAGCTGTTCTGTATGGGGGCTGTGCAGAAGGTCAACACTTACCATCTGAAGACATCAATTCATCAATTAGGTTAGAAACACCTGGACGAAGAAAGCACAAAAGTAAATGTTTTTCTTGAAAATACAAAAATAACCCTTTTTTACATTTTAAATGGAGAAATTGTATATTGTTATAATAATGGAATCCATATCACCTTCTCTCTCATCCCTCATTTCTTCCAGCATGGACTGCAGATCCTGACCCCCCATCTCCCTCTGCTGTTCTTCAGGAACACCTAGAGACCCCTGCATCAACAGAGACTGACTGACAGGAGTCTCAGAGTTGCATTCTTTAAAATGAAAAAAAGAGAGAAAGAAGAAAAATGTATAAATAAAATCAGTCCTATGCTGTATAAAACCATATATACACTACAGTTGAGAAGTCTGGGAACGGTAAGACTGTTTTGAACAGTAGTGTATATGGATGTATAATCATACATCGAGTGGTTAAACAAAATAATGTGAACACCCATTAATATAGGGGTTCTCCCATCAGATTTCAATATTCAGAGAGAATAATGACTGGTGTTCCAATCACACAGTAATGAACGGGGTCAGCATGAATAAAAGTAGTACCCATGTGCATGTCGGGGGACGTGGAGGACGGCGTGAGTTGGTGCTCTGCAGCAGGGCTTTTGAGAGACCCATGCTTTAGGTCACAGAGCTCTGCTGAAGAGATGGGGAACCTCTGCACCCCTGCTGGAGTACTAGGAGGAGTCGGCATGGCAGAAATGTCATCTACAGGTGGGACGGAGACAACGACAGGCTTGGAGCATCTCGTCTCTCTGTTTATCAGCATCACCTGGATAGGAGCCGAGTGACTTCGCAAGTTCACTTGGTACTTTTTCTGACCATTATGGCCCTGAATCAACAACAACAACAAAAAAAGAGCCATGAAGATTATAAACCAACAAAAAAAAAAAAAAAACAGCAAATGAACACTTAAATATATACCTAAATTCACTCAAATAATTCACCATTCATCCTTGTATAAGCTTAAGGTGGGTGTAACGTACCATCTCAGGCACTGGGACCTCCAGTTGTGTTCCTGATGGTGCCATGACAGCTAAAAGAGTATCTCCACTGAACGCATCACATATGTCCTCATGTGTCACATAGCTATATGTACACAATGCTAAGGAAAAGGTACTAAGTGATAATGCAATCTATCTTTGATCTTTTTGTAATTTTTTTCCCCCACATAAAATTGCAACCATTATACAGAGACGGCATGAAGTGGGAGAAAATGCAATACGTTTTAGTGCTTTTGCAAGTAAACCAAAGTTTTTAGGGGAATGCAATTGTTTTTGAGAGCAAGCAAAACCATTCAAATATGAGATGAAAAAAAAGTTATAATTCAGTGCTTTTGCATTCTCCTGAGAAACATGCATTCAATGGCAAAAACACAAAACTCTGGATTGACAAAAATTAGGTGAGAGGAAAAAAAATTATAATGGTTTTGCAATCGCTAGCAAAATTTCTCTGGTAAATGCTTTATTTTTTTCAAAGGGAGACAATGCAAAAGCATAAAAACATGAGATGAAGAAAAATTGTAATTCATTGCTTTTGTGTTCTCCCAAAAATAAATAAATAAATAAATAAGAAGCGTTGTTTCTCTCGGTCTCTCAGTGCTATTGTGTTCTATCAAACAGGCAGATATTTTCTCAAGGGAAGTCAATATTTTTTCAAAAGGCAGCAAAAGGATTGATGTAATTCCCCCCCCCATCAACACGTTTGCTCTGTTCATTACTCTGTGACATTACAAGCTTTGAGATAAAAGGCTGAACTTTGCATAAACTACTTTAATCCAAAGAGGAATAACTGGTGGGGTAAGGTCTAACTCTAGCATGAACCTGCAATAGACCAGAAAAACTGGACCGGGGCCACACAAACACCCAACAAGAACACCTCCCAGTCAAAGAAGGACAGGTTATAGCACTCAACATGTAATTAGGTGCACTCCTTTGACAATGGCATTTTCTGGGACTGTTAATTACCAGGGGAACCAACCAAAAATTGAAAAATATCAGACTAGACTGAAAAAAGTAAGGATATCTGCAGCTGGAGGGGTCTTCGTTCAGGTGTTTGATGCTTTGTTGCAGACACCCTTTCTGCATGTCGAGCTCTCTCTCTTGAATCTCCAGATCAGCAATATTTGCTTTGAGAAGTTCTACCTGCTCAAGAACTTCCTGAGGCTGGCAGCCTGAATTCTCCCCTCTAATTAAGACAAAGCAACTTCTTTAGAGAATGACACAACTCAAGTATATCAGACTAAGCATGCAAATAATGCACATAACATTACAGTATGCACATACAAAGTTAAGGAAACATATGATAGGAGACTGATAACTTCCCTAATATTTGTACTCACTTCCACTGAATGGTGTTTTTGGTCTTCTTTTCGATGAGCCCAATGCCTTCCAGAACATTGGTGATGTCGTAGATTCTCCTCTTCTGTTTGACGGCCAAACTGTCTGCAGCCTATAAAAATAATCACAAAGTTAACGGAACTGATTATTTAGGGTATCAAACAATAGCTTGGCTTGATATACAGATGAAAAATAGGTTTGGATAAATCAGTAACCCCCAACCGTTATCAGGGGAGTTCAACCACGAGTAAGTATGCCATGATTATAAGCACAGGCAGGTGTGCTAGCAGTGGTCAAACTGACCTTATGTTCACATAATAATATCGCCATTATCTGTCTATGTAAATAGCTGATGGGAATATAATGGAAAAGTAACAAAATGTGGCATATTGCAATTTAGTGTCTATGTAGACACATATCCTCAATTTCTTTTTAAAATAATAGAATAAAATAAATAAAAACATTTAATACTGGAATAAAAACAAATTATCTTTTTTTATACAAAAACTATTTTGCATATAATGACTTAATAATAATCATAACAATAATTATATTAATCTACCTGTTACCTCACAAATCTACTGCATTACAAAATAAACAAAACGTATTAAAAAAAACAAAAACAAATAGGACAGCCCTTAAATAACTTTGTGCATAAATTCGGCATGCAAATAAACTTCAATTAAATAAATATATTACATAACATTTACTCCACATTTAATAGTAGCAGTATGTTACTGCACACACACACGTGGAAAATATAAGTCCATCAATAACTACATAATAACATTTACATGGTTAAAAAGCGTGGGTGAGGGAAGGAAGGTGTGTGAGAGAGATTTAAAATATTTTCTGGATGTTAAGCACCTATGCTGAAAGAAAGGAAAAACAACTACATTTTTCTTTAAGAGTTTAAGGACATATTTTGCTCCACGTGATCGAAAAATAGCAGGTGCAGCTCGAGTGAATTCGCAGTGCGTCTCTACTGCCTCGAGCGTCAGGTAACTAACACCTGCCGTGCGAGAATCCCACGTGTTTCTGTTCAAAATCCCCTCTATACAACACGCCATTTCTATTAGGACATCAACACTTAAGTAACCACAATCCACGTATTTCCGTACATATCTAATCTGACAATAAAAGCCTCACAGAACGGCTAAAGTCCACTCAGGTACGAACAGTTTCTTTGTGTAACGTTAACTCTTGACAGAGGCACCTCACAGAACAACCTGTCGAGCTTCATTCAGTCACTTGTAAATGTATTTTAACCCACCACTTTGAGATCGAGCACTCCATCTTTGGCCTCTTGGAGCAGAGTAACGAACTTCACTGTGAGGAGACCCAAACTCTTCTCATGGCGACTGGACCCGTTCGGTGTCGTGTGAGGAAAACTCGCGCTGTTCGACTCAGCCATACCATCCAAACGCCCGCTGTTTTTAGGGATGCAATTCAGAAACTCCCTCTTTGTCTCGCTCAGAGGTATGGAGGTCGACCTCAGTTTTGTTGGTGAGGGGGAGCAACAATCATCTCTTGCACTTATTTACCTCAGGCTACACTTCTACTACTGATGGCTCGAGGGTTTTTAAATGAGAGGAAATGACGTTGGATTACCGTTTCTATGACAACGTCTCTGCTTGAGCGTTCGACTTCGAACAGATTACATGCAACTGAAATGCTTTGAGAATTCGACACACTTTTAAAATATAATGTAATCCTCCAGAATTACACAACAAACAGCGTAATGAGAAGTTATTAATTTAATCAATTTAAACAACAACAACAAAAAAGCCAACGTACAGAAAAAGTGCAGTATATAATGCTGTATGCACTAGGTACAAAAAATAATGTGTATGTAGTAATTAAAAAAATAAGTTTCACTGTTTTGATGATTTTCCATATAATTTGAAGCATAAAGCCAAAACAGTAGGCACTACAGTAGGCTAGACACTCTGAGGTCCAATAATTTCAGGATGTGTTCTTAGCCAGACTGAGACAGTGACAAAAGTCTTCAAAAAGGCATCTTCCAAGTTTTTGTCTTTTAGTCTGTAACGGACAGGAGGTTAGAAGTCTTTCAGCACTTGTGTGAGGCGTCTCATTTTCTCCTCCATTACCCTTTTATTACTCTCAGTTTCCTCAAGCAGCTGGCGCATTTCCTCCTCCACCTGGAGCACCTGTGGTTATAAATAAACAAATAAATGACTGGGAGAATGCTTTCTCAAGAACAATCATCCTATTCATCAAGACATTAAATTAAAAACAACTCATTCTAGTCTGCTCACTTCAGTCTAGCAATTCGCCTGCATGTGTCAACCCAATACGGTGAATCGATACACAAAAATCAATACTTTAGTGACAGTAATACCTTCTGATTGGCCTTTTCTATTTGTTTCTGTTTGTCATTTCCAAGACGAAGTATATCAGCCTGATGGGAAGCTTGCAGAGATTCCAGTTGTCTACGGAAGGCATCATCCACACTGTGCAGCTTCTCCACTGCCGCTCTAATTAAAAAATTACAAATGTAAATATACTACTGTATACTGTACTTTATTGGCCAGCTTAGTGCCTACTGCCCATCTCATACCGGTGTGCTTGTGATGCTTTGTCTTTTTCCTCTATCAGTGCTCTTTCTTTGGAATCAAAGCCCTCCTTCATTCGCTTTACTTGGCTTTCAAGTGTGTTCAACAGTTCAGCTTTTTCCTGCCATTTTTTACTTGAGGCCCTGCAAAATGAAAAATATTTAACATATTAATAAGCAGCTGTGTGATGGTGTGAGACATCAGCATACACCCTTTCAAATAATGACATACTGTCCATAATAAATTAGTTAGGGTGAAATCGCAAGATATTTTCATACCTGTATGTCTCTTTAAGCTCATCAAGCTCCGCCTCTTTATCAAAGAGCTGTTGTTTCAGCTCCTCTTTCCTGATACTGAGCTGCTCCACTGTGTCTCTGAGCTCCACTGCAGAGGCCATTTCTTCCTCCAGCTGCTGCTTCAGCTTTCGCTGCTCCTGCACATTCTCATCACGAAGTTTACGAATCTGCTCATCTCGCTCCAGCAATGCCTAGAAGCAATATGTCAGAGAAAAGTGAGCCAGAGGATGAAAACTGACACTATTAAACTTGAGAATTTACTCTTAGACTATTTTATTTTATACTTAATGTATTAAATTTGAACTACAATATCTAATTTATTTCGAATTTATATCGTAGTTTGTGTGTGTGTGTGTGTGGGGGGGGGGGTTGTGAGTACCTCTTTTAGTTTACGGATGGTCTCTGTCTGGTCATCAACAATCTTAGCTTTAATCCTGAGGGCATCATTGTCTCTCTCGTTGCGCTTCTTCTGTGATTCCAGTTCACCTATCAAAACCTCAATTCTGGCCTCCAGTCGACCACGGTCCTGTGCTAAGGATGCACCTAAATAAATGGACAAATACAAAAATGAGCTATGTCTGGGTTATACTTTCTTAAAGTTTTCTTGAAGTTACGGAAGTACCTTGCTGTGCAAGTTCGTGACCCCAGATCTTCCTCTCGGCCCGAAGTCCATCTATGACAGACTCTTGAGCAGTAAGCTGGGAAAGCAGCTTGGACTTGTCCTTTTTCAGTAGCTCCACCTGTAGGTTAAGTCGTCTGTCGTCCTCTAACCTGGATTCTAATGACTGTACGCGGGTCTAGAATACAAAAAAAAAAAAAAAGATTATAATGTAATTTATATAGCATTACTTAAAAAGTGATTGAAATTTTATGTGTGATGATTTTACAAAAATTTGTCAAGGACACAACAAAATCCAGAACATTTCTATTAGTAAAATCTTTTGGTTATACCTTGAACTCAGCAGTAGCTTCTCGCTTGGCTTTGAGGAGCTCAGCAATGCGTGTTTTCTGTTCTTTCACCATAGCCGTGAGCTCCTGCACCAAAGAGGCTGACTGCTTCTCTTTCTGCTGAGACTGGCTGAGACTTGACTTCACTTCTAGAAGTTCAGCAGATACCTGATCAAACCCCTCCTTTACCTACACACACAAGGTAACAGTCAGAAAAATCTGGGAGTTGTGTCAATAAAATTTCTGACAATTTACGCAGCATTCTTAACTAAAACTATTAAACATTTTGGAAATAAAATATAAACATTACATTAAAAAAGCTCTGAAATAAGTTCAAATTGAAGTACTAAATTTCTAAGAAAAATAAAAATAAATTAAAACTATTCAGAAATACAAAAAAATGAACAAATATAAAAACTTTAAAAATATAAAGCGTTTTCTCAGAACAGATATAAGTTTTTCAAACAAGAACTATGTTCTCCTCTCCAGTAGGCATCCAGTAGCATCAATTAAACATTTATTTATTTTCAGACTAAAAATGATACCTCACAATTTAGATTTACCTCTGAGAAACGCTTTGCCTCAATGGTAAGAGCCATACGAAATTCCTCCTCTAGAGCAGCATACTGTCTACTAGCATCAGAGATCTTCTGTTCCAAATCAGTCTGTTTCTGAGCAAATCTCTGCTCTATGGCCACCACCTCTTTGGCTACAGCCTCCTTAAACTCAGTCCCACCAGGAAGCAGCCGCGTTGCAAGCTCTTTCCTGTCCCACAAAGTCAAACAGGTGCGAGAAAAAACAGTTGAAATTTCCTGTTTGTAAACGGAACAATTTTTTTGGCAGGCACTCTATGTATGAAATGATCATGGACATGAATCCATGTGGTGTTTGTGTACCTGTGCATCTCCTCCCTAGAAGTCAACAGTTCATGCAACTGCTGCATCTTCTCTTTGTGCTGTCGAGATGAAGACCGGAGTATTTCAACTTCCCTTTTTAAAGCAGATGCTTTATTCTCCAACTCCTGAGTCCTCTTTGACTGAAATAATACAGCAGGTCATTCACTTTAAATTTTAAATAAAAAAACGTTTTATTTATTTTGAAGAGTGTTTTTCACTTTATAAGCAGATAACTGCTTAAGTAGCAGGTTTCTAATGGCAGCCGTTCAAACACATGCAAAAGGTCAGGTGTAAATATTCCTCTAACCCAATTCAAAGGATTTAATTGTCAAAAAGAAATGTTTGTAATTCAGCCATAGGCCTGTATATTTATCTGAGAGCTGCTTCTGGAACCATCCCACAGAAAATGCCCTTTAGATGACTACTAGCATTCCACTGTTTAAGCATTCTTGTAAGTCAGCTCAATAAACACTTAATGCATGGCTCAGACATGGCTCAGCAGTGTTACAGCATACTGGAGCACTCAATTCATGTTATGAATCTATCACTACTCAAGATATGGACTCCAACTTTTCTACCTCTTCTGCTCGCTGCTGCACCCTGAGGGCCTCTGCTTTGGTCATGCTGTCCTCCAGACTGCGCAGCGCCCTCTTGTGCTGGTCTTCCTGTTTGTGCACCTGCTCCAGCTGCTCTAAGGTAGACCTGTATCTCTCTTCCAACTCCTGCAATCGAGTCTGCAATTCTGCCCGATCAGAGCGCTCTTTTAACAACAACTCCTTCAACCTAAAGGAATAATTCAGATCAGAGCAAAGATCCATTCTCTTTCAACATGCATTCATGTACACTACCCTTAAAATGTTGGGAGTTTTGGAGAATTTGAAGTTTTAAATGTAATTTATTTCTGTAATGGTAGAGCTGAATTTTGAGCAGTCATTATTCTATCCTCCAGTATCATGCAATCCTTCAGAAATCATTATAATATGTTAGTTTAGTGATCAAGTAACACTTTTTTTGGATAGTCAATGTTGTAAACAGCTGTGCAGCTTTTTGGAAACCACAATACATTTTTTTAGGATTCTCTGATAAATATATATATACACAATGGGGGAAAGTGTATTTAATCCTATGCTGATGTTGTACGTTTGGCCACTGACAAAGAAATTATTAGTCTATCATTTTAATGGTAGGTTTATATTTTACAGTGAGAGACAGAATAACAACAAAAAAATCCAGAAGAAAACACTTTTTTTAAAATTATTTGCATATTCTTGCATATTGCAAGAATTTGATCCATCAATCAGCAGTCACTTCTACAGGTAAGGATCTTTAAGAGAGCGCTCCTAATCTCAGTTTGTCACCTGTCCACTGAGGCAATCATTTACATTCCAAACTCTCCACCACTGCCAAGACCAAAGAGCTGTCCAAGGATGTCAGGGACAAGACTGTAGATCTACACAAGGCTGGAATGGGCTGTAAGACTACCGCTAAGGTGTCAACTAAGGTGACAACAGCTGGTGCAATTATTTACAAAATGGAAGAAACATTATATAAAACAACTGTCTAAAACTCCATGCAAGATCTCAGATCTCGAGGAATTTCAGGAACAGTGAGGAATCAGTCCAGAACTACAAGGGAGGATCTTGTCAATGATCTCAAAGCAGCTGGGACCATAGTCACCAAGAAAACAATTGGTAACACACAACAAAGGAGTGGCCTAGCCTATCCCAATCCCATGGAAAAACTGTGGAGGGAGCTGAAGGTTTGAGTTGCCAAACATCAGCATTAAAACCTTTTAATGACTTGGAGAGGATCTGCAGAAAGTCATTTTTTGCGAAAACTGCATTTTTTGTATTCTGTCTCTCACTATTAAAATTCTAGACTGTTTATTTAATTTTTAGTCAGCTGTGAATTAAATATTTTTCTCTCACTGTATATATCTATATACGTGTGCATTTGTGTGCGTGTATAAAATGAGGAAATGAGTCAATTTCAAACCAAATACAATACAGATTATCTAAATGAGCACCAAGGCACAACATATTGCCACTACAAACTAGGCAGCATCTCTGATACACTGCACAATAGTAATAAACAAATAACACACTAAAACTTCTGTTTAATTACAATTAATACATGACACTGTTACATTAATAAACATTCATACACACTCAGCAGATGAAGCGTTAACAAAACAGACACTGGACTGTGAGGCGAGAGTCATTAGCAGCAAAGTGCTGCAGGGGTGGCAATTAGGATTGATTGATGATCTGCAGCAGACATGTGCCTGTCACCATGGCTTTAATCTCCATTATAATTACAATTTATCACCAGGGGGAGCACGTGGCTATAATATTAGAGCACAATATCAGGGCCCCCATCATGCCACAGAAACTGCCGTGCAGGTGGGAAGAAGAGCTTCATACATCAGGGCCCTGCAGTAGGGTCTCTGGAAACTTCTAATAAAATTTAATTATACTCAAGTGTATTCAGATCCAACATTTCAGCTGGAGCTGACACCAATTAGGTGCAATACGTCAAGCCAAACATTGTCTCCAAACACTTGGATGGCTGGAGATTGTTAAGGTGTCCTTGATGGAAAAGAGTGTTTGAATGAGTCAGATAATAGATGTTGCAGCTAATTGTGTTAGTTGGTAAAATA
>JAUYWG010000032.1:11690494-11704585 GCA_034779775.1 Enteromius afrohamiltoni
AGCACTTGACAACACAACACAGGATGTAAACAAAGCCCAGACTGATTAAGATTTCACATAATTTGTGTTAATAACGGTTCAGTTCTTTTATTAAAATGCACACTGAACTACCAGGGGTGTATTAAACTGTTGCTAGGTAACGTTAAAGCGTTAATATAACTTGATGTGATGTGACGTTAACGTTAGTTAGTTTTAGCGTCAGTTCTTTTGCTTGCCTCTCTTTACCTTTTTATTGATTCACGATAACTTCCTCTTCTATTATACTATAAATAACATGTGTAAAAGTATACGTTATAACTGCATACCTGACTTGTAGTAAACTCTAACTGCCCGCGATGGATTCAAAGACTGCCATTATATATTTACCGCTGCAGAAATTAAAAGTCCCGCTTACTAATTCCTACTTCCGGTCGGGTACGCAGTCACTTCCTGTACAGATGGCTTTAGTTTCAAAGGAGTCCCAAAAGAAAGCGACTGTCACTTGAAGCTTTCAGTTGGTTTTTACATTAATGCATAGCTACAATCAGCGTCGCATCCCCCAAATCAAGAACCTGCTACAATTGATGTTTGCCCGATTTTATTTCACAAATGCGTCACACAATATTAAACAAAACAATTTTACCACACTTTACAGATAAGTTATTATAAAATACAAAAAAATTAAATAAAATTGAGATGTAAACGTAGCTTATATTACTAATAATGGGCGATACATAAATCATTTTATTATATTTTCTCTCTAAATAGAGATTTAAATCTGTACATAATTATAATGTCCAAAAAAAATCAAATGCACATACAATTAAATGTTTTCATTTAGTTGTAAACCTTTACGACAATGACACTGAAACTGATCACATTTGCCAGATAAAATACACTAATTATTTTACACATTAAGTTATGGTTTTCAGTCTTTCATTTTGTATACCTATACATTCTCATGCATGTGCATGAATGGAAAATACAAATAAACAAATAGACATGAAAGGGTGAACAATTCCATCTGGATATCTTCCAAAAATAGTAAACTTGATAGGTGTCCTGGTCCCAGTCCTACAGAAAAATAAAATAATTATATATTGTACGGTATTTTAAAAGAAATGTATACACCGAATAAAGCAGAAGAGGATTTTCTGTTTGCCGGATGCTGAAGGTCACATCAGGGAGACATCTGTACTCAGATATGAATATCTAAAATGATTTTTAGTTTACAGGGCATTGCTTATGAATGCAACAGAATATAATGAGTGAAATAAATTGCACATTATTATGTTTCTCTTAAATAGACAGCAGGGAGTCTCGAATCTCTGATAGCAGCATTACTACATCTCACAAAAATCTTGAAAGACAGAGGCAACACATTTTTGATGAAGTCAAATAAAAAGAACGAAGAGTGTTAAATTTGAAAAAACAAGAATTTGTAGTACAAACCTTGCTCAGTTGTCTACATCAGATATGTGGTTTTCTATCTGGGATTTAACACACACACACAATTATATCCTGTACAAATTGGTCTAGCTGATATATCTAACAAAAACAAACGACATTTCACATTCAGATGAGTTCAATGACAGCTCACCAGTTCACTGTTAGCCCTGTCATTATATCCATCATCACCTTCATCAGTCACTTCCCAAGACCCCGCATCCTGATGTTCCTGATCCCCATCCTCTTCTGTCTCACTATAGAGAGATTGATAGGCCTTCTCGTGCTTCCTGTGGGCATCTACACAATATTGTGATCACGGACAGAAAGGTGAATGAGATAATGAGATTGAAGTGCAGCCAACAGCTACAGTGAATATTTAAAGAAACATACTCAGTAGAAATGACTGTAATTTTAATGGTAATAGACTGTAAACATGCTAACTGTGAAAACCTGTCTATTAGTTACCTTACTCTCAAGGGTGAAAAAAAACAAAACTGTAATAAACCTAACGGCCCATTTAGTGTCATTTTATAATAAAATATTGTTACACTTACATAATTTACAGAAGAAAAAAAGACTGCCATTTTGAAAACTAATAATGTTTTTAGTATGTTTCCTCCTTTCATAGGGTTGTGTTACATCTTATTTTGTTAAATGAATGCTTGTTACATTTTTTTAATGGCATGTTTGTTACCAAGGTGGTGTTTGGTATTTGGATGTAATACGCTGTGCGCGTATGTTTCATCACGTGGCTTTCCCGTGACCACCTGTGTCTTTGGTGCTTGTCAGCATATTACCTTAAAGGTACAAAGTACTACAGGAGGTACTACAGGCTACTATTCTGACAATCACAAGCTGCAGATTTTTCTTGTACATTTCAGTGGCTTTTTTAACAGTGCAGCAAACTTAAAAATAAGTAAGACCGGTCCAGGTACGTCTCCTCTCCTAGTCCAAGTTTTTGTGTGTGTGTGAAGACACCAGTGGTGCCGTTTTCGATTTCCTGCAATGACACTGCAAGTGATGAAGACAAGTGTTTTTAATCTACCTCTTGCCAACATGGCCTCTACCCTGACAGCAATGTTCATTTCATCCTCTTACCTGCTTCTGCTAACTGCTTCTGTTCAATCTTCTCTAGCCTTCCCAGTAAGGAGTCGATCTTAATCTTTATCTGGGAAAGTTCTTGTTTGATTGTCAGGAGCTGATCGGATTTCACTTGGATAAAAACAAACAAACAATGACGAGAATAAATATATTTCACTGTAATTTTATCAGCTCATTGCTGTAAAATATTATTTTTAGTTTTAAAATGGTTCTGATTGGAAATAGATTGAACTATACTGACATGTTTTGTCACAATCCTGATTACACACTCTTAAAAATAAAGGTTACAGTGATGCCAAATAAGACCAGTTTTAGTAACCCAAAGAACCTTTCTAAAAAGCCATTTTTTTATATGAAGAACATTTTAATAATCTAATCTTTTTAAACTGGAAAGAACCTTTTGTGGTATCAGAATGTTCCATGGATGGTAAAGGTTCTTTGTGGAAGCGTTGATGCCAATAAAGAACCTTTATATTGTTCTAGGTGTTCTAGGTGCTACAAACATGATAATGAAAACGTATGATTGACTTTGGATGATGGAGCCATAGAGCGTAAGGAACCTGAAGACAGTGTTCTTATATAAGAAGAGCAGGTGGACATCTTTGGCTGGAATGTGTTTTTTGTCCTGCGTGTCGAGAGCGTAACCAAACGGGAATGCTTGACAGGCATCATAGCCCGAGGGGATGGCGCTAGTCTCCCATGAATGTCAAAAATTCTGAAAAGAAAAATAGAAAAATATTTGTACAAAATTATTTGATATTATTATTAATCACTAAAAAGTGTATCACCGTTTTGTTCTATTAAACATATTAGGCACCATCATTTTTAATATTGATACTAAGAAGAAATTTTTCTTGAGCACCAAATGGTCATATTGAAAAGATTTCTAAAGGACACCGAAGACTCATAATAGCTACTGGAAATTCAGTTTTGCATTGACAGGAATTAATTGCATTTTAAAATGTATTAAAATAGATAGCAGTTATTTGAAACTGTAATAAATGTTCAAAATATTACTGCAGTTCAAAGTATTACTGTATCAAAAAATGCCACTCAATTATTATTATTATTGTTAGGAATATTAAAGTGTAAAACAGTATTATTTACACTTTAAGCTAGATATAATATGAAGAGAATATCTTCGTATACATGCAAAAGAGCGAGACCACGCTCCCCTGAGATTTCACTCGATAATTACCTGCATATTTTTAAATAACCTCACTGAAGAAATTTTGCTCGTTAGCGCACATATATTTTCTATGGAGATGTATAAAACTCAGCTCTGCTAAATGAGGAGTGAAAGCAAACACATGAAAATGTCAGAGGAAAGATGACCGGCGTGTCTGCGCTGCTCAGTTAACGACCCAGCAGCTTTCTGACATTCAGCTAATGTCACGCAGGAGAGGACTGCTCATCATTAGCCTGAGCAAAGGATCGAAGTCAAACCAATAAAATGACATTAATTATGGTTATTAGGGAAAGCTCTTCCTCTAATTTCCAGCCTTTTTTTGTCAGTATTTCATAACAGAGAAAAGGTCATACACGACAAGGTGGATCTTAACTGAAAATTGAATTCACAAAAACTTATTACGAAGCCCTTTTAAGGAAAGATCTTACCAATTTAACTACTACTTTGAATTCAACATCAGTGTAACTTTATCAATATATTAGCTTTGAAAGCATGCATTTGAATAAGTGAATGCATATACATACCTGGTATAGAAATCATCCCTGTAGAAATCATAATCAAATTCATAGCCACTTATGAATAAATAAATAAATAAATAAAACAAGAAGATGAGAAAAAAGTTATTTCAATATTTCCATATTTCCTACTGATCACACTGGGGAAAAAAATGCAGATTTTTTCTATTTTAATTTAAAAAACGTTTCAATTCACTTGTATAAGGAGAAAGGTCGCTTGGATCCCACTTTTGGCCTGTAAGGACGTGGTTCTCCAGCCATGTTAATGTCTGTGGGAAGAGCAAAGGACATTGTACAAAAACAGTATACACTTTCCCTTTTAATCATGGTCTCCTTCAAATAAATGACTAACAATGGACAGTGAATATAATGCACTTAGAAAAGCCTCTGCGCCCTGAGAAAGTGCATAGGCATTATGCCACAGAATAAATGACTGATGGCTCTCATCTGTCTCATCAGAAAGAGAGATGCTATCGGAGCAACAGCCTCAACACGCACACACAGAAAGAGATGCACAATCACTCCTGAGTGCCTTTCAAGGTCACCCGGCACGTTATCCAGAAGGACGGGCTGCCTGAGTGCCTGACTAAATCACAATTCTGGGCTTTAAGACATTTACAAGCAATTTCAGCCTTCACTCTGATGAAGCACAAAACAAAGCACTAAATCTGTGAAGAAAAGCAGTGCACTTTCAGAGTTTAGATTAGTCTTTGCCTGACTGAGCCAAATTCATTATGGAAGCATACAGACCTCTCAAATGGAGACAGTCACACTCTGAATATATTTATGAGATTGAAGTTTTCAAAACATTTGACTTAATATATTGGAAAATACATTAAAATACATTAACTAAGAAGCAGGAGGGGAAAGAGTTGATCGGGAAGATAAGGTTTGTTTCATTCTCTTTAATTAGCTGTTTCTTATTACAGCCAACCTTCTGCGATGAGAGCGGATGTTTTCCATGGAAACATAATCATTAGTTTGACGTTAACACAAAGGCTTTTTTTTTAAAGAAGTTATCTTCGAATTAATGTAATTGCGTTAATTCAAAGTGTTTGAGGTTCAAAAATATCTTTTTTAGTTTGAGTTCAGTGTCTAATATTCAGTCATCAAAAAAAAAAAAAAATAGACAAAAAATATTATATTATATATATATATTTAGTGCTGTCAAAGGATTACTTGCAATTAATCACATCCAAAATATATTATGTAAACAAAAACTTTTATTTTGGATGTGATAAATCATGATTAATTGTTTGACAGCACTGTATTATATTATGTTATGTTATGTTATGTTATGTTATGTTATGTTATATTATATTATATTATATTATATTATATTATATTATATTATATTATATTATATTATATTGTTTCGTTTTTTGAAACAATGCATTTATTTTAAATATTCAAGCAAATATCAGAAGGTTTAAGATGAGATTTTAATATTCTGCTTGAGTATTTCTAAAATTGATCTGCATCAAAAGTTCATGAACTGAATGGGGTCAAGGACTGTTTTGTGTTTGATGTTCAATGAACTTTAAGATGATGAATGGTGACACAAAGGTTCATTTGTACTGATTTAAATGGATGCATTTGGCACACACTTTTATCCAGAGCCATTTCCTTTGATTCAAGCCATACATTTCTTTTAGTTCATACATTCCCTCGATTAATAAGCACTGTGAGATCTTAATAATTCTTTCTTGGGAGACAATATGATCCAAAACAGGCTGAATCATCCAATAATCAGTGGACAGTTTCACAACAAGCCAGACATTTCACTCGATATGCGCCGACCATCTAAAAGACCACTATATTTCCGACATGGAGCCATATCAATACTTGAATCTGAGTTTACCAATTGGCCTCCTCTACTCAGTATGCTGTTCTTTCAAAGGACTGTCAGGCTTAGCGCAGAGAGAAGATTGGCATTTCTCTTAGTGATGACCTCTGCTTAATGTCAATGTGTCTGCCTGTCAGCTTAAAAGAGTTTTCTGAGTGATTTGATGAGATACAGTATAACTGAAGTCTAATGCCTAAACTTGTGCCTGAATGCCAAACTCTAAATTAAATATCTTTTTCTGATAAACCTCAGTAAACAAAGTGACTCAAGATACCTGACTAAGCAAAAAAGGACTTTATTTGTTTTAGAGAAATCGCAGACACATTATTCATAGCCTATGAATATTATTCAGACACCTCTGGTATCTCCTTCACTAATGAGTGTTTTCCGTACATGACCTACTTATCAAACATCTCTTTCACTTCCTTTATTCATTCCTTTGTGGCATGATGTAATTTGGTGACTGATGTGCGCAATTGTCTGGAACAGTTTGTACACTTGAGGACATCATATTCATTTCCAGTGCCGCTCATTATCCCTGGAGTCTTGTGTGTGCACAGCTACAAAACTTTGCGTTGTAACTTTGATGTGCTGCCTTTGATTAGACACACATAAACATGGGTGCTCGTCACGACCAGATGCAACTCGCATGCAAATTTAACAGCTTTTAGGGGTTTGGGAAATTACATTTCTTAGCATGTTCTTAATTCTTATTTTTTTTGGCTTGTTCAAAAGTGCATTTCAAATCTGCTGGATTAAGTCAAAGACTATTAAAAAAAATTTCAAGAATGAATTCCGTAGTCAGTCTTCCGTAGGAGACAAAACAATCACGCTGAACAGGTGATGTCCTGTACTTTAATGTGGAGAACACTGAACCCTCTGACAAAAATGAAAGGCAGGTTATTTCCGACAGATCATAACATTTTTAACGAGTATGTTATTTTCCTCCTTGAAAGCTTTCAGCAAGGTTGGCTAAAAGGTTGTAGAAAGAAAGAAAGAAATTATTTATAATTTTAAAAATATATTTAATCTGGCAGCACAGTAATTTTTTGTTTTTTTTATAATATTAATTATCATTGAATATTACATATTAAATAATACAATATTATAATATACCATATTTTAATGTTGTTCAAACTATATTTAGTTATTTGGAAACATTTTTAATTACTTAAATGTCATTTGAGATCAAGTAAAAATAAATGCCCTTGTTACACTTTACATGCAATAACAATAAATTATGCATAAATCACATGCAACTAACTCAAAAAACAAACCCTTATCCTCACTCTAACCATATACTAAGTACACCTATTTAATAAATATTACTCAGTAATTAAATGTATAATTACAATGTAACAAGGACACCTAAAAATAAGGTCTTACCGTCTTTTAATTATTAAATGTAGTTTTAAGTAATTAATAATTAAACAGGCTGAATTATAATATTGTGTAATAAAAAATCATTTTAATTGACAAAACTGCAAATTATTAGTATACATATTTATATTTTATTGACTCTGTTACAAATTAAAGTATAAAAAGTGCTTATCATAAATATGGTACTTATGTGTCTGTAAAATACTTACATCTCTGATTCCGCTTGCCTTTATGCATTGTTCTTCTGTACACATCCATCAGGTTGTGCAAACTATATTATATGATTCCTTTCCCTTGAACTCACTTCACCGTAGTGACACTGTGAGAGACTGACTGAATAGAGTTCAGCAAACAGGCATGCACCATTCCAGACCGTACCACTGACACATAACGGGGGTGTTGACGGATATACAATAAAAATGTGAAAATATTCTGAATCAATTATTATTTTCTAATCAGGACCCAATAAATACTGTGCTTTGGCATCAATATCAATTTACGTAAGCATTTGTTTGTGTTAATCTGCCATACATACTGTTTAAGAACTATCTTTTACAAACATATACAGTATGTATACACGTATGGCTAGTATAAATATATATCAATGGTTGATTTAGTTTACACTCTTGTCTCAGAGTGTCTCTGATCTTGGATCATGTTGTACATCAAAAGATCAGCATCCCACAGCTGCTGTCATTCAGTTGAATATTCTTGGTAGTTATTGACATTATAAGCCCGGAGGCTATTCATGCAGGAATATGCTTTTTCTTTGAATTAACGACAGGATCTGAAATGGAAGACATTGTGATGCCTTCATATCTGTCAGAGGGTTTCAGATACAGAAAAACTAATTATAGTGACAAGAATACACACTCACCCACTGTGACACTCATAGCCTTATAAAAGAATTTTAACACAAGCTAAAGAAAATAACATTTATAAAGTCTTATACTGAGGTCTGTTTGGTCTTTTTTTAAGCTTACATAAATCTCAAGTTTGACAAAAAATGGTTTATTCATATGTGTTCTTTAAACAATCAAGTATCAGATGGTGCTTTTATGAGATCTTAGTATTCTTCTTAAGTACTTTTAGAGTCTGCATTAATTGAATTGGGTCAAGAGTTATGAATAAATCCTCCACAATAGTTTGTTATTAATTGTCTATGCGTTTGCATTGCCATGGCTGTCTATGGTATATTTATATTGCCATCTAGTGGTTGACATTGGCCTGTTTTCATTCAGTAAAATAACATTTAGATCTTTCGAAGGGAAAAAAAACACTGAAATTATGGCACACTGCATCTTATTCAGTCATCAAACATATAAAACTGCAAACAATTAAATGAATTAGACCCCATAATGAAATGCACTTTTTACATGCACTATTTGTATAGGCTATATGTGACCCAGGAACACAAAACCAGTCATAAGGTACGTTATTGTGGCCGAGAGAGCTCAACGCGCTGCAGTTTAAGAAACCAAATCCAAATAGAGAGAACACCAGCACATTAAGGACACATTTTCATCAAGTTGACAAGACAAGTGATTTCTCACAACACAAGCAAATGAAAAAACGAACTGCAAATCCTCACAACATGCAAACTAAGAAACACGCTGCATATTGCGTAGACCACAACGGAAATGTTTCAGGGGGAACCCAAAAAGTGACGGACCCGCTGCAATATGGGCCTGATGCACAAGATGGACCCGGGTCCTTTTACTGCAAGGGAAACTTGCATACGAAACTTGGCTAAATATATAATTAATGTTTTTAAGAATAAGAAATAGCGGATTTGGAATAATAAAGACAAGAGAAAACATCCTCCCTGCATCATTGCGTACCGTGTGAAAATTAATCAAGATAAAACATGGAGAACACCTTTCTTCTTTTGATTATGCATTCAATACTGTAACTGTTACTTTTAAAAAAGTTGATTTTGTTGTTTTTACGATCGTAACTGTCAACCTGATGAGATTCTCCATGTGTGTTTTATTACTGGATAGCATAACAAACTGCACAATTTAACATAATGTAGCCTATGGTAAGTTTGCATTCATTAGAAAACCAGTGTTTGCATTTCCCTGTGTGTATTATTTATATTGTAAGATCTGTTGCATAAATCATTAAATGTCTGTAAGAGCTAATGTTTTTATGATTTATTTTGCATTAATTATATAACTAAAATCTTTATGCATTAGTTGTATTCTTTTATACGTTGTGAAAATGATATGTGCAAAATTGAGAAATCAATATTTATTAGGCTCAATCGCAGCCCATTTCTCTCAAGGTAAATATATAATTAATATATAATAAAAAATCAATGTAATACAATTTTCTTTTGGAGAAATAAGTCATTTGTGTCAGTGGAGTTGTTGGTGAAAGGCAAGTTTTTCTTTCTTTCTTTCTTTTTTAACACCCTGATTGAATGATTTCATTGTCTTTTGGATATTATTAGCCTAAATAATATGACGAATTCCACAATTAACTGTGAGACATCATTATATAAGCTGGCTAACTTCATTAAATATCCTTAACAAAATCCTATTTCAAGGTTAGTGAAAATAAATTGGCAGTGCTTCATTAATTGTCTAAATAAATTGCAGAATAATCCCAGGGAATGCAACTGTCAGCGGGTCCGTCACTTTTTTGTTTTCCCTTGAAACATTTCCGTTGTGGTCCATGCAATATGCAGCACGTTTCTTAGTTTGCATGTTGTGAGATTTTACAGTTTGTTTCTTCATTTGCACGTGTTGTGAGGGTTCGCATCACTTGTGTTGTCACCTTAATGTGCTGGTGTTCTCTCTATTTGCATTTGTTTTCTTAAACTGCAGGGCGTTGAGCTCTCTCTGCCACCGTACATAAGGGTCAATTGTTTGAAATTGAGATTTATACACCATCTGAAAAAAATGCTTTCCATTGATGTATGGTTTGTTGGGATAGGCCAATATTTGTCTGCGACACGACTATTTAAAAATCTGGAACCTGAGAAATCTCAATATATAGAAAATTGCCTTTAAAGTTGTCCAAATGGAGTCCTTAGCAATGCATATTGCCAATTTAAAAAAGGCTTTGATATATTTATGGTAGGACATTTACAAATTGACAAATATTTTCATGAAACATGATCTGGTTTTTGGAATAAAAAGAAAAAAATAAAATTTTGGGCCATAAAATGCATTGTTGGCTATTGCTACATATATATATATATTTTATAACATATATATTTTTTCATTTTCTCCTGTAATTTCTCTTGCCAACAGTAGGGGGCAATAAAACATTGTAAATATAAGTCATAGAAACTTTCTAATCTACGCAATAGAAAAATAGTTAGGATAGATTCCTAAAACTGATGATTTTCAAATCAGTAGTGTAGCCTTGATTTGACTGATTTCTTGACTTCTCAATGTAAATTTACTTTTGAATTGTTGCTGTTGGTTTGTGAATTAAAATGTTTGCCCTTTTAAGATAATTATTTTGGTAACCACATGTTCCAGTTCTTTCTATAGAACAAGCAGTAGCCTACGTATGTATTTATCATTGTATGTTTATTTTAAAAATACTAGGCTGCTTTGGTTTTTAAATAATAAATATAATAAAACGAGGAGCAGGGACTCTTCGACTGGCAAGCTGGAAAGTGTCCAAAATGATCTAAAACCAAGCACAGCCATTTGATTTTTTCATCAGAATACTTTTTTTCTGAAATTAAACAAAACACTTTGCTGCTTACAAATGTTCCGCTCTGTATAAAATCAAGCAACTAGTATTTTTTCACAAGTAAAGATCAAGTCATCTGGGGAAAGTGACTGTAACCTCCTAAGTAAAATCAGTCCAGCACAAAATACCCATTGGAGTTCAACTCAAACTGCTGCTACACTGACAGCAGGAGTTTCATTTTTAATAAAGGATGATGAATATTTACTAGGTAGCCATGGGAACGGCTATGACCTAAGATCAACTGTCTCTGTAGATCTCACATCTTTCTGTCCTTTTTGCCCTTTTTGTCATTTTCTCCTGCTCTGCTTTTTCTTCCTTCCTCCTCATTTCCATTGAAATCACCAGTTTGAGTCCAGTCATTTACAGAAATAAAAGAAAAATTAATTTCACTTACCTAATGTTTGTCCAGCCAGCACCCTTGTGTTCTCACCAGCCACAGCCGACCGAGCGTTCCTCTCGCAGGCATACTGGACGAAAGCAAAGCCCTTGTGCACAGAGCAGCCGGTGATCTTCCCATACTTGGCAAAAATGAGCTCAATGTCAGTTTTCTTGACCACAGCTGTGTTGAGGTTGCCAATGAACACTCTGGAATTCAATGAGCGAGGATCTGTCTTGTTTGTTATATTGCTGGTTTGAGTTTTCCCAGTCATCCTTCTCAGGATGTCCTGAAACACACATAAAACAAATATTAATTTGAACATTTATATTTCTATATTCCATACAACACAAAGAACTAGAACTCTTTTTTGAACGTAATTAAAGGAACTATCCCTGTCCTGACAACTCTCTGAGAGTTTAGCATGGTAATATTCCTGGCAGTGTTTACCAAGACTTGCTACTTCCAATACATCCTCCGACATACTGCTGTGAGCAAGTAGGAAATGCTGCTTCTGCACATATAACATTTGAAATAACCCCCATGTATAGTATGCTTGAAATCACCCCATGGCAGATCTTTACAGGTGGAGCTGGGAAAAGTTTCTGAAGCATTGCGACCACTGATACAGCAAGCTAGTCAAGTATCTGAAGTTTGAGGAGCGAGCTCATTGGCTGCTAATGTTTAGAGTCCACTGTCCTTAATATAGCACTGTCGTGATTACAGTAAATTCCACTCATTTCAATTGCAAATACAATCACTTTAACACATTTTTAAGAAGACTTTAAGAAGTTCTATTCTATTCTGTCTCGACTATGTATAGAATATCGCTTTGCATACACAGCGTATTTCCTAATTTCATCTGAAAGATGTGAACAAAATATCTAAAAACTCTTAGGTATAAATATCTATTTACATTATAAAAAGAGAACCGACTTTGGTCAATGTATTAGTTTAGGTATTGAGTTATACAATGTTTCAGCAGACTCATTCAATACATGTATCTGTTCATTTCCTCACCTATCTCCATGGCAACAGACATAAAAAAGTTTATAGTTATTTTTAGATACTGTACCTACTCCACCCATTCACACCTTCCTCCCGAAGCAAACTTTAATTGCTAATAACTGCAGCTGCTATAAAGGTTTTTTTTTAAGTTTTTTAAAGCGCTATTTATATAAGGTGATCCCCTGATACTGTCAAAATATTTTTTAAACACTCTTTTCATGTATGCAGAGCCTATACATCTGGCTGACGTGGCAGCCCTGGGGTTGACACCAGTCAGGGTGAGCTGTGAGGAACACTTGAGTGTGAGAATGCTGAGACGTGTGAAGTTCACACTCACAAAAAAGCTTCTGATATAAGGCTTCGCTTGTCTGTCACTGAAAGTGATAACAAAGTGTTTCTTCGGGAATCTCTTGCATGTATTAAAAGTAAATATAGCCAATAGAGGAAGCTATTGTTGTCAAGGGTTTAACTAACATAAGCTTTATGGCAAACACATCTGAACAAGCTAATCAAGGTGATCAGGATTGCTTGAAAATTACAGACAAGTGTATTGGAGCAGGGTTGGAACTGAGAGATCTACAAATATAACTCAAAATAAAACACACCTGTAGCATGGTGAGACTGTTTCAAACATGCAATATCCACTTTCATCTACAATTATGAAATCAAAATTGGAATTTTGTGGCATTTAGTTGAAGTCCAAGGCTCAGTAAGATTTGTATTGTTTTTAAAAGAAGATGCTTTTACCAAGGCTAAATGTGTTTGAATAAAATTACATTAGTAATACAGTTTAAAAGGGACATATGATGTTGCTAAAAAGAAAATTTTTGTGTATCTGGTGTAATGCAATGTGTTTATGTGGTTTAAGTTACAAAAACCCTAATTGTTTGAACAGAGTGTATGCTAAAAATGAACATAATAGGAAAACAAAATAAATATATTCATGACTCATCCTGCACTCTATAGCTTTTTTGGTCCGATCAAATGTAGCCTACTTTAGAAAGAACTTGCCCCTCCCCTCAATAACAACTTCTGACTACTAAACCAAGATCATGACTAAACTAGTCTTTAAGCTACTAGAAAAGAGCTATTTGGGATAAAGAAATGTGCTTCATTTATTTATAGGGAAGGAACAATGCAACTTTCTCAGATACCTTTATATCAAATAGATAAAGAAACAAAAGAACGGTTTAATCCGTGAGACAGTGAGTCAACCGCTCTGACGGATCCTCAGCAGCACCAGCATCCAGCTCTCTTCATTCCAACTGAATCACTGATGCATGAACACCTTTTGCATCCCTGTGTAAACAATAACCTCACCTCATTCTCTCGGGTTGACAGGCATAGCAGAGCTCTGGCATCGTGACTGGACATGACATTTCTATTCCCCTTCAAACTCCATCACTTCACCAGCTCCTCTGAACCCTTGCACATTCCGTTATTCTATTACATATTTCCCCTTTTACGCACTCTACAGTACTTCACACTTCTCCTAGATTTACTGGTTAAGGGTGAATGTACGTGACCAGGGGCG
>JAUYWG010000032.1:11710660-11739796 GCA_034779775.1 Enteromius afrohamiltoni
TTTAATTGAAGTAAAACATAATTCACTTAACTGTAGGGGGACCCAAAGTCGCAAAAATCCTAAAAAAAATGCTTTAATTATTTACCACAAAATAAAAGGAGCAATTCTTTGTTTGTTTTCTTTTTATTGACAACTGCAAATACAGTTTTGATCATAGTCTATTCCTACTTCTTAATAAGCATATATTGTAACACTTAAAGCTTTTAAACTGCTCATGTAGTGTTTCACTAAAACCCAGACTGAAATGGAAATTAGGAGTTATTAAAATCAGGATGAAATTTCTTCGAATATCAATCACTGGTCTCTAATAAAAAAAGAAAAGAAAAAGAATAATTATATGTGTTGCAGTGATTCAGACTGTCTAACTTTGTATAGATTGTAGAGGAGCAACAAAACTACCACTTTATCTTAAATTAAATCTTTTGAAAATAACCTGAAATGTACCAGACAACTCCATTTGAACCAGCAGTTACAAATGTTCCTTTTGGTTTATCAAGCCTTTGCACCATGTCATCACATGCTTCAGAGCCTGCGTGAGGACGTTGTGTACATTATGCGTGGCGGTGCTATTTTCTCTTCTTCTTCATCCTCCTCCGTGAGCATAATTTATTATGCTAAACTCTTTCCCTGCAAGGCAAAGACATTTGAAGCTCAGTACAAAGAATCTGTCATCAGTGTTCTGTAAGTATGTCACCCAGAGAGATTAAAGTAGTTAAAACCAGAGCATATCTTATTTCGTCAAAAGGTTACCTTCAGTACATAAGGCAACTTTCAATGGACAGTTTTAGGACTGTAGATATATGACTAACATCTGGTTTGAAAAAACGTGTCAGACGCAGCTCCTTTAGGGCCAAACGTTAGTCAAAGTCAAAGTTTATTTGTATTTATTTTACAAGCTCACTATTGGGAAGAAAAGCTAGCTATAGCTAGTTCAAATCTCTGTTCAAGGCCAGATCTTCTTTTCCAGTCCCTTTCAAGAACGCTGTTCAAACACAAATTCACTCACTGACCATATTAAAATGAGAAACTCTGCAGCACTGCTGAATACAGCTCACAGAAGTACACTGCTAATTTCTGTTTGCTTATGCAGAGAACATATTTACCCTCATTACCATTCTGGGCCCTTTCCCATCCACTTAATGACATTCAGCTGGTCCCGCAGGTATGCAGGCCATGGAGAGGTGCAGTCAGCAAAAACCGGACTCATGCTGACTGAGGCATTAAGCAACAGTTCAAAGACTGGTAGCCTTTGCTATATCCCCTCTCAAAGCCCACCTAAGGCCAATTAGACAGTAAGGAAAGAACCACAACAGACGTGCCAGAGGTATGAAATGTGAAGCTGCTGAGTTTGCACTTGGGTAACATATCCCAACTGATTTCCTGCACTCAAGTTGCCTGTCATAATGAAGTGTGTCAATAAAATCTGTCGTGTGTCCCTGGGAGAGTGTGTTGGGTAATCCAAGTATTAGGTATATTTTGTGTGCTTCATCAGTTCCTTTTTTTAGTTAGATTTGCCCGCTGAGGGACCTTCTCGGAGTGGCATATTTACAGTGCGCATGCAGTTAATGCATATTTCAACATGTCTGTATGAGTAGTCATTAGCGTTACTGTACTGGCATGCCAAGCTCTTTTAAAACAGTTATCAAATGCATTCATTTTTCATCTGCCTGAAGGATCTTTTGACCAAATGCTGTTGTGAATAATTTTAGTATTGGGTATTGGGTACTAATGTTAAATGTGTTTTTATAGGGTGTTTAGAATACAAGACATTTCTATTCCATAAAAACTTTCATTTCTCTCCCTCTACAGCAAGCATGTATATTTATACAACTTTTATACAATTTATACAACATTACATATTGTGAATGGCATACATTTTTTTTCCTTAGAATATATTGTGTGTGTGATAGTTTTTTTTTTCTTATTATATATATATATATATATATATATATATATATATATATATACATATATATCTTTTGTCTATTTTCTTGTTCCCTTTTTTAAAGCCTGCCTTTGCATAACACATCTACCTTATGTGTTGATTCTGTATGTGCATGATTCAAATTATAGTAAAAATTTAATACATTATTTTTTGTTGTAATAGATACACCAATCTGTCATATCATTTAGTTTTATGTAAATATTTATGTAAAATCACAGTTGGTATTAGCATGTATAATACATGTTTTTTTTTTTAAAAAAACACCAGATTTAATTCAAGTCTTTTATTTTTTACTGAATGTATTAAACATAAAATGCAGAAGAGAAGATGCTTTATCAAAGTAGAAACTACATTAAATATATATCAAGAATTCACATACTGTAACAGATGTAGAAAAAAAACTACCATATAGATTTATGTATCAGTAAGTATTATTCAAGTACCCTAACCCTACATTATATAATACATAAATACATATATTGCTTCACATTACCACTAACAAAACCCCCAAATACATGGATTTGTTTCCCAACATGACATTTCAGACAATATTAAGACCTTAGATATCTTTAGAGTTATGAAAACATTAATGCAACAACTGTTCCTGCTATTGTTTTTTTTTGCACAGACCTAAACTAGTGCTAAATGTGTATAAACATAATTGAATTTGCAAGTTCTCATCCAGTTCTTTCTTCTCATTTCTTGTAGCCACCCATATAGCCTCTCAGGAAGTCCTCGAATCTTGGAACTGGATACTCAGGGGCCACATTTTCAGGGAGAGCTTGTTCATGCTGGGCAGGCTCATCGTTGTGTTCTTCACCTGCAGATTCTGCCCGGCGCAGACGGCAGTTGTAATCGATTTCTGGGTCACAGTCCGGATGTGGCTCGATGATGCCATCTTTGACATTCTTGGCTGCTTCAGCTCCAGTGGACGGCTGAGAGGCAAACCTACCACAGTTGGGGTCATATGGGTGGCAGTCTGGTTTTAAACTGGCAGCACTTGCCCTCAACTCCTGGTTCTCCACTGGGGTGCAATCCTTATCGTAGAACATGTAGCAGTCATAACCTTCCTTGGTCTTCCCACGGATGCCCAGGTGGTGACGGGTCTGGAACTCTGGGAGAACCGGAGGGGGTTTTCTGAAAGCAGCGGCTCCACCCATCAGACAATATGGATCATAGCGAGGGTCGCAGGCTAGGTTGAGAGGCGCAGGCTCATCTCTTGGAGTGTATTCCAAGACGGGTTTATTAAGTGCAGCCAGTTTAGCAGCTGTAAGGGGGTTGCAGCCCTCTTCAAACAAAGGGTTGCAAAATCGCTCTTTGGGGGCTTCTGCATTCCCACTGGTTTGGGCTGCAGGTGCAACTACATTTGTGACGCAAAGGGGGTCAGTGGCAGGGTTACAAGTGGGGTAATAGTGATACAAACCTGAAGGTGATCTGGCCACCAGCTTGGGGTGGCAGTAAGGATCTTTGGTGGGATCACATCCAAGGTGAGCATAGGAGGGCAGAGGTCCAAGTGAGGCCCTGTGGCCGTAAGCAGCACGCAGGTGGTACTGCAAACACTCGGTGTCTGAAGGATTGCAGATACGCAACAGTTCTGCCCTCTGCTCAGCCGACAAGAAAGGCTCTAAGACCGGAGCGTAGTAGTAAGCTGGCGGGGTTTTCAGAGGCAGGGGGAGTAGCGGAGACAGAATTGGTGCTGGGATCTTTTCTGGAGTGGGTAAAGGCTCTTCTTCTGCAGCTTTTGGTCTTACAGCATAGAGGCAGTAGGGGTCGAGGTAAGGGTTGCACACTGTCACAGTAGCTTGCCTCAGAGGAATAGGCATGACCAGCTTGGCTTTGGGTTTGCTTGTGGATTCTGAGATGCAGTCTGGGTCATCGGAGTTGGCACAGTTTTTGTAAATTTCGCTCAGGTGAGTGAGGTAATGATTGTAGGAGCGTCCCTCCTCTACTCTGTGCTTGTTCTGCAGGTAAACAAGGTACATGCGATCCATGTCCTCAATCTGTGGATATAATCACAGAGAAACAAAATTGGGCTAATTGGATTACTCCTGCTGTAATTTTCTGTAAACAGCTCTCAAGTTGACTTATTTTTTGGACAATTACATGTAGTTGAAAATTGAAAATGAAAACTGAACCAATGAAAATTCTCAAAAAGATTTGACCAGCAATCTCTGTTTTTTGTTTAAAGCTACTTACTCCCTCCTGGTTGTTGGTCTGCATGAAGTATTTATACCAGCCCCAGAAATCAGGCTGGCTCCTGTAGTAGGCAACATTCCTCCTGCTACGAACCAGCTTTTTCAGTGATGACTTGCTGTCTGTCTTCACCTCAGCAGCGCCCTCTATCGCTGAACCAGCACATGACAACAGTAAGTATCATTTAAGCATAATTTAAGGGGATAGTTTTGTCATTACTCACCCTAATGTCATTCCAAACAAGACCTTTGTTCATCTTCAGAACATACATTTAAAAATTATTTTAAATGAGATCCAAGAGCTTGGATTTCATCAAAAATAGTGTTCCAAAGATGAACGAAGGTCTTGGGATGACATGAGGATGAGTAAATGATGGAAAAATTGTTTTGCTGTGTGTGTGTGTGTGTGTGTGTGTGTGTCAACTATCCTTCTAAATATTCAGATATCTCTGTATTATTATTTTATTTTTTATTTTTTTATTGGTCTTACTGACCAAAATCTTACAATAGTGCATTTTATTAAGCATTTCGATGACTTTACTATTAATATAAAACAAAGAAAACTCTGTGATGATTTGATTGAATTCTTAATAAATCTTTGGGTTCCTTGGTTTGCCAGTGTCACAGTCAATAACTATGATATATAAACTAAAATGACAATAAAAAGAAGGAGATTCTATTTTGGGGCCAAGATGTTGAGAAGCTCTATGTGAGTCAATGAACCACAGCCATTTTGCAGGTGTGCAGCATAATGATTCATGTTTAATGGCATTATTTCACATCTGAGCTTTGATGTAAGTGCCATTTAGAGCATAGCTGATGATATAATTGCACAGAAAAGTCCAACTCACCATCCTCTTCTTCATTGCGTACCACAGGACCAGCATTCAGAAAGTCTGTGTCAGACATTAATAAAAAAAATGTAAAAAAAAAAAGAAAGAAAAATGCAAAGAAAAAATTTAATTGTTATGAACCAAATGTCACACTTCTGAAGTGAAGGAAAATGCCACTCAACTATGAGTGCACAGCAGGCATTTTTCCTGTCAGCGGAGCCTGTGTCTTATTTTAGTGATTACCACTCTGTCTCGGCTCTCTGAGAGCTGTAAGTGCTCTGAAATGAGACTAAAACTTGCGGGACCCCCTGCAAGTGTACCTGTTAAACTACAAAGGGACTGGGGAACCAGCCCACAGGCTCCTGCCATAATTACCACTGCTGTAAAATAAAATGAAGGGTATAAAAAAAACTGTATTTGTGGCATATATCTGCATCTCCGGTTGGTCTCTTTATATGTTTATAGCTTGAGGAAAAATGTACAGTTGGCTGATAACCACAAGGTTTCTGTTTTCCTAAACACTTCACAAAGGTTTTATCAATAAAGGATAACAATACATAATGCTCATTTTGTTTTCTCTGGTTTTGTAAATAGTGTGAAGTTTCTGCAGTAATATAAACCAGATGTGCTTAGTTTCAGAAATGGATGCTGGATAATTCGGTCCTTGCTTTATAAAGATTTACACTGAGCAAAGGTTGAATTGTGCTAAATATTCAGGATAACAGAATTAGTTTTGAATCTCACCTGGCATAAAGAGAGTTGCAAGAGCCATTCCACAGAATATAACAGATAATGCAAGTCTGGCCATTTTTCGTGATTAGTTGAATCCTGAAAACAAAAATTGTCACAAAGATAAAGAGTGAGCCATATTAGGGACAATATTCAAATTAATGGTGGGCCATTTATGGTTTCAATACCTGATTTTTAGATAATAACGAACTTTTAACTATTTGAATTTTTAACCAGACAAATGATTTGTTTAAAATGACCAGTAACGTAAGTTTTTAATGTATATACAGCAATTCACATTCTATTTTTTCAACTGTTTTTTTTTTCTTTGTAACTTTTCACTTTTTAGATTTATTTAGTATTTTTAAGGCTTTTGCTGTGTTTTTTTGCTATTTACATAATCCCAAATTAATTTGGACATTTTACGGAGCTGGTGGGACAAACATATTATACATATTACATATAACATATTATAGTAGAAATCCATGAAAGATAATCAAATAAATAAATAAATATTTGAAAAAATACTTCAAACAAAATTCTCAGTGCTTCTACCTCCACCTAATTTATTATGAATATTTTGTCTGTATCAGTCAACTGGATGAGAAAAGGGATCTTCAAAAGCACTTACCTGTTCTAGCAGAAATGTTTGAAGATACTTGAAAGTTGCTGGTGGGCTCTGAAGGGGCGTATTGAACTCTTCACGCAACCCCTGCACTCCCCTTCAAACCCTCTGAACTGCTGTGGCGAACGCCAACATTTTTAAGGTGCTCCATGATCATTAAGAAAAAAAGGCATGTCATGTGTCAGGAGTTTGCTGTTAGCCTTTTTGGGATTGGTTCTTGCAAAATCAGCTCATGGACCAATGAGAGTCCTGTAATTAGGAAGAAAAGCAGCAAGATCCAACTTGGAAGAGGGAGCCGGAGGGATGCAGAAATAATCAAAGAAATACCTTTTTGCTGATTGATGAATGACGTGCCACATCTACCACTGAGAAAAAACATTCTGCCAAATGAATTATGAATCCTCAGTATTGATCAGTATTGGGTTTATAAATTACAGCTCTATTGAATTCCAGTTACATAGAATACTATAAAAGACGCCAGGAGGAAATTATAATAAAAAAAAAACAACAATTAGAGGTTTTTGCATCTGAACTCTTGATATATTAACCATAGAGTTAAAACACCCCCATCATCTTCCTCATTCAAGATGTTTATGCTTAAAAGGTTACTTTACCCAAAAATGAAAACTAGCCTGTTTTTCTCACACTTGAATTGTCCTAGGTGTATGTGACTTTCTTCTTTCAGATGAATCTAATCAGAGTTATATAAAAAATTGTCCTGGCCCCTCCAAGCCTTTCAGTGGGAGTAATGGGTGTTTGTTGTCAACAGTTCTGAAGATTTGAAATAAAATGCATGCATACGTAATAATGTGCCCCTCACACAGCTCCCGGGGGTCAATATTTATGTATATGTAAGTATTTATTCACTCAATGGAGCCTTGTGACAGATGTTTTATTACAGATGCATGCACTTTATTTAACGTCTTCTGAACAAGCGCATGTTTACTCGCATTAAAGGGCTTGGAGGGTCCAGGACAATTTTTAATAACTCCCAGTTGGAATTCGCCTGGAATAAGAAAGTCACATACACCTAGGATGCTTCGAGGGTGAGTGAAACAGGCTAATTTTCATTTTTTGGGTGAACTAACCCTAAAGTCCAGTTATCTCTGTCAAAGTGAAAACTGTGTAATGTTAGCTAATTAAAAACCATACCCACGCTGTTAAAAAAAAACCTCTCCCCAACAAGCAGATTCCTGTCAGCAGCTTTTTGAAGGTGTTATCTGCCAGTTTCTTCACACTCACTAAAGATTCCTCAGGAAAAGCAGAAAGTGTCGGCCACTGTCATAAGAAGCTGAAGACAACTGAAGGCCAGAAGGTTACAGGATGCTATAAAAATCAGGTTTAGGGTTAACGATCCAACTACTTTTTATGACAAGAACATCATAGATCAGAATGATGGCCTGTCAAATATCACTTTAGGTGATTCCTTCCTGCCATGTACAGCTGCAAAAATCTAAAGCTGAAGCTATAGAACCATTTGAAATTACATCTGCAACATGCAACTCTTACGTATATATATATATATATATATATATATATATATTGTACTGTACTGTATGTGACTGAGTGTTTAATAGTGTCCATTCATCATGATGATGGGATGGCCAGATTAGCACGTCCAACGATGCACATGTATAATTAAACTTCAAGCTTGCTGCAAACAGGTGTTTTACATAGCACGAAAACCTGCAATCCAACCTGGAAGCAGCTGAGCACACAAACATAATATGGCCTCATAATTTCAACATACCACATGTAGAAGAATGTGACATGTGCTCAGAATTTTGGAACACCTGGCGCCAGGGAAGAGTTTAAACTCACTTAGAAGACAAAAAATATATATACTGTATATTTGCCCGTCCCCGAAGCTATTTTTATTCATATATATATATATATATATATATATATATACAGTATCAATATTTACCAAATATCTACTTGTCCTTCCACGAATATCTTATTGCCCTACTTGACAAACGTTAGTGACTTTTTGATTAACTTTTTAGCAGTTAAGTTGAAGGTGTTAAAGCTGAAAGCAGTTCTGCTTTTTTATTTCTTTTTTCAAAGTTCACCTATCTGTCTCTGTAGAGTTTTATGAGACTTTAGCCCAGCTTTCACATCTTCACACCTGGAAATATGGCAGAGCACTTTTCCTTCCCTTCCACATACGACACACATAAGATTTCTGACTTAAGTTGCACCAAAAAATGTGTGAATGTCAACATGTTTTCAAGCTAATTTCTGAATGCTGTTGCTCAAAACAAATGGAGAGTTTCTGGTTGTTAAACTGAATGAGCTACATCTCTGGTGCTCTGAATGACATATTTGTTAAATAACTGCATTTCTGCCATGCTTTTCCCAAACCAGCCACAAAATTTGGAAACAACCAAAGCAAAGTCCCTCCAGAAATAACTCTTTCATGTAAAAAAAAAAGCCAAGTAAACAGAAATGCTGTGCATGGCACTGTGTAATTTGCACGCCAGAAAGCACAACTGAATCTGTCATGTATAATTTCAATGTGTGACATGAAAAAATGACATTAAAATATTGTCAAGCTAAATATGTGGTTATCTGTATTTATCTATACTGTGATAAGTAATACATTAAACATTTTATTTCAATTGAATTACACTGCGATTATTATACGTGGAAAATTAAGTAACTTTTTGTGGTTCGCTTGATATTTATTTTGGCCTTCAGATACAAATCCCACCACATTAAGCCACACACTTCATAAAGCAATTCGGTGGTAGTAAAAATATCTCCTGCTGGGCCTGAATCTTTGAAAGAACCACCAGCTGCAGAATTATGGAAGAGTTTCTTTGTAATCGTTTCAGTATGTTTAACTATACTGTAACTTAGTTACTTGTGTTGCATCAAGTCAAAAACGACTTTGTTCAGAACGTTACAAAAAATATCAGTGTTTTAAGCATTTCATCAAACATCTCTCCATAAAAAAAAGCTGCGTCATAACATTTAGTCCTGATAAATGATTTCAAATTTGAATAGTTCAAATTGAAGCAATTTAATTCATGTTTGATGGGTTTAATTCCTATGCATTGGATGAAGTCCTGCATAGTGATGAGTAGAAATCATACACATTTGAAACATGACTTTATTTTGTTCTGCTGACTTGAGGAAAAGTTTAGGTGATGTATGGACGGTGCACTTTACAGATGGACGACGAGTAAATCATGGGGTGCTGTTTAAAAGTGTCAGATTTATGAGGAGGACTGTTCCTCCCCTGTTCCTGGTAAACCTACAAACAGTGAAAACAGCTCATATTTAACCTGATGGTGAATAAATGTATTCTCTATTTCATCGCGCATACGGTGACAATTAGCAATACACATTATCATTACAAAAAAAAAAAAGAAATCATTTAACATGTTTTAGGCTTGTTTTGAAAGTCACTTAAAATATTTTCCATTGCAAAACCTCACGCAGAATAATGACAAAACCCACCATTTTGAATTGTATGGTTTTAATTACATTTTGGAGATTGTTCATACAACTATATTTTGCTTAATCTCTTCCGCTCTGACAGACAGACTTGCACAGGCATATAAGGCGATCATATGTGCGTGGCAGCAATCTAAAAGGAGATATATATATAGGAATAAATAATAGATTTAAATTAAAAAAGTGCTCAAACTGACACCGATTAGAATCATTTTTGAGACAGCAGTCATAATAGTGACCGGTAGAAATTCCTGTTCAGCCAATGTGTTATAGAAAGCATCTGATACATCTCAAAACAAAATCAGAAGTTTGTTAGAAACACTAACTTTAGATACACACCAAGCACCACACTGTGAACAGAAACAGTCTCGGTTATATGTGCGTCTGTACTTACATTGAAGGCAATTATGAGTAATGGGTCAGTTGAAAAGAAGATTACTCTCATTCTCACAGAAAGCAGAGTATGATTCCCAAAGAGACATTTTGATTTATAAGATTAACTAAAAGTACAGCTGGCTTCTCTCTACATTGTTCTTGGGGATTAAATGAATTATAGACAAAAAGGTTTTCCAAACCTGTGTGAGTTCTGTGGGACACAAAAGATAATATTCTGTGTAACAGTTTTTGTTCATAAAATGAAAATCAATAAAAGAGTCTAAAACAACACAGAACTCCATTAATGACAGAATTTTCATTTTGGGGTTAACCATGAATATCCAA
This sequence comes from Enteromius afrohamiltoni, assembly GCA_034779775.1. Lineage (NCBI taxonomy): Eukaryota > Metazoa > Chordata > Actinopteri > Cypriniformes > Cyprinidae > Enteromius > Enteromius afrohamiltoni. Next base: position 11,721,167 of record JAUYWG010000032.1, read on the forward strand.
ATGAATCTACATCATAATCTGTTCAGCTTTGGTGCCTATGTGCTTTAGTGCCTAGCTGGTTCACTCAATAAAAAAAGGCTGAATTGAAAAAAAGTTTAAAACATAACTACGCATGCAAAGGATTACACTAAGACCACCGGCTTCAGCAAAGTCTTCATGAAAAATACCACAAAAAAAAAAAAAAAAATAGAAAACAAAATATTTCAAATAAAAATACATATTAGTTGTGTACTTCTCTTTCTGTTTGTTTATAAGTGCTATGCTGATTGTCAGTTAGTGGGAGGCCCTTACTCTTTGGCCATGAAGCTTTATTTTATGAGTAATTATGTGAAGTTGAAAAAAGAACAAATATTTGGCAGCAAGTATCCTGCATCTACCAGCCATTTAACAGCTAAACGAATGACTTTACTCTGGTCCATAACACTCTGGTCATTGGAGGTTGACAGGATTTCCTCCAATGACCCTCTGAGATGGAACTGCGCCAAAACCAGCCACAATCGCCTTCCCCTTGAAATACACAAATAACCTCCTTCCACAGATGACTTTGTTTTAATGGTAAAACAACTGAATCACACTAGCAAAGTAAAACAATGGAATACCTTCATTCCTCTGGACCTTTCCCTGTAAACCTGACATTTATCCTCCCACCCACATCCCATCACAGAGGGAAGCGGAACCCCTCCGAATAAAATCATTGGCGCCCCAGTAGTTTGGACAGAAAGCCTGAAGAGGGTTTGCTAGGTTTAGACTCTTCTGCACGACTCGAGCGGTCCAGCCCCAACTCGCCTTCCAGCTGTTCCAGCTCTGATTGGTCCAACAACTCAAAGTCCTCCGCCTCGCTGTCCGATTCCTCGGCCAGGGCCTGGACCAGTGCAGGTGCTACAGCAGCCTCCAGGCGTTCCTGCATGGCTGCGGATACTGCTGCTGTGATTACGTCTCCAGCCAGCCTCTGCACAACCTCCAGGGCCTGGGCCGCGGGATCCTCCGCTGACTGTGTAGAGCCGACCCTGCTGGAATGGGCTGGAGGGGTGGGCATCCCAATGCTCAGGTCTTCATCGTCATCTCCATTTGTTCCCAAGCCATTGTCCAAAGAGGGAAACTCTGGAAGTCCACCGGTGAAGACTTCTTCATCACTTCGCCGGTCTGAATCTGTCAAATAATATAGAAAATTCCACTATTTTCAAAACAATGAGATACATACATACTCAACTGGAATACAATTTGGTATTATTTCTATTATTGAATGCATTAAAAAAGTTTTCAAGGTTTTAGACATTACAGTAGTTCAAGTTTATTGTAATGCTGTAATACACAATTATAATATACAGTTAAAGGTGCAGTGTGTACATTTTAGCAGGATCTAGTGGTGAGATTTTGAATTGCAATCAACGGCTACTTCCACCCTTTAGAGAAGCTATGGTGACGATACAAAGATGTAGTAATCTGAGACAGTTTGTTTGACAATCTGACAATCTGTTTGTCCTTTAATGGTTATTGTACAAACACGATGGAGACCCGTGGTGTATGCAGATATAAATAACTCATTCTAAGTTAATAAAGGTTTTCAGAGGTGTAAGGTCTTTGTACACCTCTGAGAACATAGTTCCATATAAAACATATATGCACATATGCATATATACACACTGCACCTTTAATACCACAGTTGTAAAGTTTGGGGCAGTATGATATTATTTGACACACACACATACATGCATACACACACACACAAGTGCTGTCAAACATTTAATCGCTATTAATCAGATCCAAAATAAATGTCTTTGGGTAACACTTTACAATAAGGTGTCATTTGTTAACATTAGTTAATTAACATTGAACAAACAATGAACAATGTATTTATTACACTATTTAGTTGTTCATTGTTAGTTCACAGTGAATTAACTAATGTTTACACAACTTGTGATTTTAATAATGTATTAGTAAATACTTAAATTAACATTAGGTAAGATTAATAAATGCTGTAGAAGTATTGTTCATTCTCAGTTCACTAATGTTGTTAATTGCTGTTAACTATTGATCGTTATTGTAAAGTGTTACCAGTTTCTGTTTACATTATATGTATGTGTGCACTGTCTATATTTATTATATATATATATATATATATATATATATAAAAATTATATGAATATATATATATATATACACACACACACACACACACACACAAATATGTAAATATGTTTTAAATATATCCAGTGTGTGTGTATTTATATATACACATAATCTATATAAAATATCTAGTCTAAATATAACAAATAATACACATAGACCATACATAACAAAACTGAACTAAAAAGCATGCAAACTAACTGCATACACACACACACACACATACTGTATTTAGACCTGGCAAATCACCCACATACTACACATACTTTATATAATTCTGGTAAAGGTAAGAGAGCTTTACCTTCAGAGTTTTCTGTCTGAGGTGTGTGTCCCTCTGAAAGGTTAAAGGTGCCATTGTCTGTCCATGTTATTTCAGAGACCTCTGTGTCAGATATAGACAGCTCTTTGCAAACGGTGGAGTCCATCTGCAATAGATATTCAATATCAGTTCACACACAGACAGGAAATGGACATATTATGTATATGATATTATTGTCATATCCTAAAGCCTTCACAGTCTTCAGTGGCACATGATAAGCGTGTGAGTAACAGTATCTGGCCAGTTGTGTGGCAGCTCACTGACCTTGGGGAAAAGTGCAGACAGATCTGCTTCAATGCTCTCTCTCTTGGCTTGTGATTGGAGTATCCTTTTCTCTTAAGCAGGAAAGCAATATGGAGAATGCAAGTCAGCCAGGATTTTATATTAAATATTGCATTAAGAACTGAACAGAATCAATAAAAATACTTCTGTGTAATAATAATTTTATTATTGCCTTGTTAGATTAGCAACATTCTAATGCCAAACTCCATTAAATTAAATCAGATGAGTCACCTTTCATAGAGCTAAATGTGTGGTGTGCTCCAAATCAGCATTTTTTTAGTATTATTTATAAACTATTGTCATATTTATTAAAAAATATTAAACATTTCTTATTTATTTTTTAGATATTTACATTAAGCTTATTTATTTATATTGATTAGCTTTTTTATACTTATTTTTTACCTTTTGATTTTTATTTGGAGTTCACTGCTGTGCAAAATCTTTTATTTTTATGTTGTATTTGCACAAAATATATTTTGGGGGTCAAGCTACACTAGAATTCATGTGAAATTTTGTAATTTTCTATGTGTGTATTAAAGAAGTACCATGATTCTCCTTTATTTTCTGAAGAAACTCGCCCACTCCAAAGTCCAGTTTCTGCAGAACTGGTTCCAACCACATCCCGAACTCATGTGACGACACCAAAGGCCAGACAAAAATGCCCAGCACTGCAGTAAACAGATGCAGAAAATATTAACTGCGTGTTTCTTCTTACCAGTGTGTTTATGAACCTGCTGACTGCTAGGAAGACAGAGAAACCAGAGACTGAGTGGAAATATCGTCATGGTTACATTACTAGGAATCACATGACAAACAGACTGTTGGATGTTCTCGAGAGAGCTGGAGGTAAACCCAGGAAAAGCCTTAGTCAATAGTAGCATGGTTACAATCAGTTGTACAAAGACTTAAATTAAAAGATATAGCAAAAACTATTAATTGCCATCTTTTTTGTGTAGGACATTATTTGGCACTTACCTAAGATGTATGAAATAACAACCCCTGGAATGTAAAGTCCAAGTATTGCCAGAAAAGAACACATACTGCACACCAGCAGACAGAACTGCAATGACACACACATTTAAAATGTCTCAGTTCACTGCAAAAGGATAGTTGACATAAAATACTTTTGAAGAGTTAATAAACTGCGATGTGACATGGTCTATGCATCCCTGCCTCTGCTGAATGATTTTTTTAATGATTTGCTATGAAGTCCCCGTTTTGAATCAAATCAGTTGTGAAATCCTGTTCTTAATCAAATGATTCACAATACATGATTAGATTGGAGCGCTTCGAATTATTTTGCTACGAGATGTTTCAACTGATTCAAAGTTTGAGTTTCAAAAAGCTCTTTTGATACATTTTCCATCATCTTAAAAACATTTCATGACATGACACTTACTTGCCTAAAAAGATGGATTTATCGTGAGATCATTTATCATGGTTTATTAAAGAAAAATATTTCTCACAATAGTTTTCAAAATTGTACCCTGTCAATATGTACATACACTCACCGGCCACTTTATTAGGCACACCTGTCCAACTGTGCATTGACGCAAATTACTGATCAGCCAATCACATGGTGGCAACTCAATGCATTTAGGCATGTTGACTTGGTCAAGACGAACCGCTGCAGTTCAAAACGAGCTTCAGAATGAGGAAGAAAGGTGATTTAAGTGACTGAACGTGGCATGGTTGTTGGTACAAGACAGGCTGGTATGAGTATTTCAGAAACAGACGATCTTCTGGGATTGTCACGCAGGACCATCTCTAGGGTTTACAGAGAATGGAAAAAGGGAAAACATCCAGTGAGCGTCAGTTTTGTGGGCAAAAATGCATGAGGTCAGAGGAGAATGGCCAAAGTAGTTCAAGCTGATAGAAAGGCAACACTAACTCAAATAACCACTTGTTTCAACCAAGGTATGCAGAAGAGCATCTCTGAACGCACAACACATCAGACCTTGAGGCAGATGGGCTACAGCAGCAGAAGACCACACCGGATGCCCCTCCTGTCAGCTAAGAAGAGGAAACTGAGGCTACAATGCGCACAGGCTCACTGAAATTGGACAATAGAAGATTGGAAAAATGTTGCCTGGTCTGATGAGTCTCGATTTCTGCTGCAACATTTGGATGGTAGGGTCAGAATTTGCTGTCAACAACATGAAAGCATGGATCCATCCTGCCTTGTATCAACGGTTCAGGCTGCTGCTGGTGGTGGTGTAATGATGTGGGGGACATTTTCTTGGCACACTTTGGGTCCCTTAGTACTTATTGATCATTGTTAAAATGCCACAGCAAACCTGAGTATTGTTGCTGACCATGTCCATCCCTTTATGACCACAGTGTACCCATCTTCTGGCTACTTCCAGCAGGATAGTGCACCATGTCATAAAGCTTGATTCGCATCATGGATGTGCAGCCGACAAATGCTATCATGTCAATATGGACCAAAATCTCTGAAGAATGTTTCCAGTACCTTGTTGAATCTGTGCCACAAAGGATTAAGGCAGTTCTGAAGGCAAAAGGGGGTCCAACCCAGTACTAGCAAGGTGTAACTCTTAAAGTGGTTGGTAAGTGTATATATTAATGTGTGTGGGTAATTAGCAAATAAAAATTTGGACTGTGTCCTATAGTGTGACAGCAAATATGAAGAAAACTTAACATACAAATAACATGAGAAAAAAATTTTGTTCATTCTTAAAGTTTACTTTTAGAATTAACAATTTTGCTTTTACACCATAGGTAAATATCCCATTTTTATTTGTTAATTACCTATATATATATATATATATATATATATAAAATATAACACAAAATATAAAATATACTTTAAACATAGCCTACATCATCAGTGATTATATAAATGAATAATATCACCACTGTCAGACCTTGACTAACTAACCCTAACCAGAAAAGACAAAATGGTGATTAAAATGGGGAACATTTTGAAGAAATTATGATTGGAAGGATGCACAATATATATTGTGTCCCTTTAAACATTTAGACAAAATTTTAACCTACAATTTACATTTTAACGTAAAAAGGGTACATTATGCAAAAACTAATGTGTTCATACCTTGCCTGGATTCTGCTGCTTAAAAGAAGAGGTCTCCTCAATGAAGAGCTGGACGCTGGTCCAGAAGTCTGTGAATGGAGATCCTGATCCAGACTTGCCCTCCTGGACAGAATCAATGACCTCCCAGCTATAATTAGAAGACCAGTAAAATAAATTATCATTACATTTTAACCAGAAATAAAGATGTGCCATTCTGAAAAAGCACATATTAACTAAATTAAACAAATGTAAACTTCTTATCTGTTGAACACATATGCTGCTATGTATTTGTAGTGGCCCCTTCTCATCCTCTGGAACTGTGACACAACATGCCTATACACTACAGAATTACATAAAAATATAAACCTAAGTTAAATAAATGCATGTCAGTGTCTATAACCTTAGCTATATGCTTTGGAAGGCCTTATCAGAGCAGACACTGCATCTGTGAAATACTTCACAGTCTAGTGACGACTGCAGAAATGTACAAGAGGATACTTATAATATCCAAAATGGGATCATGAGATAACTGAAAAGAAGGCACCCTTAGAATTCCTGCATGGTTTATAGATGAGGAAACAAAAAAAAATTGACATATTTGAAGGTTCACCCAACATTTGTTTTAAAATATGACTTCATATCAATCTATTTAGGTCCTCAACTGACAGCTTACATTGACAAACAGTAAATTACATAAATTGCTATCCCTTTGAATGAATTTGTATGACTTTCAGAACAGTGGAATTTCTTGTCATCTATTACCAGGCGGCTTGTTAATGCCCTTAATCTGTGGTTATGTGCCCCACTCCCATCTCCTCACAGCTGTTGCCTTATATTTCCCCATCTCCAAAACAAACCAAACTATGCAACCTATATGTCAAAAACCTTTCAAAGTCCTTTACGATAAATAGATTGGCCCCAAAAACATGCTACACATAACCACATAACTAGGAACTTTCCTACATATCCGTTTCCTCTGAAAGGTCATAAACCACCTGCAAAATTACACAGACATGTTTCCCCACCGGAGGTTTCCTATTAAACAGAGCACATGGGGGGCATGTGACTATGAGGCAACAGAGCTCACATTAGCGTTTCACCATCTTAGTAAAGTGCCAGAGAAAGTGAGCTCAGGCTTGCCCAACCCAGACCAGAGTTGACGACTGGAGATCAATGAGGTCTAATGCTCACAAGCATTAAGAGATTTCATCAGATGAGATCTTTTGTTATGCCTTTTGGGAAATCTGCTATGTGGTGTTTGATAGTTACAAATGGCATGCTTGCTAAATGCTAACATTACTGCTTAATGTTACAATGTGAAAACCAAGTGAAGTTTGATGCCTCAAAGTCCAAAATCGTTTCAAACCAAAGAACATGTGTAGAAAAGCCTCTATGAATGCCAACAACAGGTGTTTCTGGATTCTGAGAAACAAACCGCTCAACTAGCCGACTCCAATGCTAATCGCTAAAACAACAAAGAAAACTACTTGTCTGGCACTCAGACAGACCTAGTGACAGAGCACTAAAATAGCCCAAAACAAATACTAGGGAATGCCACTAAAAATCAATAGTGTCTCTTAATTTGTAAAATAAGAGTAAAAGCTCTGGCATCGCATTGCTTTAATTATGTTTTCAGCTTGTCTTTGGGCCTCTTCACGTACACTTTATCATACGTGACTGACATCAATACCTATAAAGTACTTGTGACAATCGGCATGAACATCCCCCTAGCAAATGTTCCAAAACAAGGGTCACTATGGAGACCACACAGCCCCAGATGCATCTGATGCACGATGACTGTCCATTTTTAGTCAAACCTAACTGTGATGTAACTAAGACTAAAATACATTTTAAAAGACAAATATCACAAATAACATGTTTTTAGATACTAGATACTAAATAAACATCCAAGTCATATACACAAACCTAGTCACTTAACTGGGTATATTTCACATCATACTGATTCGTAGTTTTCAAAGTTAACAGCCTCTCTGTCTTTGTACTAATTTGTTCAGTGGTGTATTTTTTTTTTACCTCAGTGCTGATCCACGGTCTTCAGCAGTCATCTCAAAATCTTTAGGTTTTAACATGAAAGGCGTTCAGGTAAGTCAAAAGGTGAGTGTGTCAGTGATAAGTTCCAGAGTCACAAATTGAAGTGACGCATGAAGGCACACTAGCCAGTGTTTATGTTGACCAAGGCCTGAGCTTCACTATTTCAACCGGTCAGGTCTAAAAATACCAGAGTCACATAGCATTCCACAAGCAGGCATCAGACAGACAGTGCTTGGGCATGAACACACACACGTACAAACATAATACCCCCTTAATACCCCCTCTTCACAGAATGAGACCCTCTCAGAAGAGTATTTTAAAATAACACAGTGAAAACAGTGAAAAATATTTTTCTCTCTGTTAAACTCATGATTTATAAAGTTTCATTGTGAATGTTTTAAAAGCTCATGTTTAAAATGTGACATTTATATTATGCACTAATTACATATTTAAATAAGAATCTCTTTAGCACAACATTATTTAAGTAAATATACAATATAAATATCATCAAACAAATGAATAATAAACCTACACTAGCAAACATTCAAACAAGAGTCAGCTACATCATGAAAGCAGAATTTAGAAATATTCTCAGGACAAAGGTATTTTTAATGCCCATTAGGGCAGGTTGCCACATTTGTATTGTTTTAATTATTGCTTTATTTTTATTAATATTATTTACATGTGTTTAGAAAATATTTCAAGAATGTCCATTTGAGACAGGTTTTAACATTTGTGTTCTATTTTATGAAATTGTACAAGTTATTAATGAATTGTTTTCAGAAACATCCATTTGGGGCAGATTGGCACTAAATATCATTGTAATTTATTTATAATAAATATTATTATTAAGCTGTGTTAATGCTATTAAACTGGTATAAACTTACCAATTGAATATTCAATTTTCACAAATGTCCTTTTTTTGTAATTTACTTGTTTTAAATTATAATACTTTTTAATAGTTTGCTATTTTTGTATATTTTACATTTTTGCCATTTTGTCTTTTCATGCTGGTTTTATTGTTTTTCCTAGTATGGTTTGCTTAAAAACCCCGCATGTGACAACACAGCTAAACCATTTTACCTAGTTTACGTAGACAACAATGGATCAACAACTTTTTTTCTATGCAAAAACCTGTCTAGCCTCGCTTGTAGGCTAAACAGATAACATTTGTCTTTATTATATATATATCACCTTTATTTATATCATTCTATCTGTAATTATGATTTGGTCATTTGACTGTGACGAAAGGACCATGACTGGTCAGTTGGTCAGCGAACAAATAATCCCACTCATCTAACCCTCACTCAGCCTTCCTCCAATGGGCCACTGAGGGTCCAGACACACCCTTTGTTAGTTAGTATCCTGTGATGTGATTGGCTTCTCGGTTGGGACCCTCCAAAATCCTCCCAATAAGAATGGCAAGGAAATGCTCTCACTCTTGAGAGCACAAACGGCTGTGTCATTCTACTCTTCATGCCACCCAGTCTGAAACATAAACTCAAGTTTCACAACACGACATGCTTCCACAGGAAAACAACAACCTACTCCAGTGCATTACGTCACAGTGTACAGAAAAACGACACTTCTAGCACTACGAATCTACAAATCTTATATATATACATATAGTGTAAACATTATAAGATGCTCAATTTGTATTTCTATATAACTTCTGTTGGAAGTTATTAACGTTCTTAATGTGAAACTATCATCATCACACTTTAAATATAAAGTAACATCTATGAAATAAACAAAAAGTAGGGCACAACAGAAAGCTCTTTATCCCACAGCTGTGGGAGGACAGGGGGCAAAGGGGTCAGAGTAAAGACCCGGGCGAAGACAACTGTTGGAACAGGACTCGTATCAACAGCAGCCGGCAGAAATGGACAAGCTGAGGCAATCCAGCAGCTGTTGATCAAGTACCCAAGGTTTTAATGAGGCCTGTCTCACATCACCACACTGAAGATTGCATTAATTTGTGTTAATTGCATTAACACAAGCATCTCACTTACTTTAGCACAATAGTGCCATTGCATTTGTTTTTACCATAATCATGTAAACAATGGCAGGGAAACTTCGGTCAGAGTACAGCATGACGCAACCTGGATTAAAATAATGGAAAGCCGAAGGCCATTGATAAGCAATATTGGATAAATTCATCAAGCCTTCCACTAATCCAATACTTTAACAAACTTAGGGCAACTTTTGAATGTTCTCATATGCCATGATTTGAGGTAAAAGTTGATTATATAATCGCGGTTCACTTGGACACACTCTTCTACATGAGAAAGGTTACCAGTGTTGTACATTTCTAAGATTCAAGAAGGTCAGGAGTGCTTTGCTAGATTTCTTAATTAGTCTTGATCTCACACTGGATTTCACTGGCACTTCTAAACTCACATGACAGGCTTTATGGATTGCTGTATGGCATCAATAATGCCAATAAGAGGTGTAGGACGCCCTCTAGTGGCTACAGGCTGGACTGTAGCTAGTGAATAGAAAATATTTGAGATAAAATCACAGTTATAAATACATTCAGATGTGTGCACTCCTTAAAATTCTGAGTCAAGTACATTTTCAGTGCAACTACAAGAATAACAATTTACTTGGTAACACTTTATTTCAATGGTCCACTTCAGGCAATCTACTAACAGTTAGTAACTTTGGAACTACATGTCAACTAGCAGTCATTAGAGTAGAGTATTAGTAGACTGTCTGCCTAATATCTTCTAACACTTTATTTTTACGGGTCCACAACATATACTATCAGAAACCTTGCAAGTATATGTCGTCTTATTCTACTAAACCTACTCTAACAGTGTTATCTGAGAGTTAGTAGACATTAGTTGATGTAGTTAGAAATGTATTATAGTTAGTAGAGTGTCTAAATGGACTACCGACATAAAGTGTAACCAAATATATAAACAAGTAGTTAAATTGTTTGGGGTTAGTTGGACTTTTTAAGAAACTATTAATACTTTTATTCTGCATGGAGGCATTAAATTGATCAAAAGCACTTTTTCAATGTTACAAAAATTCTATTTCAAATATTTTTGTTGCTGATAGAATCCTTTACAAAGTGTCTGTCGGTTTCAAAATAGCCGTTTTCAACATATATAATAAGAAATATTTTTGAGCACTAATAGATAGATTCTGAAGGGTCATGTGACAATGAGTAACATTTTAATATATATAAAAATAGAACCGTTTATTTTACTTGTAATAATATTTTACAATTATTTGGGATTTTCATCAAAAAGAAATTCTTGGTGAGAATTGGACGCTCTATTTGAATAGGTGTGCATGCTCTAAATTTACCTGCTGGTCATACTTCTCCATAGAGCACCTCCTGTAACAAAGAAAATAAACATCAATGATATCTACACTGTCGCACATGTTAAAATTAGTGCGGTCAAATCATTAAACGCATTCAAAATGAAAGTTTTTTGATCACATAATATATGTCATGTTTATATTTTAAATGTATTTATATATATATATATATATATATATAATATAAATAATATGAATACACATGTAAAAAAATTCTAAATATAAGCTGTATGTGTGTGCATTTTGTACAAAATAAACAAAAGAACACACATCCATTTGTATTTTGAATGCGATTAAACGCGTTTAACAGTACTAGTACTAATACTAATCAAACCCTCACCTCTTGATCTGGAAAGAACCAGATCTCTCACCAGTTGTATCATCACTAAGAGAGCCACGCACATGGAGATGAGGCTGAATGCCCGACAGGGACTGAGGGACACAAACCTGCATGGAAAAAAACAACAACAAACAGGTTTCCCATCTTTAATCACGTGCACAGTTACAGTCAACAGACGTCTACCTATCACATGCATAGTGCTTGTATGTTTTTGTTTTTAATATAAAAGCTATAAAATGATCTAAGAGCTATCATCATACCTTTAAAATGAACAAAACTACATGCTCAAGCATGGTTGTTATTATTTTGTTATTATTTATTCTAATTTCCTCTTATGTAAAATCATGTGCTTTGAGGGTGAAACTAATTCCTAACTGCACTCCAAATAAAGCTTAAAGTTAACCCAAATACAATATTTATCCACATGCCACAAGATTTATTTAAAACAAACAAAGCCATTAATACATTGACAACTTTTGTGCATGAAGAAATGTACTCATTCTATGAAAAAGAAACGACTGTCACTAGGACAAAACGAAGTCCAGTGCAACCACAGATAGCCTACAGAGAAAACTGACAAAGGAAAATGCCTTAGGGGCCAGACCACACACACAAAAAAAACAGTTAGGCCTGCTGATTTAATTAGGCAGAGAAATGTAGAGCATTGGAAAGCGATAAAGACTGACCCATTAATGCAATATTTCATTTATACTCCATCATCACGATATCTTAAAGAAAATGTGATATTTGCATTCCTACATTCTGCAAAAAATCTAAATATGCTGCGTCATGTGTCTCACCAAAACGCTATATTTGTAGTTGCGAAGAAAGCGGAAGTCCATAATGGTTTTTTCCAATTAATAAGCTTTGATATACGACACAGAGAATAAGTGTCTGCAGGGTGTCGGACTCCCGAAGGCTGCTCTTCCTCTTTCTCCGCCATCTCTCCACCTCCACCTGAGCTGAGTGGTCTGGAGTAAGTCTCGCCGGCGCTCTTTCCTACCGGCTCCACCTCTGAAGCACCCAGGCTGTCGCATCCACCCTGATTAGCCATAGCAAAGCCCGCTCCTCACGCGCGCTGCCAGCCGCTCTTTATTTTGTTGTTGTTTAGTCGCTGACGTCACTCAGAGGCAGCCCCGGGTTGCTGTTGGGAACTCTTACGTCATCGTTCAGTCAGCTGTGCGACTTTCCACCTGCTCTGGGTTAGGCTTCCTCTGCATGCAGTTCATCGCTCGAAATTACAACGTGTTGTTTGATTTCTTTCATAGTGCAAGGAAATTATGCGTTGCTTTCTTCTTTTTTTTTTTTTTTACTTCTTCTTTTCATCATCAGAGACTTTATTCTCTGAAACTTTCGAAAAATATTTGTTCTTTAGCCTGCATTATTCTTTTACAGTCATATGTAGATAATCTGATATTTTCTTTATGTTGAAGACAAAATATGTCTTTATACGCCTACCACATTAACCACTAGGGCGCAGTGTACTTTACTGTAAGCAGCCACTTGCAAAAAAAAGAAAAATGCATTGTATGGGTTAAAAACCAAAAATCAATAGGATATTAAGGGAATGTCATGTTATAAGATATTCTGTAAATGTCCTACCATAAATGTATAAATAAATAAATAATATATCATATATAATGCTTAATTTCTGATTAGCTATACAACTTTAACAACTATTTTATACAGATTTCAGATATTCAAACATTATCATTAAGTCAATCAATCAAGTTTCACCCAAATAATTGACCCTTATTACTGGTTTTGATGGCCAGGGTCACATGTATGCTAACTGATCCCTAGTTGACTGGTTGAAATAAAACATGACTGACAATGAATCTTGGCTGTAAGGTCAGATCCAGTAGTAACACTATCAAAATGTTTGATTGATGTTATGAACACATTATGAACATTGCACTTAACCAGATGATGACCGTTTTTGACTTGTCAGCTGGCCAAAATAGTAATTTTTCATTTTTTTATCATAATTTCAGAAACCTACACGATTAAGTATTAGGCATTTAAACTGTGTTTAATTATATTATTTTGTCATTAATGTCATTACAGTACCAAGTGTTAAAATTGCCCTGATTTCTCCTGCTATTGAATGTCAGTGTTGTGAAACACTGAAAAAAAGAAAGAAAGATCTTGCAGAGACATACAAACATATACAATATATAATATATATAATATATAAGTTTTAATGTATACTTTCCCAGTTGATTGATTACATTAAGAACAGAAACATTTCAATGTTTATGCAATTTTTTTTTACAGAGGGACTTCTGGATATGTCTTTTTATCTCCTTTTGATGTGGGTGGTAAAAGGTTGTATGAACTGAACAGATACAAACAAATCCTTCAGACTATAAATTAAAATTGTAAAGTCTGGTGCATTCAAGTGCAATTAAAGTGAAGATGTCTGTTTCAGTGCAAATATTCAGTGCCTTTTGAGAAAACAGCCTTTATATCCACCGAAACCAAATCTACAGATGCAAACATGTAAAGTGCACTAAAAACACCTAAATGTTTATTTTGAATGCTTTCTTTCCTTTGTTCTGAAACATCACCCAAAAAGGAAAATGTTGCCTTGCCGGACATATAAAATACATTATTTTTGGACATAAATACCGATTCTCATTTAAATTTCAGTCATACCTGCATTTTAGAGACAGGCTCAGTGAACAGCACTGACCTAATTTTTGATGTTACACAGTGAGCTGTGTATTTCTGAGCTGGCTGGTATTCAAAATTACAGCTTATAACAAGTTTTAAATATGTAAACAAATATTTTATATTACAGAATATTCTCAACTTAACCTGATTTCGGGCAAATTAAAGTTTGGAATAACCTTGCATCAAGCAAGCAAAGGCAGCACTGTGTACCACAAACAAGTGTGAAGCCACTAATTGGACTGAATTTCAGTGGCAACAAAAGCCCTGGCTAGAAAATTCCAGCCCTGGTTTTACAGGGCCTGCTTTGTTGCCGCAGTGTTTGTTCTCTACTGCTGTGTTAACAGTTATCTTTTCGGTGGTGGCCTCTCCCCACCCTTCCACACAGTGCATGAAATGTTCCTCAGCACAAACCCGTCCAAAGCCACCGTGGCACAGTACAGGCGATGCTCCGTTCTGGACAGGACACCATCCAGACAGCAGGAGAGGACCAACAGCTGCCTCGCAACCATGTTCCCACATAACTTTGACTACAACCAGCCGATGAGAAAGCGTTGAGAAGAAGGAGACATGATGGGACAGTTCCCGGAGGATGTGGTGGGTGGCTTCACCGCAGAGGAACTGGAATGCAAGATCTGCTACTGTGCTTACAGCTTGTCAAGTCGACGGCCCAAGGTCCTCGAGTGCTGCCACTGTCTTTGTGCCAAGTGCCTTGCAAAAATCCTCGATTTAGGCGAATCCTCTCCAAACGCAGTAGTCTGTCCATTCTGCCGCTACATCACAGACCTTCCTGGAGAAGATGTGGACAGCCTACCAGATGAGTATAACTTGGTGTCAGCACTGCTGTCCATCCAGACACGGAAGCATCAGAACCTTAATGACAACCGAGGCGAGATTCTCCTCACTCCCAGCCGCCTCAACTCTCTGGTGGGACACTCCACATCAGCTTCTCCCACCTCCATTCGCTCCAATTACATGGTGATCACCATTATGGAGCCTCGGCAGGAATCTGTCATTCCAGCTCGGAGCAGGGATTACCGCTCCTCCAGCCAGGACTCCATGGCCTCGGTTACTCAGAGATGGACAGTGTGGAACTGTGCGGCTCTGCTGTGTCAAACTTCTGCACGCATCTTGGTCTGGCTGCTGGGGATGCTGTACTTCAGCTCGCTGCCTCTAGGGGTCTATCTGCTAATCATGCAGAATACCACGGTGGGGGTGATGATGGTCAGTCTGGTACCTGTCAGTCTTCTCATCGTCATGGTGTACGGCCTTTGCCAATGCCTGTGCCGTGAGTTTTGGGACTGTGTACACTGAACTGAAATACAAACAATAAAAGTGCTCAGATTTAATTTAGTAGGATATCATACAAATCAATGTCATGTTAGAATACTTAAAAATAGGATCCACCTCAACAAATTTATTCACTATATATATCTTGTTTTATTACTGTCTGATTGTTGCATGTACAATTGTGGCTTTTCCAGGGGTGGATGAAATGGCAGATCAATAACCATGTCCTCTCTAGGCTTGCTGATGTACCTTTTCTCTGTCTGAATCATTTTTACAGTAAGGTCCCATTAATTAAATTTAGTTAATGCATTAACTAGCATCAACTAACAATGAGCAATGTGTGTTACATACAGGGTTTACTAATCCTTGCTAATGTTAGTTGTTAAAAAAAAGTTAAGTCATATTCATGTGCATTAACAGACACTCTTGATTTATTTAGCAAATGGAAATTAATAAGATTAATCAACTAATACTAATTAAAGAAGTATGCACAACAAAGATTATGCCTAGCTAATGCGGTTAACTAATGTTAATAAATGGAACCTTATTGTAAAGTGTTACAAATGATTGCAATATAAAGCCCTTAACCCACAACATCACAAACTGAATCATGGGTAGCATGTTAATCATGTTTATTAGTTTGACTTTTACATGTTTTACTTGACACATGCATGTGAACCACAAACATGTCTGAACATGTTTTAAGGAAACTAATATGCATATGTTTTTACACTTCATGACAAAAGTTATGAATTAACTATTCATTGGAATGTCGGCGAATGCACTTTATACAGTTTGAAAAAGGGCTTTACATCCCTAAACAAATGGAAAGATCAAGACATCAGGTGAAGCTCAGAAACTCTCGTTGCATGTCAAGTCAGAAACTCTTGATAAATTATTACACTTTAAAAAATATTACACTTTTCCACATGCCGATGTGAAGTTTTGTATGGGAAAACACCACTTTTGAAATTTTTACATAAGGAAATTGTATATATCGTGTTTCGTCAAACTTTTGATTCTACTTAAACAAGATTAAATGCAGACACTGGCCAAATCTGTTTGATCATTTTATTTGTTATTATCTTATTGACTGTAAAAAAAAAAAACACCAGTAAGATACTTTCATTCATAATTCATGTTGCATGTTCATTTAAGTACTAAGTTTTAGGCATAGAAAACAGAACATTTTCTCTAAGGAGGTTACTAAAAGCACCCTAAGTGTAAGGGGACCCTAATCTGCACCCAAACTGTACTGTCCCTTACTAAATGAAAATTATGAAATAAAAAAGCATTATATCATGCAAGTGTGCAAATATATATTCTCACAACAACCCAAGTGAGAAGGAGGACTTGATTGGTAGCCTGTGTCTAGTCATGTACCGAGCGCTCGAGGAAGTATGACTGGACCTTGGCAGAGCCAATCAGATCGCTGGATTTCACACTAACAACAAACAAAAGATCGGGGTTCCCTCTGCTGCTGTCTTTCTGCTCCTTTTACCCTATTTAGTCTGTCCGATCGGTTGGATGTCGTCTTAAATAACAAGGATCAACTTTCTGGATGCCTGTTATGTGTTTGTAAGCTGCCGTCTTGCTGTGTTGGCGTGATTAATTCTCTCTAGCGTTTTGCTAACTATCAGAGAGGCTGTTTGCGAGCTAATCGCAGTTAGCTGGCTGGCTAGCCGTCCGATCCGAATAAAACAAGCCCGAAATCTCAGCGGCTCTTCTCCTGTGGTGGCTGACAGTGGTCGCTTTAGCCACTGGACACTGTTAGAAAGCTGTCCAGCTAAACATAGCTGGCAAGCTTTTGGTATCGGCGGCAGGAATCGGATCGCGATGTCAGGACCGTCATCGGGCTGTGGGTTTCTGATGTCGGTTGTCGTTCACGGAGACTTGGCTCTCAACGAGCAGGAAAAAGAGCTCAACCAGCGGCTTAGACGCCTTTACCCGGCCGTCAACGAGCAGGAGACTCCGCTCCCCAGATCCTGGAGCCCCAAAGACAAATTCAGCTACATCGGCCTGTCTCAAAACAACCTCCGGGTGCATTATAAAGGTAACCAATGCTAACCGCAGCAGATGAACACAAACACCAAGTTGTTTACCAGCTAAACGTTGAAGGCATTAGCCAGGTTAGCTCGTGTCAAGTTGCACCTCTGATTAATGATATAAAAATACTCCTCTGTTAGCTTCTGCCTACTCGTATTGTCTGCAAAGCAAACCTATTTTTAGTCACACAAACTGCTAAAATCGTCACGAAACAAGAGGCAACTGATAAGCACATTATCAGTATTATCGAGCACATTAGCCGATGCAGGTAAACGACATGTTAACTAGAAACTTTGATTACTAACAGCTAACTAATTAGACGACATGTTTGAATAAAAATAGCCTCCCTTTAGCATTATTTAGCACCATTCCTAGCAGCCAGCATTGGCTAGAAATGTACTGCTTTAATATATTTTACGCATAACCGTGTTTGTGCATGTGCCTATATGACATGTAGCCTTTGATAAAAAATGGTAAGTTAAAGGTTTTAAGTTTGGCAGTATAAGGTTCGTGTACTGTAGCAATGAGATGGTGGTGAGTTTGAGTAGCGAGCTATAAAGATGCTTCAGTCATTTCCGGAAGAACCTAACTTACTGTATGGAGTTTCAGTTGAAATGCAGTCATTGTCGGCTCTTTTGACAACATGCTATGTGCACAGAAGCTATGTGTTAATGCACGCGTGCTGATGTAGGTAGAGATCGAGGCTGACGCAGAAGCTCTAGGAAAGGCCTGTGTGTGTTTATCTGCAGAGGCAGATTTTCTGCCATTGCGTGTATGCTAGACATTTACGAAGAATTCAGCAGATAAAGAAAAGCTGTAATATATGTATAATTTGATTACCATGTTTAGTTATTAAATATGCCTCTGTAATCCAGTGAGGTGTCTACCATTTCACTCAGCTGAGTCATAAAGGTAGGCCACAGAATTAATTAGGCCAGTCAGTGCTGACGACAGGTAGGTTTCAGGTAGACTGCCTTAAATTACCAGTAGGCCAAGATGCCTTAATAAATGTACAAGCTTCATATAAGCTTATGAATTTACTTCAGATATGAGTCTGATTTTCACAGGTTCAGGGCTAAAATGTTACAAAGTAATGTTACAAATATCTGTAAGTCC
>JAUYWG010000032.1:11739917-11785117 GCA_034779775.1 Enteromius afrohamiltoni
TTTTGATGCATCAGGCATTATGGCCCCATATAGTATGATATAGTTAGCTCATACATAAGGTGAAAAAACACGTAGAGGCCCAAACTGAGCAAAAAGAGTGTCATTTGGTGCGGTTGTTTTGTATATGATCAAAAAGTAAGATGTAAATATGAAATATTTTCTTGGACATCATTAAGACGTTTTTAACAGTATTGGATACTACTTTTATAAAACTGACATGAATATCACTTGTCAATTATGTCTCAGTAATACATCGTTGATGATGTTTTAATACTATCGTGTTACGACCGTTGCTCCGTAGTTATAATTTGAGAGGGAAACACATAACTAAGTATGCATAACAAAGATTATGCCTAGCTAATGCGGTTAAGTAATGTTAACAAATGGAACCTTATTGTAAAGTGTTACAGATGATTTATTTTTTTTTTACATTATTTTTTTTGCTTAATTTTATTTATTTATCAGTCAGAGTGCAGAAAAATCGAGTGTCGTGTACAAGAGGTTTGTCAAAAGGTTTGCTGTTAGGTAAAGGGCATAGAAATTTATCATTAATTTAGATGCAATAGGCTTTATATGTTTCAAAGGACAAGAAAAAAGTCTTTATTAGTGCTATATTTTACAGTATTCTATTTCATGTCTATTTATGTGTTAGTAATAAGTATAGTAATAATATGTTTAATGCCTCTTCAGACACTGTGGTGGCCTATAGTTGTAAAATAAACTATGTATTTGTCAGAGGTGACTGTTAAATAAAGTGTTTTTAATAAAACAGTAAAAAATAAAGAGGACACACAGTAGAGAGCTATGTTCATCTCTATACTGTGTACATTTACTGTTACTTTTGTATTTGATGTTGGTTTGCTTTTATAATCAACTGACAAGGCTATTTCTTCAGAAAAAAGAAAAAAAAGACTTGACTTGAATGGGTCAAATACTCCAGTTAAAATAAAATACATTTATTTCGGGGACAAGCATTGGCTGTTAATAATAATAATAATATGCCTATATAACATTTGCAACATTGGTATGTTGGTTGTTGCTAATTAAAATGACAGTAAATATGAATGCCCAAATTTAGAGCATGTTCGCAATACTTTATAAACTGGCATTTGTAAATACCAAGGCAAATGTGCAGGGTCTTTGCTCACAGCAAAAACATCGATTATTTTGCTAAGTGTTTTTTTGTTTGTTTTTTTTGGCCATGACAACCTCTGGTGATGTTATAACATTAAAACATTTTTTGGTGCTCCTTGTGACCGTTAGCTGTTGTAAATGATTGTTTTTATGTCACCCAGGTCATGGAAAGACCCCAAAAGATGCAGCATCTGTCCGTGCAACACACCCCATTCCAGCTGCCTGTGGGGTCTATTATTTTGAGGTGAAAATTATCAGCAAAGGACGAGATGGGTAAGTGAACGATTCAAGTATTTTCATAAATTGCTTTAATAAAGGGAGGGTTCCCCTTTAAGGCAACATTTAAAGGCGCACTGAGTAATTGTTAGTTTATGGGGCTGTGTAAGAGTTGTCTTTGACTTGACCAAGTGGCTCGGATGTAGCATCATGCAAAAGATTGAATTTATTATGTCTTTGTAGATGTCTTTCTCTATTAGAAGTTATCCCTAATTCATTTATTCTGAGAGTGAAAATGTTGCATAATAAGAG
This sequence comes from Enteromius afrohamiltoni, assembly GCA_034779775.1. Lineage (NCBI taxonomy): Eukaryota > Metazoa > Chordata > Actinopteri > Cypriniformes > Cyprinidae > Enteromius > Enteromius afrohamiltoni. Next base: position 11,741,580 of record JAUYWG010000032.1, read on the forward strand.
GTTTACAGAAATTATTTGTTTATTATTTATTTTGCTAATGCTGGTCATGTGATCTCAAAATGGTGGCTCCCACGATGTGACCTGTTTCATGAAAAATGGACAGCTGGGTCCAGAGTTATCATAGTTAACTAAAACCATACCAAAATACTGATACCTAAAACAAATGTTAACTGAAATTAAACAAAATGTAATAAAAAATACTTCTTATTCTGTGTTTTTTATTTTTTCTATGTGATGTAGCAAACTAAAATGAAATATCCAGAAATGACAAAATATTTGACTAAAATTAAAACATAACATTACAAAATGGGATATAATTAATACTAAAATGACTAGATATAAATGATTTAAAAGGTTCAGTCATTCATTTCTTCTTCAGAGGTCAAAGCTTTATATTTAGGAAGCGTTACTGAGTGTACCTTTAATTTTTTGAATGCTGTATTAAATAAATGCTGGTTTTGTGAGCAGGTACATGGGGATTGGCCTGTCAGCTCAAGGTGTCAACATGAACAGACTTCCAGGTAAAACATCCTGTTTTCAGGTTGTTTGTGTCTGTGATCACTATAGATGTGCTATTACTGTAGGTTTTGTAGTTTAAATGCAGCTAGTATACGTGTTAAGTTGATCATCCACCTTTTGACACTCTGTGGTTCCTCTGTGAGACTGCAGTTTGCCAAGGAGATAGGAGTTTAGGGAACTTGGTGATCTTTCCGTTGTGTTTTTGTAGTTCATGATTTCTAATAATCACCAGAATGTGTTCAATGTCCTGCTCTTAGGTTGGGACAAGCACTCATATGGATATCATGGAGACGATGGACACTCCTTCTGCTCATCTGGCACTGGGCAGCCCTATGGTCCCACATTCACAACAGGCGATGTGATTGGCTGCTGTGTGAACCTCATCAACAATACCTGTTTCTACACAAAAAATGGTCACAGTCTAGGTAATACACGTTTGCACGTTAAGATCAAATCCTTGACTTAACCTAAACTGTGGTCATTATTTATTACTGCTCATCAATTCAGTGAGAACCTTCAAACAATGTACACATTTGTAAGAATATTTTTTTTTATTTAGGATACTTTAATAATTTATATGAAGTATCGACTATTAACAAGTATGGCTATTAACACATTTTGTATTCTCAATTCAAATCTTGAATTTACCTTTAATTCATTTTTGTTTTGTTTTTTTCAGGGATAGCTTTTACAGATTTACCGGTAAGTCTTTTTCTGAAATACATTTAAGCTTGAAATATTTTTTTATTTATAGAATAATTACTTTATAAGAATTAGTATATTATTTACTACCGCTCAAAAGCCTGTGGTACAATTTAGAAATAATTTGAGTATAAATACACTAATATAGGCTGTCTATATGTTCTCAATGGAGTTTATTCCTATGATGGTAAAACTGAATATTCAGTGTCACATGATCTTTTGGAACCATTTGGAAACCGTTGTGCTGCTCTACGTCTTTGTGGAAAATGTGAAACTTTGTTTAATTTATTTTTCAGTTAAGCAATTTTTGAAAGTAGATGTTTTTGTAATTTCTCAATATCTTTACCATCATTTTTGATTAATTTAATTCAATCTTGCAGCATAAAATGAATTTTGACCTTTTTCTTTTGAATAGTGATATGTATTATATGGGTTATTGAAATTATGTACTCTATCCTATGCTGTTTGCGTTCTGATTACATGCACATGTGTTTCATGAAAATATAACATTTAGTACATTTGTTGTCTAAATACTGAACTTGCAGTGAAATAACTTTTATAGCTCTACTGGTATGTTTTTCTGGAGGTCATGGGGTGATTGATCATTTGTATATTTTTCATTCTATTGTAATATTTTTAGATATTGTTGAGGGAGACTTTTGCTATTGTTTTGTCTTTCCTTCCTTTCTTCATCATTCAAGATGTTGTAATGACGGCCCCTAAGCATTGCTTTTGCTAACTAAACAGAGGCCTGTTTGGGGCTAAAACAATAATCCATTGAGCAGAAAACACTGTTGGCTGGTGACCAGCATTCATGCTACTCTGAGTACTTCTGTGAAGTATGTCAGTTCAGCAACCCTGACCTTTCTTTCTATTGGACTGTGAGCACAGACCCTCCCAGAATTATTCAACAGAAAGAATCAGAAAATGACTAATATGTGTCTGCCCCTGACCTGACCGATAGCTGTGTAGTTGTCATTTGAAATCCGATTTAAATGAGCGTTTTTTTTTTCTGACTGCCCATGATAGACGTCATTTTGACATAGAAACACATTTTCTATCATCTCTTTTAAGCAAATCTCATAAGAAAGCCTTGAGACATTCTGCTCAAGAAAAAAAAAAAACAGTTAAATTAGCCTGTAGCCGTAATCCATATTTAGTAAAATGTGCTTATTTTGCTTTTAGCCCAACCTGTATCCCACAGTGGGCCTGCAGACCCCAGGGGAGGTAGTGGACGCCAATTTTGGGCAGCATCCATTTGTCTTTGATATTGAGGATTATATGCGTGAATGGAGAACCAAGATCCAAGCCCAGATTGACCGTTTCCCCATTGGGGAGAGAGAAGGAGAATGGCAGGCCATGATTCAGAAGTGAGTAGTTTTAATTTGGAGTATTTTTATTAATGCTTTCAATCAATTAATCGCATTGCATTTTTAAACATAATATATGTGTATATACTGTGTATATTAATTATGTACACATGAATAAACCCACATACATTTTTCAAAATATTTACATGTATATAATTTATATTATATATGTAAAAATGTATTCCATATACAAATATACACTTTTTCTTGAATATGTACGCTTATTGTCTTATTTTATTTTTTTTACCTATTTTTCTCTTATTAGAATGGTGGCCTCCTATCTGGTTCACCACAGCTACTGTGCCACCGCTGAGGCCTTTGCCAAATCAACTGACCAGGCCGTACACGAGGAACTTGCTTCTATCAAAAACAGACAGAGTGAGTCTTCGCAGGCAACACAAAAAAAGCTATTCAGACTAATCTGGGTCTTATTTTGGGTTTGTATGATTGATAGTTAACATGAAATCAGATTGTCACTGTTTCTGGTCCAGTGATCGAATTGAATGAATTTGAATAATTCATTGCTGCATGTCAGTATGCTTTCAGGGTTGAACTTTCTTAGCTCAGTGCTCATAATTTCACATTTTTGACTGCAGAGATCCAGAAGCTGGTCCTATCTGGCAGAATGGGAGAGGCTATAGAGACCACTCAACAGCTGTACCCAAGCCTGTTAGAGAGAAACCCAGACCTCCTGTTTATGTTGAAGTAAGTGCGATATGTGCCATCTTTCAGGAGTTAGCACATCTTCAGTAAAGTCGCCAAATTAATAATGCGTGTACATCTCTCTCTTTCCAGAGTCAGGCAGTTCATTGAGATGGTGAATGGCACTGACAGTGAGGTCCGGTGTCTCGGTGGGAGGAGCCCTAAGTCACAGGATAGTTACCCAGGCTCCCCCCGTCTCTTCAACAGCCCTGTTCACAAAGCCAGCAGCTCCCAGACCTACCAGACAGGTACATATTATATCCACCAATTTTCCTGCCAGAATGGGTGGGCGAGAACATTTATTTTATTTTTTTTTAGGTCCTAAAAGTCTATTTGGTATGAACTGGGAATGGTTTTAATTGAAGGAATACATTTTTGAAGGAACTAAATTATCAGGGTATGTTGATTGGCCATGCCATACAAAATCTGGCACCCACAGTTTTAAAAAAGCTAAAAAACCCACACAGTTTGCATGTTTTAACTCTGCGGTTCTCAATCCTTGTCCTCGTTTTTTTTTCAAAATTATTTTTGCATAATTAAATATGCTGCTAATTTAGATAAAAAGATTTAACGTAGTTCTAGACCAGAATGACCTGTTGATTGTGAATGGATGTTATCCCTGATTGTTTGCACTTCCCTCTTTGTCCAGGTTTTGATAGCAATTACTGTAATGGAGTTTCATCAAGTAAAGGCCACACCTCGGCCCATAGTCACAAGTCATGTCCGCCTACTATACCAAGCCCTGAGCTAGGCGTCCTGAATGGCAGTCGGGGCCAGCAGACCAGCGTTAGGTACGTGTTTGTTCCATAGCACAGTAAAATATCCTTAGGGTTGACGTGCAATTAAAATTCACAGTTTTGCATGTTATAAAGGTAATTGTGAATGGGTCATCTGTATATGTTTGTACGTATGTTTAAGAAATCATAACTGAAATGACAGACTTCTTAAATATTCTTATAATACTCCATTGGCTCCCCCAACAGAGTATCATCGTACCCTAGTTCGATACCTAAAGGGGTTAATCTCATCAACGTCAGTGAGCCAATAAGACTGCAGCACTAGGCAGTGTGTGTTTGGCCAGAAGTGTGTAAAATAGCCTTATGTTATGTATATCATTTACACGACTGCGAGTCATTTCTGTCTCTACATTAAGTTGCGCTTTCTGTATCGGACGGTGCAGTTCCGCCGCACACACACACACACACACACACACATAAAGTGAGCACACTCCCGCTTTCAATAGTATTTGTCAATATTTAACCGCAAAAAAACATGAATCCTCCGTGTCTCTATGTCAATGAATGGTGCAGACGCGCGGTTGTGTTTACTAGCATACTGATCTGCGCGTGACACTTCCGGTGATATTAACATCTTGCGTCTCACTAAATGAGGACAAAAATACAGTAGGCCACATAAATAACATCTCCAGAACTGCTCTGATGGTTATTTCAAGAGCATTTGATCATTTAATTTCTATCGTCATGTCATTAGTAGATATTCATGGCAAGCCGTCAAAATAAAAGTTTGTTTTGGACATGGCAGCAGAAATATATTACTATTGTCCAGTGGATTGGACATAATAGGATACTATAAAAATTATTAAAACGGTATTTCTTCAGTGTTTTAAACTGTAATATAAAATCACTTTCATTTTCCAACAATAAAATGAAATCTTCATTAATTAAAAAAAAAAACTTTGCAGATGTGTAAACTGTAAACTATTTAGAATTTTATTAAAACTGATTTGCACTGATTTATTGTGTTGGATACATTTTTGTACGTGCAGTGGCTCAGGAGATGACGTTTTTTGAGATAATGTAATTTTGTTAAAACTGATTTCATAAAATTGGTATCGAAAAAGGTATAGTTCAGGAACCGGTATCGAACAGAATTTTTTAAAAACGATACCCAGCCGATAATCATGATACAGAAAAGAAAAGTTCTGTCAGTACTTCAGATTCACCGCAAATTCCGAAGGGCAAATCATATAAGAACATAGTAACTGTACGGCACAAAATAAGCCTGTTGTGTAAATGTTGACTCTTCCTCGTAGTGCTGAGGTGGAGATGGAGGTCGATCACTTCTCGAACGGAGTGTCTGAATCCTCTTCAAATGGATTTCTGAATGGCAGCTCTACCCATGGGATAGACTTGGAGGAATGTGATGGAGATATGGGTGAGAACATTAATTGTGCTCGGCCTTCTGTTAAATCCCAGTGAAATTTGTTGTGGGTCAAAGTGATTTCATTTGATTTTGTTTATCATAACTGATGTTGTGCTTGTGACTTCAGTCAATTATGTTATGCAAATGAATCCCGTGTAGGATTTTAAATGAATTAAATGTTCTGTACACAGAAGTGGATAGTACTCCGTCTAAGAGGCAGTTGTGCGGAGGGAGCCAGGCAGCCATTGAGAGGATGATTCAGTTCGGTAGAGAGCTACAGAGCATGAGTGAACACTTGCGCCGTGAGAGGGGCAAAAACTCAGCCAATAAGAAGATGCTGAAGGTATTGCCTATAATATACATTTGAAAGTGTTGTGGCAAAAAAATCAGAGACTCTCGATCAAGAAAAACAAATTGAGCAATTGCTTTATAAAAGATTTATTTCTTATAAGAAACAGTCAAACAGAAGAAAGCTCCCTGCTGAGTGTGACCAAGGAGGGCGTCATCTCCTCCGCTTTATATCTCTTTGCACACCCAAGGTTACAAACTAAAGACAGCTGGCATTTTCCATAAAAGGACAGCAACTGAAAAACATCTCTGTAGATCATCTTCTTTAGACACCTCGGCCCTGAGTTTGGGGCCTTTTCTGACCTATTGGGAGTCTCGCTGAGGCCCTTCTTCTGATCAGCGCTTTTTACAACCTGTTGTTTTCCCCACTAAATTGTCACGCAAGCACAGTACAAGTATCACATAAGCTTGAAAAATATGATTATTAAAAGTTTAAACGGATAGATATGAATTTTTCAGCAACAAACGTTACATGAAGGTAGTGTTTGTATGTACATATAATCAAACATGTGATTTAAAATACTCTTTAGAAAAACATTGTATAAAACGTGTTTTGGTTATGGTGCTAATGACCAGTTAACATGGAGATACATATGTTTTATCCTAAAACCTCTTACTGTTTTCATTCTTGCAGGACGCATTCAGTTTGCTGGCGTATTCAGATCCATGGAACAGCCCTGTGGGCTACCAGCTAGACTCCATCCAGAGAGAGCCTGTCTGCTCAACACTCAACAGTGCAATATTAGGTAGGTATCACATTTGTTCTCAGACTTTTCAGGCAAAAGTACCACCTTTGATCAAATCAGAGCTAGGGTTGGGCGATGTTGACCAATTTGGCATCGTACGATGTATAATGTGAAACATCGTGATGGATGATGATATCGTCGTCGTAGGTGGCGGTTGGGGGGTGTTTAGTTGTAACTAAAACACCAAGCCCCGCCCCACGACTGACAAAAATAACAGTGTTCGCGTGAGCAGGCGAGAGAGGATCGCGCGCGGATGACATATCGAACAACTGGCAAAACAACTGAATTTTCAGCATCATTATTCCAGTCTTCTGTGTCACGTGATCCTTAAGAAATCATTCTAATTTGGTGCTAAATAAATATTTATCATCACACTATGAAACAAAAACAATAAAAGCCATTACAAACGAGGCGTTTGATGCATCCAGTTGGGACATAATTACTGATTATCATGACTTGGAACTGTCTTTTTACAAGTTGCACTTAATGTTACATTTTCTCTCATGCAGAGACTCATAACCTGCCAAAGCAGCCTCCCTTGGCGCTCGCCGTCGGCCAGGCAGCTCAGTGTCTGTCCCTCATGGCTCGCACAGGCAGCGGATCCTGCGCCTTCGCATCAGTGGATGATTACCTGCACTAACCCCTGGAGAGTCATCCCTTTAAATGACCTCGTGAAAGAGGCCCACATCATCCCAGTCCATCCCAGACTCCCAAAAAAAAAAAAAAAAAACTGGGGCCAGCTTTGAAACCAAGGCCTGATAAACTGAGCCTCCACATGGCCAGACCCATCCTGACTCTCTGACCAGACTGGATCCTCTTCACCCGGGCCTAAACCGGGCCTAAAGACACATTAGGAAGAGGGCTTCTTAAAAGTCAGACAAAAATCCCTGATCATTATGGTCTTTATTATTATTTTTTTTCTTCCTTTTGTCTTTTTTTTTTATTTTGGGGAGGGGAGGAGGTGTTGGGTGGGGGGTGCAGCAGGCTCTGATTGTTTGTTTCCTAATTTACAAGGCATGAGGAAAATTATTATGACATAATTAATGTTATTATCAGTAAACTTACATATAAGATATATTTGTTCTTGGTTGAAAGCTGGCAGAGTGAGCGAGACCGAATAACTATGGTCCCACCGCGGCAACACCCTGCTATTTTCAGGTCTCGGCTTGTGTACTTTACCATTAAAAAAAAAGAAAAAAAAAAATATTGAAATTATATTAACACGAGGAGTGGAACATTTAGTTATCTTACCGTTAAAAAAAATTAAAACCCAGAAAACTTAACACTGCTGGAGTCATCCTTAGTGGTGGTATTTAGTCTAGAGCGTTAGTCTGAGCTGTATGAGTTATGCCCTTTTTTTTTGTGCAAGCGCACCCTCCCTCTGCCAACTGCACAGCAGGATTGATGCAATGTTCGGACACTTTGATTTGTAACTGTATTGATGTTTATGGTCTTTTCATCCACCCCATCTCTTACTGCATCTTTTAAAAAGCCCATATTCAGGCATTCTCTCATCATCGTTGCCTGCACTGTGTTTTTGTGCAGTATGGATGTGTGACAAGAACATGGTGAAATTAAGGTCATATCCAGTCCCGGAGAGGCAAGCCTGCTCCATTGTTTTTTCTCCTCTTGTTTACCAGTCAATCCCTCGGATCATCAGTACTTTTAAAACAAGGAGAATGGTACAGTATTGTCATCAACACTGTCTTATCATTTTCAGTAATAAAACTTAAATACCCAGTTGAACGATAGCCGTCTGTTTTGACACACAATGTTTTTAAATGTTGCCCAAGTATGTGATTACACGTTTTAAAAAGCCAAACTAAATGTGTCTTGTCACATTTAAAGGAATAGTGAAAATTGTGTTCTTATTTACTATAACACGTGAGGCATTCGGTACAATTATGAAGGTATGTTTTGTTATAGCTGAGAGGTTTCTGTCTCTCCACTTGAGGTAACCAAAACTTAAAAGATCTAGAAAGATTATAAATGCATTGTGAAACAATGAATTAAAGTTTAATTATGGTTTTGTGAAGACGTTTAGGCTTTTATTTGCATCTAAAATGATGTAAATATGTAAAAACACACATCATATAGCATATCCCATATAGTTATTATGGAAGCTTGTATGTGTGTATATTGGTGAATTAAAGCCTAAATTAAACGCATATCTTTACAAGACTAAACTGCTTGATTTATATTGAATTTTTATGATTCCTTAATTTATGTGGATCGTAAAAGTTGTGATTACGTTTTAATGGATGGATGGAAACCTTTATTTAAAATATTTGTGTTTCACAGACTAAGCAAAGCATTAAGGTTTGACAATAAGAGTAAATTAAAGACTTTATTTTTGGGTGAACTGCCCTTTTAGCTTCCTTGTAAAATACTATAACTTAGTCCTCAAAGTAATTTAGTTTCATAAAGTCAATCTTGTGTACAAACTGACACATGAATTGTTAATCTTTAGATAAGGTTTACATTTATTGATGTGTAAGAGTAAAATATTCACACTTAGAGGTTTACATTCAGCTTCTTTCACTAGTAAAGAAAGTTCAGATTTTTGTTTATTTTGTACATAACATAAAGGGATGGACATTTCCTTTGAGATAAAAAAAAAAATGGATTAAATGCCGCTTTTTTTTTCTTTTTCTGTTTTTTTAATGATCCACATGGTCAGAAAAATGCATGATGATGAAGGCCGCCTCCAGGTGTGAAACTCATAATACAGCAGTCCTTTCTCCTGATTTATCTCATAAACAAATCAGTTTATTTTTGTGTGCAACTTCTTTTTGTTGAACCTTGCTTTTCGGGAAGCACCTATAAAATGAATAAAGACAGCTCAGTCTGTTGCTTTACAAAGCACAATGTCCAGGACATAATACACTTATCTCACTACTCACACAATTTTTGATTTCCAAAGTCTACACCTGGACCTTGGCTCGCACCATTTTTCTTTTTGAGGGACAGAAGCTTTGCATCTGAAGGTAAATATACACAAGTGTTTTAAATGTCCAGTTGGTCTCCACAATCTGCTAAAAAGAAAGATCTGAACGGCACAACTCAACTTACTGGTGGTTCTTCTAACTCCTGATCCATAAAGACGGGACTGAATGAAGTCCATGGCCTTTTGTTGCAGCAATTTTTCAGCAGATTCATCTTTTATTCTCGTTACTGTGTAGCTCTCTGGTAAACTGAATGCAGAAACATTCTCCATATGTACATGTGGAACCCTTTTAGTAAAATAAACGTAAAAAATATTTTTTTTTTACCTTTTTGAAATTTTCTTAGGTGCGTTCCTTGTCGTCTTATCTACAAAAGAGTTGTTTGTCATTCAATACTGACCAATAGGAAAGATACTATATCAGATACTATATCAAGGGATTTAGTTGTTACCTTTGTTGTTGTCAGTGGGCTTTGGTAATACCCTGATACCTTTATTGTCTGATGGACCTGGTTGTCTAAAACGAAAGAATAATCTATTAGTATTAAGTTTCCAAAATGATTTAAGGAATCAAATGGTTTCCGTTTAGATGGCGATCTTACGTTTCTTTACTAAATTCCTCTAGGAGCTCTTGAGGAAGTATTTTTTTCTTCTGAAAAACACACAGATAACAAACATATCATGATATATTTCACATGATTTACTGTGAGTTATGGTTCTTTGCAGTAATAATGTAGACATCCACAGTATTCACCGCCCTGTACCTTTTGTTCTTGAAACAGCTGTTGTCTCTTTTTTCGCTTCTCCTTTAATATGCTCTTTTCTCTGAAAACAAAGTAAATAACAAAACCGTTTACCCCACATACGCTCATGGTCTCGGTGTCTAAGACCGTGGACTCACTCACTCACAGACCTTTTGGCTGCTTCCAGCGCATCTTTGACGCTTTTCAGAGCAGCGCTTTTGGAGGAATCAAAGGAGACCTCCTCTGGGACCTCATCATCGCTGGATTCAATCTGAACCTCTGTCAATTCAGACATTTTTCAGTCTCTTTAAACGGACTCGACCAGATTTTAATCCACACGTTGAACGGGACTCGACATATTAAAAAGTCAACAACACTAAACGCGCATTAAAGACAGGCCGACTAAAGTCAAAGGTGTTGGCAGCAATAGACGCTGCCACCTGGTGGTCTGGATGTATATCGGCTCGATGCAAATGGCGGAGTTTATAATAATAACGGCACATACGCCTGATACTGACCATATAAAGATGTCCGTACTGTCAGATTTGTTTGTAACACATTCTTTCAATGCTCAGATATAAGATGTTATCGTTCCAGATTAAGAGCCAAACACTAAATAGCACATGTTGTCGTTGTAGTTACCAGTATATTATCAGCTATTACTGATCGTGTGTGTCATTATTATGGTAAAATCCTTTAGTTCTTTATAAGAAAACTGTAAATAATACATGCCAATATTATACATTCATAATGATACAGTACATTAATAATACGTTTATTATTATTATTATTATTATTGTTGTTGTATTAATAATTAAAAATGCGCATTATTCTCATGGTGAAATGTTAGCTTCGTTGCAACAGCAACAATTACATTTTAAAAAATAAGTTTTTTTCTATTTTAATTATTAATAAATTATATAATATTATTATGAATACGTGTTGATCAAAAAGTAATTTTAATATTTTTTCAGCTAGTGAAAAATAATTAAACAGGTTTGTCGTTCGATGGATGTAAGTGACCAATCAGTGATTCCGACGTGTTTCTGACATGGATGCTGCCGTGTTTTGTTGTCGCACTTGAGCGCAGTCACTTTCTGGGAAACCCTCTCGTTCACTGACAGGCCTTGGATGTTCATACGAATACTTAAATCTCATTTAATTATAACTGTACACCCGCAGACATGTCAGGCTTTGTTTTTGCGCTGGTAATCTCATTATCCGCGATGGTGCCGTGTCTGGGCTCTCCTCCGCAGCCCTGTCTGGCGCCGTTACAGTGGGAGGGTCGCACCGTCGAGTACGATCACGGCACGGGACGAAACACACGGGCAGCGGTCTCCTATGATGCGCAGAACCAGCGAATTAGGGTACTGGAGCAGAAGACGGGACACACACCATGTAAGAAGTACGAATTCATCAAATGCTACGAAATTGATTTTAATTTTTAATATGCGCTCGTATCACTTCAACAATTTTGTCTGATTTACTAACTATCTAAACATTTTAAGTCCATAAAGAAGCAAAACGAGAATGTATCAAATAAAAAAGTACTATTACTATCATAAGCATTAATATATGGCTATAATTATTAATAGGCTAATTGTAAATTTAGCCTATTAATGTCATTTAGCCTAACAAAATCTAAATAACGAATAATAATTTTATTTAATAAATTTAGGCTTCTTACAATATATATTTAAAATAATGTAAGATATAAATCTTCTCTAAATTATCTCTAGCTTGACTTAAATTAAGTAATAAATCCAACAATTGAGTAAAAAAAAAAGACTAAATGTAAATAATATGATGCATTTAGGTTAGTTTTGATTCCAAAAACAAGACAATTAATTTTTCATCTCAAGTAAATGTATCTTGATTTAATGTTCAGATTTGTGTATTGGAAAACCAGACAACAATACTAGTTATTTATGTATTATTATTAGTAGTAGTAGTATAAGAAATTTTAAGTTTATTTTGGTTGGTATAAAAGACGCCTGCTTGAGCTGTTGTTCACCAATGTGATGCAAATGATCAACTATTGTCAAAATCCGAAACACAGCTGAATCACTGATTTGAATTGTATTTTTAAAACGCCTGAAATTAGCTCGCATTAAAAGTAATTTAAGTTGTGCAACTGTCTTCGAGGTTCTTTGAGTACATCTACTTGTTCAAGAGTGGAGTGCTTTTCCAAATTGAGGAGATTACTAAGCAGTGTGCAAAGATCGCTCTGACGGAGGCCTGGGACCCATATGATATTCCCCTGAACTCCACATACGAGGACCAGTACTTCATTGGAGGACCTGGAGACATGATCGAGGTCCAAGAATGGTCTGATCGGAAACCAGCTCGCAAAAGTATGTTTATTATGAGTATACCACGCTGTCCTGATTTGCATGGTCTAAGCTTTGCACTTTTTTCTGCCTTTTCCAGATGAAGCTTGGGTTGGTGTGTATACCCTGAAGGACTGTTATCCTGTACAGGAAACATACACTAAAAACAGTAGCGTGACCACGTCTACTCGCTTCTTTGACCTTCAGCTGGGCATTAGTGACCCTGGGGTGTTCGAGCCACCCAGCACCTGCCAATCAGCTCTGACTGAGAAGATGACATCTGACTGCTGAACATGCACAATATACAGTACATTAACCACAACAAATAAACGGCTTCTAGATAAATGATATTAGACTATCAAAACGCACTTGAAATGAGCGCAGGTACTGTTAAATATAATCCACTTTGAAATGATCAAAGAACGGCAGTTCAATAATTCTTGTTGATTGACGGTGTGTGAACTGTGCCCCATATTACTGATTACGCCAGAATTTTGGCAAATTACAAGTGTGTGTTGTTCTGATTGAGGATGGCACTTTTGGCATTTTTGCTTGACAGTTAATATTCTGTTTGTTATTGTTTTAATATGATTTACAAGTGCGGATGCTTACAGTTTATTTTCAAATGTTGTTAAAGAAACCTCTGGAATTTTGATTTCAATAAAATCGTTTACCTCACTGTTGAGCAAATTCATTTAACAATATCATAAGACAAGGTTTTGCATAGATGCAAGAGATGAAAGCATGGGTTTTCTGCTCGAGTCTGTCGAAGTGTGAAATCAAGATATGGCTATCTGCCTTGATAATTAACATTACAAAAGGACATGAGCTAACATAATGTTATCAAATGATAGACGCTTGATTAACTTACAAGAATGCAGTGACTGTAAAACTAAAAGGTCTATTAAAGACATTAGCATTTCGCAGAAGGAATAACGAAACGATCACTTATCATCGATAACGTAGGCTATATTGTTCAGAATGAATAATGTGGACACTCATTTGTCAAAAGTTCATTCTTAACTCTATAATTAGTTTGTATGCTAGCTGGTTGTTAGCTGTTGTCTTTCATATTCGATGGATTTTAACTTTAAGGCAACTGTATAAAAAAGCATAATTAAATTATATTCTAATAGGTCTGATATTGTTAGGTATACATTTAGTGGATGGGAGCTGCATATAACGAATTAATTACAGTGGAGCACTGCCTAGGTTTCGCTCAGCTCCTAATTGTACTACATATCCCAGAATTCCCTTTCCAAAACAACACACGCTATTTCCTGTATGACTGAAACGAAAGTCATCAGATGGTGCGGAATTATTAGCGACAGGTAGATCCTCACTGCTTTATCAGTTGATTTTAAAACGAGGCGTACTTTTATAGGATAGCACCTCAAGGTAAGCGACATGATCAATAGCTCACATCAATGTTGATAAACAGATGCTAATATGATGCTGTAAGAAATGAACGTCTGTCCAGTTCTGTCACTAGACTCGGATCTAACCAGATAGGTTGTTTTCACAGAGATTGTGAGTTGTAATATTTTTATTTAGCATGTTACCATTTTACAGACATTTGAGACGTGTAACCGTTAATTATGACACTGTTTCAAATTTGGAGAAAACCGCGCTGCTTTTCCTCTTGTAACGTACTGCTGTATTACCATCGTGCTAATAAATAGCATAAAAACTGCTTTGCCTGAACTCTAAAATAACACCTTCGGAACGTAAACACAGGCTAACATATACATGTGTTGTATATCTCCATTTTCCGTATTATAAAAGGAACTAGGCCCAGTTTGTAGTTGAGGCAGCAATAAAGTCAAATTTCCCATATAAGTTACTAATTATAGTGTCAATAAGAGTAATCTGACGTGGTATGAAGCACAGCTTGAATTAGTTCACTTCCCATGCATATGTCTGTTTAGAGCAAGCAAATATCCTGTCTAGTATAGCTAGGTCTGTCTTACTTGGCGAATATGCAAACGATGCGGTCCACAAGGCATGAGAATTCCTGTGCTCGTGGTTTTTGGTAAATTACGTCAGTAAGAGGAACTTGTCCCAATAACCAAACATACAGTTACTGTTCTCTTAAACTCTTGGCAAAAATTTTTTAAGTGTTTTTTGGGGTACTTCCTGCTAATGTTCCTGATAAGACTTGCTCGACTACATTTCCATGCCTAGTTACTATTCACTGAGCACAGCAGTCCCTGCAGTTGTGATTAGAAATGACGTATGGCAAGCTTTGTTTATTTTAACTGGATTAGTACATTTAGCTGTGACTGACGTGTAATTGATGTTTGTAATTCTCAAGTGTCGTGATGTAGAACAAGTTGTCTATTCATCATAATTTAACAGTATGCTGCTTTAGGAAAGGACGTGAAAAGGATATATATGAACACAAAATATTAATTAGAGTTTCATTTATTAATCAAAGTGTGGCAGAACATAAAGGTTTCCTCAGTTAAGTGGTCAGTTGCGCATTGTTGTCATGGTTCTTACTCTACATATTTTCTAGCGTTATGCCTCGTTTGACCAATCACAATCAAGTATCCCAAAGAGACGTGTCCGCCTACTTTTTGTTCACGTTGCCTTGGTTCTAATGTATTTTTGAAATAAATAGGTCTGTTAAAGTGTTACAACCCATGAACCAAACCATCCAACTATGAGAATTACACCATTAAAAAAAATCGTGGAAGCAAAAAGTAGACAGACAACATTGTCTCATTAACAGCTTTAATGACGATAAGAACTACAATCCCACTAACCTTTGCAAATGACACAATAGAATTAAAACAAAAGATGAATATAAAAATATTGATTTAAAGATGTTAATTTGTGTGTATGACAGCATTAAAAAAATATTTCCAAATAAATATACATATTTGTATTTGTACTTTGATTCTCTGATTGGTGGACTTTTCTCAAGAATCATGGGTAATGTAGTTTTTCACAAGGAATTGTGCTGTTTGACAAACTTATTTAAAAATAAGTTAAAATAATACAGACTGGTGGTTTCAACAAAAGCATATACCTTCAGTAAACAGTATTGTTGCTCTGTATGTGTGCCGTTTTTATTATTATTGTTAAACTTCAAAAAATCTAATTCTCTTTGGATAAAATGAATGTGCTTTTTTTTATATATATCCGGAACCCAAGCTTGCAGCATTGGTTTTAATATTTTCTCACTTCTTTCTTTGTGTGACTAGGTGTGTGTTTTCTAAATATATCTACTTTTACATGATGCTTAGTGGGTTTTTAGATTGAAAGACGTCACAAAGTCCTGATCAAATGACTGTAATAACTATAAACCTTTGCTCGCTGTGCGAAATGCCTCCACTTTGTGTGTGATTTCAGAACTAGGCATGACCACAGAGTCTGACTCTCCAGAAAAGTGAGTGTGAATGGAGTGAACGAGTCATGGACAGCCAATGCAGCAGCAGTGTGGGTTCACGGGCCACTATAGGGGGTGTGGTCAACATTAACTCAACACCCATTTCTGCCCGTATCGAGTCCTATGAAGGAGGAGAGAAGAAGTGCATCTCTGATGTCCGAAGAACCTTTTGCTTGTTCGTGACATTTGACCTTTTGTTCGTCACCTTGCTATGGATCATTGAGCTCAATGTACGTTATCCTAATATAGTTTCACTAGATATTATTAATAATGTGAAGGTCTTAGCATCTTTAAATATATGGGGGGGGAAGCACCATTGTATTACTGATTCAGTTGCACTGGGTTTTGTCTAATAAGCATTTCATTTGTTTATCTTTATCCAGGTCAATGGAGGTATACAGGAGCAGCTGAAAAAAGAGGTGTTGGAGTATGATTACCACAAATCTTTTTTTGACATATTTGTAAGTACCTGCTTGTACAGTACCCTCTATTCCTGAAATATTAGCTTACTATTTAAGAAGCGTTTCCGATTAAATATTTTAGGTCAGATGGGTTTGGCTGAAAAAACAAATCTGGGAATAACCTACTGCAATACATGTGTGCACAACAGGACCTGCTCTTTTGGATGCATTACATTTGGTGCTTTAGCAGGGAGATCACCAGCATTTAAAGCACTGGTCTCAAACTCAATTCCTGGAGGGCCACAGCTCTGCACAGTTTAGCTCCAACCATAATCAAACACACCTGATTCAGCTAATCAAGGTTTTCAGGATCACTAGGAACTTACAAGCAGGTGTGATTTGGAGCTAAAATCTGCAGAGCTGTGGCCCTCCAGGAATTGTGTTTGAGACCACTGATTTAAAGGAACCGTATGTAGGATTGACACCGAGTGGTTGAACTAGGTATTGCAGTCCAAATTCAAAATACTGGAGAGGGGTGTTTCACCCGGCCCCTGCTTCTCAGACTTGACGCACACTCAGGTTGCCATGATTGACGACACCAACGGGAACAAACGCACATGACAATGAATGCCAAGCAGGCAACCTGGATGCCGAAACACCACCGACTTCGTGATGTTTTCTTAATGCCTGTTGAACATAACAGAGATATTTTATGATTATTACACTGAATTTCTTACATACGGTTCCTTTAAAGGTGTCAATTCTAATGAAACCTCTTGTGGGCCTGTTCCCTTTTTCAATAATCTTCTCAGTTAACACATGACCTCACTTACGCTCTTAGAAACCACATAGTTTCTGTCCAGGAAATCATATGCCTGCTTTCACAGACAGGGCTCAGATTAGGTCTTTGTGTTGTTGTTGTTGTTTTTTTTAAACATTCCCTGGAAATAATTTTTATTTTAGCAGCATCTTCATACAAATCAACAGCACTAACATATTGTTCACCCAAAAATGCAAATTCCGTCATTAATTACTTGTTATTCTTTGAATTACATTAATTCCGCACGTCATTCTAAACCAGTAAGAGCTTTGATCATCTTCAGAACAAAGAAGGAATCGAAAGCCTTACTATTTAACCCTTCTGTCTAGGGCAGGGCTGTCCAAACTTGTGTCCTGCAGAGATTCACTCCAACTTACCTTAACACACCAGCATGGATGTTTCTAACATGCTTAGGAAGCGCTTGATTAGCTGCTTCAGCTGTGTTTAATTAGGGTTGGAGCTAAACTCTGCAGGACAGCCCTGAGCTAGGGGTTGCACACATATAGGCCCGGTTTCACAGACAGGGCTTAGCTTAAACCAAAATTAGGCCATAGTTCAATTAGGACATTTAAGTCATTTTTATAAACATGCCTTGGAAAAAAAGATTACTTGTATGCATCATAAAACAAAACAAAGGCTCCGACATGTTTTAAAATCAGTCAGTGCGAGTTCCTTTCATTTAAAACAGCTCAGAATTACTTTTTAGTCTAGGATTAGGCTTAAGCCTCGCCTGTGAAACCGGGGGTCAAAGGGGTTTATTAAATGAGTGTTTAAAAACTTATTTTGAATGGTTTAAATCTGAGAGTTCCTGCCTTACTGATGCTAGATGAAACAAAAAAAAACAATGTTCTTCTTGTTTCCTTTTTTTTTTTTTCAGGGCAAATTTGTATTTGGGAAATAAGGCTGTAGACTTTGCCCTGTAAGCTTCTGCGTGGCCTAGATTTATGTTAATACACAGTGATGCCATTTTTTAAATGCTACCTCACCGCATTTTTTAAACTGAAGTTTTAATGTAGCAAAAGTTTAAGAAATGTTGATAAACCAGTCCTGGGAGGAAGTGTGCTATATACACTACCATACGCAGGTTGGTTACCAAAGCTGCAAAAATACAGTAATAGGCCTATTGGAAACAGTGCAATATTGTATTCTTTGATGAATATAAAGCTACAAACAGTAGATCAGTACATGTAACAGTATGTAACATTATAAATGTCTGTACTGTCACCTTTGATAAGTTTAATGTATAAACTGTGCATGTTGTACATATGGAAGCAGAATATAATGTGTGTTTCTGTCCTCAGATCTTGGCTGTGTTCCGCTTCGCCGCCTTGATTCTGGCCTATGCAGTGTGTAAGCTGCGCCATTGGTGGGCCATTGCGGTAAGCGGCTTTCTCCTTCCTCCACCAGAGGGCGCTGCTGCTTTACTCATCAGTGACACGCTGTGTAGAGTTTAACACGTGTTACTTATTTAAAACAATTCGACTGATTTCCGCTTAAACGTACATTATTAATATAATGATTATTAGATCTCTACATGTCTTCTTTACAGATAACTACAGCAATCACTACTGGTTTCTTAATAGTGAAAGTAGTTGTATCAAAGGTATGATATGTTTATCGTTCAACTTTTCTTTTTCAATTTGAGATTTATACACTTTTAACATTAAACAAAATGTCCAGCTTCTGTCACAGGGAGCATTTGGGTATTTGTTACCCATTGCCTCCTTCATTCTGGCATGGATTGAGACGTGGCTGCTGGATTTTAAAGTCCTGCCCCAGGAGGCCGGGGATGAAATCAGTGAGAATTGAATCTCTTATTATTAATTATGGTCAGTGAACATAGTTATAACTTATGGTAGCTAACATGTGTGTCCTGTGTGGTAGGGTATCTTTCAGTGCAGACTGCGCTCGATCGAGAACCTCTTCTACACCCAGGGCCCGCTCCAGACGGCCAGTTCTACTCTCCTCCTGAGTCCATGGCAGGTAATAACTCACTAACTGTTCAGTGCTAGCTGGATCTCAGGGCCACGTGTTTTTCTGGTTCTGTCGAATAAAAAAAAGATTAGTGACAACTTTGTAACGTTTTGTGGATGTTTGTGGATTGCAACATTTTTTTTTCTAGTTATATATATATATATATATAATTATTATTTTTTTTTTTTGTAGTCATAGTTTATTTATCACGTGTCACGGTTACAAGCGTGAGATAAAGTACAAACTCACTACGTTTATGCAACATTAACAGACTGTATTTTCCTGGAAAAGCCACTGTCAGAGCTCAGGTGCACTGCGGTGAGCGCTAGAGATATTCAAGGAAAACTGTATTTAGAGGTGCTGCAGCTGTATTGAAATGCCTCGGGAAAATAAACCATTTCCTATTAAGAAATTGTACATGTACCCCACTATGATTTTTTTTATATCTAAAACATGCTAAATTGGTTATTTAGATGATAAATATCATATATTAAGCTGGGTGTCAACCTTTTTGAGACAATCACCATAATTATAATAATCATATCTAAGAAAAACATGATATTAATAATTTAATATAATAAATGGTTGCTAGTGTAAAGCTAGACTACATAGTTAGGGGATCCCCTTTACTTTTTAAAATAGTTTTGATTCTTGTATTTTGACCAAACATTTTGATAACAGTATATTTATTGTTCAAAGATTTTTTTTTTTTCATTTATCACAAGTAAAACAGGATAGTAGAAACTTTGCTATTTATTTTGATGTTATTCAAAACTGTTCCCAACATATTACTTTAGCTAAAGTATTTGTATGAATACTTTGTGCCTTTTGCGTGATGCTGGTGATTTTTGGCCCCACCTTGCCTCATACATTTCTAAGATTTTTAAACAAAACAAACCATATTTATGATTTATATTCACACAAAATCTATTGCCTCATCGATTTTCAATAAATACATTAAAACTTGTTTTTTTTCTGCAATCATACACTGTGGGAGTTTGCTACATATGCGTATATACAAACACTCTCAGAAGTAAAGGTACAAAAGCTGTCACTGGGGTGGTACCTTTTCAAATGGGACACTTTTGTATCTATTATGTTCAAATATGTACACTTTAAGTACTAATATGCACCTTAAAGGTACTAAAATGGACACTTTAGGTACAAACATGTTTTCTTCTCACACTGCATATGCCGGAAACAAAATTTGCGAAACGCAGCCAAGAGCTGAGTGGAAAAACATTCATATGCTAATATTATCTTTTGCTCCACTGTGATTTTAATATGTACAGTAACACATGTTACAATTGGTTATTTGGATGATAAATATCATACGTGACTCTGTCTGTGAAAACCCTCCTAAAGTATTTTTTAAACTTAATTTACTGTTTTCTACATGAAATCATTCTTTATAAGCTAAAGAACATTGTGTGAAAATGTAACGGTGATATCTTTAATACTGAATGAATACGGCCATGTCAAAGATTGAAAATATACTGAAATTAATGGTTGAAATCGGCCTTTGGAGCTTGTTATCTCCAAATGAGATTTTGAGACTTTAGGAGTGTTTTTACAGACAGGGTCACATATATATTAAGCTGGGTGTTAACCTTAGAGATAATCACAATGTTTATAATAAAACCATCATATTTAAAAAACATAATAAAATAGTATTTATTGTTGCTAGTGTAAAGCTACATTAGATTGTTAGGAGATCCTCTTTAGTGTTTTTGGAATCATTACTTTTTCACATAGTTCTTCTGTGTTAGAATTCTTGAATTTTGAAAATGACCATTTTAATAACAGTATATTTATTGTACAAAAATAAATTATTTCATTTATCATAAGTAACAGAAAATAGTACAAACTTTTCTATTAATTTTTATATGTATTTGTATGAATACTTTGCCTTTTGCGTGATGCTGGTGATTTTTTTTTTTTTTTTTTTTTAACCGCTTTTGGCCCACCTTGCCTCATACATTTCCAAGATTTTTAAACACAAAAACAAACCACTTTTATAATTTATATTCAACCAAAATCTATTGCTTCAACAACAACGTTAGACCTTTATTCTTCTGCAGTCATACACTGTGGGAGTAGTACAAAGCACAAAGGTTTGCATTTACTTAATTATTTTAGGGTTCTTGTTTGATTTTGTTTGTAAGAGTATGTCTTTACTGCGACTTTGATCAGTTTAATGCATCCTCGCTAAATAAAAGGAAATTGACTTTTTAAAAATGTTTTACCCCAAACTGTGAACATTTGTGATATGTATATATATATATATATATATATATATATTATATAAAGAGATGAAAATTACCTACAGGTTACGTGCACATGTCTGACAGTGTTGTAAATTGCTCTGCTGCTACTGACACTATTGATGAATCTGTCGTAATCACCTTAGGGGTCGCGATCAAATGTCATGGCTTTTGAATTTGCATGTTTGTCTGTTTTTTAAATGTAACTATTAACAACTATTTTTTTAATCTTTTGTTAGTTATAGATAAAATATGTTATTTATAATAGTTTTAAAAAATTATTTGATTTCTTGGAAATCCCCCCCCTCAATGTCTCTCGACCCCCACTTTGGGAACCACTGCCTTTACATACATTACTGCCATTGTTTGGTCTTAAAATGCTCCCAGGTAATGCTTTTTTGTAAGACATGCTTCTAAAAGCTACTTAAATGTCCTAAATAAACAAAGACCTAGTCCTGGCTTAATCTAATATCTGTCTGGGAAACCGGCCCAAAGTGTCCATTTTAGTACCTTAAAGTGTCCATATTATACTTAAGAGGTACACTTTAGGTACAAACATGTTTTCTTCTCACACCGCATGTCCCGGAAACAAAGCTGTAAAACACAGCCAAGCGCTGAGTAGAAAAACATTCATATGCTAGTATTATCTTTTATCTATGCGGCATATATACACTGTTCACAGTTGGGGGTAAAACATTTTTAAAAAGTCAATTTCCTTTTATTTAGCGAGGATGCATTAAACTGATCAAAGTGACAGTAAAGACATACTCTTACAAACAAAATCAAACAAGAATCCTAAAAAAAATGAGATCTTCAGATTTGCTCACTTGTTTCTATTTTGAGTGCCTGCTTTAGTTTAGTTTGGGTTTAGTTCAGGGATCAGTTCTTGATAACTGAATCAGCCGTGTCCGTTCCATCGTGGGCAACTAAACTCTTTCTGACGTTGCTGCAGCATGCGACCCTTTCGAGTTTTAGGCTTTCACGTTAAATGATTGCACACCATGTGCCTTCATGTGCTCCAGATTTTTTCCACCTGAAAAAAAACAGCTTTTCTGTACTGATTATATTCAGTCAGATGTTGTTTATCTTAGTAAACAGAGCAAGTGAATAAAAACAGCCATGTTCTGCTAATCATACTAAATATGAGTTTTGCTTCCGTAGACTCTGATGAAGACCTTGACGATAAACATGATCTTGAGAAGCCCATCGTCTAGCAGGTATCAATATTAACAGTTATCTTTTTTACTTTCTCAGTTGATATAATCTAAATGCATTATTTTGTTTTTTTCTTAGGAGCTCAGTTAAAACTCTGACTTTCAGAGTACAACAGCCTCTTCCAGCTCTGCTCGACCTCGGGCCATGTATCTTAACATGGGTTTTTGTACATGGGTGACCAGATCTAGACCGTCACTCTGCCTTAAATCCACCGTTGCCATGATCAGAGTTATGTTTATCTGTCTCTCTGTGCCCCCAGAAGCTCTAAGTGCAATCTTTTTTTTTTTTTTTTTCAGTTTTTTTTTTGGTGTCTTAAACAAAAACCTATAGTTTATGCAGTACCGCAACTGAAATATGAAGGATATTAACGTGTATTTTAATCATCAAACGATATCAGTGTTGAACACGACATTAATGGCACTCTTCAGATGCTTCCGTATGCCTGTTCATATTGTTATGCCTCTGATCTCACACGCATCACTGGAGCTGACCTAAATGTGAAAAGCAGTATAGTCTCAGGTCTGCACTGCCACTCATAAGTGTGTGAAAATGCCAAGTTTTTCTGGTCTGCTTTCTTTTTTTAATGCTTTTTCTACCAGTCTGAAAGTTTTTGTAATGAACAGAGATGTCTTGATTTACTTGCAAAGTAAAAGACTTGCCTAGTTTTGCATGTAACGAATTACATGACGTAATACATGACTTGCAATGACGCATGGATATGTAATATGTTTCTATGTTTGTTTCGGCTCCTCTTCAGTAAGCATTCTTAAATCAAGTATTCTTAAGTAAGTACAATAAATCTACTTCCTGTTGAGTTTGCTTTTGCCATGCTTACTGAATAAGGGCTTTTGCATCTGGTGCAGGTCTGGGACCTCTGGTTTCTGAATAATTTAAGAATCTCCATACATGTTTGTACCTATCACAAAGCCTCATGTATGCAGGATGATGGCGGATTATAATTCTTATTTCGTTATATGCATTAAAGCAATTAGTGTTTTTATTGAACGTGAGTCTTTGAGCCGTGCATGAGTTTTTCTGACAGCCTGAAAGCGAGGGGAGCGGAAACCCCAGCTGAGAGTCAGTTTGTGCTCTCACGGATAGTGCAACCTTCTCACCCACAAATAACAGCTTAGATCAACAAGACAGCCGCTAATAAATTATCAGCCAATCATGCTGTGGTTAAACTGATGCATGTTGTCTTTCCAGTACGCGCCTCCGCCTGTGGTGTGTACATATCCAACCACATTTTCCTACCGCAGCAGTTTCGATCACTACCGTGTTGTTTTCACATTTATGTACGATATTTTGATCTTTAAATTCATCTAATAAATGAATTTGTAGTATTTGTAGTATAGTACAATATACATATTTCAAGTAAAAAAATTAGGCAGTAATTTAGCATTAACATAATATTCAAGTTAAGTATTATTATTATTATTAATAAATAATCTTATTTTTTATGATATTATGGATTATTGTCAACCTAAATAAATATTTGTCTGTTACATACTGTATTGTAGTTTGATCTATTCATAATGTCTGGAATAATGTATAATATCTTTTTATATAATAATTTAGTTTCATTGTTGAGATCTTATATAATCATCATTTATCAAATTAGTTTAATTATTAATTTTAAATAAAAAATTGCATTTGTACAGAATTCATTTAACTACAAATGGATAACATTTTATTTTATGAGCAGATTTTATTTAAATTCTGAGAATGCAACAAAAACATTACAAAGGGGAGACAAAACGTTTTAAATTCGGTTACATTATACATTTTTGAAAATTAAAATACAGCATTGTAAAGATGCAAAAATAAATTGTGCAAAGCAGATCTACAACATACAGTATTTAAAAGACATACATTTAAGCAGTGAAAATATTGCTGCAAATATGCATCTATTCTTTACTTAGACAAAATGTGCTTTAATAATCCTTTGCTTGCTTGATAATTATTTTATGCATTAATTCTCTGAGCTTTTGTCATTGCTTTCAGCTTTTCTCTTTAATAAAAATATAGACACAACACAAAAAAATAAAGCGTTCTTCAAGAGCAGGACATCATATCCATAGATAAACAGGAACATACTTGGTATTTTCTCTGAATCTCCTGTAAAAAATTAAAAAACACAGTTAAAATCATTTATATGCTGCTTTTATTCATACTGGACACGTAACGTATCTGTGCACATTTGTAAATAAAATGTTTTCGGCATGAATGATTTGACAATGTACTTTTTTTCTTTTCTTTTTGGTCTCTAAAAGTATAGTCTCACTAAAATGTAACACTTTACATTAAAGTTCATTATTTAACATTAGTTAACATACTATATTACTATTACATACTATTACATATTATATTAGTTGAAATGAAGTAAGATTGAAAAATACCTAACAGGATTTATTAATCTTACATAATCTTCATTTCATTATACACTAATGCATTATATAAAATCACAATTTGCACTTGATAATATTAGTTCCATCCAAATGTATCTTTATCTAAATTCATATATATTTGTCTATTAATGTTTATTTAATCACCTGATATTTGGTCTTTTGTGGGCTGTGCTGTGCTGGGTGCACATGTTGGGGTCTCCTCATCTCCAGAGCCTGACGGTGTTTTACTATTTTCTAAAATAAAACATAGAAAGAATAAATAAATAGAGTGCCGAAAAATGAAATGTAAACACACACACATTTCCCTGAATGTCATACAATTTTAGTTTTGTTTATTCATATATAACAGTGTAACATTTTATTTAATTCATTGGTTTAATTATGTTTTCATACATAATAAGAATAAAAGCTCTCAGTGTCTTCAACCTGTATCAAGTGTGATAAACTTTATTTTTAAAATTTAACATAACTGTAGTAAATCAAAGTTTTTTCAAATTACCTTTCCACAATTGAAGACTTTTCGGTGCACCAGTGTTTCCCTCATGGGTTACAGTGCATTGGTACCTGCCATTTTGGGCTTCGGCTTTATCCACAATCAACATACTTGTCACAGTGACCTCTCTCTTTGTTTTTTCATTCCTCTGCTCCAAAACATTTTCCGCCGATACATCCGTCCACTGTTCTCCAACTTTTTTTTTCCATTCAAATTTCACCAAGTCAGGAAACATGTCACTAGCGTGACATAACATTGCCTGTTTGTCAGTTGTGTCTTTTTTTGACGGTAGGTATCCAGTTAACTTTGGTGCTATGAGCTTGTCCTTTCCTGATTCTTAAGAGACACACATATTGAAGCACATATTCAGTAATTAATGAGCAACTGATCAAATTACTGAGTTTTTACTTTGACAATTATATAATTATAGGCATTTTTACACTCTTTCCTACCGGTTACAACCAGCCGTGTTCCAGACCCAAATCTTTTGATCCAGCCGCCCACTCAGATTAACTCTATTACAAATACTTTTGAATAATGAAAAATCTACTGGCTTGGTATAACTGATTTAGACCACTGTTCCTGATGGTCTGCACTATTTTTAAAGGGACAGTTCACACAAATTACAAACAAATTACAACTCTGTCATGTCCCTCATGACGTTCAAAATCTATTGATTCTTTATTCTTCTGTAGAACACAAAAGATATTTCAAAGAATGTATCAACTGATTTTGTTTGTACAATGAAAGTCAGTGGGGCCCAAAACAACACCGAAACCGTTTTTATACTCACTGCATGGACAAAACTACAGTTTTCATAATATCTTCTTTTGTGTCGCACAGAAGAAAGCCATGCACGATTAGAATTATATCAGTAAATGTCAGTAAATTATGGCAGATTTTTTTTTTTGGTTGTTTTTTTGAGGGAACTATGACAAATTTTCTGTTTTTTAATACAACTAATTAAGCAGTCTGGAATTGCTATTCTATCTATTCTTCTCTTTGTCTCCAGCTCAGTTACACAATTAATTAACTGTGAAATTTAAATTTGCAATGCTTAAAAATCGGCCTAGAATACCTTAATTATATGAAATTTTACATACCTGTCACATAAAGTCTTGTACCCGAACCGAAGACTTTCTTGTATCCCACAGTCATTTGTTCTTGAACAAAAAGTTACAGCTTGCGTTGTTGATTCTTGTTGTAGAATATCCCTGTAGACTTTATAATAATTGACTAAAAAAGAAAAGAAAAAAAGAATATGAATCTTGATTTTGGTCACTGAAGTCCTAAACACTTAATTAAATTCAGATTTGAACAAATCCAGCAATAACATTCTGTGCAGTGTTATATCACACTGTTACCAGCAGAGCTACAGTAGTTTATTTACAAGTCTTCCAACATTTACTCACGGCTGCTACAACTTTCAACAAGCTGGGATTTGACCCGACTGTGGAAACAGTGATCTGTGTGGTCGGTGGGCAAGGGGACCCTCTAAACTTTTAGTAAGAATGTTAATAATGATCAGTTAATTAAAGAATGAATTTAAGGGAAGGCCTTGCATCTGCTTATCTGAGTAGCTAAATTGTGTCTATTCATTGAAGGGTACATTTGTTCAACAGCACATTTGTCCTCCATCAGTCAAACTTTTATCATTGTCCTTCTTTTCCCAAGTGCTCATGAACAGCATATCCCTTTACAGTGAATGAAATGATCATTTTTTCAGCGTTTAGCAGATGTTTCTAAATCACAAAAAACTTGTGGCTTGTGGTTTCAGAGTTAATCAGGAAGCCTGCTGGGTTTTTGTATGAGGCGTTAATATTTATAACCACTGTGCCGCCTGAGACCCAACAGGCACAGTAATAGACTGCTGAATGATGTTGTTTTAGTTCAGGTATTTTCAGAGCCAAATTTGTTTTTGATTTCCTATCTATTTTAAATGATTCAAAACCAGCATCATTGCTTGTAGATACACCTGTAATTTGTGAATATAATATTCTGCTTAAGGTTTGATCCTTTAGCTGGTACCAGTGAATGTAGTCCCTGCAGTCTGAAGGAAAATTACAGTCTATAACAATGGTCTTGTCCACGGATTTAGTCAATGAGAGTTTCTGTTGCAGCTTCGTATCTCCATCCACTGCAACAAAATAACACACTTGTCACAAAAGCAGTAGCTTGATCTGTAAATAGGATATCATGGATAATATAAATGTCAAGTTAATGTTTTAACTCGAAAATTAAAATTAAGATTGTAAAAAGAGGAGAAAACTCACCTTTACTTAAAAGGTAAATAAGAAATAAAAAACGCAACTGGATTTGAAGACTCATGATGGCAGAGAGTGTCTGGGGAGCTTCTGTCTTCATTCTGGCATGAGGGGAGGTCTATGATATCAAGTTTCCGGCCTTCACGCTAATCTGAGTTTGTTTTGTGGTTCATGATTCAGATGTGACAGATTCTACACTTGTACTTTAGTTCTAATCTATGAACGTTAATAAGATTTGCATATAAATGTGGCTTGATGTTTTGGGAAGAGGTCTCTTATGCTCAACAAGGCTGAATTTAATAAAAAAAAAAACAGTAAAATAAGTAACTTTGAAATACATACTATTTGGAACTGTCTCCTATTTGAATGTACTCATATATATATATTTTTCCCCTTATAGCAAAGATGAATTTTCAGCAAATCGCCATATTAGAATGATTTCTGAAGCATCATGGGACACTGACGACTGGAGTAGGCTAATGGATGCTGACAATTCCTTGGTTTTGCCATTCGAGGTTAAAATAGAAAACTGGTATTTTAAATAGTATATAAATAAATTAATAAATGCATTCTTTCAGGATCAGGAACATTACAAATTTACATTTTTACAAACGTTTGGCCACCAGTGAGTGTCTACGTAAATTCGTGTCCACTACCTTAAAACTCATCTTTCTTTATATGTGCAAAATCACCAGCAAGAGATGCATATTGTTCAGTGGTGGGCCGTCAGGGCCAGCAAAGCCTTCTCTGCAAAGCCTTCTCTTATTTTTCTCTTATAGCTAACATATGAGAGGCTGTTTTAGGGCTCCTGATTCATAAGTAGTAAACTGAATCTGGTGGCATTGTTTATTTCTGCGTTTGTCAGTCACAGCTTACAATGCATTCAAGTTGTACATTTTGTCATTTCATGTATTCCCTGAATCAAACCCATTGTGTTATTAGCCCCATGCTAAGCATTTATGTTTATATAAAGTTCAGGGAAGGGTTTGTGGTTTCTGATCAAAACAGGAACTCTGCAGTTTTTGTGCGAAGCTTCAGTATTTATATGTACTGTGATGACAGAGTTGTAGTCCCAGCATGCACAGTAATACACCGCCGAATGCTCTTGTTTCAGCTTTGTGATTTTCAAAGCAAAATGATTTGATGCTTTCTTTTCTGATTTGAACTCATCACCAGCATCATTCCCTTTTGTGGATCCATCATTAATGTCAGCATACAGAATTCTCTTGAGTGTTTCTCCATCTTTCTGCTGATACCAGTGGATGTAGCTCCAGCAGCGTAAACTTGATTGACAGTCTATAATGGCTATCTTGTCCACTGCTTTGGTTAGAGAGATTTTCTGTTGCAGCTCCCTGGCTCCATCCACTATAAATATATACAGTATGTGTAAGGTAAGGTAATTATAAAAAAAAAATAGGAACACTAACATTTTCAGGGTAAAAAGCATTTAAGGTAAAACAAGGCAATGATATGATAAAATGACCACACATCAAAACACTCACCTTTACATATAATGAGAATAACCAGCAAAAAGGATAACTGTAGCTGAAAACTCATAATGGCATGTACGACTAGTAGGCTTCTGACGTTTATCAGTGATAGCGGTGGAATTCATTTCTATGAGCAGCAAACAGGAAGTTGCTTTGCTGTTAAGTTTCCTGTTTCTTATGTTATTTAAAGTTTGTATTGAGGCTTACCACATAAATGTGATGCAGGTTCTATGTCTGAGTCTCTCTCTTTTAGTTACAGTACATTTTATGACAAAAGCACAGGTACTGCTCAAATGGAGTAAGCTTAGGAAAACGTTTTATTTAGATTTTATTTAAATGGAACATCAACACAAAGACTGCTTTTCTTGTTTTTTAAAAAATATATATTTTTAAGTATTTTCATCGCATATATCATTATTTGTTTTTAACCACAGATAAACGCATATTTCAGAACGACAGTGATAAGTGTTACATTATATTGTTTATTCTAACAGATGGAAGAGTCACTGCCGAATATATGAAAAATGTGATATTAAAACCTGATATGTAGAAGATATGTAGTGATGTGTAGTGGAAAAAAAAGTTGGGATGACTCACTTGGAATCGCTCCATTTATTTTATCTTTGAAGGAAATGATGTGTTTTTTGTGCGGGCCTTTAGTTTTTAGACGCACTGTGCTTCCTGAGACCCAGCATGCACAGTAATACATGGCTGAATGCTCCTTTTTCAGCTTAGTGATTTTCAAAGCAAAATGATTAGACGTTTTCTTTTCTGATTTTATGGATTCAAAACCAACATCATTTTGTGCGTATCCATCATTAATGTCAGCATACAGAATTCTCCTGAGTGTTTCTCCATCTTTCTGCTGATACCAGTGGATGTAGCTCCAGCAACTTACATGTATCTGACAGTCTATAATGGCTAACTTTTCCTCTGCTTTGGTCAGTGAGATTTTCTGTTGCAGTGCCACGGCTCCATCCACTGCAAAACAACAACGACAAAAGTCACAAATCATAGAAACTATCGACTATTAGCTTAGATGTATAATAGTGATTATTTAAAATACTAGTTTTATAATACAAAATCAGTTATAATGCTGAATAAACACTAAGAAGGGGAGAGTTCAAAATAAAATATTCACCTTTGCGTATGAACTGAATAAGCAGGAATAACGAAAGCGTCAGAGGAGCATTCATGGTGGCAGAAAAAGTCTTCTGTGTTTTCTCTGCAATGAAGGTGGATTTAATTTCAGTGAGCAACTAACAGGAAGTTGCAATGCTATTGAGTTTCCTATCCTCATCTAACTGAGTTATAGACGTTAAAGTACTTTGTGACTCATTAGTGATACAGTTTTGATACACAACCAAACATTTCTGGCTATTGGTCTAGGACGTTTCAAGTGTTGCATAATCCATAAAAACACCTGACACTCATTTATTTAGTTTGTTTGTGGCCTTTCTCCTTATACATCCAAATCAAAGAAATAAATATATACATAAAAATTGTTAGCATTGACAAGGCCTGCCTTTTTTTCTCTTAAGTTTTTCTATCATTCTATCTTTTTGGTTTTGCTTTCTGCTCTCTTATTTGTTTTATTTGCAACCAACCACATTTATTTAGTTGTTTTTCTCAGAGAGTGTCTGCCAGACAGTTGGCGGTTTATAATAGTTTGATTTTGGTACAGTTCCTTTTGTGGCACAACAGTCTCTCGTGGTTTATGTAAAAGATGTCAGAGTGCTCTCTCACTGTGGTTGCCATCCCAGCACGCACAGTAAAACACCCCATCATGTTCGTCCTTTGTTTCTTTGAGTTTTATGTCATATGAATTTCCATTTTTTTCAGAGGTGATGTCACTTGCGTCATATGTAGCAAGCCCAGAATGGCTCATGTACAGCAGTCTTTTAAATGTATCTTGATCTTTTTTATGGTACCAATGGACATAATTACCAGTGCCCAAGCCTGTTACCTCACATTTAATGGACACAGATTTTCCTTTTTGCTTCACCAAGACCTTTTGTGGTTGTTTTAAGCTTAAACTTTCCACGCCTATGACAAAATAAATAGAAAATCAGTTATTTTAATTATTCTAATTATTCATAGTTGCTTTGATAAAGTATTAATCTATTTTAATGTATTTAACTGCCTTTAAAAGTTTACTTACCATGGATCATCATGAGAACAACAGTACACAAGTTTATGAGCATTGTGTGTTTGGTTATGTGAGATGATATATGCTTTCCTGTACACTTCTTAACACTGTTTTGCAAAAATCATTACAGAAAATCGTTCAGTTACACTTTGCTGATGTCATTTCCTGAGGTGGAGCTCTAATAAATGTCTTCTGAATTATACCATTTACACAGCACTTAGGATGAAGTATTTAAAAACACTAAATTTCTACCACATCTGACTATTGTTGATATGTCGTCTGAATTCCCTTCAATTTATTATAAGATATATTGATTATAAGTCATTTATTAACTTGCATACAGCCTTAGAACTGTAAACATCCTCTTTGCAGCTCAATAGCACCATCCACTGTTTGAGATCTGCATGTTAAACAAGCAACTACTATCATAAATATAGCAGATTATTTAAAAGTGTTGCATGTAGTGGAGGTGAAAATTGGGTTTATACACATGAAAATAATTCTCAATAACTTATTAATGTACAGTATGAATGTGGTGAGTGTTCTTACTGTGGGTGTTTAAGTCCCTGTGGGTGCAGAAGTAAATGGCAGCATGAATTGGTGTTGGTTTGCTTATCATCAATAAAGCTGGGAACTGTACTGATATACAGGAGTCTCGATGGCGCTTCACCCTCTCTATTTTGGTACCAATGGATATAATCCTAAATTGCAAACCGGTCACTGTGCAGGGGAGAATTGAAGTTTTGCCCACCGCTTTGACCACAATCTGTTGACCTTGTTGCAAAGTCACTCCATAAACAGCTGCTACGATTGAATAAAGCAAAAATATATTTTTTAATTTCTTATTTTCAAACGGCACTTATCTGGCATCTCTGAGAGGAGGACAGTATAAATGTATGCAAACATCATTCATAGTGGAAAAAAGACATTTGGAGTAATGCACCGTTTTACCCTTGTGGCCACTTAAGTCAATCAAATACTGTTGCTGATGTCATTTCCTGAGGTGAAGCGTATAATATGATTTGCAGATATTTAATTTGAATGCAGCCAGAAGCTGTCTTGTTAAGTGAATTACTTATTATTTTTTTATACAGGCAATCAAACAACATTTTCACACTTTTTGAACAGATTTGAATAAATATATTCAAGTGTTTATTTATTTCTTCAAATATCATGTATTTCTTTCAAGCATGCACTAACACCTTTCTCCATTTTACAATTTTTACAAATTGGATTGAAAAAACGATTAGCCTATAAAACAGCATTTAGACGTTTTCAAGTATTGTATAATGGGTCCTTCATGTAGCCAACAAAAAGGAAATAACATAATTTAATTATAATAAAAATCAGCACACACTGTAAAAACATTTGCTGTAATTATGCAGCTGGATGCCAGTAACTTACTGTAAATGTATATTTATCAAATATATTGGCAACAGTTTGTTCGAAGATAAATGAGCATTAAACATTAATAAGTCGTTATCTTTACAGAATGAAACTATATTAAAAACAGTCTCATGCAAAGCATTCTGGGAACCAGAAATCCTCAACCAACCCTTTTCTGATATTGGTTGCCAGAAATGCTTTGCATGAGGCTGTTGTTTTATTTATTTTTTCCTGTAAAGATTTTTAAGACATTTTAATGTTTACTGTTCATTTATGTTTGAACAAACAGTTGCCGTAAATAAGATAAATGTAAATCTACAGTAAGCTACTGGCATCCATCTGCCAGTAATACTGTAATTTCTACAGGAATTTTATACAGTGTATGGCATATAAAGATGATAGCTGCACTGTTTTAACAACAGTAAAAAGCGTAGACCCGAGACAGTATCTAGTAAATTGTAGAGTTCTGCTGAGACACAATACACATTTTAAACATTTAATATTTAACATGTTTTAATCGAATATTGACAAACAGCAACATCACAATTAAAAGAAGTTGAGTGTCTCTCCTGTTGTCGTTCCAGCAACAGCTTTGAAGGTGAAAGCAGGTTTTTGTAATGATTTCCTCTCACAGCTAACACTGTGTTGTCTCCGCTCCAGTGTGCGCAGTAATACGTGCCAGCATCACTGTAATCCAGTGTTGAGATAGTCAGCGTCACTACTTCATCCACTACCGATCCAGAATATCTACTGGGGACACCGGGATCGTTTTTGGCAGTTTTCGATCCAGCTTCAAAATACATTAATCTTTGAAAAGCTTGATCTTTGAGTCTGTACCAATGGAGAGCAGTGCTCTGAAGCGTTGAGGAGTCCACTCTGCATTGCATTCGAGCAGTTCTACTCTTTGGCTTAATCATCAAGGACAAAAGATGGACAGGCTGTCCATTTAAACAATCTAAAACCATAAGAGAAACCAATAAAATGTGTTAACTCTGTATACACAGTAATCACCACCTTAATAGCAGTAACCTACAGTGTTTTACACAACAAATATTACATTGATAAAACATTAGTAAGCACTTATGACAACATAGTCAAGTAGACCAACAAAAACTGTTGTGCGAGACGAACCTCGAGAGAGAACGAGAGAGAAACTTATACATAAACACACAATCAGCATTTGAAGTGGATATACTGTATATAGGCCTATTAGAAGCTAGGCTTAACTGAAAGATGTTATATTAATAATTTATTTAATAATAACAGAGTACTAAAATCTCACCTATTAAGACTACTAACAAGCCAAACGTTATCATTCCAGACAGTGCCATGTCTACATGTGTTGTGCAGGAGTCTGAAGAGCTATGAACGACATCAGCCAATCACAAGCTGATGATAATGGCCTTGTGGTTTCCTCTTTGCTCATATCTCGTCATCATCATTATCACAAGAAGGTTTTTTACACAAGCTAAAACAGTTTGTATAATTCATAGGTGCATTCATTTAACATGTAATTTTTCAGCACAATTTAACCTTGATTAAAACCCTCTGAGTAGATGCAAAGGGCTCTTCCGCAGTGGCAGTATGGATTCAAATAATGTTAAACATGAAGATATTTTAAGTTAAATATTGTTTCAAAAATGCTCTATTTTGTAATATAAATGGTGAAATCATGCATTCACTTAATGCCAGTATCAGCCATCCTTTACGTCTTAAGTTAAATAAAGAACTTTAACAGAAAATTAGAATTTAAGTTAACTTTATTCATCAGTTTATGTACAGGATGTGAGTATATCTTCTCACTGTGGCGGCTGCTTGTGTCCCAGTAGGCGCAGAAATAAACTGCAGCGTGAGTCTCCAGAGTGTTGCTCAGTTTTAGATCATAAAGCTTTGTTTTGTCCACGGTGAAGTCATTTGCTTGTTGGTTGTTGGTATCACGAGCGACATCACCACCTTTACTGATATAGAGTAGCCTCGATGGGGCTTCACCATCTTTTATTTGGTACCAGTGGATATAGTCTGAAGAGCCCAGACCTGTCACTTTGCAGGGCAGATACACAGTTTTGCCCTTTCCCTTAACCAGAACCTTTGAACCTTGATCCAAAGTCACTCCCAGAACTGCTGCTTTGATTAAACAAAGTTCGATACAGTATAAATTCAATACATTTCAATATTTTTTAACCGTATGAATGACACTTACCTGGCATCTCTGAGAGAAGAACAATATAAATGTATAATAACATCATTTATGTAGTGATTTTTTCTGCTTGGTGTAATGCTTTCTTTCAGGTTTCATACTGCTTTTGTATGAACTGAAATGGGGTGCTGATGTCATTTCCTGAAGAAACCATTTTGCATGAGCAAAGGTTGAGAATTGAAAAATAGAAAAATAGAAAATAGTGAGTTTCTTATATTATCCCCATATATAAGATATTTGTGTTGAATATTATTATGTGAATGATGTTTAAGGTTATTTTAATTAATGGAAATTCTTAGTGAGATTAAATAAAAACTGATAGGCAACATGTTTTAAACAGGCCAGTATTAACCATGAATATGATTTCAAGAGTTCACGCTTTCCTCATAGTAAATAATAAAGCAAATTTGGCGTGCTGTCTGGGGAGCGAGAACTCTGAACTCTGAACCATAATGGATTGAACCCTAGCGTGGGCAAGTGTTCGGCGTTCGTTCGGTCTCCCGGAAAGGCGTGAATTATGTGGGAAAAAGGCGGAGAAGGGGCGGAGGTGGAGTACACAAAAGCGAGATGCGGGAGAATGAAAGCTGGGAGAATTTATAGTGAAGGGGAAATGATTCGATTGGGTGCGGATTAACGAGGGATGATTGTAACGGGCTGCCAGCCGTGCGTGATTAATTCGCTCAGCCATCCTCTCGAAATTATGTCATTTGCAAAACATTCACATATGCATGCATTAACATCCAGCATGCATTCTTTTTTTAAATTTAGTTTTGATAACAAAGAAATTTTATAAAATGTTTTCTGTAAAATGTCATAGTTTTATTATTTAAAGTTTTAGTGCCACTATATTGGATTTACTATAAGACGATATATAATAAAGTTAACCTCTTAACACTATTTAGCAAAAATCATTGCAGAACACTGTTCTGTACCCTGATGTCATTTCCTGAGGTGGAGCTCTGATAAACGTCAATGCTCTTTTAATATGTGGTTTGATTTGTTCAGCAGACAGAATTTAAAAACTTATAAAAAATATATATATATTTTTAAAAACAGATATGTTTCTACGCTTTTTTGCAGCTCAATAGCACCATCCATTGTTGGAAATCTGCATGTTGCACAAGCAAGTGTTCATATATCATAAACCTTGGAGATTATTTTGAAAGCAATTGCAGAAAAAAATTCAGCCTCCCTGTTGTGTTGCTCTTCAGGATGTGTGTTGGACTAGGTGGAAATTGGGTTTATATACACATGAAAGCCAGCTCTATAGATGCCACCTTAAGTTAATGTACAGTATGTGTGTGAATGTTCTCAGTGTGGTTGTTTGAGTCCCAGTAGGTGCAGAAGTAAAGGCCAGCGTGAATCGGTTTTGTGTTGATCAGTTTTAGGGTATAAAGCTGTGTTCTGTCCACGGTGAAGTCATTTGCTTGTTGATTGCTGGTATCATGAATAAAGCTCCCAACTGTGCTGATATACAGGAGTCTCGATGGCGCTTCACCCTCTCTTTTTTGATACCAATGGATGTAATTCCAAGATTGTAAACCGGTCACTGTGCAGGGGAGATATGAAGTTTTTTCCACTGCTTTGACCAAAATCTGTTGACTTTGTTCCAAAGTCACTCCGTAAACAGCTGCTACGATTGAAGAAAACGGTTTTTTTTGTATTTGTTAAAGAAAACATTTAAAGGTTTAATTTAAAATATACTTTACCTAAAATCTCTGAGAGGAGGACAATATATATGTATGGAAACATCATTCATCTAGCTAAGAAAGAGGTCTGGAGTAAGCCTGTTTTACTGTTGTACACACCTGAGCCTTGGAAAACATTCAAATACAGTTTGCTGATGTCATTTCCTGAGATGGAGGTTTCAGTGCTTAATATGTCTTTCCTATTCCACTTTTTAATCATCATCTTTGAATATTTACACTGAAAAAATGGCCAGGAATGTATAGCATTAAAGAATATAATCTTACAATACATTATTAGCCAGTAATTTATTTTGAAATGAACGCACAATGACTAATTTTCTTAAAAATTGCTGCTAATAAACAGCAGATTTATGCTAACATAACAGTAATTTACTGCTCTTGTTTTACTACGAATTCCCATTATAAAGTTGTCTTTAATTGTGCCAATGTTAGATGTTTGCTATAATTGTTTTGAAGTCACCATAATGTTGATTATTATTATTTGCTTAAGATCTTGGACCATGTATATTCAATTCAATTCTATTTATTTTCTTAAAGTGTAACAAATGAAAATATTTGTCAAAATGATGACAGAATAAGGTAATTACCAGACTTTAAGTTAATGAAACTGTTCATGGACATGAAGATTTCAGTAACTATCTCAGTAACCTATTTTATATTCAGCTGTGTGTGGATGGGTCTTTCACAGTAGTGAAGCAACTGCTGAGATTCGTCTATTTTAACAAAAACAACACAACAAGCAAACATTACAAAAATTAAAATGCCAACTGCTAAAAGTGAGCCAAAAGCAAGTTTAATTGCACAAATAAAACTAACAAACCAATTGGAGGAAAATGTATGGTTGTAGAAACACAGTATGCTGTTTATTTAAGACATTTCTGTGAGTGCATTTAAATACAAGAGATGTCTCAGTGTTCAGTAATTTTCAAAGTAATGCAATTATACTGTAATTGTGCCCTAAATATTTTCACGGTATTAGGTTTGGTAACATTTTGAGTTTTTTTTGTTTGATTGTTTTATTGAAATGAACATTATTAATTAATAAAAACATTATTTTCGCACGTTTTTATTAATTTATTTTTTCTTTACATATCATGTCTTGTTTTTCTTCTAAGTAAAATTATTTTAACAGCCAAAGAGACTTTTAACCCTTTGTCAACAGATCTGTACTGTTTTCATTTAACGTAAGCTATTTTTAAGTCATTATTTATAACCAAAAGCAAGACCACAATTAAATCATATCTAACGTCTCCTCCTTGCTGGTGTTGTTCCAAATAAAAGCGCTTTGAAGGTGAAAGCAGGTTTTTGTAATGATTTCCTCTCACAGCTAACACTGTGTTGTCTCCGCTCCAGAGCGCGCAGTAATACGTGCCCTCATCGCTGGGATCCGGTCTTGGGATTGTTAGTGTCAGTGTCACTGGCTCACCGTCTTTCACCGACCCAGATATTTTACCGGGAGCACTGGGGTCTTTTTTGGGTGTTTTCGCTCCAGCTTCGAAATACATTAATCTTTGGAAAGCTTGATCATTGAGTCTGTACCAGTGGAGAGCACTGGACTTAAATGTCGCTGAATCCACTTGGCATTTGATTAGAGCAACTTTAGTCTTTGTCCTAATCATCAGACGATCAGGGTGCGTAATCTGTCCATTTATACAATCTAAAAACATTACAGAAACAATGAAATGCGCTGAGTGTGTAGCCCTACAACGAAGCACTAACATTTTGCTATTACATTGATTTAGCTATGAAATGTTTTCAAGGTATCTCACAGGTTGCGTGCGCGAGACGAACAAGAGAAATACTAAAAGCAGCCTGCCGTGAAATCAGTGGAATTGAAATGCCTTTTTAAAAGTGAAAAATCTCTGAATAACAGTGAGTAATTGTGATTGAGAAATGTTAATAATTGTAACAGAATACTAATATCTCACCTATTAAAACCACTAGCAACCCAAATGTTCTGATTCCAGTCAGTGCCATGTCTACATCTGTCCTCCAGGAGTCTGAGGAGTTATGAAGGACATCAGACAGTCACGAGGTAAGGATGAGGATGGCCTTGTGGTTTCCTCTTTGCACATATCTCGTTGGTTTGTTTTTTTACACAAGCTAAAACAATCTATTATGTGTGCTGGGATTCAGCACTCATGTAACACGAGTTATTTTAAAGTGCAATTAGGTTATGATTAAAACCTTCTACAGAGCAGATATTAATGCTGGGTTCAAATACAGTAAACAGGTGAATATGTTTTGAGTAATATTCTGACCAATAACATTCAATATTGGCATTATGAAATAATTAAGTAGAAATATAATGTGTTTTTCTCAATTTGTATATATTTAATAAGTGCTATTGGTCACAAAGCTTTATTTTTTAATAAATTGTAAAATCTGTTTAGGCCTACAAGGTTAAAATAGATCAAAGTACATCTGTTGAGATGCACACTATAACATATATAGGATACATTTGACATTCCAAAATCACAAATAACAGTGTAATAAATATTTTATTCATCAGTTTATGTACAGGATGTGAGTATATCTTCTCACTGTGGTCGCTTGTGTCCCAGTAGGCGCAGAAATAAACTGCAGCGTGAGTCTCCAGAGTGTTGCTCAGTTTTAGATCATAAAGCTTTGTTTTGTCCACGGTGAAGTCATTTGCTTGTTGGTTGTTGGTATCACGAGCGACATCACCACCTTTACTGATATAGAGTAGCCTCGATGGGGCTTCACCATCTTTTATTTGGTACCAGTGGATAATATCCCCATCCTCCAAATCAGTCACTTTGCAGGGCAGATACACAGTTTTGCCTTTTGCTTTAACCAAAACTTTTGGACCTTGATCCAAATGCACACCCAGAACTGCTGCTTTAATGAAACAAAAATAAACTTCAGTACTTTTAAATCAGTTTTAATTAAGCACCATAGTACTATAAATGTTACTCACCTGGCATCTCTAAGAGGAGGACAATATAAATGTGTAAAAACATTATTTATCTGAGAAAAAAAGGTTATAGTTGGTGTAATGCTGTCTTTCAGGTTTCATACTGCTTTTGTATGTTCTTCAGAAATGGGGTGCTGATGTCATTTCCTGAAGTGTAGTTATCTTAAAAATAATTTTCAAAATATTTTTACATGAGCTGAATACCAAATTACAATTTATTTTAATTTATGTGAATTATGTCAATGCTTAAGGTTATTTTAATTAATTAATCTCTTATAGTGAGGTTGATAAAAAATGCATAGGGAAAACAAAACAGCTAGAAAAACAAACAAAAAAAACACAAATATGAAATAAATCCTTGGACAGGCTAGTATTATTAACCATGAGTATAATGTGATTACTGTGAGAATCCTTTTTTAATTAGCTTTGTTTTTTTCCAGTAGCTGTTTATAAAGTTATTTTATAAAATGTTTTCTGAATTTACGACGGTCCTACTTCTTGATTGGGCTTCGTTCATTTGGTTAAGATGATCAAGTTTCCTGTACACTTCTTTACACCGTTTTGTAAAAATCCTTTGAAAATTGTTCAGTTACACGCATCAGTTTGCTGATGTCATCAGGTGGAGCTCTGATAAATAGCAGCGGTTTTTAGCTGTATTTTTTTTTCATGTGAAACAGATGCATTTACACCTGACTGATGTATGTGATATCTGTACGTTAAACAAACCAAAAATATCACAAATAAGCTCTTCAGGGTGCATGATGGACTTTTTGGAAATAGGGTTGATGAAAAAAAAGTTCTAAGAATAGATGTCACATTTATATTCAGTAGAGTAATAACAAATGAATGTTGTCTAATGACAATATTCTTAATGTACAGTATGTATGTGAATGATCTCATTGTGGTTGTTTGAGTCCCAAGGTGCAGAAAGAAACTGCGGCATGTGTTTTTGCACATTTTTTACATTTTAATTAGCCGAAGAATTAGAGATGTTAACAGTCACAGTTTGGTATAGCAAACATTGTGTTAGGGGTAATACACTTTTGTAGCATTTAGAAAATACAAAAAGCAAAATCACAATAAATATATGTCTAATGTCTCCTCCTGGCTGCTGTTCTAAATAAAAGTGCTTTGAAGGTGAAAGCAGGTTTTTGTAATGATTTCCTCTCACAGCTAACACTGTGTTGTCTTCGCTCCAGAACGTGCAGTAATACGAGCCAGCATCTTCAGGGGCCAGTTTTGAGATAGTCAGTGCCACTTTATTACCCTTCACTGACCCAGAAAATCTACGGTCGGTATTGGGGTCTTTATTGACCTTTGACGAATCAGTCTCGATATACATTAATCGTTGGAGAGCTTCGTTTGGTGGAGCTCTGTACACATGGAGAACGCTGGTTGATGACTGCACAGTGAATGTGATTCGAGCAGCTCTACCACTTGGCTTCATTATCACGGGATCAGGGTATGTAACTTGTCCATTTAAACAGTCTAAAACCATAAGAGAAAGCATTAAAATGCACTGAGTGTGTATTCACACTTTTCTTTTGACATTTTGACATTACATTCAACTCAAGAACCCGTTAAATAAAAGCTCAAGATCAGCAGTTGCTGCTCCAGTGTTTTCTGTTAGGAAACATACTGTAAGCTATATTACTCAGCACTACACAACAATAACATTTGTTTAAAATGTTAATACAGACAAGTCGCTTGTGCGAGACGAACCTCAAGAGAACAGCTGAAAATACCACGAAAAGATCTTTTCTTGAAAGTCAAATATCTCTAAATAATAGTGAGTAATTGTGAGAAATATTAATAAACTGGATACTAAAATCTCACCTATTAAGACTACTAACAAGCCAAACGTTATCATTCCAGACAGTGCCATGTCTACATGTGTTGTGCAGGAGTCTGAAGAGCTATGAACGACATCAGCCAATCACAAGCTGATGATAATGGCCTTGTGGTTTCCTCTTTGCTCATATCTAGTCATCATCATTATCAAACACACAAAAACAGTCTGTGTGAATGATGGGTGATGATGGGAATCAAGACTCATTTAACATGTGTAAGCTGGCTGAACAACAACCATTTAACTGGGTCATAAAGCTGACTCTTTCTCCTCAGTTTTATTTTTTGCTAAATGGCTATTATAGATTAAAATCTGCAAAGATGTAAAACTCAGTAACAAAATAATAATCATTTAATTTAATTAATAATGACACTATAATATCACTCTTTAACAAAAGGTCTTTTGGTAACATAAAGTTATAAACCAAAATCTATTTAAAATATTAGAAAGTCTGCTGCTACCAGAATTTAATTTCACCACACAAGGACCAGTGTTATCGGCTATTAGCATTGGATTTTATACATTTCTGTTTTAAATATACTTTATTTATTTACTTGTTTCTGCAGTTTTATTATTTCAGCTTTAGTTTTAGTTATTTTATGACATAAAATGAAACTAATTGAAAATGACAAATGTTTCCCTGGCAACTAGCTGAAATAAAAGAAGTGTGTGTATTTAATGAATTACATTTTATTTTAATGTATATTTTTCAATTATAAGGAACAAAAAACTAACGCATGAATGTTGTAGTTGTAAGGTTGACAAGAAAAAGAGATGTTTTTAAATGCTTCATTAAATTGAACATCACAAACCCTTAAATACCTATAATCCTTACAATAACAATATCATAATGGGTCTTTAATGTAACAAATGTGATACACTTGCAATATTCCAAAATCACAAACAATAAATGTGTACAAAAACAAAACTCATAGAAACATGTGCACGTACAGTTTAAGTCAATTTAAAGACTTAAACAGATAATGACAGTGTAAGTATTTGCATTCAACATTTGCCGGTAGTTTATGTACAGGATGTGAGTATATCTTCTCACTGTGGCGGCTGCTTGTGTCCCAGTAGGCGCAGAAATAAACTGCAGCGTGAGTCTCCAGAGTGTTGCTCAGTTTTAGATCATAAAGCTTTGTTTTGTCCACGGTGAAGTCATTTGCTTGTTGGTTGTTGGTATCACGAGCGACATCACCACCTTTACTGATATAGAGTAGCCTCGATGGGGCTTCACCATCTTTTATTTGGTACCAGTGGATATAGTCTGAAGAGCCATCAGACACTTTGCAGGGCAGATACACAGTTTTGCCCTGTCCCTTAACCAAAACCTTTGAACCTTGATCCAAAGTCACTCCAAGAACTGCCGCTTTGATTAAACAAAAGCAAACTTCAATACAAGTTACCATTTTTTTTACAAACCATTTTAATTTTTCTTTCTATGGACGTTACTTACCTGGCATCTCTAAAAGGAGGACCATATAAATGTATAAAACCATCATCTGGCAAAAAAGATTAGAATTGGTGTATTGCTGTCTTTGAGGTTTTCTCACTGCTTTTGTATGAACTTCAAAATGGGGTGCTGATGTCATTTCCTGAAATGGAGTCCGCTTAGAAACCATGTTTAATCAAATTCAGCATAAGCCTTTTATTACATGTAATTACTTTAGCTGCAACAATTACATATTAGACTATTTATCACTATTTATTAAATATATATGGTTATGATGCTAACAATGCTTAAGGTTTTTAAAATAAATACAATTTTATATATTGTGTCT
The DNA here is from genome assembly GCA_034779775.1 of Enteromius afrohamiltoni. Taxonomy (NCBI): domain Eukaryota; kingdom Metazoa; phylum Chordata; class Actinopteri; order Cypriniformes; family Cyprinidae; genus Enteromius; species Enteromius afrohamiltoni. The sequence goes on from JAUYWG010000032.1 coordinate 11,784,882, forward strand.
GGAAACAAAAGAGTTGAAAAATGTTAATTTTAAAAAACTTAAAAAGTTTTAAAAAGTTATTTTTAAAAATGTTTTATCTAAACATTGTTGCTTAAAAAAATAAAAACAAATATTTGAACACTCTGACATTTTGTCATCTATAGTGTATTAAAAATATTACAATATGTTGAGTTATTCACATGATTATGCTGAAACTTTCCACTTGTTTCCACTGATTAATGCATGAACTAAAGTAA
>JAUYWG010000032.1:11785217-11799709 GCA_034779775.1 Enteromius afrohamiltoni
ATGAACTAAACTAAACTGACAAAGTGAATATATATATATATATATATATATATATATATATGCATATATTAATATTCATAAATCTAATGCAAAACAAAGTTAATTTTTTACTTCAAAGTTATAATAGTCTACAACTTCATCGTTCATTGTTATTTGGTAAGTTAACTAATGTATTTAACAAATGAAACCTTGTCTATTTTTATTAATAAAAGCTTCACATCGCTAGCAAGTGTTCACTGAAAAAGGAGAAATGTAAAAGATAAATGTCTCCACCTTGAGATATTTGGGTGTCATTACAAAGAAATACACTAAATACACTGTACAGTAAACTACACTGAAGTGCCTTTAAATACATACCCTGACCTTTATAAAAACATGTGATATTTTCCATTCGGCTCATATGAACTATTCTTTATTCACTTTACAGTTAAATTAGCACAGATATGTACATCACAGAAATGCTCTACAGTGAGGCTAACAATACGAACACAGGAGTGATGCTGTTTTTTCCTTTCAGAATCAAACAATGAAGACAATGATTACTCTATCAACCAATTACATATATTGCATATTTTTTTAGATTTCCCGCCCCAAACTTTCCCACTCATCATTGGCTTAAAAAATATAAAGTTGAATAAATACAATTTCTCCAAACATAAAACATCATTCACAAATTAATATGTCCACGTCCATATTCAAGAATAAGTTCTGCATTTATGTCCTTGCGAATATAATACACATAATGTCTGTAATTATAGGGAGCTACATGTTGTGTTTTGCAAAGCTGTATTAGCCAGGTGCAATATTTCAGATTTCTTCTCACAACATTTCTCATGCTGTAAACTCAACACATATCCATATTCATCAAGAGGACTTTGATAATTTTAATTTGGCATAAACACTGAAAGTCTCGGCCATAAACTATATGTCAATATCAAACATATGCCAAATACCACCACCATAGCCGCGCACGGCCAGCCGTGAAAACTACAGAGAACACTAACGATGATGCAATGTCACATTTATATCTGAAATATCTCAAAGAAAACACCTAAGTTTTGTGTAACACTTAGAATGGTTAAATAGATCATATCACTACAAATTCTGATAAAATTCGCTGCAGAGCAACAAAGTCAATACAATACACTTGGTGCAGAGAGGATAAGGTTACTTTTTTGTCTTTAGAGGGGAAACTCTCACTTTAGTTCTTCTTTAGACAGACAGGGATTACATGTGGAGGTCACCAGAGTTCCAACAAAGCACACATCAATTCGTTGCTGCTCACAGGTAAACAAACAAAAACAGGGATTTTATCTTGGTTTTGCGAGAATAGGTTGACCATACTATCACGTCATGCTTGGTTATTTTCTTTATGCTCTGAGTAGGTATTTGTGTCTCCTCTTGCTTCGTTAGTCGATTGTGTTATTTCCTCTAATCTGGTAGTTGCCTAGTCTGATAGACGGCTGGCTGTCATCAGTACATTAGACTTCATGGCGAGCGGTTCTGTCTGCAAACGTCCAGATCCATGACGACATGCTGAACCCATTTACTCCAGACGCTGTGTAAAGTTTTCAGGAAACAGTCCTTTCTTAGCCGAGGTGCCACGCTGTAGCCAGTCGTTCTCTCTGATGCCAGTGAGCCAACCGGCATCCTGAAGAAAGATCAAAATGAACATCAGGTTATGATTATCATAAGAAAAGAGACTAAAACAAAAGTTAAACATTCAAAACAAGTTATATACCTGATCTTCAGCTAGCTCTGTGGGTACTACCAAAACAATGTCTCCTTGTTTCAGTTCCAGTTCGTCTGGGTTTGCTGCTTCAAAGTCATGCATTGTTTCAACCTACGGGAAAGCATAAGAATAAGAAACGTGATGTACATGAAAGCTCTGTGTTCGTTCAGTGTGTTCATTTTTATTACACAGGCTCTCCAGAATACACAGTTCTAATTTGTCAATATAGCGCCATCTGTCACACGTTTCCTATGATTGGGTTTCTTTCAGTCTCTCTTTTCAAAAACGCAACCGGCGACAACTTGTGTCTCAGTTACTTACAGTATATGTGAAAATAGTCTTGTGTAGCCAGACCTTCAGACTGAAGGTCTGGAATTCATAGCCTCTTTCTTTGTCAAGGCCCACTCATAAGGCCGTTTGACCGTCACAGTTCGTTTTGTTCAGCGTCACGTTTCGGGGCATGGAAATGTCCCCACAACAACAGAACGGCCTGCAACAGTCGGTCAGATAGAAAATCCCGATGAGACGCTTGCGGTAAACATCTGTTGGAAGCATATCTCTCCACTTTTTAACACCCACAAGCAATTCTGGAGAACCGAACACAATACTGAATCGGCCAACTGCGATGTCAACGTCTGTTGTTTCATGTTTGCCAGCAAACGCGGCTGATATCCCCTTCTCAGGTACTTTACTTGATCTTACATAATAGATAGGAGGGGACGCACAACTAGTAAAATTGGATTGCATACTTTTGAGAATCCAAAAAGAGAATTTTCTTCCATGTTATTTTTAAGGTAATTAAGTGCATGGTAATTTGTAAGTTGAACGTGCAAGGCTTCCGGTTTCAGCCGTGCTGCTTGCTGTTGCAAATTGTGTTATATTATTGTGTAATTTATAATCATAATCAGAATGGTTTACCATTTACTGCATTTTATATTGTTTTAGTTAGTTTTGGGCAGGGTTCTTATTATATGCAATCAGCAAGCAATTATAAATGTATGACTTTATATTTTTCTCAAATGGTGTTTGCTTACCTTAAAAAGGTATCCAGGAGGCATCCCAGAGGACATGTCTTTGGTTGTCTGGCATTCTGTGATCACCCCATTGCCACTGGTTGCGATTGGAGATGTGATATCACCATCACGGTCATCATCACCCTCATTACTAGAGGCAGGCTCAATAACAACAGAAGGGATAGGCATCTTTTCCTGAGATAAGGCAAAGAATCAGCATCACTCAACGTGCAACACAAGCTGCAGAAAACTATAGGTAAGGTACGCAAGTATTCATTTGACACAACTGCATAATACACATGAAACAGACCACACATACATAATACATACTAAAAAAATATAAGAAATAAAAAACAACCAAAAAAAAAAAGATGGGTAACACTTTACAATAAGGTTTCAATTGTTAACTACAGTACATTAGACAACATTAGCTAAATGTAAACAGTTCTTGTACAGCATTAACTTTGACATTTACTAATACATTTTTTAAAGCCAAAACGCTTTGTCACGCTTTAAGTCACAAAATAAAAACCCAGCAAAAGGTTTTTTTTAAAAAACACGTTGATTCAATTCTAAGTGTTAGAGAGTTTTAAAGTACAGTCCAGAGTGGTTACATAAAGAAACCAGGGTCTTGCATACCAAAGTGGGCTGCATACCAAAGTGCGGAATCACATGTGAATATCTACCTCTTCTTTCCCATTGTTTGCAGCACCCTCCTTACTGGTTTCTTCCCCTGGTTGGGGCTCAACATTATCAGGAGCATCTCCTGGTTTGGGCTCAATATTATCAGGAACTTCTCCTGGTTGGGTGTCAACCTTATCTGGTTCCTCTGTTGGTATGGGCTCAACATTATCTGGTTCATCTCCTGGTTTGGCTTCTAGTGAACTGGCCTCTTCCTCTGGTTTGGCATCTATAGTCTGGAAGAGGTGCCCAGGAGTGAGAGCCAGTGTTTTGAACACTCAACACAAGCCACTCATGTGGATGGATTGGTTTACGGCACCACGGAGGGGAGCACTCAGAGTGTCACAATGAGGGGTGCAGGGACCAGTTTAACACCTGAGGTTAAAACTGTCCCTGATGTGGAATGGCAAGTCGGTTCTCAAAAAAACAGACTTGAGTTTGACCAAAAGTCAAGTACTTTGGTTAGGGTAAATGTGCAACAGACGGCATGAAGGAACAGGGGTCATGATTCACTGCCTACTGGATGAAGCAGTATGGGTGAGCATTCCTCAGATCATAGTGACCGTATGATCTCAATATACATATGAAGAAGTCATCAAATTTTCATCCACCATCCCAAAATAACTTTAAAAAAGGGAACAGATTTTTGACCTGTCAGCAAGTATATAAATAAATAAACCAATTAAGAAACTGCTGAATAGCGATACAAGTAAACATAGATGCATAGATTATCTTTACATTTATGCTCCACTTGCTTTGAGCTTAAAATAAGAGAATGTTAAATTACTGCCCGTTATGGTGATGTAAGAATGGAGTCACCATGGAAACCAAAAATGGTGATTAGAGGGGTAATAATAGTCATCAGTTAAGTCACTATTTAAAGGTTCAGTAAGCAAGGAAATTGTCGGGTTATAACATCATCTCTGTTTAGTGGGCTTAAGTGTATGCAACCTTACGTGGATCAAAACAGAAAAGACCAGGGTATAAAACATGAAATGAAACTTAAAAATTCTGAAAGGTACAATCAGAAATAGCAAAAACTGTAGCAGCATTAGGCCTCTAATTATCACTGGATCTAAAAACAAAGTTTTGTGATTGGAACGAGAAAAGTATATAATGTTAGAGCTGGATGGTGTTTGGTGTTGTGCTGCCAAGTGTTGCAACTGCTCATTGTACCCTCAAAAATAATAAATACATGTAAAATAATACATACACAAACAAAAAGATGGGTTACAGGTTTTGATTAATGCCACAGTGCATGTTAGTAGTCTAGATCCATTAACACATACTGTTAAAAAAGCGTTCTGCAAGGCTAAATGACAATGTGTGGCTACCATCCTGTCCCAGTGCATCAGTTTGATAACCACACCATTCCTATGAAGCCAGATGATGATTTGATATCAGACTGAGACATTATATAATGTTCTATGTTACAAGGTATTCTACAACACTCAATAAGAATGTAAATTAAAAGGAAACCAAACTAGGTAGTCAGAAAATATCTGACAATATCAGATTTTGAATAAAACATGTATTTTCATATGGCTTCATGACCAAAACAATTAGCATAAATATATACATAAATAAAAATGCAGTAAACATTTAGACAGCAATGTTGAAATAATAGCATGAAAAAAAATGGATCTGTTAAGACTTAAATATTTACCGGAGTCTCTTCAATGGGAGACTCTTTATCCTCAATAGTGTCCTACACACAAAGAAATGTGATTGTCAGCGTCTTTACATTCATTTATTCAAATTAATAATGGCACATACTTCAGTGATTAGTCAACAAATCTGTCTCTGGTCATGTCAGTATCTGGCTTCCCTTCATAACCGTTACTACTCATCTGTACCAGAGCCTTGATGCTTATTAACATCTCTGATACTGTTGAACCAGTAAAAACGTGTTTAAAAGCTTAAAAGTGAAGCTAATCATAAAAAAGCAGTATTCATAATTTCATAATTGGCAGGCAGTGAAACTATTACATTATAGAAGTGAAATTACCAGAGCCTCCTCTGTAGGTGACTCCTTCTGTGTTTCTTGGATGGAAGCAGATTCCTACATGCAAATACAAAAATATTCATGCTATCTCCAATTTCTGTTATACTTCCAAATAACACCACCTGTTTTCCTATCATATCTTGCATCTCATACATAATTCATTTGGACACATTGCAGGCTGTTTCTACAGAGAAAATGGAATATTGGACAGTGCTGCATATGTCTCTCCTAAGCAATTTATTAGACATAAGTTATAGTTACCGGGGCTTCTTCACTGGGTTGCTCCTTTTCTATGTCCTCAACTGGAGGCTAAAGAATGGTTGAGACGTTTTTTATCAACAATAAAATCCTATTTTAAGATCCCCATATCTATGCTTCTGACATTCTATTATTGCTAATGCAAAATAAAACCAACACTTAAAACTGATCCCAAAAAGATGTGTAAATTAAAAAGAAATAAAAAAGGGATAATAATTAGTATACCATTTTAACACATTCAACATTTACCTCCACAATAATAATTGACAAAAAAAAAAAGAACTTGCACCGGTAGTGTATGCAATTTTGTGTTATGGAAAGATTTACATGTCAACAATAAATATATATATATATATATATATATATATATATATAAAACAACTACATTAATGTACACTTAGATCAATAATAATAAAAAAGTTAAAACATTAACAAAATTGTAAAACAAATCAAATATATTTTAAATAGAACTTATGGGTTCCAAAATATATGAGTTATTAAAATACAAAAGGCAAAATGGCCAACATGCAGGCACTGTTTTGAATTATTTTTCAGAGGTACATACCTCAGCCTGCTCAGCTGCCTCAGTCTCAGCAGACATTGGAGACTCCACAGTGGTCTTTATAAACAAGAGTACACAGATATGATCAATGGCTACAGCTCATTTCTGATCAGTGTGATGTGAGAGAATACATGTATATGTAGCCAAAAACATAACATGATGATCATATCATGGCAGCAAGGGCATTAATAAAGTTTTATGCACTGATGGAGAATGATTATGATGAAAAATTCTAAAAACATGGATACTGATGAAAAATATAAAAATAATACCAACAGACTGATGTTAATTAAGATGACGATCATGACAACTATGATGAGGATGAAGATGTTGTGATGAGTGTTATCACAATAATGATGGAAAGCACTGATGTAAAAATGTTGTTGATGACGATGATGATGGTGATGATGATGATGACTCTTTGTCACTCACTGTGGCCATCTCTGCAGGGGGGCTTGAAGCCGTGATCTCTTCTGGTTGTGTGTCTGAAGGGGGAGTGGTGACAGGACCCTCCCCACCCTCAGGCACTGAGGCTGGGGCTGCTTCACCTTCTCCTTCAGCTACATCACCCTCTGGGGCCTCAGCCTCAGACTTTATATACATTTATAAGACAACATTCAGAAAGGCTGTCCAATGACACCTTTACTACTTGACAGTATAAAAGCCACGAGTTTAAACTACTTTGAATGATCTAGACTTGCACACCTGCAACAGTAGTTATACAGTCAGTACAGAGGGAATTTGAGGCACGACTATCATGGGAGAGCATGAAAACAATATTATTGTCTTGATAAAAATTAAACTTTTCCTACAAAAGGGGGGGGGGATAAAAAGAGGAAAAACTAGCTCAAAAAATTGATTGCAAAGAAACATTCATGGAAATAAATACATGCCCATTGACACTTTTTAAGTATGATTTTTCTTTTTCAAGGATAGTATGGAGCATTAGTGCAAATCTTTACTACCAAAAGACTGGCAACTCACCATCTTATCAAAGTCAGCTGCAAATGTTGGGACTGTTGCATCCTAGAAATGTAACAGAGGATGAAAAAGGAGAGTTAAGCGAATCAAATTTACTTGTATGAAACCTATAACAATCATTATTTTCTTCAAAGTAATTCCTGTGAAAAATGGTTTAATGGATCATTTAGGAAAGGCAAATTAGTAGGGATCATTATAGCATTCGATATAAAACAGCATTTATATTAAACCTAGGCCACAGTCATTTTTAACAGCGGGATTCTACATATTCATTGTAAAATTAGAATAAAAATCATTTTAATCTTAACATTATCCCTGGGGGTTAAATTGCGTTTCAAATAGCAAGATCCATTATTTAATTTGTAACCACCAATTCTAAACATTGCTAAAACACTATAATGCTAGCACAATCAATTTGGACAATGCGGCTGTTGTGTTAGGCCAATTTGACAGTATTTCATAATGACATCATGAAATCTCTTTAAATCTACTGAAAGGTTAGATTAAACTTAAAATTTCTACATTCCTATTTACCTTAGAAAATCCGTTAAAAGCCTTGTTGGACACCTAAACCGAATTAAATGAGTAATTAGCATGTATAACCTCAAAGACATGTATTGTTATTGCACACACCTAGAGGACTGTAAATTCTACTTGAATTTAGCAAAACCAACAAACTATGAAAGCAAGCAAAGGAGAGAGAGGAGAACAGGTCTCGGAACTGTGGTCTGTGGGAGGGGTTCCAGGGTCCAAAGGGTTTTGTAGCAGGAAAATAGTATTTCATCTGCAGGCAGGAAAGGAGGGGAGTATTCTTGCTCTAGTCTACTCTACACTAAGCTAAGCAGAGTGGGAGGAAGTCAGGTACCTCTTCCAGCTCTGTATCTATTTCTTGGTATAACTTTCCATATCTCCGGTTTGCAACTTCGTCTTCAGACAGGTCTGAGTTCTCTGGCTCTTTATGACAGACCTGGTCCTCTGCAATGGTACTTTTAGGATTAGAGGTGTCTTTTTGCCCAGGGAAGGAGGTAAAGGGGTCTTGAGATGCAACAGCCTCACCTGGCCAGCCTGCTGTAAAGTTTCCTTGGCCATCAGAAGAGAAGAAGCCACTGCTATCACTCACCTCCTGCCAGGAGCCTTTACTGGAGTTCTCAGAGTCTGCAGCTGGTGCAGGAAAAGCTGCCCACTGGGCAAACCCATTGTCATGTCCAGTTTTGTCATCAAAGACATCAGAGTCTTTTTCTTCTCCACCCGTCTCCTTTGTCCCAGTGGATTCCCAACCCCCTGCCCACCCCTGGCTGTTCTCACTGGCAAATGGGTCCCCACTGCTTTCATTGGCAAATGGGTCAGATGTGACCTCAGTAGCAAATGGGTCTGATGTTAATTCAGTGGCAAAGGGGTCTGCTGCCCACTGTCCTTCGCCTCCTGGCTGGGTCTCTGCAAACGGATCAGACTGAAACCCACATTTTGGACTTTCCGTTGACAACTCATCCATACCAAAAAGACTGCTGCCTGTAGTAGCAAAGGGATCACTCCCAGAAAAGCCACTGGGATCTTGGTCCGAGTTGGCAAATGGATCGTTTCCATTCCCAAATGGGTCATCCCCTGTTTCTGCAAAAGGATCATCCCCTGTACCAAATGGATCATTACCTTCAGTGTCAAATGGGTCTGAACTTGGAGTAGTTTCAAAAACATTATGAGGTGTATTTGCTCCTGCTTTGGCTGGGTCTGAAAGCGGCTCATCCAAGCTTTCATTTTCAAGCTCTGAGACACATGGTGTTGCTTCAGGCTGATCCCAGTTGGCTGCAAATGCATCGCTGCCAAACCCAGAGTTGGCAGGGGTAATCTGCTCGGGGACACCATCAGCCGTGCCCCAGTCTGCAAAGCACTCTTGGGCCACAGTGCCTTGTTCTGGTGCCACAACTGGATTCTCATTTTCGGCACATTCAAGCTCGTCATCTGCACTCACCCACCCACCATTTTGTCCCTGGACATCACCCCATTCTTCAGCAGTCTCGTACTCTGACCCGGATCCATCTAGATCAATCTGGCTAGACAGGCCCCATCTGGAACTATCTCCCCCTATGCCCTCCGTGGTATCCTGAATCTCCTGACCAAACTCATTGGTAAATATGATTCCAGGCATTGGTTGCAAGCCCACTGTCTCCTCTGTATCTCTCTCCTCTGACCCGCAACCTGCCTTTTCTTCTGCCCATTCCACTTGATTTTTAGCCCAGTCTGTCTGACCCTCCTCTATACTCTCTTTCCCCTGTTCTGGATGCTGTTCCTTGGCCTCGTCACCCCCCACAGCACAGGGATCACAGTCTGGGTTTGGCTCAGGAAAGTTTTCCGGACTCCAGGCTCTAACCTCATCTGTGGCTGCCTCTCCTTGAGGCTGTGATGCTGCCTCTGTAGGCCAAGCTTCAGCAGGTGGCCATCCCTGCCCATCCATTGCCGGTTGAGCATTTTCAGATTCCTCTGTACCCGTAGTGGCAGGAGAGCCAAAGTCAGCTGCCCAGTTGGCAGTGAAGCCAGCATCTGCCGCCTGATTAAGGAAAGAAGGATAACTAGTGGTTACTGTCCAAATAAGTTTCCCCTAAGATGGGGGAGGAGGGGACAGGGGGGCAAAAGAAGACATATTTAAGTAGGAATATTTTTATTGATATTCATCCATGGTACACGAATATGTGTAAACAGCAGTGCAATATCCTACCCAGTCTCACGGTATTTATTCGTGGCAGGGACACGTTTATTTCATTATTATTATTATTAAGTCCAGCTAGTTTTTTTTAACTAAGATGCATCCAATGGAATCCTAGTTTAAAAAAACATGATGGACAAAAATAATGAAATAAACGTGTCCCTGCTACAAATAAATTAAATTTTGTGATTTAGTCACAAACTGACGTGAGACTGGGTTGGCAATATCACACTGGAGCAATGGGGGAAAGGTTTCTAATTTGTAACATTAATAAATAAATTATAATTTAAGAAGTTATATGCCATTTTCAAGTCTTGAAAGCTGGAGGTTAAATCTGCCATGAACTTTAATTACATTAGCAATTGCTTTCTACTAAGACAGACATTACTTACAGGCTGTGAAGGCTGTGCAGCATTTCCCTAGAAATGAACAGAGATATCAAAGGTATTTGCTGTCAAATAAATGCTCAACAGGAATGTTTGTACGCTGTAATTACGGCGATATCTTCACATTTCATGTCAGTGCAAATTTATTGTTTTAAAAGACTACAAATATAGGGCACTTTTTTGACATCAGGATAGGAGACAGGCTTCTGTCAAAGATCAAAAGAGGACAGACAAAGAAAGCAGATTACCGTCCAAAGATCCCAAGGTAGTGTCTGTAAGAAAAAAAATATGCAAGAAATAGAATGATTGCTAAGTCGTGCAATTGTTTATTTGACCCGTCACTGTCCTTTATTTTTAACAGAATAAGCAGAATCTGTATAAAGACCTGAGATATGGGTGACTGGGTCTGCCCAATAGGTGTACTCTCGTCAGGCTTGAAAGGATCAAAATCCAAGTCCAGGAGAGATTCTCCGGGTTTCTCGTTTGGCTAAAATAACAGCATAAAAATAAAATTGATTATTGATTAACTGATTATTAAATAAGATCAAATTCTGCACAAGTAAACTATTTTACTCTAGCAGGTATTTTCTTTTTCCATACTGCCAGTAAAGCAAGTGAATGCTCATTTACCTGTGGTGATGTAACACTGATCTCTGGAAAACCTCCATCAAATAAGTCGATTATCTGCTCTTGTTGGAGCTCCTTGGTTGGAGTAACTTTTGGAGGAGGTGGTTTTGGAGGTCCCATCTTGAGCTGATATAAAGAGATACCATGTGTGCCTTTGAACCTCACAAATCAAAACATTCTAACTACTTGAATCTTTATTCTGAAAGCTGTTGTACTTGTAGGGGTTTCAGTCCTACCTGTGAAGGGGATTTGGGTCGAGGTGGGCCAGGAGATGTAGGCCTTAGTGTGTGGTTGGGGCTGGCAGCTGGGCTGCTGTCAGGGCTCTCATCATCAGGTGGGGTGGGAGTCCTGGCTAATCGCAGAGGCCCTGAGTCACTGTCAATAAAAATGACACAAACTTATGTCTTGACAGCTCATTATATATTCTTTTATTATGAATATATTATTTTCACTAGATCAGAGCTCTTGGTAGACATTTCTATAAAGGGCAGCTTGCAAACAACATGTCTGATCTATTTAAGAGATGGTCTTACTTCATCACAGTTTATATTGTGTCCAAGTACTGTTAAATTTATCACAGCTCTGCTAATTACCCATGATCAACCTGAGCTACAACCCAACCCTGAGATAAAATAGTATAAAACATTAATATGCAAATGCCCTGTTGCAGATGGGGGCGCAATTATAGTATACGCTCTGATGGGTCATATTTCGTCGCTTTGTACAAACGACCTATATGGGTGTATTAGTTGGAGGACATGTTGCCTTTAATGTAGGACAAATTTAAGGATCACTAAAATAATAGTTATATAACAATGGGTTATTTCATAAATTGCAAGCAAGAGAGAAACATTTGAAGCATGATTAACCATCACTTAACAGACCAACAGAAATAAACACTACAATCATTTGTCCACTGCACTACAAACCAATTTTGTGTACTTACTAGGTGTTTATTCACAAAAAACAAGGTCTCTTTTTTTCTAAACTAAGAACAGTAAACCTCCAGTGTCTATAGTGTCTTATTCCACTTACCGCTTTACTCTGCAATGGGAAGAACATGAACAAACCATATAAATGTTTAATTGAAAGCCAGAATTAAGGAAATAATATTGTCTTCTTATCATTTTTTATTATAACTTGACAATTTGTCAATCTTTGTCTACAAACATCAGTGATGAAGTGCATTTTATGCTGGAAGGTTAATGAAGGTTAAAGGCTGTTCCTTACCTGGGTGCTCCCTGAATCGTGAACATTTTGTCTGAGTGCTGTTCAGCGAGCTTATTCATCACTTCATAAAGCTTATGACAGAGCTGGATTCAAAACACAGCGAAAGAAAGAAATGGGAGAAAAAAATTATTAAAAGAAGCACAATTACTTGCCTTGAAATAAATATTGTCATTCAGGTATCGTGGTACTACTGAATATGCAGTTGTGTCTGATAAAATTTTAATTTTTTTTTTATTTTAATTGGCATATACTTGATCACACAACAATAAAACAATAATATGCAAGCCATAATACATTCATTATAATAATTCAGCATCACCTGCACAAAAAATGATTGCTCAAATGACTGAGGTTTTTCTAAATATGAAATAAACTAAAACAATTTGTTTTAATTTCTTTAATAATAGTAATGCATTCTTCAACAGAGTGATGCATTGACCTCTATACTGATCACATTGACACAAAAAGAGCAGACCTTTGCAGTAGTTTCTGTGCTGAGCTGCATTGTTTACTCCTTCTGCCGAAAAAGTCTTTAACTGATGCCCACTGATGCTGTGTCTAATAATATACATAATCTACCGATGTAGAGTTAAAACAAATGACTGAGGGAAGCAAACAATAAGCACTGATTAATGTCTCTTAACAATAGAAAAACAAAGACTAGAAAATAAGATAAAGAGCAATATACAGTAAATGTAGAGCAGGCAGTATATTAAAAAAGTTGCTTTCCCACCCTGCGTTGTTAAAGAGTTCAATAGCCCTATAAGTACCACTTAATCGTTCATTAGTGTCTCTTCTGTGATTTAGAAAACACACACACACCGTTATCTGTCTTTCATGAGTAATAGCAACAGCACAACTAGCAGCCTGAAGAGAAAAGATTTCAGGTGAAGCATGAGAGCTTTTTTCAGACTGATTGCATGGATCAGAAACAAAGCTCCTAATCTTACTTGTGTAAAACTGTAAATTTTGCCATAAACCACTCTTGAAAACACAGTAGCCTGTGACTGCTCTAGAAACCCTCATACAGCAGGAACTATTCCTACGATGTCAATCACAGGTTACTACGTGTCTAGAAACAAGTATGACTCACAAGGAGGAACATGTGCTTTGTGTTTTTTGAGCACCATGTTCACTGTTTGTAACTTTTAGGAGGAAAATCATGTTTAACAGCTTGAAGAGCTTTAGAAATTAAACCAACTCACAAAAGAGATCTCCCTGTGGAATCGGGCTTCCAGGCTGGAGACGTTCTGGAAGGTGCTCACATAGAACCCCACCCGACTGCAAAGAGCAAACGAGAAGAATAATGATTAGGCTCCTGCCTCCAACAAGTGCGCAATAGGTTGAAGAAGCATCTGAACGACGTTCAAAGAGAATCCATAGAACATATGGATGCTGATGATGTCATCACGATAAGTTTAGGAATTCCTTGTTTCTATTTAAACAAAAAAAACCAAAAACACAATGGTACAATCACTTTGTATCAGATATGTGAAAATCATACGCAAACATTACATCAAGATATTAAAGCTTTTTTAATCCTTTTCAAACTAATTATTTGCAGATTGCTGATATAAGCTAAAATGCCTCAGCAGACGATTGAACATCAATAAGTGATACACATCCAAAGTGAAACGCCCATTTTTGAAGTCTGCTACAGTTATGAATGTATCTCTGGAATGAGTATCTCTGGAAGCTGAAATGAGCATGGCTGCAGGGCCTGGTGCAGAGAGGAAGCTGCCGATTGGATAGATTATATAACAGGGCTGTTGCTCCAATGAACAGACAGACCCTCTCAGCAAAACAACATACTGCTTACCAGAGCATTATTCAATACAACATACAACTGACCCTAATCTACAGTTCATACACCTTACTCATATTACTATCAAAATACTGTTGACAACAACACTCAGTATACAAAGTAATTAAGTGAATAGTTGACCCATAATTTACTCAGTCACATTGTTCTAAAACTCAACTGTTTTTGTCCAAATAATAAAAAGTCAGTGGGGGCCAAATTCACTTTCGGTGAAGACTTCCATTATATGGACAAACACAGAGGGAAAGGAAGTCAACCTTCAGGTCTGGAATGACATAAAGGTTACACCACAATGACAATTTTTTTTTTTTTTGTTTAACTGCTTACTGTTACTTTTAATAACACGTACTGCAATATTCAGGATACTGCTCAGCATAACTACATATATGCAGATGCATATGTAAATCAGTTACATTTAAAAAACATTAGAAGTGCTCTAAATAAACTGATGAATAATTCTGATCCTTTAGACGAAGCAGGTTCTGTTGTGTAAACCA
>JAUYWG010000032.1:11806155-11828980 GCA_034779775.1 Enteromius afrohamiltoni
TGAACACCCTGTGGACAGTATGACATGCACACAAAGAAAGGGCTGAGCAGGAGCGGGGGAGGAAGAATGGGCATAAATTACACTTCCTAGTCTGTCAGGTCTCCCTGCCAAAAAGAGGACTTCTGTCACATGACTATCCATAGGGACTAACACATGAAAATGGCTGTCATCTGTCATGCAAACACCAGATTTGCTGAGAATTTGTTAATAGTATTCAAAAGCTACTCATTTTTCGCCTTATCCTCTTTAGACACTGCTCAAAAAAATAAAGTGAACACTTAAATAACACAATGTCACTATAAGTCAGTCACACTTTCGTGAAATCAAATTGCTCACTTACATTAGGAAGTAACACTGATTGACAATCAGTTTCACGTGCTGTTGTGCGAATGGAATAGACAACAGGTGGAAATTATAGGCAATTAGCAATACACCCCAATTAAAGGTTCTGCAGGTGGTGACCACAGACCACCTCTCAGTTCCTATGCTATCTGGCTGATGTTTTGCTGTGGCAAGAAGGTTTGCTGTGTCTGTCAGCGTAGTGTCCAGAAAATGGAGACGCTACTAGAAGACAGGCCAGTACATCTCAAGACATGGAGGAGGACGTAGGAGGGCAACACCCTAAGAAGCAGGACCACTACCTCCACCTTTGTGCAAGGAGGAACAGGAGGAGCACTGCCAGAGCCCTGCAAAATGACCTCCAGCAAGCTACAAATGTGCATGTGTCTGCTCAAACAGTCAGAAACAGACTCCATGAGGGTGCTATGAGGGCCCGATGTCCACAGGTGGGAGTTGTGCTTACAGCCCAACACCGTGCAGGACGTTTGGCATTTGCCAGAGAACACCAAGTTTGGCAAATTCCCACTGGTGCCCTGAGCTCTTCACAGATGAAAGCAGGTTCACACTGAGCACATGTGACATGCTTCTTCAAGACGAACGCATTGATACTAAGGACTGGCCCGCTCATTCCCCAGACCTGAATCCAACTGAGCATATCTCAGACATCCACCAATGCCACGTTGCAGCACAGACTGTCCAGGAGTTGGCAGATGCTTCAGTCCAGGTCTGGGAGGAGATCCCTCAGGAGACCATCCTCCACCTCATCAGGAGCATGCCAAGGCGTTGTAGGGAGTGTCAGTACAAGATCAGTTCCACCTGCACTATCCGTTCTGCGCATGTGGGTAATTACATAGTAGAAAACGTCACGGTTTCACCCTACACTATTGGTATCACGCACACATGTGATGAAACAGTTGACGGCCAGGCAGCACAATTGGTGGCATATTTTTGTATTTTTAATTTAAAAGCTCACGCTGTCTATTTCGATGTTTTAAATGTAGCTTACGCTATGCATTACGATGTGTTTACATAGTTGGCAATCCAAAATAATAAAGGTGTTGTTACATAAACATAGACTTTATTCCAAATGTAATGAAAATTACCATTTGAACCATTACCATTTGCGCATGTTTGTCATTATGAGCATGCGTGGACAGATCATGCAGGTGGAACAGATCGTGTACTGACAGGGAGGTCATACAGGCAGGTGGAGGCCACACACACTACTGAGCCTCATTTTGTCTTGTTTTAAGGGCATTACATCAAAGTCGGATCAGCCTGTAGTGTGTTTTTCCACTTCAATTTTAAATGTGACTCCAAATCCAGACCTCCATGGGTTAATAAATTTGATTTCCATTAATAATTTGTGTATGATTTTGTTGTGAGCACATTCAACTATGCAAAACAACAAAGTACAAGAATATTTCATTCATTCAGATCTAGGATGTGTTATTTTAGTGTTCCCTTTATTTTTTGAGCAGTGTATAATATTTGAATTGCTAAATATTTACACAGCTTGACTCAAGATGAATAACATGCAACATGCATTCAATGAACAGGAAATCAAAGGGCATACTGTTAGCAGGTTCTGTGCAAACAATAGAAGTCTTTTGTCTTTTTCAAAGGCAATGGATGTTTTGCTTTGGCACACACACACACACATATGTTGGTATTTGTGGTTAAAAGGGATTCTCCATAGGCAAAATGTTTTTTTTATACTGTACAAGCTGTATGTGCTATTGCCCTACACCAACCCTACCACTTACAGGAAACTTTCAGCATTTTTAGATTTTTAAAATAACATAATTTAGTATGTTTTTTAAGCTTTTTGATTGAATTACGGGGACGTAGGGAGTGTCCTCATAAACCCCCTTTAAATTGTAATAGCTCTGTCATACTCACATCATTAAACTATTGTTTTCCCTGCAAACCACAAAACAAAAAAACTACACACACACTCACTCTCACACACAATCTTCACCAACAACATTTTAGTTTATTTAACCAGTAATTTAATCCATAATTCCTTCAACTCTGGAAGTCAACTCTGCATAATATATGTTAGATAAAAGCATGTTTTTCATCAGATTTGTCTAATCATGCAGCATAGTTCATACAAATACTGCCGATTTACAAGCTCCAAGCACTGCAGCATGGATAAATTCTGTGGTTATTGTTGTTTTGTTTATTTGCTGCATGCAGTCAACTCATCTTTTTACGTAATAAAGTTTTGTTGTGCCAATATTTTTGGGATTTATGCTCTTATTATTTTAACAATTGCAAGGTCAACTATAAACCATATGAATGTAAAACCATTACATTAAATGTATTGTATTGCTAATTGATTTTTGGTGAACAAGAAATCTCTGTTGCTTTGACAAGATTTGTGAAATGTTTGGCATTTGCAAACAACAAGAAGGTGTCAAAGCATTTGTTACAGACGACAAATAAGACAGTTGCTGAAAGAAAAAACCTCATGTGTAATGTTTAAGTAATGTTTGCAGTAACATGTTTAATGTGTTAAACTGTATACAGTATAGCATGCTACAGACAATAGCCGTGAAGCTGTTACCTCTCACCACACACGGAAGTGAAAGTATACAGCACGGGTATGGTTCAGTAAACCACAGGGAAGCCCCCCTGGGAACATAAATAATGTCATACAAAAGCTCTGCATTACTCCTGGGTGGTAAGAACCTGCCATCTGGATGTTTTCTTTGAAAGACACTCACACATTGGAAGAGGCTTTGATAATGATCACTAGATAACAACTCATCATACATATATAATGACATCAGGAAATGATCTACATCACAAAGGTAGAATTCACTCAATGCTCTATAATCAGAAATAATACTCATAATGTACAAAGATATTGATAAAAAGCAGAATTAGGATTAAAAATGTGTTTGTTTGTTTTTCCAGAATGCTGGGAACAAATTAATTTCTCTCTTTGTTTTTAGATGGCAAACTTTATTATCTATATATCTAAATAAATAGGCATACCCATTTAAAAGTGCAAAATAGTTTAAATATAGCACTATCAATTTAAAAAATGGATGTCTGCATGTTTCAGGTCTTAACACATTTCTAAACTTCACATCTAGAGCCAGAGAATCAACACTGAACTCTCCAGAAGGCAAATAGCCCTGATCTAAGACACAAAGCCCAACCTGGAAACACTATACAACAGTACCAGCCAGCCTATGAAATATTAACCCAACGTAGGCCTTAAAAACACACTGCCTCATCCGCGCAGACCAGTGATGTCCTCTAGTTCATGCTGACAAATATCCTTCATAAAGTGTTTTACAATGTTAAAAAAATATTTCGTAGCCTTGCTAAATAATGCAAATGTTTCACGCAAACTGAACTGTGCTAAAATGAGTTTAATTATATATGATTTCCAAAGATGTGGATGCTAATATCTATCCTGCAATACAAAATTGTACATGCATTTTGGTCGAAATGCCGCTTAGCAAAGGCAATGCGTTACAGTATTTGAAAACATGTCACAGCGCTTAGTACAATGCTGCATTACATTGTCACGATGCATCAATCTTCCTGTGACAGCAAGCAACAGGATTATGAGTGATTGCAGTCAATTGTGAGGTATTTTGTCCCCACCAGGACTCAGATTAACGGATCCCTTACACCCCTTATCATGTTATCTGCCCTGGTCAGGATCTTCTTTTCCAGAGGCAGTAAATTGTATACCTGTTCCTAAATGTGCTGGTCCTAACCCTTAAAGGAATCATGTTACACTGATAAACATTGTGAGCAGCCAGAACATTCTTGAACTGTGTGGCTTTATGACGCTCTTATGAAATCAGAGAGATATTAAAATTCTGATTAGATATTTGTTTGCATGGCTTCAGGACAGCCATTTAGCAATGGTAGGACAAACTAGAAATGATTCCAGAATATGAACATTTAATATGAATACATTTAAAATGAGGGAAATATTACGCGATGTTGGCAACGGACCAAAGCTGTGATTTTAACTATGTAGTATTTATGTAGTAAGTATGAGTCATCATTTAAAAAAGAGGATTGTTGATTGATTGTTTTTTAAATATCACGAGTCAACCAAATGCAACGGTTATTAATAACTGCCACAAAGGTCTTTTCATTATTAAAATGTTTTCAGTTGCCTCATGCAGCAGTGATTATGCTTTTGATGTCTAAATGATCTTAGCATAAAATTCTACACAGAAATGTACATTTATGCATTTAGAGATGCATTTACGTTGCATTCAAGTTACAGTTGTACATTTTATCAGCTCTTTCTACATGTTTAAAATCTACATGTTTCTTTCAAATGAGCCTCTATAAAGAACTTAAACTTATACTGGCTAGACAAAAATTCCAATAGAGAGACAATAAGAAAACAAAAATATTATTAACATGTTCCATCGTAATCTTTGGGGTTGGCAACACAAGACAGACAACAATTAAACTGACAGACCTCCATCTAGCTGCCTAGTCATGTCTTACACATGTAACAAACCAGCTAAACCAAACAACGTTTTTAAAAGCCATCTTGACCACTTTAAACATGAATTGCTGCAACCTAATCTGAACACTATCCCACTTTTTCTGATGATCTTTCCCACTTCACCAAAACAAATGTGAACACAATTCTGTTGCTCTGATCTATTTACAGAGTGTTATGGCACCGCAAAATCCCAAAAGGCAGAATATACAGCTTTCATCGAATCTACCAAATCTTGTCCCACTTTTCCACAGTTCACTCTTAAAAACACCACCGCGACGTGCCACCCATAGTTCATACACATGAAACGCGGATCTCGAGGGAATCTACACTTTCGATGTCTCATTATAGCTGGGCTTCAGTCTGTGAGTGAACCATGGGTATTAAAAGAAAAACAATCCTCTTACTGCAGCTCGGCTCGGGCTCGGGAGAACCACTACTGCTCTGTTTACCAGACGCCTTCAGTTTACTAGCTGACAGACATTTCATATTCAGCTCGCCACCAACTGGAAAGTATTGCGCAGGCTGCCCAAGCAACACCACGGTATTTAGTTATACAACTAAATACCGGTTTACTGTCAAAAAACCATCGAACAAAAGCGACAGACACCTAGCAGTCTATTTATATCTCGTTTTAAACAGAGAGAGACTGTCGCGTGTCTCTGTACAGCCACATTAAGCGGCCTTCACGATCTCGTGGCCACTCGGAAATCTCCTCCTGCTAGTATTCATACCGCATAGACGAGGGCATCCCCCACCTCCCCTTCTCCTGACCTTGCAGGAAAATGACAGCTTTATCCAGCATCTTGAGTAATAACGGATTGCATCGTCAGAAATGCTACCGATACAGGACCAAATCCAGACAGGAAAGGTATAGCGAGACATACAGTAATACGTCTCAGTGTCCGTGACACATTATAATCTTCTACTCATCCATTGCTTTCCAGCTGAGATGAATCATTTCTCTTTCAAAAAGGTGTCTAGAATAAATTTAGGCCACAAAGTATCATAATTCCTGTTGGGTTTAAGTGGGATTTCTGTCATGGAGCAGCTTCTCGGTCGTTTTTTAAATGGCTAGGATTGCAGTCTGCGCATTTTTTGCCGATCTGATGCAGAGAAGATGCAAACTATGCACCTGAGAAAGGAGAAAAGAAAAGACGTTTTCCCTGCAAGCTGGGATATTTCAGATTCAATCGCACACCTGAATCTCCCTCCCTGCCTGGAGCATCTCACGAACACAAAAATGCTGGCTTTATCAAACGTCCTCTGACCATCGAGTCATTGTTAATCTATCACAAATAAGAAAATGAAACCCGTACCTTTTCCTGCGCCCGACTGAGCCTCTTTTGGACGTTTTTGGCAAATATGCCTGTCTTTATTTCAGCCATGGCTGCTAGTGCTCTGAAAGGAGAAAGGCGACGCTTCAGCACCAGGACAGTGGAGGAGAGCGGAGGGGGAGGAGCGCCGTTTAAAGACACAGTACACGCAGACCTGGCTAAACCGGCTGCGTCTCAGTATCTATAATACAGAAAATCATATGCGATTGAATTTCGTCGATTGTGTGTTGGTGAACATTATAACACGTATCAGCTTGTGTATGTCGATGTGGATACCTTGAGAGTCGGATAGAGCGTCGTAAATGTGCTCTACTGCATCTCTTGTTGTTGCTCGTTTTATCTCGTTTTACGCTCCAATCCCTCCCTGTTGCCTACTTCTGATGTCCCCTCATTGGCAAAGGCAAAGCAGGCGCAGTGTGGTCACGGTCACCCCTACAGATCCTGGATGAAGAAATTGTAATAAATTGCGTTTTTTAATAATGTTGAAGTACATACTTTAATTAATACATGTTTTGAAATCCGCAAAATAATTATTTTATTTATTAATTCGTTTATTTTGGCTGTTTATTAGCAATTTAATTTTCTGTTATTACTAGCCACTAACGATAGTTTCTACTATTCTGAGCTGTGTGCTGTCATCTAGTGGAGGAGAAGATATCCTGCACAGCCTTGGCCTGCTAGGGTCGTTTGCCATGGCTCTATTTTGGTCAGACTATTTTAAGCTTAAAATTCAGACACATGTATCTCATTGGTCACATCATAGTCAAACAAATGGCAGACAGCTAGGCCGAAGACTTAACTGTGATGTAAAAGGAAGTATAGATTTTTTTATTTGATACCATGGTGGTGATGGGGAATTGCTGTATACCCACACTATCAGTCAACACTGAAAAATCTGGATTTAATAAAGACTGGATATTGACCATTGCAGCCAGTGCAGGGAACAATTTGGGACTTACTAAAAAGGACACAAACAGGACTTCATCACAGGGAATCTGACGATAAAGAGTGAGTTTATGTTTCTTTGAACGGGAGATTTTCTCCTAACAATTCACAAAGGCGACAATAACAGTGTACAACTAAGATCTGTTCCATTGTTGCCAGATCTCACTGGAAAAACGGATACAAAACAAGCACAAAGAAAAGAAGAAAAAAAAAACAATAAAAATGGTTTTAGTGTTTCTGGATAGAGTGTTAAAATTTTTCTGATTTACTTTGTTGTAATTGTTGTTACATAAAATTGCATAAGACATACAGTCACGAAGGATAAATATTTAGTGTTGTTGAATTATAATGATAATAATCATACTGATGATAATAATCAGTATACGTTATTTATAATAGAGTAGGTTTATAACTCTTGGTTTTAAAAATAAAATAAAATAAATGAATGATGTATGGTTATTCTGTTATTATGCTATTGAGACGAAATGCTAACAAGAGGACATTTAAAATAAAAGGACATGGCAACAGCAACTAACAGCGCGCCGGAAAACTACAATTCCCATAATCCTCTATTCGCAGGAAGTACTGAATTCGTAGGGTATTCGTCTTCATATCTTCATATTTTGTAGTCCCTGTTCGGCAAGACAGTAAAATCAGGTAAGTTATATAAAAGCGCATTCAGCTGTTTTTTGTTTCTCTGAGAATGGTTAGTAAAACATTACACTGATTGTTATTGGTTTGTTACCGATGTGGTTAACGTTATATCACTGATGAGATAGCGGAGTCTGACTGAATGCGGAAGTGTTTCTATTTGTTTTCTTTTGCTTGTCGCATAACTTGTCTCCGTTGTGATGTGCCGAAGTGCAAGAGCAGCGTTGTTACCTTCAAGCTGGAAGTTTCATATTTATTTTAATTTATATTTCCTCTCTGAATCAGCCCGCCATGCAGAGATGCAGGTTGGACGTCTCTGCACAAGTGTTTTTATGAATCAGGTACGAAGGATGTGCAAAGTCACCTATCTCACAAAGTCAAAACCATGAATAGAACAACAAAGACTGCTTGTGGTTCTGACCGACAGAGTAAAAAAGTCAAAACGAGTCATGGGTATGCCATAGTACTGATTTCCTTAATGATAAATACGAATTGATGAGTTATAGTCCATTTGAACAGCTTATATCTAAGCATATGCTATTTCATGTTAAATAACTGATCGTCCTCTTTAGATTGCCACAGGGCACTCAAGGTCAGAAAGCAGATGTGAAGGGCCGGGCAGCTGGAAAAGATGCTTGTTCTCCTGGACCTGAGAGAAGCCCTGAGTCTTCCCACACTATGCAAAAACGTGCTCAGAAGGAGGCCAAATCTACTCATGGTGACAGTCATTCACCCCAGCAGGATCTTATGAAGGCCGTCTCTGCTGAAGATGAAAAGGGGTATTCTTCCTGTCAATTCATCTCTTTCTGTGCAGGCAGTTTTTTATACAGTAGGTGCTTTTTTGGGTTGAGCCACTTTTTACCCAAGTGTTCTTCAAGGTGAAGAGAAATAGCAGTATATAAAACGAATACTTGTTATTGTAATTATAATTCTAGATGTCTGATATTATGTGAAACTGAGGCTGAATTAGGTTCACCTTGTCAAGAGTTGAGGCAAATGATTTTGGAATACATTTACATTGTATTTGCCTTTCAAATTGTATTTAGGTTTCACGATTACTTTTAGTGACATGCTTTACTCCGTACCAAACAATTAATGGATTCTCTTTAGAGAGTTGTAGTTCATTTGAATTTACTAGTTTTATACACTGACAATTCACCATTAAGAATTTTGTTTTATAATTTCCTAAACCCTATGAAATTTCTTTCAAAATTCTGTTTCTGTATTCCGTTTCAGAATATTTCTGGACTCTAAATTGTAATAATCAAAAAGCATGTCTAATCAGCTGAATTCATTTAATGGGGTTTTTTTTTCAGAAAACCTTAAAAATCTTTTTTATAATTATATTATTTTTTCAGAAATGCAAACAAACACTGAACAAGAGTCCCGACATTAAGTCTGTATTAAATGAAACATCACCATTTAATCACACAGAGGCACCAGAGACATCCAGACTTTAGTGCTTCACACTAGTCCACTCACTAGTAGACACCAGTCCATATCACATCGTATGGCATCACATGGGAAGTGACACAATGAGTCTTTGTCGTTTCATAGTGATGTGGACCTGTACCGTGGAGAAGAGGAAATTCAAAAAGAGCTGCAGGACAAGCAGCAGTCAAAGTCAGGTAGTGCTCAGTTTTTTATTAAATGTTAGGTGTTTATTCAAATGTTTTATAGATGTCTGTGAGGTTTTTTCCCCTGATTTAGACGTTTCTTTGTTACCATCAGCGGCAGTAGGTGAGGCCCAGAGCAGCGTGTCAGCTGCTGAGGATCTTCAGACCTACAGTGAGAGAGAATGGAAAGGCAACACCACAAAAAGTCTGCTTATTCGAAAGGTGAGCCTGCTTCTTTCACACTTGACTGTAAGTGTTTCTTTTTTAAAGGGCATTGCTCACACATGCATCTTTTTTCAGGGATATGAAGCAATAGCCAGTGAGTTTAATCTGCGCAGAGTAAGAGGTGATAATTATTGTGCGCTAAGGGCGACGCTTTTCCAGGTGCTCAGCCAGTCAAAACAGCTTCCTGCCTGGTTACACGACTCCGACATCATCAAGGTATTTGATTCTGTGCTTGCAGCATGACTTGATCATTATATTTTGGATATCAGTGTAGAATATTATTATGTGTTAAATTAATTTGGTGCATAATAAATGTTTCATTACAGTGGCCAAAAGAAATTCAGTCTGATCAGGATTTCGTAAAGGAGTGGCAGTTTCCATTTGAAACCAGCAAGAGCAAAGTACAGCATCTTGAAAAATGTCTGGAGCTACTGAAGAAAAGGGTAAGTTTTGTCTATTTATTTTTTCTTAATATATCTATATTGACCACCTTTCAAAAGTTTTGGGGGAAGATGTTTTAAAAGTTTAATGCTAATGTTGCATTTATTATTTATTTATATTTAGAATTTGCATTCACCAATACATTATTGTGCAATTATTTTACACTTTAAAATGTATTTTAACCTCTTAAGACCAGATATTTTTTTCATCTCTTTACATTGTTTAGATCGTTACAAATATTGTAAAAATAAATAAATAAAATTAATAGAATATTGAAATATAATTTCTTTGCCTATGTTAAATCATCCAGTCATTTGGGATCTCTGAAAAGCGCTGACTGTGCTCCGTAGAGGACATCCAGGCATAAAACTGTGGCATTTATAGTCACAGAGAAATATGTTAATATAAGTATAATGTTCTCATATGAAGACTCAGGGTCTTAAGAGGTTCAAATATTTTTTTATTCCAGTGATGGCATAGCTTTAATTTTACCAGCCAATCATCCAGTCTTTAGCATCATATGATCCATCAGAAATCTAAAACACTGATCTAGTGCTCAAAAGAAAAAAATGTAAAGTTCAAAAGAACTGCATTTATCTAGAAATCTTTTGTAACGGTATAAATGTTTTCACTATTGATCAATTTAATGCATCCTTTTTTAATAAAGGTATTCATTTCAAAACATTTGTATTGACTCCAAACTTCACTGTACGTTCTGGCAATATATATATTTTTTATTTACAGTGGCAAGAGACTGTCCACTGCAAAAGTCTTGAGGAGAAGGAGTGCATGTGCCAGCAGGTGTTCAAAGGTCTCGATGAGGAGTATGAGCTTCTAGAAGCACTGAAGTTCTTGATGCTAAGGACTGCCGTTCGGTTGCACTCAGACATGGAGAAGGGCTCTGATGTACCAGAGTTCTGCTGGCTTCTCTTTGCTCGTGACTCATCCAAATGCCCCAAGATGTTCCTCACCAACCATCTCAGACATGTAGGCTTTAGTGGTGGACTGGAACAGGTAAGTGCAGTTAAAAAATTAATGTTAGCCTTGTTTAATTATGGACCAATCATCAATAATAACCTAATATATCTACTGTTGATTTCTATGGATGAAGTGATCATATTTTCTGTGAAGAAACCTCTCCTGATGATATAATGTTGTGTAGGTGGAGATGTGTCTTCTGGGCTATTCCCTTCAGCAGACGATGCGGGTTATTCGGCTGTACAAGTGTGACACTGAAGAGTTTATTACATACTACCCTAACGACCACAAGAAGGACTGGCCTCTTCTGTGCTTGCTTACAGAAGATGACAGACACTATAATGTACTCGTCCCCAAAAAGCCCTCCAGATTTGATGCACATGGTAGGCCAAAGTGGAATCCACCTTCAGATGGTCAATCAAGCATTACGACACGTTTTTAAAGAGTAAATGGCAATCACACAAAATCTACCGAACTCAGGAGTTACAATCCTTCATGTTTTCCACATAGCTGGTCTCGAGTTTATGTTTTGGGATGTTTATTCTTTCATGATTTAATTCTATTAAATCTGCTTATTCTGCTAACAGTGTAGAGGGGTAAAATCATATGCGTTTCTAAATACATTATGTGCAATAGTTATGAGACACGGCTGGAACACCTGCTAGGATGGGAGGAAAAGTTTTTAATATTTTTTTGATCAGTCGATTATGAAATTATTAGTTTACAAGATTGTTTCTTTGCATATTACAATTAAATTGTAAAACTGGACTTGCTATTCTGATTTTGAGGTATTACATTTAGCTGATTTAATGTGCCATTCAAGTTAAGATTCCTTCCACTGGTTTCAGTATCTTCTAGTATTGACTTTTTTCAGTTGTCATTGTTTTATTAGTCTGACAATGTATTACTTTGCAGAGCAATTTAAACAGCGTGGGCAGAAACTGAGAAACAGGCACAGCTCAATAATTCATACAGCATCTGATGCAGCATGCAGCACTACAACAGTCCGCCTCCATTTCAGATTAATTTTCACTGAAACTTTTTAATGAAATTTTATAACAAAGGAGGAAGGAAATAGCAGAAAACATATCAGAAGTTTATGAATGCACAAACCTTTCAATGATTTTTGTGTAATTAACATTATATTATGACAATACAAAAAAAGAAAGATTAGCATTAGAAGATCTAAAGAAATATTTTGGAACCTCTATATGCTTCTGATTGCTCAAGTTGTTCTGTGCTTTAAAAAAAAAGATAAAATAAGTCCTGAAATCAATGGGTAACCAGTGCAAATATATGGATTCTGCAGTTGCAGCGTTTTTGTACCAAATGTTGTTTATCATTGGAGTTCTTAAGCAAGCCAGTTTTAAAATTACAATAATTAAGGCAAAATAAAAGCATGCATAATTATTTTTGCATCATCCAGAGAAAAAAAAAATCAGAATCAAGCAATATTTGTGATATGGGTAATAATTGAAGTGAAATTTAACAGTCATAATCTATAGTGAGAGCAATAAAAAAAATAAATAAATAAATCTCACGTCCAGTAGATATCTTTAAGTACAAACCATATCTCTGAAATCTTTTAGTCTGGATTTAAGCCTCTCCATAACACTTGAGTCAGCTTTGTAACATCGGTTCAGGTGACTCCGTGATTTGAATTCTCTTGGACCTGACTGCTGCCTTTGACACTATAGATAAGGGGTGCCCAATCCTGCTCCTGGTGATTGACTGTCCTATAGATCATCAGTTGTCTTGAATCAGTTTAAATGTTATTTAATGAACCAATATTTTTGCAGGCAGAATTCACAACTTTATCTCAAATTTGGACTTCCTCAGGGATCTATCCATGCACATCTGCTTTTTTCTGCTTCAGAAGTGTCAATCTGCTTCTGGGGCCTGTACCATGATGATGGCTGAACAAACTCAGGGTTACAGGATTAGTTTTACTTAGTTGACAAAACTAAACCAATCCTGGTTTGTTGGTACCATAAAGCTGATCATCAACTTTCTTTGTCAACTCTGGCTTAATCCTGACTTATTGGAATGTGCGCACGTGAAAGTGTGACATCAGTAATGAGCAGCCAATCACATGCCTTGAAACTGTGATTCACTTCTCATGAGAGAGTCAGTGTGATTCACTACCAAAGAATAACAGTCTGAACAATGTGAAGAATTTGATCACTTTTACACAGCAATATGAACTGACGCATTAAGAGAAAAAACTCTTACCAGATAGACCTGATTTTACCTTAAAAAATGTTTTACTATGTAGAGTAATATTTAGTTTGGGGTGGCTTTATTGCATCAGAGAGGTGTCAGTTTGCTTGAAGCTTATTGGTCAAATTTCAGTTTGAGATCTCTAAACCAGAACAAACCCTGCCCTGGAGCAGGTTAGCTGTGGAGCGTATATTAGGACGATGAACTCCAAACCAATTTCATGGTGTATAAAACACAGAGTTAGCACAAGCTAAACTGAAACTTACCTGGCTAAACCTGCTTCATGATACATACCCCAGGCGGGCCCCAGCCCTGTACGGTTTAGATGCAATCTTAATTAAACACACCTGATTCAGCTGATCAAATCATTAAGTCTTATTTGAAAACCACACGGTAGGTGTGTTGGAGCAGGGTTGGAACTACAGCTTTCCAATAATCGAGTTTGACACCCTTGCTCTACATCAGGGGTGGGGAATGTTGATCCTGGAGGGCCACTCTCCTCCAGACTTTAGGTCCAACTCTGAACAACCCTGGACCTAACTGAATCCTGAAGACCTTGTTCACCTGTTTCAGGTGTGTTTGATTAGAGTTGGAGCAAAACTCTGCAGGGACACCGACCCTTCAGGATCAGCGTTCCCCACCTCTGCTCTGCACTCTTCCCTTAAATTTCATTCTGAGAAGGTATGGGCTATTTTTCCATTTCTGTGCTGATCCTGCAACCCCTTTTGCAAGCTCTTTATTGGTTTCCTGTACATTTTATGATACATTTTTAAAAATGTTTATAAACACACTCTCACCCTGCATTCCTTACCAGAATTGCGGCATCCTTACAATCAGAGATTTTAAACTCTGGTGATCAAAACCAGTAACCTACCTTTTAAATCTCTTTTGAAAATTCAGTTTTCTTTTAGTTTTTGAAAGTTGTGAATGTGTTTTTATCGTTATGTTGTACAGCAATTTGGTCAGTCTTGTTATGGTTTTGAATGTGCTTTATAAATAAAAGAACTAGAACGATATTTGTGTTATGTGGTTCAAAGCCCCCTCTCTTGCCCATCACAACAGTTCATATTTTACACTAACAAAATTTACTGTAAGATTTGTTAAGCATTTATAATTGACAAAGCTGAAAACGATGAAACTATGAAAAGGCTGCTTTTATTAACAGAAGCTGGGTGTTAATAACTAACCATGACTTATCCTGTAATCCCATATGCTTTAAGAACTGTATGTTTATCAATAAGGGGAAATACTATTCCAGTTCATTCTTTCTAGCAATATACATTTTTTTATTATGAATCAGTTATTAAAATTTGTTTATTTCGAAGACAATTTGAATGAACCTCGATGAATTTACCTATTATTTAATTGAAAGTCATCCTGTGCACTCTGAAACCCCGTATGGTCCCTGGGCCACTTGGTTGAGAGCTATACATTATCTATTCAATACACACATGACACAAGTGTCATCTTCTTTCACGCAAAAACCCTATTGTCATTTTTGGGCGAAGGGTCCCATTCATGGGGAGCAAGTCAGGCAGCAGTGCGTCTCACAATACTTTCCTGCTCTGCAGCGCCGCCTGCTGGCCGACAAATAAGATCTTGATCGGTTTTCACTGAGATTGACTAAAATGAACCTAAAATGTGTCTATCGCTTGAGTCTCATTTTGCGGTTTTATTTATAATTTAGCATTTTATGTCAAATGAACGTGTAGGCCTACACACAGGTAAGATACAAGGACGAAGACTGTATTTCAACCCCAGTGCATCGTGCTCGGACCTCTCTAGCAAGCTCTTCTCTGAGAATGAACACTATTTTAGACATCTGTGTGTTGTTCAGCAGTGTGTGTTTCTGTGTCTTTCTGAAAGCAGCAGGTGACGTTTGAAAGAGGAGGGGCTTTTATGCGCCGACCGTCCCCCACGTGTTAAGGAAGGATGATGATTTAAGTACAGTTAACCGAGTGGCCATCTCCAGCAGAATAGAGGCTGGCCCAGCGTCTCCGTGCGTGCGGTTTTATACCTGCGCGGCACTTGATCGCCGCGGCCGATTATACGTATTTATTTTCCTCTCCGCTGATGGGTGAACAATGGAGAAGCCGTCAGCAGAAATTTCTGGTGACCCTCCTATTTTCCCATGCACCAGATCATTGTTTATGATGCTGTTGTTGTGTAGGAGGGCAGGGACGGACCTGATCTCGGCGGATTTCTGCTAGAAAACACTCAGAACTCGACGGGCTGTGACCGGCCTCGCATCCTTCCAGATCCGAGCAGCTCCTCCCGGCGATCATGGTGAAATTCCCGGCGCTCACGCACTACTGGCCTCTCATCCGATTCCTGGTGCCGCTGGCCATAACCAACATAGCCATCGACCTCGGCGAACAGGCAAGTGTGAATGAATTGTGTGTTTAATACAGCGGCGCATGACGTAAGATCGGCTGTGTATCCTTGGAGATGGACACTGCAGCAATGGCATCCCTCATCCGTCCGCGATCCTCGCTATAGATTTCTGTTTATTTGTGGCTCGCGAACGTGTAATGTGTTGTCCACGTAATTTACAGGTTAGGGCGACCCTGTGATTTTTATTTCCTTAGGAATCGGTGGAACGGTAAGCAACGCATCATCACAAACAACATGAGCCGATCAGCTGTGTGTGTTCGTCAACAGCTGGCCATACAGCGCATCCAATAACATGTGTCACACTGAACAATGCAAAAGCAATCTGACTGAGATGAATGTGCACTTTTGGATGGGCTGATTTTTGTTCTCACACCTGCGTGAACTGGCCTTGTTTTTGTCAACCATTAACGAATGTTGTGCGCTTACAGCAGTTTCTATTACAGCCGATGATTATCTGAAATAGACTGGCTATAAAGACACATTTATTGTCACGTTAAACTAAAATGAACATTTAGAGAAAGACTGGTAGTCTGATTGACCAAGGATGTTTTCCGATATTCACCTTTTCAGTTAAATCGGTATCGGTTCTGTGATGTTAGGTGTATTAAAAAAAATTCATACCATTATATAACAATATTCCTTGAATTTATGCAACTTTTAAAATCAATTAATTCTACATGTGTAACTCCAGTACATGTTATTAATACAAATATTCATATTGTTTTGTCTTTTTGTGTGTGTGTGTGTGTTAAAAGCAGAAACAAAACCGTTTTAAATATTTGTTATTCAAAACTTGGACCAAAAAATATCAGTCACACTTTAAGTTCCAATTTTAGCTGCTAAGAAACCATTCATTATGACGTTTACATCTATAAGCTACTAATTTGCTGCTTATTAATAGTTACTAAGGTAGTTATTAAATTTAGGTTAGGATTAGGGATGTAGAATATGGTCATCTAGATCTATATGTTTTATACGTGCTGATAAACAGCTTATTAATAGTCATGGTAATAGATAATTAGTCCTTTATACTAAAGTGTGACCAAAATATCTGTATTGGTATTGCCCATAAAATTCAAAATCGGTTGATCTTTAATAATAATAAAATATATGGATTCAACTGTTGCAGTTGAGAGTTGAGGAAATTTAAATTGCTGATGCAATCCCTCAGTTCTTAGTGACAAGAAGTGACAAATTATAGATATTTTCGATTAAAATTAGGATATTTTGAAATCAGAATAGATTTAATGGACACAACTTACTGCACTGAAGCATTTAGTTGATTTTTTTTAACTGGAATAAAACATTGTATCCAAAATAAAACAAAATATATCGAATGGCAAATATTTTTTTTTCAAACGTTAATGGCAGACAGAAGAAATGTGAGCAGGAACCCTAAGAGCCTGTCTGCTCACAGTAACAGACAATCATTATCTCACTGCACATTGTTCTTAGGCGTTGAAGATGAAATGGCAGACAAAGAGTTGGAGTCAGAAGAAGGCAGCAGATAAGAAGAAGAACCCTCCATTCACACATCCTTTTAACTTTATCTGTTATATTACAGGTCTTGCTGCTTTCTATCAGCTATCATCCAAATGAAATCTTAAGATTTAAACATACGCATTACAAGTATTACAGAATGGTGCCACTACGTTAGAGTCAAGGACGGGGCAGAAAAGTTTATTCATTAGTAGTGCAATAACACCCAGAGCTGTAGAGCAAGTAGAACTTATGTGCATCTCAGCATTTTCCAACAGGCTTGACATCTGACATATTGTCATATCACCTTCTCATGTGCTGAAGTGTATATATATATCCTAGCATGTGACTATAAAGCTGTAAAATTGTTCGTAATGCAGTTAGTCATCGTTGAGATTGTTTTTACTGTAGCACTATGTTATTCAAGGTTACAGTGGCTCTTATTTCTGATCAAATTATAGGTTCTCTCAAGAAAGTTCCATGAATAAATAATTTCATAACAGGTTGTCTTTTTTTATGATTTGACACTGTTGCTTAAACCGGTTCAAAGATCTGACACATGGTGGATTGTGACATTGTGAAGTTTGTATTATTACACACATGTGACTTTCAAAGACACTCTTTTTAAGGGTAAAAGTAAGTGGTGCAATATAGCAAACTGGTGCTGCATTTAGTCAGTTGATACAGGGTAGTATTGTATATCTTGGGAATAAAACCCTCTTTGTGTTGGAATGGCATGAGGAGTGATAGTTTGTCCTATCACGCTTTCAATTCCTCCCTCAACATCAGAAATTAGATTATGCTTTAGACAAACCTACATCTAGATTTAGTGTACTTTTATTTATTTTAAGATTTATGTAGTTTTAGACTAGTTTTTTTTTTTTTTTTTAATCGCACTACTTCAGTCATTTGAGTTTTTGTCATTTCTCTCTTTCTCCACAGGCTCTGAACAGGGGTATTGCGACTGTTAAAGAGGATGCGGTAGAAATGCTGGCCAGCTATGGTCTGGCCTACTCCCTCATGAAGTTCTTCACTGGCCCTATGAGCGATTTCAAGAACGTAGGGCTGGTGTTTGTCAACAGCAAACGGGACAGAACCAAGGCAGTCCTCTGTATGGTCGCTGCAGGAACCGTGGCTATCATTTTCCACACTCTTATTGGTCAGTCTGCCGGTTTCTTATTTCCTCAAACCGCCTCTGGTCTTGCATGGCTAGTTTGTATCAAATGTAACGGGAACACCGCATTGTTTTGCACTTTTCCAAACAAGCGCGGACTAGAGAAGGACCTCCTTTTAGCTCAAGTGGTCTGAATCACTCAAACCCCACTCATCTCCGCAGCTGCATCCATTCTCTGGGAAAAAAAGACATTTTATTCTAAGCACAGAATCTGTATCAGAGCTTTTTTGCCAGGTTACTACTTGCCTGTTCTGTGTACTGTGTTAAATGGAGAGGTGTCTTTCAAACAAACTATTCACACTCACAGGGGTAGCTTGCCATTTATTTTCAGGTTTTTGTTCGCCCTCTATGATTATACTGTCATTAAACAAATTGTGCAATTGTGCAAATTCTCCTACTCAGCCGGAAATAAGTTCCACCACCCATATTTACCAAATTACAAATACTTAAGTTTGTGGGATGTGGTTAAAAATGGTTCAGTCATCACCGAACGGTGTATTTATACAATCTACATCCAAAATAAGGTTATTTACCTTGAATATGTCAGTTTCTCTGTCTCAGATGCGTTTGCATTTACACAAATAGCCATATTTACATGTGAAGCAAGAAATCAGAGCCATTTCCAGCCGCTCCGCAGTGCCCATATGGCAGTTACTGCTGTGAGTCAAGGAGAAGGAATGTAATGCCGAGGGATATAGGATACAAACCAGCACCTACTTGGAAGAAGGCATGAATTTTTAACCACTAAGTCACCACCTGTCCGCCGTACATAATGATGTGCTTTTAAAAGTAACGGTGTGTTAGCATAACATGGACACTCTCCATCATCTTGAGTGTGGTCTCAGACATATTATGGTTGTTTGTGCAGTCAGAGTTTGGTAGATCTGCGTCATACATCTGTGGATCACGTCACTGCACACATTCCTGAGAAAAGGGGAAAAAAACACAGGAGAAATAGCAGACATGAAAACTTCTAATATTTGATTATATTATTTTCCTTGCATTTTTTAATATCTAATTTGAACAAAAACATGTTTGTGACGTTATTTGATGTTATATTGATTTTATATGGCAGTTGAGCCACAATGTTTTATTATATTATTGATTATAATACATACTGATCTTGTTCTCACTTTTCCTTGTTTAGCCTACACAAATCTGGGCTATTACATCATTAACAAACTGCATCATGTGGATGAGTCTGTGGGGAGTAAGACCCGAAAGGCGTTTCTCTATCTGGCTGCTTTTCCTTTACTTGACGCCATGGTGAGTGTGTGTCGTGACGTCTCAGCCCTGGATATTTAGCTGTAACTCTGACCCTCAGATCTGGCTCGCCTGCCTGGCACAGATGGCAGAGAGTATGTGTGTGTAAGCGTGTGTGGTAAGGCCAGGCATTAGAGCCTATTCAGATCTGGAAACCCATCAAGCTCCTTTGGATGAATAACAGCCCACGCGAACATCCTGTGCCTGTCAATGGAGGTTAGGTCGCAGCAGTGTTTTGTTTAAAGCACTGGTCTCAAACATAATTCCTGGAGGGCCACAGCTCTGCACAGTTTAGCTCCAACCAGCTCCAAATCACACCTAAAGATCTTGATTAGCTGGATCAAGTGTGTTTGATTAGGGTTGGAGCAAAACTGCTCAGAGCTGTGGCCATACAGGAATTGAGTTTGAGACCAGTAGTTTAAAGTGTTAAGTATCGAGAGTGCGGACCCAGTTAACAAGGGGTCCATGACCCCTAGGGGATGAAATGTGCCACTGCAGGAGGTTGGCAATTTTTGCTTGATTTTTATTCAGTTTTTAGTAAACAGATTGAGATTTGCATGAAAGAAAAATACAGTATTAGCCTAACTAAAATTAAGACACTTAAGTTCAGGGAATTTTTCTTAAAAATAAATGCGCAAAAATATAAAGCTTGTTTAAAACTAGTAGAATGATTTCTGAAGAAACATGTGACACTGAACACTGAACTAATGGCTGTTGTTTCACAATATAAAACTCATCCTGAATAATGTCTTTATAATTTTCCCATCAATGTAGTACCAAAAATGGTGCTATAGGACTAAAATTCACCCAGATTTGAATAGTAACAGGGACCCTGTTCTATCTCTCTCTATCCATTAGGGGAAACATCATATTGTATTGTAAGTAAGTGTGACAGTAAGCTCCTATCTGTGGTTTCAGGCCTGGACTCATGCTGGAATCCTTCTGAAGCACAAGCACAGTTTCCTGGTGGGATGTGCATCTATTTCTGATGTTGTTGCACAGGTATGAGTGTGTTTCCTCAAATCAGCATTTCATAACTTGATGCATGATGTCTTCTAACACTCTTTTTCTCTGTATTGGTATGTTTATGAGAAATAATGTGATTATGTGTGAAGGATAATTGAAGGCAAACATAATGAGTTATGTTTCTGTGCTTATCATAGTCGCAGTGTAATTTGTTTTTTTTTATTAATGATGTATTTGGATTTGAATTAATAATAGAGTATGTATGTGCCACAAGAACGGCTATATTTATCACTGTCATTGTAATCCGGTTACACTGTTGTGCCTCTCTCTCTCTCTCTCTCTCTCTCTCTCTCTCTCTTTCTAGATTGTGTTTGTCTCTATTTTGCTCCACAGTCACCTGGAGTGTGTGGAGCCCTTGTTGATCCCAATCCTCTCTCTGTATATGGGCGCCTTGGTACGATTCACTATTGTTGGTTTGGGTTACTACAGGAACATTCATGACAACATCCCAGAATCCAGTGGGCCTGAGGTTGGGGTATGTCAATTGACTCTCTTTAGACAAGTTCAACTAAGTGGTATTTTACCATGCAAATGACCTGCTCAGTTTATTATTTTTACAGCTACACTTGTCAGTTTATTGGTTTTTTATATATATATATATATATATATATAATATATCCTTATTCTGCCACATCAAACCTATGAGAATGCTAAAGCTGTGCTATATACTGACACTCATTCTGTGTAATAGGGTGATGCCACTATTAAAAAGATGCTAAGCTTTTGGTGGCCATTGGCTCTCATCCTGGCAACGCAGAGGATTAGCAGACCTATCGTCAACCTGTTTGTGTCACGGGATCTGAAAGGAAGCACAGCTGCCACAGAGGTTAGTGTGTCCCATGGCAAGAATACACATCCCTTTACAGTATCAAAATATAGTCGCTTTCATTATGGAGTGGCCATAGTCGCAACCATTTAGATACAGCGTATACAGTTTGTGTGAATTTTCAGTGTCATCGGGTATAAACATAGCAGCACTTAATTAAGAATTGTGACAGTTATGATTTTAGCTGAGAGTACAGAAATGAAAACATGCTTGTATAGTGTATTTAATTTATTCATCCAGTCAATAAAAACTGTTTTTTTGCAAACAAAACTTGTTTTATGCAATTAAAAGAAATGCTAAAAAAAATAATAAAAATCGTATAAAGATGGGGGGAAACGCATGATAAAACCATATTCTAAGATATAAATGAAAACATAATAAGAAGAAGAAGAAATACTATTATAGTGTATATAATGAGAAAACGCTGAATAAAACTCATTTCGTTTAATCTTTACCATTGGCTGAGGTTGATTTGGTGTACTTTTCCCACCTCAAATATAATAAACTAGGTTTATACAGTAACTATAATGACGAAACAAGCTTTATTGTGAGTTTAGTTGTTTGGTGCCTTGATGTCAGAAATGTTTTCCGTCACTCAGCTCCTTTACAATAGAAACATTACCTATAAACATGAAATTGTGGGTGTTTAATATTACCATCATCTCACCGTTGTTTTCCAGGCTGTTGCAGTTCTCACAGCAACATATCCAGTGGGTCATATGCCGTATGGATGGCTCACTGAACTCAGAGCTGTTTACCCTGCATTTGACAAGGTAAATGTTGATGTTGTTTTACCATTAAATTAACACTTTTTTAAAATCCTTAATCATACAGTTCTCTGAATTCTTAATACCTATCATCCTCTACATATATACTTATGTCAAAATGACAGCTTTCCATCTTGTCCTCCCAGTATCCTGCCTGAAAGATCAGGAAAAAGAGTCACTGTGGTTTATTTGCTTTTTATTTATATCTCACTGTCTAATTTTGTCTCATACCCTTAAGGGATGACACAATTAGTTTATATCTTCCACCTTTTCTGCGTGCTGCTAATACTGCAGTGTCTGTTATCTTGTTATCTTCATGACTAAGCAATTATTTTATGTAAATAGAGTGGGTTCATGGAGACAGAGCTGCAGCCAGAGTCCCAGAAACCGTAATTAAAAAAGGCGCACAGTAGTGTACTGTTATTTATGGATGTTTGGCCTGAGAACAAGGATCAGCAGGATCCACAATTAGAAATTTCTTAGGAAGTGAGGAGACATTCCCAAGCCACAGGTGTTTGGCCAACTGGAGTTCATTTTATGGATGAAAAAGATTTATATTACCATTCAAAAGCTATATTTTTAATGCTTTAGAAAGAAGTGTCTTATACACATCAGGGCTGCATTTATTTAATCAAAACTAAAGCAAAAA
>JAUYWG010000032.1:11845004-11860474 GCA_034779775.1 Enteromius afrohamiltoni
TGGTGTTTAAAATAAACATAATAAATAAACACAGCATCAACACATATATTATGTAAAGAAAAACTTTTATTTTGGATACGATTAATCATTTGACAGCACTAGTTTGAAGTAATTAAGCAAAAGACGTTCCCACTCAGAGAGTCTGCATTTCTAGACACAAACTCACTTTTTTTCATTTCCGCCCTCAGTGATTGAAACCAGAAACTGTAATTCTGGCACGGTTGTACAATGTTTGCTATGTGACTCAAAGATGGTGTATGCACAAAATGTTTTTCATTTAAATGTTGAAGATTAATACGTTTGCATAAATTGCAAATTCAACGTAATTCATTTAAAAATGGTTCAACCTCATATTTTGTCAGACTGCAGACGTATATTGTTACATCATAATAGAAACATTCTGTCCATGTGTAGTGAAAGTCAGGCTGCGGTTCGGATGGTCACTCAACCACAGCCTGAACTCATGTTCTCTTTCATTTACTTAACCAGACACTGTGTATTTGTCTCAATAAGAGACAAAGGGAAATCTTTATTTAAACTCTGTGCCCCTGCTCGGTGACTGAGTTGTAATTGCCTGTTGCGGTCTGTCCATTTTTGGCTCTTAGCTCTGAGCATTTAAATGTTGAGTGTGAGGCCGACATGGTGCTAATGTCACAGAGTCTCATCCTGTCCTTCTCGCACTGGGGGTCATCCGGGGCACTGGAAGCCTCCCAAATACTGAGAGAAGCAGCTCTGCATTTTCTCTCTTTCTCTCTCTCTCTCGGTCTTCTGCATGCAGTGGCTCTTTAGGGATTGATATGAAACTTAATCTTCAGTAGCAGCTTCCATAAGAGGCTGCAATATTTAGCCAAGTGCTCAGCTGTTATGTGTTATGTTACGTGGTTTGTAAAAGATGTCCGAGGCCAGAGTTATCCTATCCCATTGCTATTGCTCACCAATCACCTAGTTCTGTGGATCTCAACTGGTTGGTCATGATCCAAAATTGGGTCACAGATATCAAACTGGGTCACAAATCAGTATTACCTGAGAAATAAAATTCGGTTAAACATATAGAAGTTACCAGGCATATCAACCGATGTAGTTATTTCAAGTCTTTTTAATTAGCGAGTTGCCCCAAAATGAATATTCGGTCATTAACTCACTTTCATGTCGTTTCAAACCCGTAAGACCTTTGTTCATCTTTGGTACACAAATGAAGATATTATTGAATATTATATGAAATCAGAGAGCCACCTGACCCTCCATAGACAGCAATACAACTGATTTGTGTTCTGAAGATGACCGAAGGTCTTATTGCGACCTATTACTGGCTTACTTACAGTTACAGTCTTTGCACAGTAATCCAAGATAGAAGAAGCTATTACACATCTGACCTTTAGTTATTGTTGTAAATGTTTTACACTCACAGCAACACATTGCCCTGCCATAAACGTGATGGCTGTATTGTATTTTAACTTCTTGTGAAAATGCAGGTGATCAAGCTCGGCCTTGTTAATGCTGAAGCATTCCTTGAAGGCAGGAAGTGATCAGATGGCACATATTTTATCTCTCTGCCTTTTACGAGCATTATATGGATCAGATAGCAATTCCTAGAGTCTAGATTCGTTTGTCATGGCTGACTGAAACAATAGCTGTGGTGAAGAGTGCGGCCTTCCCTTTCATGTTATGGGGATGTGTAGATGAG
The DNA here is from genome assembly GCA_034779775.1 of Enteromius afrohamiltoni. Classification (NCBI taxonomy): domain Eukaryota; kingdom Metazoa; phylum Chordata; class Actinopteri; order Cypriniformes; family Cyprinidae; genus Enteromius; species Enteromius afrohamiltoni. The sequence continues at coordinate 11,846,689 of JAUYWG010000032.1, forward strand.
GACTCAGTGACTCGGGCTCTTCCGCAAAGGCTCTTCGTGTCCCCAGGGAGGCTTGAATTGCTCTGGCCAGCCCGTGTAAAAGAGAGGAGATAGCCGGCCATCTGGAGAACACGATACGATCACCACTGGTTCCTGCCATTTAAAGTGCCCCATCATCCCCCTGCTAGCACTTCATCTTCCTTGGCCTTGACGCATGTTAAATGATATTTTAGCCATCGGTTGTTATATTTTATGTAGTCTTGTTTTCTTTTGTTCATTTATACCTGACTATTATAAACCACATTCAAATGCGGAAAGAGAAGGCTCAGGTCTGTCATCTGTGGGTTCTGTGTGTGTGTTGGTGTGTATTTCCGAGTGGTGTGGTGTTCCTGTGTGTGTTTGTATGTGTTAGAGGAGTATCATGTTCTCTCTCTCACACACACACGCACATACACACACAAGGATGTATAGACATATCGTAGCCAAACAAGATTAATTATTTAACTGGATTCGTACTGTATACTGGTAGGACAATTCAAAGAGATGCCACACAACAAATTTTATATTCGAGAAAAAAAAATCAATTTCTCTATAAAATTGAAGCTCACTCTTTGTTCTCAAATAACATCTGGAGGAATAGGAGGAACCAGTAAATGATACAGAGGAAATAGTTTTTTTTGTTGTTGTTTTTTTAAATTGTGGTCAGAGTGAAGCTACTTGTGATTTGTCTTTAAATATTTTCAAATTAATATCTGATATTAATGTATTGTTTTGTCTAATAAAATTAAATGATTAAATACTTAAAGTGCCCCTATTATGCCTTTTCAAATATGATCTTTCATGCAGTGTCATGTAGTTTATGTGAACATAAACTGTCTGCAAAGTTGTGGTGCTGACAGTGCATGACAAATTGTTATTAGTTATTGTAGTTATTTGTCTATCAAAAAAGAGTCTGCTCACATTCGCCTAAACAAGTCGTCAGCAATTGAAATCTTTTTCTGTTATGGCCACACGTCACAAAGTAACACATTTGCATAATGTCTGCCCACGTTCTATGTCGCAAACAACTTCCCCGCCCACAAATAGTACAATTTCCACGTGGTTTACGTCATGTCAAGAAGACACTGTGCCATGCTCTGTCATTCAGCTATGACAATGGGCGTTTAGTTTTCCGACATGCGCTGTAGCGGTAGACCAATCATAAAGGACTGCACCATCTGACCAATCACAGCAGAGGGCTCATGGAAAGGAGTCGTCATTTACAAATTATTTAGAAATAGGGTAAAATATAAAAGTCTTTTTTTGACCTTGCATACATGTAAACCTGTTTTAAGAGACTCGTAAAGCAATATTAGCAACCTTTAAAATGGCATAATAGGGGCACTTTAACTAAATTCAATCATTATACATAAAATGTATGTTCATTTGAGATTTGTTAAAGATTACTGTTTGCAAACTTATTTACAGTTTTAACGTTTAATTTTAGTTTAATTTAAGTTTTGGCAATGTTGTTGGTTTCATTTCATTTTTTAAACTGGAAGTTTTTATTATTAATTTTATTTAAAATAATTTGCCTGTACAGTTAAATTTCCTTTATTGTCTGCATAATTAAACATTCTAATAATGGCTGATAACTGATCTAACTATGTATTTTGCAGCCTTTAATGTTTTGGTATTGCGCTTGCAGTAGTTTTACTTCCACATTCATATAGGAAACATCCTGAGAAATGTGCTAAATCAGAATGAATGTCAATGACTTGATTTATCTAGATGTCCTGTGGTGGAGAACGAGTGAGTTTGAAAGGTGTTAGTTTAACTGGCAGGGGGTTTTCCAGAACAGATGGGACAGTAGTTGGGTATTACATGCTGTACTATGGCAGTGGTAATGCTCTCCGGAGTCTTATGATGTAATGATGCTGAGCAGATGCCTGCACAGCTCTTGATGTAAGAAAAGAGCCATGAAGTGTGTTCTGAGCAGCCAAAGGTCAAGAGCTCACAATGACATGAGTGGATGCTTGACTAATACATTTACTAGACTTCTTCTGGATATACTGTAAGCATGTTATAGGTGGACGGTCATTTTTGAAATGTGATCGTAAATATGTTTTTTGCATCGGTTACTTTGGTAATTTGTCAGTCTTTTCTTTTTTGTGTCCACCATGTGGGTGTTAAAACAATAAACTATAGTTATAGGGCAATACAAAACAACAGTTAAGGCTGTTAGAGGACAGCTGGCCAAACAGTTCCCTCTACTCCCCCTTAACCTGCTCAGGAGGAAATGTCTTGTGATAGTTCCTGTTAAGTGTTATTTATTGACGCTCATACTTTCAAATTTAGATAAATGTGATGCTTAACCTTTGAATGATATTTAAATGCTGGAGCCTCATATGTTGAGTAAGCTACACCCAAAAAGGATAAAAGCTCTTTACAGAGAAAGATGCTGTGAAGAAAATGCATTATGAAAATAAATAAAGAAATAAATAAATTCTGATTGCTTATAGCAGCACCCTTTCAACAGCATTAACTTTCAACAGTATGCGGTTCAAATTATAGACGGTAGGAGAGAAGCTAGGCTTTGACGTCATCGTGATGTCTGGGTTAGCTACATGCATATCTGAATAATGTAATGAAGGATTCGTTGGGATATTAACATTTATTTACATGCTGAATTCCCTGCAAAATCAGTTTAGACTATCATATTGGTTTTTTTTTTTTCGTTTTATTTCCTGATCCTGTAATATTGCAGCAGTGATATTTTTGTTTGGCCATATTTGATGAACAGTAGACATACTTTGTATGGCTTGCAAGTGGTTTTAGGAATCACTTAATAATGTAGATCAGTGTTTTCAACAATGAACCTGCGCATTTATGTCTCGCTTATCTGACACACCCATTTCAGGTCCTGGAGCTTCTAATGAGCTCATATGTTAAATCAGGTGTATTTGATTAGGGAGACACACAAAGGCCATGGGTCCGTTCTTCGTACCTCGCTACCTCAGTTAGCTGGATTTGATTGTTGTGGATTTGTCCTGATCTTGGATTGTTGGGTTCTTCGAAGCTCATCTGGGACTTGCTGTCATAGCAATAGGTCTGTAAGCTTATTTCATGTAAACAGGATTTAGACTGCGCGGTCACATCTGATTGGTTAGAGAGCACCACTAACGTGGACTGGCTCAAGTGGGAAAAGAATAGTATCTAGCAAGAAACTGTTGAAAATAATTACGATGATTCACACACTATTTATTTATAGATATAGAGATATATATATATAAAATTATATAAAACTATAAATAAAATATCATATCAAGGAAAAAACATGTAACATGGGCAGCACTAACTTATTTAATTTGTTCGCTGCTTTTGCAGCATTTGCTGTGTTTCCTGGTGTCTTTATTAAAGTTTAAAATTTACAACGCCTTTTTAGTGCCACCAAAAAAAAAACAAAATCTAAAACTACAAGATTAAAGTTTTAATATTTAGAGAATATAATCTTTAAAGAATACAGTGCACCCAGAGATATTTTCTGCTATTAAAATCTGGGAGTTTTATAGCGAAATACAAATATGTATATTTTAACATGACGCATATATTATAGCCTGACATAGGCTACTATATAGCTGAAATGGCTTTAGTTTAAGCGGCGGTATAAATCAATAATTTTTTCCGATTACAATGTGACTAGTCTATAGCATGTTTTCCCATGCCTTCTAATGTTCCTTCACTTTTATATCTTGCTATAAACTTCAAACAAAGAGGAAAAACACATTCATTTGAAAGCTGAGCTGTTTTATAACAAAAGCAACAAAGCAGAACATTAATGCGATGGCCCTGTGACTGACATGCTACAAATAATTAATATATACAATCCAGCAATCTGATCAGTAAAGAAGCTTGAACAACACATTATTGTAAGACACAGTAAAAAACTGAAGCTGAGACTTTAAAAAGTTCTAAAGGGACAAATCTTACTGCTTTTGAGTGGCGCACCATAACGAATCCAATGGTAGAAATAATATTTCCCAGCATATGACCCCGCGAATATTACACAATATAATTTCTGCTAATAATCCCACATTACTGCCTTTGTAGTGTATTAAAAGGAGTTAAATAAGAGAGCTACCTCCCCCCCCCCCACAAGGAATGTCGACTGAGTGTATGAGCTGATGCTAAAAGTTACTGTTCAGTCTTTTAATAAATATCATATTCTTGATATTAAGTGGCTTCCACAAGTTCTTAGATCACATCCCAGTAACATGAAGTGACCGCAACAATATTCAAATATGCCTAAATTCATTTAATCTAAATTTTAGATTTTAAACCTTTTAAACCCACTCACGGACACGAAATAATCCTAGACAACTCAATCCAGCTATACTATATCATCAACAACAGGTGTGCTCGAAGAACCCAAATTAGCCACATCATAATTAGCATGATGATCACATCTTAGATGTGTTAATTCATCTCAGATGTATCAAGTGAAATACGAAGAACGATGTCAACACTCTTTTCGTTTAAAAATGCATTTTTTTCTCTCCATTTTGGCCTTCTGTCCACATTGAGACAGCGTTTTTAGTCAAGGAAAATGGAGCTTTTTGAAAAAAGTGGATAAATTTGAAAACTACATTTTCGCATTGCAGTGTGGACTGTGAAAACGGAGGCTTTTGAAAATTACGCATTTTAGTCATATGATGCAGTCATGTGACTAATTCAACTAAGATGGCGGATAGCATTGTACAGCAGATGTTTTGTTTGCTCTTGATTTTGACAGGAAGAGTGGGTGTATTCAGAAAGGTGAAACACTATATACTTCTACACTACATCCATCATTTACTCACTCTCAGCTCGTTTTAATCTGAAAAGCGCATCCGGACAGCACACACATGAAATGTTTAATTAGCAAGACTTTTAAAGCGAATTTTTTTGATTGCGAATCAGCGCAGTGTCTGGTGAGAGTAATTCTACCACTGAGTTAACACTGATGTGAATGTATGTTGCGTAGGACAGCATATTGAAATGGACATGATAAACTCGTGATACCACGATATTCCTTAAAAAGCAGATTTTTTTCAATCAAATTTTTATCGTCCAAGATCAAAAATCGTCCTATCGCCCACCCCTAATTAAGACTTTATCTGCAGCCAGTACTAACTCAGAAAATCAGGAAACTCTTTAATGAAGTCTGTGTGGTGGCCTGTATACTGTAGCCAGTACAAACATCACAGAGGATTTATAACCATCACATGTTTCTGAATATTAATGGCATAAAAGTTATAAAAAGAACTTTATTATAGGATGTGAAATCTCTAGTAAATTCAATCCTTCAATCGCCCATAGGCTTACTTCCACATTGAAGAAAAAAGTGGATAGCGTGTAACTTATGCATCCTTTTGTGCGGACACAAGTAATGTTGCGTTTATGTCACATGTATATAAGTTTTCTGAATAGTATCGTAGGAAGTTTCAGTATGTTGACATAAAGTCAGCATCACCTCAGTCTATTCTTTTTTTCTTTTTCTTTTGTAAATATTATAATCTAGCATCTGATCATAAGTCTTAAGATATATTTATTTTCTCCTTTTATGTCCATGCCCTGTTTCTGTTATTTCATAATACCTTTTACTTTCTTAAAATTTACAGCAAGTTGGTGTTCAGATTATCCTTCATCCCATCAGCATCTGATGTATGGAACCAAGTTTCCATTGATTTTGTAAAAATCATTTGTTATATACCTTCATGTGCTAGATGCTTGCAAAATAAATCTAAATCTAGAATAAAGTCAATGTACTAACTGATTAATTGTGTATTCTTATAACAAAATGTTTTGCAGCACAAAAAAGCATCAAAAGCCTTGATGGATGTTAATAGTTCTGTAAGTACAGTAGGTAATATAAGCAGAGAAATCTTAGGGGAAAAACCCACTGTGTGTCCTTGGAAGCAAATTTCATGCCGTATTTTTCCCTCCTTTGGTAAATCACATTCATATGAGACCTTTAATTGAACATAAACAGCTTTTGATGTTTTCTGTAAATGTGGATATTACCGAATACTGTTTCTGCCAGAGCTTCAGCTATAATGGCTTTATTTAATTTTGAGGCCTGAACAGGAGGAACTAGCTCTCTGTTCATTACCAGTGCCTTGAGGACTGATTCAGCCTGACTGATTCTGGAGTCCTGCCTCATGCAGGCCTTTCTCTGTCTCTCAATTAGTCTGGAGAGGAGTCGAAGTGGGTTGAGCCATAGTGCTTCACAAATGTATTTAAAGGAAGCATCTCACATGTTATGATTTGATTCCAGATGGCATAATTTTCAAACAGCTGAGCTGACTTTGGCTTTTTTAGTGAAGAAAACCCATCTATTCCAGGTGTGTCATGTGTTTCATATGAGGAATGATTTGTAGGGCTCATATCCTGACTTAGTGTGTGTTTAGATCTTGCCCTTCATTCCATGTACAGGTTCACAGGGCCGTCTGCTTCAGCTGTCCTGTACAGGCTGTTCCTGGAAGTAAGACTTGGAAGATTTCTTCCATGAGTCTTCTTGGAATCTTTTTTTTTTTTTTTTTCTTTTTCTTTTTCTTTTTTTATTCTTCGAGATGCTTTTGGGAGTCTTGTTTCAGCCACGTGTCACAGACCCACATGTCCTTGTGGAATATCCTGCACTTGAGAATTCATTCGTGCATTCTTACAACTGATACTTCTGCTGTGCTGGCCAGCTACCAGCTCTCTGCATTAAGTCAAAGTTGAGTAAGATGTTTGTGCATTTAAACAGAACTAAAGTCCATGGAGACTCTCCACTTCCAAGTAGGGCCCTTGAAAGCAGATATTTAGACAACAAATCATGCCTTTTTTTTTTTTTTTTTGATCTTCCAATCAAATTTTTTTTAATCTTTTTGTTATTCCAGCTCTACTGTAAGCTTTCTTAGGAGCCATTGAGAACAGTTTATGAACATTTGTGTGGGTTTACTAGTTAGCCAATAAAATGTGAATGAATATTAAGTGTTTATTTTTGTTATTTATTCAGATTTTGGTGTCGGGTAGAAAATTCTAAATCTCTATATTTTTTTATGATGGGGTAATGTAAAAATTTAAGGAATAATAAAAAAAAATTAAGGAAAATTTGTCGTTCCAATTATTTTCAGGGAACCGCATGGCGAACATAGTTCCGGGTAGCTCTTGGACTGCATTATAGTTCCATATCCCTTTGCCAAATGGTTTCTGCATCGGCATACACGCTCAACTAGGTCTTGGTGGAGATGCTGCATTCATTCCATATGCGGGTCTGCAGCCGACCGCACACTTGGTTGAAATTCGCTTCACAGCAAACGCGTATTTGTGTCATGGGAGGGGCTTCTGCCAGGCACTTCCAGTCTCTGTACATCGCAAAGGATATGACTCCGTTGGCTACAGTGAAGCGAAGCGGGTTTAAATACCTTGTTAAAACTCTCGACAGAAGGTGCTCTGTGCCGTCGCGATCACATTTTTCCTGCGCTGCCAGACATGTACAAGACATAACCTAAAAAAGTTAACAGGCGGCTCATGTTTCTTAGTAAGAACTTAGAGTAAAATTCATGTTCATATAGTGACATGACAAGACCACTAAGAACACCTCATGCTACCGTGTTTAGGAGAGCTCTATTTTCATTACAAAAATTTGTTGTTTACATTGATACATTGCACATTAAAATATTTGTTTACAGAAAATGCAAGAAATGCACTGTTTAAAATATTATTTACAGGATATACAAGAGTTATTTTATTTAGAAGAGATACTGCTTGTTTTCTACTTTTAATAAGAAACTTTTTTATAAGAACAATGTGACTGTTAGTTTTAGGCAATGTGTGCTTTAATTTCAGTTGTTCAACATTAATGTTTAATAAATAATCATAAATAGAAGAATGTGTTTCCTTCAATTATTTTAAAATCAAGTAATGCACCCTTCATTCAAAAATGTCTCACTTGTATTATGTGAGCATATTTACTGTACAAGATTTGTCAGTGAACTATGAGGGCAAAAACACACAGAGGATCTCCTCATCTAGGTTGGCGGCAGCGTTAATGCAAGAGCCCAGGTACTTTAAAGTCTCCTCGTTATTGAGGAGCTTGCCTTCCCTAATGATATTGGAGCTGAGCGTGCTCAGTGCACTGGGGTGACATTAGCTGAGCCGAGTCATGAAAAGATTGAGATTGCGGATGATAAACAAAATTTGGAAAAAGTCTGTGAAAATAAAACAAGGTTAATGATAAGGCAAGAAGTAGGAGCCTTTGTAAAAAAATTACATTTTATACACAAACAAATATTTTGCCTTTGTGTCTTTGTGAGTCCCTCAAGGTGCTTGATCATTATATTATTGGGTAAGTCCACAACATTGAAATGTTTCAAACACCTGTGCTAACGCAACATGTGACGGAGTTTAAATTATAATCTTTGTTTTTTCCTTTTACGATGCTTGTTTTTGCGGATGGAAAGCCTGATCATCGGCCCTCACACAATATTGGCCCATTGTTTGGAATGAGAAGGATCTTACAGTTTGGCCCGACTCCACTCAGCTTCCAGTAAACTCAACATTTTTAGAGGATCTTTATATCTGTGACAGCTGGCCACCAAAAACATAATAGAGTAATAGCTTCTGAATATCTTCACTAAATAACAGGAAGGAAAATCAGGGGGTATTGTGCAGTGTTATTCCAGTAACCTGGTGTTCTACATAACTTGCCCATCATGGCTAAAGCCAAAGCACCATTTTGCTTTGTCAGGATCGGGTTGTTCAAAAGGACCACTTGTATGTCCTACACTGCCAATCCTGCCATGTTATATAATCTAATTGAAACCAGTTAGTGCTTAAAAATATCCACATACCAAAAGAACAGAAACACCCTACATCTAGTGGAAAAACACGAGACTTTCAATAGTTTTATAGCACTGCCCTTTCGTTATTAACAACCCTCTTGAGAGGGTCTTTTGAAATGGATAAGAATAGGTTTGGGTTTCTTATAAAGCCATGTTGCTAATTCAGAGTCTGAAGTGTGACATGATCTCATCTTCTTAGGCGGCATTCACTTGCTTTCTGTTGATTATGAATGAACTGTCATTCTCTCGTTCTCTCTCAGTTTGTCTCTTCCATCATGACACAGTGAGTTACTGATCTACCCTCTCATGTTCTCTCTCTTTTGCTGAGTCACGGTGTGTATTTAAAGAGCTGCAGTTGGAGACCGGAGTGGTATAACTGGATTTGCTTACACCTCGTGAAGCGGCTCGCTGCAGTCATATTACAAGTGGAGGATCTAAAGCAGGACAAACAGTGTGATTAGCATGTACCAAAAACCAAAAAGACCAAACTAGGATGGAGTTGAGAAGCCAGCAGGTTCCTATTTTAGATCTGCAGTCTGTAATGTACACACTTAAGCTGCCAGATCTCTTAAAATACTCCTGTTCTCAGTTCCCTCCAGAAATTGGGATCCTGTTCGGTGGCCAGAGATCATTGCTGTTTCTGGTCGGTACAATACCATTATAATGACTCGGTGAACTGCAAAGTCTTCACTCTCCATCTTTTATGGTCTTTTAGTTTACTGTGTCTCTTTAAACAATTATATTTTCATTCTTGGCCTGCTTCCTGGAGCACAGCGGAGATGCCAAGGAGAGCGCTAGAGAGAGAGGAATGAAGCTATGTGGTGTGAAAAGTGAATATCTTCAAAGTTTATAAATAGATAGTGTGTCACCACTAAATAAGAATGCTTAAACAATCAAGGCCTTTGAGATCCCTTGTCCCAGCATTGCCAGGTCCCAACCCAGAAGGCCTCATGCCAGTGCGGCTTTATGCACGTTTACCGTAAACAGGCTGGAATCCTGGCGTCTGTGTGAACAATGCACTGACTTGGCTGCCAGAACCGTAACCCTGTGTTTATGACCAAACCCACTTCAGAAGCGAGGCTCAGGATTGTGTAATAGCATGACTGGCTTTACAGCTGAGTAATTATGGAATAACTTGGATAAAATGTACCTTTGAAACTTGGTGACCTCTGAAGGATGGTTTCATCTAGATGTAAACTGTCTTGTGTATTGGACTGAATCAGCATATTTGTTCTGTAAGGTTTATCGGAGACTCTGAGCTCTGCTGTGTCCAGTTAGTGTGGGAGTAATGACGCATGGGAGTTTTTACCCAATAATTTAATTTCAAAATAAATGTTTTTCTTTCCCTATGACTGCTGCATAGTTCCCGGTCTTGACTACTTGGTTGCATATCACTTTATTTGAAAAAACTTAGACTGCCATAGCAAAATATCCAAGAAAAACAGACACAGACAAGGCAAATATGTGACCTACACACACACACAGTAGGATCAATTTCTTTATTTGAAATTACTTGGAAAATCAATGGAAAGCACTCTGTATCCCACATAAAATTCAACACAGATATGTCCTTTTGATATCCGGTAGATGATGAACAGGTGATTATAGTTGGCCACATCGGAACAAAAAAAAGGAAATTTTTGATGAAATTTGAGAGATTTCGGACCTCGCATATACAGACAGCAGTGCTCAAGGCTCACAAAGGTAGTAAGGACAGTGTTAAAATAGTCCATGTGATATCAGTGATTCCTCTGTAATGTTATGTAATGTTCCACAAAAATACTTTTTGTGCTTTTGTTTATTTAAACATCCTTCTCTTGTATGTCGGTTTCCACCACACATTTACGGTACGAGTACCATGATGCATAAGACTTAGTTAACTGGCTGACAGAATTAACACCCATTTGGACATGAGACCAAGTTATTAATGACACTTTTAATTTTGGGGTGAACTGTGCTTTTTAAGATGTCCAAAGTCTGCTTCTACTTCTCTTTTGTATCTTACTATCATATCAGTGAAATAAATAAATAATTAAAATTAAGAAAAATAGAAATATTTGTTCATTTACTTAATGCATGCATTTATTTATTAGAAATGACTTGTACTGTACTTGCACCTATAGAAATTCATCAGAAGTCATTTTCAGTCTCTCTCTTACTCTCTCTACGTTTCTCTCTCACGCAAATATAGAATGAACCATGTTGTCACTACTTATACTAATGAAATAGCACTACATTTCTCAGTAGTGATGTATTAACATCACTATTTTGGTGTGGTTGCTTTGCTATTTGCAGAGATGCTATTTTTCAACACAGCTGAGAGACGAGATGGGTAGTAACACACCCAGTCACCTTTCTTTACAGAAATGGCTTAAGCTTCCGTTTACTAGTTCTAAAAATGACATTTTATTAATACTAATAGGCTTTTATGACTCTTTTAAAACTAGACATTGTGACTTGGGCTGTTTCTAACTAGTTGCATAAAATATGTGAACTGCTTTCCTATTTTCTGTGCTGATTTTAATGGTGCTTCAATGCATGTTAAAGAGCCCTGAGAATTAAAAAGTGTACTTCAAGTCAAAAGCAGAGGCATCCAGAGTTTAATGGAAACGGCAAGATCCGCATATATGATAAAAATATGCATCAAAAATGTATGCACACACTTGAGTAAGAAACTTTTTATCAGATTTGAAAAAATATGCATAAACTAAAATGGAAACGCATTTACCAAATACATTCTTCCATACTCATGCTGTCTCATAGCACAAGGTCGCATGACTTTTTTTCATAAGTTGAATTATCTCGTTCATACAGCAACATTCTGAAATGTATGAGCAAAGTCTGTCGTCTAAATATTTCTGCATAATAACTGGCTTACACGACATCATTTCCAAACACCAGCATCCACCTTCAAAAGCACTGACCACATTTATTGTATTTTGTCAGCTCGCTCCGAGGTGCAAGTAGGCTAATTTGCCTATATCATATGAAAATTATTATTATTAAATGCTTTCTCCTAGATTCTTATTGCTATTTAGTGCCACAGTTTACCAGGAAGTGACGTTTTTGTTCTCTTTGAATCTTCGCGAATTTTGTATGTGATACATAGCCTTTTGACATGATGAGTGGTAGAAGTTCAAAGACTTCATCCCAGTGATAAAAGGGACAGGCATCTGTAACTGGTGGCTGTCCAGCGGGGGGTCACAGAGGTCTGACAGGCTGGAAAGATCATGACACTCTCATCTTATGCCGAGGGGCATCACTGAAGGATGTACCATCTGCTCCAGCCAATAGAAGAGGAGCTCTATTGCTTAAGGGCTAATTTTGTTGTTTGTAGCTCAGCATGTGAGTGATCAAGACCAAAGTAAAGAGCTAGACTGTCCCAACACCCCCCAGGCCGAGAGGGCACCTGTTGTGCTGGCAGCCCATAGCGGCCTAATTTATGAAGCACAGCTGTAGCCCGCAGTGACTTGTGTTGACCTCTCAACTTTGCTGGATGGCTGTGCGATCTGGTCATGTCTTTTACAGGGGGGAAGGAGTTCACGGTTCACTTGGGTTCTCTGTCACTTTACTTATATTTCTGTTACTTTATGTTCCCGCAATAGATGTCATTTCACATATTTCACAGGTCTTGACATTTAATTTCCAGCCCTTACTTTTTTTTTTTTTTGTTAATATTATTTGCTTCAGGCTGTGATAATTCAACCTCCGTGTGCTAAACTAAAGATTTGAGATGTGAGCATTTCCTGTACTGATTATGTGAGGACATATACATATGTAAAGATGGTAAAGTGTATTAAATTAGGAAAAATTTTAAATGTGCAAGAATCCAAAATTTAGACAGACTGTATTTGACCGTTTAATACAAAAACACTGATATAAAGATAAGAGGACAGAGGAAAGGTTTAGCAGCGGAAGTGTGGGTAATTGAGTTTCCTTCCACTCAGCACTGTTTATAGATTATTATTTTTTTTTTTTTCGGTTTCATTTCTTGAAAAGACGTCTGTGTGGATTTGTGAGAGGTGGTGGAACAGTGATGTGATTGTATAGGCGAGGGTTCGAGCGTCCTTTCTCTGCTAATGCCAGCTAAGATGAATATTAGTGTCCAGGAGCCAACACACATCGAGTCTGTTTGTATAAACTCTCTGTTGTCCTTCTGTTCTCTCTGTTCTCTCACTAACTCACACACAGAACCTATTCATACAAGCCCTCACACACACACACATACACACACACACACACACTTATGGTATGCTCGTGTTTTCTTTAAACATTGTAGAATCGGATATCACTACCATTCAGAATTGCATTGAGAATCGTTTCAATTCCTTTTAGTTATATTGGTGCAGCAAATATAAAGATATGCATATCAGATATAAAAATGTCATGCAAATTAAGTAAAATAATACAAAAGTGGAGTTATTCAGAGAAATGTGTAAATGCAATCTAATAAATATAAAAATGTATCAATTTAAATAGTTTATTTATTTGTATACAGAGACCTCATATAAGTATAAAATAGCTATCGTTTTTAAATTTATGTAAACTAAAATAATTTAAATAGGTTTTTTACTTGAGTTTTAATGTATATGATTCAAAGTTCTAGTCAATATTTTACATAGTTTGATTGTTATTAGTGCTGGGCAAAGATTAATCATGATTAATCATACCTAAAATGAAATATAATATGTACATCATGAAAAAAAACCCCGAACCGTTCGCTACGCTTGTCTCGGTTCGGTGCATGCATGCGTCACGCGGTTCGACGGTTCATGACGTGCAATGTAGCCTCGTGCCCTGTATGTGACCTCAGTGTGTATCCCTTTCGCGCAAAAGAATTGGTGTCTACGGTGTGGACTGGCTGCCCGGAGATGGAGGATGCATCAGCGTCGTATAAATCTGGTGTGTGGGAACATTTCATGTTACCTATTAGAGGATGGATACAGTTCAGACAGATATTT
>JAUYWG010000032.1:11860819-11881017 GCA_034779775.1 Enteromius afrohamiltoni
TTCACATCATTCTGAAGTGAATATTCTAACATAATAGGCTGGTTACTCTAAATTCTTATTCAGGACCATTCACTATGTCTTGGATGGCCTTATTTTAGCTAGTTTTATTTTCTTAAAACTTAGTAACCACGCATAATAATTTTTTTTCTAAGAAATGCAAACATGTACATCCATCCTAGTCACATATTATTGTAGCACAGTTTCTGCTGTATACAAAAACAATTATGTGTTGGTCAGTAGTATGTTATAAGTAGTTGAAATAATCACAAATATCAGTGCATGTCCAAATATCTCAGCGTCCCCAAAATCACTTCAGAACACAGAGGGTTAATTACAGAAAAATAACCACCATTTGCAAAATCAATATGAGAAAAATAATCAAGACTTATTGTGGCTGATATCAATATGTCCTGCATCTCTATTGACTTTTTCACCATATATGGTCCAGACTCCAGAGGTCTGTTTATCATGTTCCTGTTCACCGATTGCTTGTTGACCTACGTAAAATGACCTCACACATGACATTAGACTTGATGGCCTGGTCTGATAACGGTAAGCTTTTGCTTCGCTCGAGACCTGGGTGTATGGATGAGCACTTTATGATGTCACCGCTCCCACCCGAATTCCTATAGAAGCTGTGGATTTTACCCTGCGGTGTTACTTTTGTCTCCTGCATAACACCATTTAACTGTGTTTTCCTGGGATTGAGGCCCATGGGAATAGCTCTGCCCCTGCTTTAGATCTGATGGTCAAGCCTGTTATTGTTTCGTTGTTGCTCTTGGAGATTTGTTTCCATTAACCAGAGGTGCTGCTCAGCTGAGAGAGTTAGCTGAATACACACAGACAGGAAGATGTCAGATTCATCTCCATTACAGACAGCAGAGTCAGCTGAGTGCTGAGAGAGAGGGGGGAGGGCTGAGAGGCAGTTGGGCGGGGCCTTTGTAGAAGGCTGATCTATTTTCCTATATGGGCTTGAGAAGGTTCATTGAGTTCAGACTTGAGTCATCAACACACCGCAGATCTCGCACTCTCAAACCTTCTAGCGTAAAGGAAATGTTCTATAGAGCCATGGTTCTTCCTTCAGGTGTTTGCATACTGGTTTCATGAGGGGAATCTGAAATGTGCCAAATTTTCAGTGTTTAGCGAGTGGGGAATAGTCATACTGTTAACTGAATATATAAAAAATTTGAAATTAAGCAGATTTTAAATTAAAAGGAAGAAAAACCTGCAACCGACTGAAATGTTACATTAGCATGTTACTAAAATGGAAATAAAGCCAATTAGAAACATTGCAAAAAGAAAACTAATAAAAATTACAAAAGCACAAAAATGACTAAAGCTTAAATTAAAATGAAGACTAAAATATATTTAAAAAAATAAAACCTTGCTTAAAATATTAGTAAATACTAATTGTGCCTGTTGTTATTATTTGGTATATTATTATTTTTCTTTTAAGGGTATTCTTACTACCATTATAAAGCTTATTCCCTTTAGTGTTGAGCACATGGCTCTTGACAGGGACATTTGGTTTTATTAATTAAATGCAAAACCCCCTTTTTTTTTTCTTTTTTCAGTTTTGTGGTTTATAACTATTGCATCGACACTTCACATTATTATTTATACAAAAGCATATTATTTAACCCTCTGAGCCCGGCTCCTGCAAATATGCGGTTTGAGACGTCATCTCCTGATAACGCCAATAAGAACTTAAATTACACACTGAGTTTTGATCTTACAGACAAGAGCAATACATCAATTGAATCTGTGAAGTGTCTACTTTAATTTGTATACACATAAATAACAACAAAACTTTGTGCATTAAGAAAATGAAGCAAAACAAACAGGGTGCGCTGCCTGACTCGTTGGTCTGCGCGATCTTTAGTCAGCAGTGAGTCACTAAAATAAACTGAAACTCAGCAAATAATCCACGAAGAGACATGAGAGTTATATCTGTAGAAAGCTTGATATGTCTACTATTACACTAAGACAGTCTAATCGAAAACAAATATTATGTGATAAAGTAATTCATATGAAACCAGCGCAATGTCCAGTCTTTTGCATCTCCTTCATTATCTTCTAATGCGACCATGCCCCCGCGCCGCGAGTACAATAGGTATGATAATCATCCACGCGAATCATCAGCACAAACAAAGCAGAGAAAGTTTACCTGAAGTTCATCGCGTATACTGTACGTTTTGTGTTGAGAGGAATAAGACTGAATTCACCTCAGAAAAAGACACGCCGTGATAAATACCTCAAGAAGACACACTCGGCGGAATAAGCTTTTGGATTACCTCAGACAAGAAGAATGCATTCTCAGAATGCATTATAATGAGTGAGTAAAGCCTATTTTTTATTACTTTGCTTGGTATTGTGGCATAAACTTGAACAAATTTATTGGCTTGTTTTTCCCGAACTATAATACCTGACTGATACATCACTGAATACACCGTGCCATGTTTCATGTGTAAAATAGACTTTTATATTTTAACATGTGCTTTATGTGTAATTTGTGATAACGGCTATATTTTCTGTTATAGTAACTGCAGTAATGCTTTGTAACTTTGTAACTCAGTAACTTCGATTGTTACTAATAATAAACTGTTTAACTGAACTTGCAAGTGAATCTGAAAAAATGTGAAGAACATTCTCAAATAACCTAAATACTGAAAATATGTAAACTTATTTTGTCCTCCGATTCTTTCTTGTAACTCTCCTCTCTGTCACATACTTGTCTGTGGCTCATTATGCAGGCCTTTGTCTTCTCAGGTGTGAATCACTGCATTAGTAATGATAGTTCACGTCTTCTCGCATAGACCCCTTACACTTAAAAAGTTACTTTAAAAAAAATGTTATATCACTATATCGTTTTCTGTGAACTAGTAAACAAGATAATTTTCACATCATTTTGAAGCAAAAACCACCAGCCCAGTTCTCAAACGTCTTGAGAACAAATGTTCTGTATGTGTTTCATGGCCTTATTTCAGTGACTTCAAAATTGTAGTTTTTCACTGAAAAACTTGGTCTGTGGTGCTTGTAAATACACTGTTAATCCTTGACCTACTGCCAACATTTCTGCTTCGTTAGCATATCAGCTGTATTAAAATGAATATCATTTTCTTCCCCTGTGCATTCCCAGAAAGACTGGAAATACCGGCGCTCATGTTTCAGCAGGTCTTATCATAGTTTAAATGATGCATTGGCTTGGCCGTTAACATTTGCAATGCAAATCTCCTCATATACTCTCGTATACTTCTCAGATTAATGTACTACTACTGATTTTCATATCAACCGTTTCTAGTTTACAGGTTCATCAAAAACAGTTTGCGGTTTCCTTTTATGTTCTCTTGTGTACAGTGTAGAGTACAGCTGGGGCAGTGCAATAAATAATTTGTCCTCCATTAACATCCGTGTTACAGTCTTTATGAATGAATTGTTATCTTCGTCGCATTAAATAGTAGGGAGAACTACAAATAAAAGGCACGTTAATGCCAAACACATGTTTTTCTGGCTCACAATTCCTTGGAAGGGAAATAATAACTAGAGACTGTCCCTGCAACACCCTCGAACACCGAACTGGCAGAATTCACACAGTCCTCTACCACCACCATTGGACCGCCTGCCTGATATGGATAAATGAGTGCATTGTTTTCATTACTCTTCCATAACAATACACCATGCTCATACTTTCCTGAAGCAAGAGGACTCCTCACCCTGACTCACGTGTGCATGTTGGCATTGCGGGTTTCCGCTGATTCACTTGCTTTGGCTGGGTGATACTTCCCCTACTATCAGTTTGCTGTAAAATCCCATTGTCTGATGTGATGGGGCCGGAAAAAGAATGTTGCTGTTATGTAAAGCATTGAAACTTGGAATAGAAAGGATTCTATGTGGCTTTCATATGTAAATGAATGTAAAACGCATGATGGTGACAGTGACTATTTATTGCATGTATTGGGATATATTGTTATAACTAATAGCATTATCTCCAGCAGTAAACCTGTGGCTTTGTGATTCTGGTTTTCTCTTTGGAGCAAATAGACTTTGAACACTTAGTTGCTGGTCTATGTGCATGTTTCCGAAAGGCATGCTACATATGAATATATATGAAGACATGAATCTCATGAGTCTTGAAATTATAATATAAAAAAACTAATAAATGCTGTTCTTCAACCTTCTTCAAAAATTTTCGAAAAATTAAAATCAAGTTGGCTGGGGAAATTCCTGCTAATATTTGTCATCAATGAATAAATTATTTTAAGTATTAAAATGTATGTAAAAAACTAAAATTTGAAAGAATATTTAAATTGTAATATGACATTTTACTGTTGATTTGAATCTATGCAGCTTTTGTGAGTAAAAGGAACCCCACTGTTGTAATATTGATGACAAACAGAAGGAACCTGATATATATTTTAATATTTAAGCGTTTTATTATAGGGACATCCTCTTTTCAGTTGCACTCTTCCCTTCTTCTGTCTAGCCTCTGCAGTGATTAAACATTATTCATGAAATCATAGTTCGTCATTTAAATATTTCAGGGAGACTGTGAACCATTGTTTGGCTTGTTCCTAATTTTGAGCTCTGTTGGAGACGCTCAATTTAAGAAAAAAATGTGTAAGTTAGTTGTTATTATGGGATGTGGTTGGCGAAACCAGATGTGATTTGCAGGTCACTAGTAACCTCAGCAACCTTGATTCAAGAGTGATTTCTAAACTAGTTCCAATTCAACTGGATTGGAAAACTAAACTGTTGCATAGGCAACAGAAATAATCTGTGTCAGCTAGTAGGCAAATGCGTTCAGTGTCTTACTGTTCATATCCACCCGTTTGACACATTAGGGGATTTTAGCTTTTATCTGGTTCCTCTTTTCTGGTTTCTGCTCCCTTTAACATGGTGGGACTCTTACCTTTCAAATGTATGTCACACAACCTCAAAGACGACGTCAGCGATGTCACGAGTTACCTCCTAAACAGAACACAAGCTTTCTTATCTAATGGAAAGCAAGTAAAAGTTTCTTCTGCAGGTTCCACTGAGGCTCATCTTCCTCCAGCAGTGGTTTATAACCGATTTGAAATTCATGGGGAGTACTGCATTTTAAATTTCAGTTAAACTACTTTCTCCTATGTCTTCACTTTGAATAGCATTTATACAAAAACACATGGTGATGGTTGGGCATTGCATTCCAAATTCATTAACATTACAATATAGATAACAATAAATGTATATAATGTATATGTGTTGTAGTCCAAAAAAGGAATTAAGCAAGGCCCACTTATGAAAGGTATAGACATTATTAAACACATTGCTGTTTGTTTGATCAGTTAGTTCTTGATAAAGGGCGTTACTTTGTTTTTGGGGAAACCCATTTGGAAATAATCATGGTTATTTTTTAAACGTAGGCTGTATTCACACCAGGAAAGTCCAATTGTTCACTTTCTTTGGTACAATGTTTATTTGTTTGGCACGGTTTGCTTTTACACTGCTCTTTTTGCAAGTGATCAAGTATCCATTCATTGGTTTGTTCATTCAACCTTACTGGAGTTCATTTGGAAATGGACCCGAGACCACCTCTTCAGCTGGGGCTCGGTACGATTGTTTGGTCCGCACCAGAGTGCGATTATTCACACCTGCCCAAAAGATCTGCGACAAAGAGGTAAGGGAACTTGAGTTTGATTCAATCTAACAAAACAACTCGGGTGCGAATAAACCATTAATTTGGTGGTCCTAGTGGTCAAAAATACACTCACTGAGGTAAATGACTTCTGCATTGAGTCTCTAAATCTAAAAACATACAATACAAGATATGTTTTAGTGATATTTATTTTAACAGCAAAATATTACTACAGAAGATCTTATGTATATCAATTGTTTGGAGGTTACAAGCAGCTGATAAAGTACATACTTTCTTCCCAGTGTGAGATCATATGGATGTATTGGTTACAGTTGAGTGAACTGTTTGCTAAACTTACCATCAAATTGTCCTAAAGCCCTTCTCTGGTTTTGTGGTTTGTCAGTCATGTTTTTCTGTTGTTTTCCTTTGTTTGATCGACCATAAAAGTGGGTTTTATTCTGACGAAAGTCCTGTATTACTCACTCCTTCCTGAAAATGTGTGGGGACCCTCCCCTACACTGGGCCTCGGCCAAGAATGTAATACACACCTCTGCAATATTTGAATACAGCGCAGTAATTTCCAACCGCACGTGTAGCTTTTTCTTACCACTGGGAGTCAGCCACCTGATCTAAGTTCTCTCGGCGGAAAGAGAAACCAGACCTTACTACGGGACTAAAATAGATTGAAACAAAAAACCCAGACAATCATTCCTTTACTCTCACCCCCCTCTCCATTTCCGTCATCAGCCCACCTATTCTGTTGATTTTCTTCACATTAGGGATAAAAATGATTGAGCTGGGACTTTACCTGAATTCATCACCCATTCAAAGAATTGTTTACATTTTGCCCAGTTGTTCTAAATGTAGATATTGTTATCAACATTTATAAATATGCTGTTCATTACTCCACCAAATATTGTCCATGCATTAATTAGGGATGCGAGACAAAAGTGGTCGATTAAACAAGTCTTTTCAGAGCTATTGTAGCTGTTGAATTTCATGTTTAACCAAATTTTTGAAGTGTGATTTACTCCTTCACTTGTTCACACTCATATTGTTGAGTAGTACGTAATTTTCTGTATCTCACGCTGAGTGAAAGACAAACCGCAGATAAAACGGAAATGAACCCGAATGAATTGGGCGTTGCTGTTAGAGTTTTGTTTTTGATCAGATGGCTATGATTTAACTCTGTGGTAAACAGTTGCTCTACCCTCACTGTAATTCCAGCTGACCGACATGGGACATCACGTGAGCTCTG
Source organism: Enteromius afrohamiltoni (assembly GCA_034779775.1). NCBI lineage: Eukaryota > Metazoa > Chordata > Actinopteri > Cypriniformes > Cyprinidae > Enteromius > Enteromius afrohamiltoni. The sequence continues at coordinate 11,867,692 of JAUYWG010000032.1, forward strand.
TGTGCTAACGTGTGTGACGTGCGGCGTTGTTGCGCTTTTTGGGTACGTCATTGCTGGAAGCCGGCTATAGATTCTCACCCAGTCCCAAAATGGAATTATGGCAGCGGAGCGCACTACTGGAACGATGTGACACAGCAGGTGTTTCTCCCAACATGGGTGAAAAAAGCCACATGTGATAGTGCTGTAATGCTGTAGCCTTATGCAAGGATCAGGTCACCAGGCTTTGGATTGTGACGGGCTCCATCTGGCCCTGGTCATGTCCTTATATAGCTCAAGATGTAATGATCATGCATTCAGAATTTGAGTGACCTTTCTTCATAAATTTGTTACAAAAGTTAAATGCCAAAATTGCGTTGATATAATTTAAAGTGATACAAATCCTACAAAATTCAACAAAATCCTTTGCTGAATGTCTATTAAGCGTCAGAGTACTCGCCTTTCTTTAGACCTCACTAGTGTGACATTTTATCAATGAACAGACGGTGTGTTTTATCAATGAGGGAGATGTTATAATGTGTGATTACCGGTTTAATCTAAAAGGGTGTGAAAGTGTTATATAGTAACATAAGGGTGTGCTGAGGCCAGTCCAGGTGAGCCCAGTCTCATGTGTCACTGTGTTCAGCTTTATTGACTTTCACTTGGAAAAAAAAAAAAAAGATAGCACAAGTGCATTGTTCATCTCATTTGGACTTCTGTATAATGGTCTAGAGATATTTACTTGGTATAATCCTAGTCAAACAATCGTTGTTGCCTTGCGGTTGTTCTGTCCCTCAAGGTTTTTGACCTGTGTGAACAAACACTGTTTTTAAACATTGACTAACCATCACTTTGGTTTAGTGTAACAAAGCAAATAAGGCATCTGTTTACTATACATGAAGCTTATTTGCAGCTAATCTTTCCATAAGAAACTGTAGACAAATGCTTGTCCAATCAGCGTTTAACATCCTGTCTCCCTTGTGTCATAGAATATATCATCCAGATCAAATCTGTCAATGCTATAACAACAAGAAGTGTTTAATTGGTAAATGAATCATGCCAAACGGTGTGGTTGTTTCAGTTCAGTTTGCAGCTGTCAGCTTTATGTGAGATCCTCAGTTAGAATTTTAACTGAAAATGGCTTTTTTATTAGGTTCTTGGAACACTTCCTTCCTGCCATAACAGGCCTTCCTGGGTTTTTGTGTCTCCAGTGGGCATCACTGAAGCTTTGGAACAGCTTGAAGGTTTTCCTCATCAATCTGACCCATTCCTCCTGTTTCTCTCATCGCCACCAGCAACCTTTTCTTTACATGCTGTTCTTCCCTAGCGCAAGACTCCCTACTGAATTCACCTCAAACCCTAAGCTATTCTTAGTATCGTCTTCTTACTTCCCAGGATTCTTTGTTCGCCCTCTTTTAAAAAAAAAAAATTGTATTATTGTATGATTCTGAAAAGTGAAATTTGTTCATATAGTACAGCTAGTTCCTGCCTGTCCTTGTTTTTTTGTTTTTAGACACAAATCTTTCTTCTCAACAGCATGCCACTTGCCCTTGTGAGATGGGGGAATTAAATGTCCTAGAGAGGCAGCTCCAGCCCTGTCGCTCTGAAGGGCCTCTGAGCTTTTTCCCCGGCTGTGCGTGCAGCTGCGGCAGTAAAACCTCCGCCGTCAGCAGCTGATAGTGATCTGTGTTTGCAGTGCAGCATCTGCATAATCAGTATTCATGTCTGTGTCTCGGTGTAAGCAAGTTCTCTTATTCATACATGGTAGAACCTTTTTTTTTTTTCTTTTCTAAAACCTCACCCGCATGGCACACCTCCAAAGCTGTTCAGGGCCACCTCAGAGCTAGTTTGGATTCTGTGTTTGCAATGGTCATGAAGAATACCAAATCTGCAGTAATCGGGTTCATGCTTGATGGGCATGAACCTGCGATTTGCGTTCATTCATTTATGGGCTCACTGGGGCTCTTATTTTATGCCAGATTGAAATGGCCTTGTTATCGCTCGCTTTCGCTTTGTTGACGTTGCACTACAGCATCCCCTTTATATGTTTCCTGTCTAACTGATATTGATCACGTAGGGTTTATGCAAGGTCATTTATGTTCTTTAAGTCATTTAGCAAAAATAGATGCAGAAATTTATACCATCCCAAAGGATTGGGATTGCTTCAAGTTCTTATGGTATCTTGGGCTACATTTCTTATGAAAAGTACAGTGAAAACAATAATATTGTGAAATAATATTTTACATTTAAAATGTAATTAATTCATGTGATGGGTCTGGGTGCTAAAACAGTATTATATTGACACCACAATTAAATTTATGTTAGTAACTCTGATAAGCTCTGGGCGTTTTTCCTCTATATGGATTAATCTAACAGTCGGTTACACCAGAAAATACACACGACAGCAGCCAGTCAGCGTGTGCGGCTAATCAGTCTGCATGTTCTCCAGAGCTGCTATAAGAGTCATTTGATCAAAAAATAAATAAATAAATGGTGTCATACACACTGAAGCTCAGTAAAACTGAAAGAACTTCACAGCAAAATAGTCTGGTTTAACTTGAAATTTTGACAGGAAAAATATTAGTAGTGTGTAGTAGTAGTGTAATAAAATATAATTCTCAAATTAATAATAATAATATATTTTAAGGAGTAACATGCAACCAAGGTAACCAAGGATGATCAAACTGTTATTGTTACTGTTACACATTTTATTAGAAACCACTTAAAAGACAGCATTAAATCATAAAACACAGAATCCTAAGAAAGAAAATATATTTAAAAAAGATGGAAATTTAAATAAATTGGAAGAAAAGGAAAACATTTCATGGGGCCCAAAATTAAAAGGTGTCACTTGTGAATGAACACTGTTATGATTACATATTATATCTTTCCTTCCCCATTAATGGTAAGCAGATATTGTGATACCATTAATCACTGATTTGCGATGGCAAATATAGTGTTGGTTTGTGTAGATTTGAATAGTGTGGTTTGTTTTGCTCATTGCACAATTTTGATGTCAAAGTGTTTGGTAAACATTGCTTAATTGCCAAATGCTGTGAGATCACAGGATTGTCATGGCTTTCCTTTTCAAACCACCCACACAACAACTTTTACTGAAGAAATCCACAGCACATGGTTCGCAAATCATGACAGGGAAAGCAGATTAAATTACCATATCTTTCTATCCCTCGACATGATAAATTAGGCAGAAGGAGGATTCACAGTTCTTAGCATCGCCGGGTAATTACCTTCTAAACAAGCTCACAAATGGAGCAATTGCAATATTTCAGATCCCATAGGGAGGCATTTACATTGGTAATCAAAAGGACAGCAATTCTGGTAAACACAAGCGCTGTGAATCGTTATTTAAATATTCAGATCCGATCCCTCTCTCCAATCCCCAATTGCCCCCCTGAGCCAGATGAAACAGCTGACCTATTTGTCAGTGACCCCTTACTAGAAAACAACGCGTACCCTTAGCAATGAATCCGGGAAGAATGGATTTTCATGGCTTTGTGAGGATGAGTGTGACATTCTCCGATTTCATGCTGTTATTCAACAGCTGGTGGGGTCAATGCCAGCTTCACATGCGTCACGTGAAGCTGCAGTCACCTGACCTGAGTGGCAGCATTGTTGGCAGCAATTGCCTGAAGACTGACTGACATTTAACTGAAGAATAACTGCCAGGCCAAATCATCTCTGTGTGCATTATAGGAACAAGAAGTCCTCTGTATGTTCTGTTTGCTTAGAATAAACTGTTAGTCACATGAGCGTTTTCATGTTTAGCAGAGTGTTTTTTTCTTTTTTTTCTTTTATGCTTCAGGCTCTTAAAAGGAGCTTGTGGATTGTTCCGTTGACAGCCCAAAGACATTTCTTCTGATTGACAACCTATTATGACAAATAGAGCACAACTATGTAAGACAGACTATAGTTGTAAAAGGGTTAACTGTTTTTGCCAGGCTGTGTTTGTTGCCTTCTGGCCTGAACTTCATGTTGGTTTGACCCCTGTTAACGGATGAAAGAGATGTTTGACTCTCCGCAGCACTGCAACAAATTCCTTCAGATCAGTAGAGATGGGTTTTGGTGGGAAAACCTGACAACCCTGGTTAAGAGGTTTAACTGACAGTTTGAGCAGATCCAACAAGATTTTAGTCACAAGCATTATTTATTGCATTTCATAGGCTAAATGTTTGTAGATCGAAAATGGATAAACGGACTTCAGAGTGTAAGGGGGAGAAGGTTGAGCCCTACACGTGCCTGGTGGTATTAGACCTCTTGACTGTCAGGAAGTTGTTTTTATAAGATATATAAAACATCTGTGCCACTTATTTGGTTTCTTCCTAGTATGTTGGTGCATTTGTTTGAGAGACAAAGTAAATTTTGTGTAGAAAGTGACTTTGATAATCTTATCAGTGCACTGATAGTAGTCTGAACATGCCCTGTAGTGATGGATTGGAGCGTCCTCAAAGAATGCCGCCTGAAATCAGGCATGACATGGACAGGCACCCTGGGAGATTTGTAAACACACCCTGATAGCAGCCTAAAAAGCACGATTGTCAATATGTGTCTCCAAACAGCAGTGGAGTAGAGATCGCACACAATCTAACATAATGTGCCAAACTTTCACCATGGAGGCATTATGGATGCGGTGGGAACCAACCAGGCCCTTTGTGGAACAAACAACGAGTCTCAGTGCATGAGGGCTTTAAAAATACTCCTCTTGCAGTCCTAGTAACTTTAAGTGTTAAACCCAGCCACTGTTGTGGCAATGTCTGTGTGAGACAACTGTGATACACTAGCACCTTTTTGGATCTCATATAAAAAACACGTGGATTTGCCAGTATGTACCCTCTTTTGGGTAAAACTATGGGTTTGTGCTAAAACTATTGGATTCCTAGCAGAGTAAAGCCCTTTTGTATAGTAGTCATGCTCTGACAAAATGCTGTTGTCAGAAAAGGATTACTGGGTTGAAAAGTCTACAAGAAAGGTCCACAATAAAATAAAATTGAACACCATTCACTTAGGTTTTATTGTACCGTGTGTTCTGTTAATGAATCATTCTGATTAGATATTAGATGCCATGTGTTGAAAACTGTTATGCATTTGCTGTGTTTTTGCTTGTTTTATTAACCTATAATGATAATGATTCTGCCATCCATGCGGTGATGATTACATTTGTTTTAATCTAAAACAAACCTGCTGATAACCTTCGGTCATTCAGTAAGATCAGCTGTGTGTTGGTTTTCATGTGTTTGTGAGAGATTTGATCAAACACGGCTGAATGTTGATAATAAAATTTGGTTCCCCTGGTGTAGTTTCCAAACCCATGGCACTGTTTAGCTACAGTTTCTTTTATTAAGAAACCCGAACTCTTAATAAGTGAGCTGCAGAATCCATTTTAATAACACCAATAAAACTTTATGGTTGTACTGTTTTGCTTTTTCTCATTGTGGGCCTATTTTTACAGAGTGAAGTAATGCTGTTTTTGTAAACAATGATCATGTGTTTTCTTTATTGAGCAAGAGCTGTTTGTGCTTCAGACATGAATTTGTATTAAAGGCTGCCATAGAATGGAAAACTGAAATTACTTTGGCATGGTTGAATAATAACAGTACAGTACATGGACATAACGTACTGTGATTCTCAAACACCATCATTTCCTACTTATATAAAAGACGACTGAAAAAGTCAAATTCCAACACAACACAGGCTGTTACGTTACAGGCTCAAACATATAAGGTTGAATGCCTAATCCCTCCATCGTTCACGCTGGACAGTAGTAATGTTTGTGCTTCTGAAATGAGCAACACTGAGAAACAGCCAATCAGAGCAGACCACCTCATTACTATTCATGAGCCTTCCAAATAAGGCAGACAGTTTCAGACAGACAGTTTCATTCTAGGGTCAAATTCTAGGGTTGTAAATGGACCTGTAAAACCGTTTCTGGGCATTTTTTCCCCCTTACTTAAGCTACATACCTTCTATGTACATATTAGAGAACAATTAAAAATATTCTCTCAATGCATTCTATGGCACCTTTAAAATTCGTTGTTGAGAGAGGTGTGTTGGTTCTTTACCAAGGGACCAAAATTACAATTATACCCATTTTGATCTTGACCATGTACTGTATGTATTTCTAGTATCAAAAAGGTATGTCAGTGCCTTTATACACAGTTTAATATTCTGTATAATAAGGGAGATAAACCTTAGCATTTATCTGTCTGCACATAATGCACTTTTGAACGATGTTTTGACGGAGTGCTTGTGTTTCCACCCTTCAAGCATTGTCTGTATCAACCTGGGTAAAATGTAGCCATACTTCAGATCAGTTTTTCTCAGCTGGTGTGTCTCGACTGTTCTGATTGGTTTCGCGGAGAGTGCGTCCAAGGAAACGACATCAACAAAAAATGTATGTTAATTATGAACGTTTTCTTATGCGAGACGTCTTTGACACTTCTGTCAGACAGGTTTACTGTCAGTGACATTATTCTGTCGTTATAAATAAAAGTGTCCCACCTCAGAGATGCAAGCTATCCTGACAGATGTTATGCAGTGTTCGTTGCATGCATAAATTTGTTTTTATGTCATCGTTTGGTTTTCTCCTTTAATATTATCGCAAATTAGAAAAGGTTGGCCAGTTAAAATATGCTAGATAAACTTTATTTAGTACCGATTAAATACGCTACCCATCCCTCGGCACAACTTCACAGACTCTTTTTATCATATCAGCTATTTGCCATTTTTATTGAACAACTTTTTTTTATTATTTCTTTTCAATAAATTTTGTACTGTATGTACTGTACCAACAAGAAAGCCTTACAAAAAGGTTATTTTTACTTGGGCAAGCACCAGTCGTTTTCTTCTTGTGTAATTACTTAATGTGGATTGTTTATCTTCAGCGTTGGGGAATCCACTCTGATTTTTGCTTTTTATTAGAGGCATTTCTCGTCTGCTCCCACATGAAAAAGCCCAGTGAGCGGCAGAGCGCTGAATAACGCCTCTTTCATACTGACTCATCTGCTCCTCTAGTGGTTTGCCACTTGAGGTGAGCCTACAGTGGGCGTCTTCGACGTGCCCGTGATCTTTGCTGCACTGCTGACACCCTTGCCTGCCCCATATTGAATTCTCGCACTAAGTGAGAGCTGCTTTGGTGCTGGCATGAGCCAGACCCCTTTGGCAGGATCCAGGCTAGTTGGCCGTGCCAGGCGTAGTTTGGCTGTATGCGTTTGGTTTCCAGAAGGTTGCTAGTATTCTGGTCTGGCTCTGATTCCTTGTTCTCACAGGACTTAGTGTTTATTTTTGCCTGCCCCACTAGTCTGCTACCTATGTGTTTTGCGTGTATGTTTATTTGAGTGCATTACACATACGCTCTGTAAACCTGGGGCAGCTATTTCTATACCCCGTCACATCCTCTCCTGTTCTTGCTGTGAAAAAACCTGCAGAGATTTCATAATTCATTTGAGGATTTCATTGCACAGATCACGCGAGCCTGAAATTGAAATAGTGGTGGAAGTTTCTTGAAAAGATCACAAGGTTTGTTGGATTATATACATTAAAGGGGTGATTTGTTCTTGTACCTTCCTGTTCTTGACTCCAGACTGTGCAGATTTACGCCAAGCACTTCTTAGAATATATTATTAATCACATAAAAATCTGTGTCACATGTTCTTCCTCTGTCTCTTTTTTTTCTGTGATGCTTAATAGACAAGAGAAAATCGTACACAAACAGCTTTAAAATGGTGAATAATGCTTGTTAAAGTTCTTTTTTTTTTTTTTTTTTAGCCACACCTTGGATATAAAATTATTCCAATCACCTCAAATGTGATCTGATACAGTCTTTGTGTGTACATAAACAGTGGCTTTAATTTGAGTTTTATCTGATGACTGGAAATTTTGCCGAAACACAGTGGAAAAAATGTTTCCATAATTTTCTATTCTTTTTTTTTTTTTTTCTTGTATTACCCACAAATGACATTTGTCATTTCTTTAAAGTGGTTTTATCTTTCATGGAAAGGAATGAAAGATATAGCTTACATGTTAATATTTACATAAACTGCTTATCTTTCTACACTTCAATAAAAGAATAAACTGTATGGCTTTCCTGTAACATATATCCAGTTAATCAATAAGGTTAACTATGAAAGGAGGCTGATTATTATCTCTGTTATCAAAATTAATTTAACCTTTTAAATTGACCTCTAGTGCAGGACATTTAAAGGTAACCATAACCTTGTTTTGGATTGAAAGTAGAGTCCGAGACTGTGAACCTGATCACAAAGCAGATTTAGGAGATTGTGTTAAGACCACATAAAATATTGTGTAGCTTTGTAAATCTTTTGTGTGTGTGTGTGCATAAATATAATATATATCCCAAACTTATAAGGCTTGATTCTTGAGAGACCTTTGACAGGTTGCTTGGCACTAGAAGCTGGCAACCAGGAGGGTTTTGGTGTTTAAAATTATGACAAAGAAGAAAATGAAATTAAACTGTTGTAGGACTTAGTTTCTAACCTTCCGTTTAGTTGACAGGTTGTATTTCCTGTGTGAGATCACTGTGCAGCATCCGCTGCTTCTATGAGATCAGTGAGTTCATATCTTCTTTCCAGCTTTATGTTCTTCTTAACAAATAGTAGAAAAGAAGATGAGGGGATAATATCTTTAACACTTTTTTTTTCCTTCTAATATGTATATATATGTGTATAAGTTTCTGGCCATGAACCCCATGAATTGAGATGAAATTAGTGATATCTACTTATGACTATAATCTCCTTTTTTTGTTTTTGTTTTTTTGCAGGGTGAGAGAAAAATATTGAGGATGTGAGCAGTCCTTTCACCCTTCAAGAGTTATCTTCAAAATGGAGCTTGTTCTTTTTTTTTGTTTTGTTTTTTTTTTTTTTTAAGTTTCTGTCTCAGGTAAATCTCCCTGCACACAGTGTTGCCGTCATAAACCTACAATACAAAATAAACCTCAAGACCCTCTGCAGTGAGTCAAGAAACAAAAGCGAGTAGTAGGTTGAACAGATGAGCAGGGGCCTAGTTCTTCAAAAATACCCAGCGTTTCCTGTGCTGGCTTCACGCATCTAAAACCTAAGCATATGAGCAATTCTCAGAATTATCACCACACTCTTGTTATAAGGAATTAACCCCTCTGGCACCTCAAGCCTAGGGGTTTCCTTTTTGAGCTCAAACACAGGGCTATTTATAAAGCTGAAAGTGTCATTCGTAAAATTTCATAACTGACTAGTTAGAAGGTTGTATGAGCAACTGGTCAACTATATATAATAACCTGTATAATTAGACTTGGAGTATATCCACCAAACACCAATCAGACACATTTCTTAGGGTGTGTTCAAACAGGATGCATGTTGTTGAAAAACAATGTAACAAAGCAAATTTTATGTGTTTTATAACAATGTGTCGATTTAAAATGAATGCACACAGCATGAGATGCAGAAAAAACATAGAAACATATTTAAAAGTATGTAATTAAAATGCAGTTTTCATTTAGTTTGAAGCTTAATGTATTTTATTTATTTATTTTTAGGGGGGAAAAGTTACTTGTAGACCTCAGTAATTGACTAAGGCACCCATTTGACCCGTCGCTAGTGTGTTTTTGTTTGTGTGTAGTGTCTAACAGTCAAAACAGATCGGTGGATGGCCTGTGCTTATTTGTAAGATTAAAACAGGAAGCGCTCCCCACCCAGATATGAGGGGTTATGAACAGCAGAGATAGGTGAGACCGAAGAGTTTTGTTCAGATCAGTGTTGGAGTTATCTCTCCAACAGAAAGCACTTCTCTTTCTGATAGAGTCTGTTGTAATCTCAGTCCGACTGAGTCGCTGAGTAACAGCCGTAGCTCTTTCCTGAGAAGCCAATCTCAGAGCTCCTCCTGCACAGACAAACCTAAATACCAGCAAACACTCGCTTTATCACTCGACTCATGCAGGAATCTGTTGGGAAATAACGGCTGATGCTTAGAAATGACTGGTTTGTTGCAGTTCATCTGCTCCGTAAATGACAGGGAAGGCCAAAGTGAGCTAAGTGGACTTGTCCTCTGTGCAAGCCAAGGACAAATGACAAGGTCACATTCCACATTCAGATTAAACGCAGCATCAGCAGTGCAGGGCGTTTGGGAACCAGCATACAATATTACATATTAGGATTAAAATGAACTGAACACTGAATGGAAACTTTTAGACTATTTTTATACATTTTTTTTAGACTATATTTTTCAGCTTTCATTTCAACTGTCATTTTTATATAAACATTAAGGACCCATTCAAATCAAGAACAATACTTCACACCAAGAATAGCGAATTGTAAAGCCTTAACATTTATTTCAATCCTATGCAGATAGGCGTGAAGATTAGTCTATACAACTACAAAGATACCATATGGCATATGCATAACCATACAGAACTGTACAATTATTAAGTCAGAATCCACTAAATTTAAACAAATCATACCATTTGTGGGTTTAAATACATACTGTCGTGAGCGAGCCAACACAGACAGAGTGGGAATGAGGTCATGCCTCGGAGAGGCCATTTTTTATTAAATAAATACAACAAAATAAAGTGTTCAAATAAAAAGGGGAACTGGTGTCCTCGTCGTGCTCCTAGGGTTTGGTGAGGGTCAGGAAGTGTAAAAGGGAAAGGGTTCCGGGAAGGGGCGGGATCCAGGCAGCTCGGGCGGCTCGCCCCTCTCACGGCAACATCTTGGCGGCTCCGGCGCCTCTTGCACCTCTTGTGGCTCGCTCTTCGATCGGCTTGCTTTCTGGACGGCTCGCTCCTCCAGCTGCCTCCTTCCCGGACCCACGATGACACCAGTGTGCATGCACAAGGGGAAGAGACTGGTCTCCCGAGGAGGAGCGCGCATAGTCCTTTTAACGGCGGCGGTGATGAGGCACCAGAAGACTCCGGTGCCGCCTCATCATGCGCCGCCAGCCGTGCACAGTTCTGCGCCCATTCTCTCATCCGCCCACTCCCGTCAGGAACCTGGAGAAGGGCGGTGCTGAAGTATGGGGGAGGCGATGATTGGCCTATGAGGCCGGCTGCCTCGTCACAATACGTTTAGTGCATGCACTCAAAATAATGTCTTAACATAAATGAATAAAGCAACTGTTTGCATCACAATTACTTGAAATTATGGCGACGACTAACAAAATAGTTTTACTCAGAAACTAGTTAATATTAGAGTTTGAAAAACTTAATGGATTTATGTGCCTGGAATTTTTTTTTTTTTTTTTTTCAAATCTAGCCCGTTCAAATCAACGGGTCCTTTTAATGAGCAAATAAGATGTTAGTTGTAACAGGCATTACCACAGCCATTGCTAATAGTCAATAGTGTTTACACTTTTGTGGTTTCCTTTTTAGCACAATGGTAACCACAAAAACTTAAAAAGAACAGAAGTTGTTACACAGAGCCATAGATCACTGACGAGCAATGCAATATCGTCTTTAGAATCAGGCCGCTCTCAAACATAAACTTTCATTTTTCACAGAATAAAGAAACTACTGAAGTTAGAACAACCTGAGGGTGAGCAAATGACTGCAGTGTTTTAATTTTTGAGGAAGCTTTCCCATTTACTTGCTAAATGTGTCCCCTTTCACAACAGCTGTGTATGTAATGGGACGTGTTTAAGGTTTTCTACCTGTTCTCTTTCCATAGTTGACACATGCTTGCTTAAGAAGACTAAACATGCAGTCCTTCTTTTAGTGAAAACCCCCTCCTGTCCTCATAGTGTCCACTGGAAACAACAGAGCGAGGAAGTCAATATTATGATAATAGGATGTGTTTGGGTGCCGGGGGTTTGGATGTGGTCGGACCTCTGTTGTTGTTTGCATGCTGTAGGAAATCATTCAGACTGACACGGCTGTCTGAAAGTTGTAGTTTCTTAGGGCCCTATGATTTCTGCGATGTAGACAATGTAGAAAAATCCAGTCCTAAAAATGGAATTCCACAAGAAAGTCATCTCCAGAGCTGCAAGGGTTAAAACATGTATATAGGTAGTGGATAAATAAAAACTGGACTGTGTCCAGTAGTGTGACATGGCAAAAACATGGAAAAAAACTTCTCATGCAAATGACATGGGGAAATTCAAAGTTACAAATAGCAGGAGAAAGGGTTAATCTTCAATGTTAAAAAAAATAGCGTTTCTGTTTGTGGGTTATGTAATCTGTGATGAACAAAATTCCCCATTTAGTTTGAATCCTGAGAAGGACTAGTACTTTCCTTGACAGTTGCAATGAACTTGCTAGTCTGAAAGAATGTGCAAACAACGTAAGCCATAAAATAGTTAGCATAATGAACTGCATGTCAGACTTTGGAAAAAGTAAAAGGCAGAAAAAAAAGAATAAAAGAAAGAGAAGCACATGGTGGAAGAGAAAAGGAGTAGAAAGCAAGAATTTTTTGGATCTCACTTACCTCGCTAACTCGTTCCTGTCACGGTTTCCCCCCTATTGTGGATTGTTGTTATGGGAACAACTAAAAATCCAGTGATGGAAGCTGTAACAATGGCGTGTGTGGTGGTGAATTATGTGAATTTTAATGATGTAAAACAATCTGTTGCAGACCATGAACATTTTAAGGGATTTTCATGCAGCCTGATATATTTTCCAGCTCAAAATCTTAGTTGATTTGGCGGAGGTTGAAGGAGTTACTTGAATAATAAAGATAAATTACTGTGGTGTCTGAGATGTAGTGATCCATAACTTCACGGGCTATGTTTTTTAAGCTGCTGAATCCATGTGAATCCCGCTCAATTAAGTAATTTGACTGAGAGCACGAGCCCAAAGCACACTGAAGCTGAGAATTCAAAGTTTTCTGTGGGGAAATCTCTTGCTTACTGTGAAACTTGAGCAACAGTGTCTGTGCTACAGCTGTGGAGTAATGTACTACAAAATATTCTGCGGCCCTGGAGCATTTCAGGTCAGCGCTGTGATTAGAACACAAATGTGGAGTAATGTCTCAAGGCCGAAATGAAAATAAACAGATGAACAGGATCAGTTACTGCAAGAGCAAATCTTCACTGTCTTTTTTTTGATACAGATTCTGTTAACCAGACGCTGCGGTCGATTGGACTTTCTGTACATTCTGTCAAATGACAGAGTGGAGTTGTAGGAAAAATCCTTCTAGGAAAAGCCGCAAATATGGAGCACACTCTTCACTGTGGGAGAATGTTTATTCCCCCCTCTCTAGTCGTTTCTCTTTCCACTACTCTTTCTGCTACTTCTCGCTGTCTCTTTTAAAGGGGTCATCGGATGCAAATTTTTCATATGATTTTCTTGTTAATGATTCTTTAGGGTCTTTTTTTTTTTTTTTTTTTTTTTTTTTTTTTTAAAAATTTGTA
>JAUYWG010000032.1:11881027-11901367 GCA_034779775.1 Enteromius afrohamiltoni
AAGTTAAATTAGGATTTAAAATAGATTATTCCAATTGAGAGCTGGGGAATTCTTAAAAATAAGTTTTCTTTTTTTTTCTTTTTTTTTCTTTTTTTTTCTTTTTTTTTTGTTTTTTTTTTTTTTTTTTTTTTTTTTTGGTTTTTTTTTTTTTTTTTTTTTTTTTTTTTTTTTTAGCAAAGTCTGTAACATACTTTGGTAAAAATCCAAGTGGTAGTATAAAATATTTTACATGAATGTCCCTTTAAATGCTAATGAGCTCTGCCAACACACATTTCAGTTCAAACAGGTAAAAGTGAATTTTGCATCTGAATGACATCTTTAAATGCGATAGTACAGACTGTATTGCAGATGAGGACAGCATTTGTGAAACTGAAATTTTTAAATGTGTTCAGACTGACTGAAGTTTTCATCTTTAGTCAGGCATTTAAAGGGATTGATCACTCAAAATTATGTGTAAGATAAGAAATTATTGAATAAAGTTTTCTTTCCACACAAAATATTATTTATAAGTATTATTAACAACATCCTTACTACCATTCTGGGTATTGAACGTGGTAGTGGTGTTGCTTTCTGTGCATGGTCAGAAAGCATTTGATTTATCTTTAACCACAAATTAAGATAGTTTGGATGTAATCCAAAGCCTTGTGGATTTGAAACAACACGATCCTGAGTAATTAAAAACTGAATTTTTGGGAGAACTATTCCTTTAAACTGTTCTGGAAGTTCAGATGCTTTAAGTTTGTTGACAAAGGTCAGATTGATGTAATTTAAATGGTCTTATTTGTAGTATATATTTTATATACATATATATATATATATATATATTTTTTTTTTTTTTGGCATTTAGTAGTTTTCTCAAGGTTGTGAGTTTCTTTGTACATCTGTTAGTTGTGATTGGCGCTTTTGTGACGCTGTTAAATAAGCAGAGAGCATCTCAATGAAGCATATAATAATACTTCTGATAATTTCCACATTTGGATGTAGGCCAGTGTGCTCAATCTACTTAATCGAGTTTCTCTCATGTTCTAAACAAATGAATAAAATCAGCTTCACACAACAATGAATGTTTCTCACTGTTTATTTTACCGTATTGCCAGACTCATATCACGTACTGGAGATTTATGTGCCGTTTACAGTTATAGATTAGAAAATAATTTACACTAGCTTTTACCATAATTTGGATTGTATCTATGCAGCTCCTTTAACACTGTCTGGTGTGGGTTTCTTTTTTGGCTGTCTGACAGTAATCACATAAAGTGCAGCTGGTCATCCATCATTGCTAAATTATATGATTCAATATTAGGGGAATACAAACCTTTTTATTTTTTACTCAATCCTGTTTACAGGTCACATTGTACTTTCTGGTATCTCAAACATGTTTACTTGTTTTTTTAGAATCCATTTGTAGTATCGGTCACCCTGCCAGTGAGCAATACGGTGAAGAGGCCGTCCTGTGAGATAAGAGCACTATACCGGACTGCATGACCTTCAGAGGACTGGACTGAACTTGAACTGTGTTTAGGCAGCATGAAGTAGAGAACAACCTCCTGCTGAAGCTGAGTCACACTGTCATCATCCTCATTTGAAGTGTGGGGCTTATGTCACCAAAGATGTTAAATAGGTCAGGTGCCACCCCCATGTGCCACATACTGCTCACAAAACAAGATTGCATCCATGTGAATTAGTGGTAAATTGAAAGAGATCAACTAATTGTACACACACACACATTTCTTTTCCTCATTAATGTACGCACAGCACCCAATATTGACAGAAATTGTTGACATTTTTGCAGATTTATTAAAAAAGATAAAGTAAAATATCACTTGGTCCTAAGTATTCAGACCCCTTGCTGTGACAAAGGTTAGTTCCAGTGCTGTCCATTTCTTCTGATGGTTCTACACCTTCATTTGAGTCCAGCTGTGTTTGATTATACTGACTGGACTTGATTAGAAACGCCACCACTGATCTATATATAATGACTGGATCGCTCATTGCGTTCTAAACTGCGTCAGGCAGTGAAGCCACCGGAAGTGTTCGATCCGCCATCTTACTATTCCCTACCGATAGAGGGCTCCAGCATCTGCGCTACAGGGATTGGTAGTTCACTTCAAAAATGACCCGCTCTGCAGCCTACAAGTGTGACACGAAGATCGCTAAAGGATGTGGCAAAACTGCACACAGGTTAAATTCAAGATGTTTTAGTAATTTGTTTAAATTTTTATTTTTTTGTACGAGACAAGAGAAGTGTGTCCTCACAAAATTAATATAAAATAATATAAATGAACAGGTATAAATGCGCAAATCACTTCGAAATGATTACGCATCCAATAGCGACACCATTAGATAGTTTTAGGTGGAGGCATCGTCTTTTAAAAAGATGTTCAAAGAGCCATACAAATACAATAACACTCATCAATGTACCGTTACTTACGTTAACCCGTGTATCATATGAACCACAATATAATCACAATTATATTAATTATTTATATGCACAAGCAATTTGTATGTATTTGCAGAGGCATTAAATGTTCATAATTTCTTTTTATTGTTGATTTCTAAATATAAGCTCTTTAAAGTTTATTTTAACTGCTGTAATTAAGTGATGTTGAAACAATGTAAAAACATGCTTGAAGTTGTGTAAATAAAAACTTTATTTTGATTTGTGTAGAACTCATTTGTAGATTTCCAAAAGATCCAGTCAGGAGGAGAGAATGGGTACGTACGTGATGGAAACTTAATGCTAATCACAGATTGGGCTTTACGTTACTGATGATATTCGCATAACAATCGCAAAGGATTTATCGTGCAGCCTCACTAAAAGCATCTATCACTTGTCTGTGGGGTACGGCGCGGCTTAATTGAAGGACATTCAGTACCTGTGGTGGAGCTGCTTCTTCTTTCTTCATTTAAAGGGCAGAAAACAAACTAAATTAATGCATTGCTGCCACCCGCTTTTAACCAAGACCAGCGACATCCTATTTCCGTGGAGGGAGGAATCAGATATGAAAACGTTGACTTGTTAGATGATGTTTTCGCATTAAAGTCGTATTATTTCCTATTCATTCAATAGAATGTTTGCGAATACTAGGGAATAGCAATATGGCGGCGCGGTGGCTTCACTTCTATGACGTCATGAGTTATCCAGTTCTCTACATAGATCAGTGAACGCCACACACCTGTCTATATAAGACCTTACAGCTCACAATGCATGTCAGAGCAAATGTGAATCATGAGGTCAAAGTAACTGCTGAAGAGCTCTGAGACAGAATTGTGGCAAGGCATAGATCTGGCCAAGGTTACAAAAACATTTCTGCTGCACTTAAGGGTCCTTAGTGCACAGTGGCCTCCATAAAAATCTTTCCCAAAAAGACTCATGACTGTATTCGATCAAAAGGGTGCTTCTACTAAATACTGAGCAAAGGTTCTGAATACTTAGGACCATGTGATATTTCAGTTTTTCATGTCAACAATTCTGTCAATATGGGGTGCCGTGTGTACATTAATTAAGGGAAAAAACTTAACTTAAATCATTTTAGCAAATGGCTGCAATATAACAAATAGTGAAAAATTTAAGGTGGTCTGAATACTTTCCGTACCCACTGTGTGTATGTGTGTGTGTGTAACCGGAGACCTGGGTTCGAGACCTGCTCGGAGCGAGGATGAGTTGTGGTGGAAGCAGACCCAGGGGGATTACATTTATATATAAATAAATAAATAAATAGAAAAAAGATTTTAAACCATGTGTATTTACAGTATATATACATCTACTGTACATAAATAATGGGATGCGATTTAATCATTTGACAGTACTGATGTGTATACATATATATTTATCATTATTGTTAACATTTATTACAGGTCTCCCTGCTGTTTTTTTCTGCTTTGTATGATTTTTTTTTAAGCATCATATGTACCATTTAACCCCAGAGTGAACTTGGTGTGAGTAATAATAATGCGTATTAATCAGTGAATGCATTTGAAAGCTATGGATAATGTAAAGGTTATAATGCCCTTGTGTTGCAATGATTAGGTGACTGTAGATATATAGTGAGATGGTTTAAACGGGACTAGCCGTTACTCCCCTTGGGCTGAGGATTTTCTCGTAGATCTCCGGTAAAGCCCAGGTTAATGGAATTGCTTCAGATCTGGTTTTGGGGATTGTGAAGTCTCAGTTTAGATTAATGTGAGCACCGGGGATGACGGGAGTGGGATGTTGCCAATGGTCTTTAATAAAATCAAGAGGGGTGGGGGTCAACGTAGTGCACGCCCAATCTGGCTAGACTGTTTCGTCAGTGGATTCTCTCATAATCCTCTTTCTCTGCCTATGCATGTAACAGAAACCAGGGATCTCAGACAGCAGGGCAGCTAAAGGGCTTTATTAATTGTAAACAAACTGGCATACATTATGCAATAAATGCAAATCTGCCTAGCAGTTACGTTACCCAAATTTAAAGAACATTTCCTACACCTTGTTTAAATGTCATGCGCTTCCTTTTTTACAGAGAAGGTTAAGTATCGGTTATCAGTACCCTCGGATGGAGGATTCAAATTAGACTGAATTCCTTTGTAAAGTGGCCTCTTAGCTCTATCATGGGATATGTTGTGCTTGGGTGGGTTTGTGGGTGGTCCTGTCTCACAGAGATCCTGTTTCTTAATACCAACTTTCTCAATTTTTTAAGCATTAAATGCAGTAGTACAGGCTGCACATACTTCAAGGGGCTCCCGGATTCAACCGGCACATGCAGCCTGGGGGTATTTGTTTTGTGACGCATTATGAAAAAAGACAGGCTGTTACAGTATGTCAATATTTCCTAATTATGTATTTTTGTATCTTGCATCTCATTTAACCATCACATCCTCTAGTCACATCTAGCCAATTTGTTTTGCTTATCTTTTTTTTTTTTTCTCTTTTATTTACCTCACCCGTCACTAACACTCTCTGTTCTTTATCTAAGGGCAGCAGGCCAGGCACACGTGTACCAGCTCTCTGAAGAAGGCCAGTTCAGTGGAAACTAGTAAGCAAACACTGAAAAGGGCACACACTCACTCAATGTCAGCAAATATTTGGCCACAACTTCAAAGGAAAGTGACAGTCGTTTGAAACCAGGAATGGCGTTGGGCGCCATTAGAGCAGGTGAATGCACAAGTTTGCAGTTTAAAATCAATGTAGTTGATTGATACGTGACTAATTGATACGTGGCCATTTATTCAGAGGTTTTTACTACTGAAGTATGGTATGCAAGACCAGCTGTGCTGATGGCTCAGAGAAGTGGACTTATGAGGGTCCTGAAGTGAATGTGATGCATTGAATAAAGTGTAATTATATAAAGATGAATTGTCACTTCAGCATTTATAGCTTCTGTTCAGCTCTTCCTGTTCCTGAAGTGATCTGAAATCACACCTCTAGATCATCCTCCGCTGACTGCAGTTTCTCCATGTGTCAGAGTTAGATGGTGAAATATAGAGGTGTGCAGCTTGTTCCCTCCTGAAGGCTACGTTAACAGTATACCAAGCACATTTCCTGGGGTGAAGCGTGGCTATTGATGGCAACTACTGAAGTTTTATTTCTTTTTTTTGTACATTTACATTTAGTACAATTAGTTCCATAATATATGGTTATGAGACAAAACTGTACTACATAGAGACAAATATTTGTCATTGTATATATATTTATATTTATAGTGTGTGTAGATGCACTACCATTCAAAAATTCGGGGTCAGTAAGATTTCATGTTTCTTCTGCTCATCAAGGCTGCATTTATTAGAAAAACTGCAATATTGTGAAATATAATTTCAATATAAAATAACTGTTTTCTGTGTGAATATTTTTTAAAATGTAATTTATTCCTGTGATACAAAGCATCATAACTTCAGTCTTCAGTGTCACATGATCCTTTCAGAAATCGTTCTAATATACTGATTTATTACTATCATGTCAATGTTGGAAACAGTTGTGCAGCCAAATATATTTTTTGAAACACTTTTTTTTCAGGATTGAATAACAAGTAAAAAACAACACAATTTTTACCAGAAATAAAATTGTAATCTATGCTATGACTTTTTTGTTTTGTATTAATTTCTTTCACAGAAGAAATGAACAGTAGTGAAACAGTAAAATATTGTAAGAGTAGTTTTGAACATTATTATCCATTTTTAATAAATGCTTCTCTTTTTAATATTTTAGTGATCAAAGAAAAAAAAATACTATTAAGCAGCTCAACTGTTTCCAACACTGATAATAAAAGATCAGCATATTAGAATGATTTCTGAAAGGATCATGTGACACTGAAGACTGGAGTCATGATGCTTTGTATCACAGGAATACACATTTTCTGGATTTTTAATCTTATAAATGCAGCCTTGATGAGCATAAGAAACATCTTTAAAAAACATTAAATATCTTACCAACCCCAAATTGTTGAACAGTACTGTATATGTGTGTATATATATATATATATATATATATATATATATATTAACTTTAGTGAGCTTTCAGTTGACCAAAGTGATGGTAAAAAAATTAACAATGTCACAAAATATTCCCCTTTTCAAATAAAGTATTTATAAAAGAATTTATCAAATAATCCTGGGAAAAAATACCATGATTTCAAAAAAAAAAAAGAAAAAAAAATAATATTCAGGCTTTTTACATTAGCAACAAATTAGCATATTTAAATGACTTCTGGAGGACCATGTGGCGCTGAAGACTAGAGTAATGATATTGAAAATTAAGCAATACCATCACAGTATTTCTATTTTATTTATTTTACAAAATCTTACTGACCCCAACTCTTTGAGCGTTATTGTCTAAACATTAGCACAGTAAGAAAACAATTAGTACAAGATGTGAAACGTGATCAGCATTGCTCTAGGAAAATGCACAAAACCCACAGAACTTGATTTCTCTGCACAATACCCACACATCATATTACGTCAGAAGCAATGCATTGTAAAATGTTGGCAATCCATAATTGAGTTTTTGCTGATGAGGGTTCATCACCGGGTTAGCAGGGTGCCCAGTCATGACTTTGTCCTTTGTTTTCTGGCAGCCTTGATCCCTCTGCGTTGCCTGATATTGCATCATTTATGTGTTCCTGTGTGTTTAGTAGTGAATGTGCGTCAGAGTGAGGGAAAGTAAGGAAATCCCCTTTTGCCACGTGGGATATGAACAAAGACTCCAGTTTTCCTCAAACTTTCTCTCTTTTGCCTTGCAGCGCGAGAGGTCCCGCCACGCTCGACTGCCGGCTTTTACACTGCTCTCTCACCACACACCTTCCCGTGGAGATTGATTCACTTTGTTTCCTCTAAGACGAATGTCTCTCTGAACCTCTTGTGGCATTTGAGTGAACTGCAGTTATATTATAAGCTCCAGCTCTGGTAATTCATCGGACAGAAACTCCAGAGGAATTTGCTGCATCATAGAACAGATCTTTTCAGGTTTTCATGTGTAAACAACATTCCTTTGACATGACCAACAAGAGCAAAAGATCTGTGTACCGCCCATCCATCATCTTATCACTTTCACTGTCTCTCCATCACTGTCTTCTCATACATTGGTTCGTATGAATAATATATGGCACATTGCTTCGCTTTCATTAAAGGTGACCTTGGTTAATTATTGATTAGGTCAGATGATTGCAGGCCTGACCTCTATGTTCTCGTCTGCCTCTTGGCTCAGTTTTCACATTGCCGCTCTTCCTCTTGGTATTCCTAGAGACCTTAATATGATGAATTACTGTCTGTTGTTATTGCTTGGGGAGTGTTGGTGCCTTTACAGAGACATGAAATGTAAAATTACAAATGTAACCATGCATGTCAAGGCTATTACTTTGTTTTAATGAAATATGTAAGGGGTAATGTATAGTCAGTTGGTCATTATCACTAAATAAACCTTGACAGGGTGATCAGGTTCAGCCCCTGAAGGGGTTTTTGTAACAGTGACCAGCTGACTCTAAAATGTCTTTCTTATTACCTTGCTGCTTGTCAAATTAATGTATAAATGGACTTGAAATATTGTTATGAGTTTTTATGTTTTGTGTATAATAAAGTAATAATAACACCATTTTAGCAGCTGTTATTTAAACGCATTTGAGCACTGAATATTGCGACTGACCAACCAGAATCAAGCCGAGAGCAATAAAATAGGATTAGTTTTTATATTTGTATAATATTTGTAATCTTTTACAAAAAAAGTTAATTTTATCTATTTTAAATACTCTTGAAAATTATGTTTCAGTTCCTACAAAAAAAAAAAACAAATAGTAATAATAAATGATTTCTGAAGGATCATATAATGCATAATATTAGAGCAATGGCTACAGAAAATTCAACATTACTATCAATAAATTCCATTTTACAGAATATTAAAAGTATTTATTTACGATTTAGTTTTGAGGTTTAATGTGAGAAGAGAGAGAACACGGAATCAAGCGGAGAACCATGAAATAGGATTAGATTGTTTTTATATATTTATGTCATATAAAATATATAAGAAAATGTATATATAATTAATCACGACAGTTTAAAAATTGAGCTCAGTTAAAACGTTTTCTATTCAGTTGTTTAAAAGTGACAGTCACTTCAAACAGTCTCTTTGAAATAAATGCTGTTCATTTGAACTTTATTATATAATCTTTACATTTTCAGCGTTATTATGAAAGGATTTCTGAAGGATCATGTGACGCTTAACAATGGAACAATGCCTGCAGAAAATTCAACATTTCAATCACAAAGGAATAATTTTGAGGAGTTTATGTCATAATAACAGCAGAAAGACACCACAGATAGTGCAGCTATGGAAAATCATAATACGGTACTTAAAATATATTTGAGCACTGAATATTGTGATTGTCCAATTAGAGTCAAGCAGAGCATAGCATAAGTTGATGGTTATATCAGAACAGACGCCATACCAGATATGCAGACTAATGAGCGGCTGAATGTCGATGCAATAAATAAAAAGGATGAGAGGAACGTCACCTTGACCGTTTGGAGGCATTCCCTCATCGTTATGGCCCTTTGGCCTGAATGCTTTAATAAAGCCTCATGAAATTAACCCTTAATGTGTGACAGAGCTGACTCGACAGCCATTGCTCGGGTCAATCTGAGTTTGATTATACTGTCCCTGGCTGACCCAAGCTGAGGTTGAGTCGGGTCAGGAATGAAGCACCTGTCACTTGTATATAATTTGCAAGAGAATGATGAATGTGACTGTAATGGCTAAACCGCTACAGAATTAGCTCCAGTGATGAACGTGTAATGACCTCATGATTTACAATAGTTGTTTGCCTAGTGTTGTGTTACATTAGTGTGCTTGTTTGGGCTTTGGCGGCCTGTAAAGTTCACACAGCGGTCACACCACAGCACCTCAAGCCCTGTTAAAGCACTTGTCACTGAGGTTATAGCAGCAGAAGGATGCTTTTACATCTCTCTCGGTCCACAGACCTGTATTGGACTGCAGACGGAGAGAATGTGCTGACAGTCTGAGGCAGGCTGGCTCTCTGGGGTGACCAGGCGGCTCCTGCTGACTCAGCGCCAGTCGCTCAGTGATGTCTGACTGCATTCAGAGAAACGAGATGAAAACTCTTCTGATGGATAACGGAAGATAAATAATTTTCTTATTCAAAAAAAAAAAATATATATATATATATATATACATTTCTGTTCTTAAGTTAAATTGTATTCAATTATTTAAATTAAAAGCAGAAATAAAAATAGTAAATGAATGAAACTGAATACTTGAAGGGTTAATTTGCAAAAGCCAATAACATCAAAAAATATGTTTGGGCAATACTATTCATCTGAATTAAAAGCAGGTTAAAAAAACAAGTACAGTTAACATCTTTGATAATATAATAATATTTGTTATAAGTCGTTTTTGGAAATAAACTTTTCACATGTTCATTTTATATAATTGTTTAATTATATTTAGTTTATTTCTGCACTTTATATGAAATATCCATATTGTATTAATTTAATGTATTGTTGTAATACATTATGTAATGTATTATTTTTGAAATATTTTATTCCATTCCATTTTTATACTGTATTATTTAATATATATGAATAAAACAAACTGTCATAAAGTAAAGTATATACTGAAGTATATTACTTAAAATAGGTCTAAGTAGACTGTTTAATTTTCTTATTAACTTTGAAAAATCGTTAGACATATGTGGAGGTGAATTTATAAGAAAATTAAAAAAAAAACTTGTATAATCTGATTAATTGGTTTGGCATAGATCACCATTCAATACTTGTAGATCACAGAGTATAGATTTATATATAAATTCCATATAAAGGTTAATGACTTTCTGATTGGGATTTTACTTCAAGCTGTTTCACAGAATCACAAGAAGCTCTCAAGCAGCACCAGGATCTAGCATGAGATCAATACCAGCTTCACCGACCAATCTTTGATTGTTGAGCACAGGTTGATTTTACATAGTATAATCTTCAACGAAAGAGTGCAGCCCCTAAGAAACCCCCAACCCCCTGTAATGCTGTGATGTTCAAGAAAAATAAAAGCTCGCCTCTTTCTCTTTCTTCTATTGAGTGAATTGCTCCTGAGGCTCGCTGACTGAATACTGATGCGTTAAACGTAGAGGTCACGCAGTCGTTTATATTCAACAGTGACTCTTTGAGGAAGATGAAAACTGATCGATGCCAGTGTAAACCCTCTGAACCAATGCTGTGTGTTTCAGGAAAGGAGAAACAGGGTCTTGTAGAGGTCTGTAGGACACGAGGAGGTGACTGTTGTCAGATGGGCTCTTACGGCCCTATGAGAACATCAGGGAGGATTTATTAGCCCTGCTTTAAGCATGCAAACTGGTTCAGTCTTCTCAAGGTCATCGTTTCCCCTCTAGTCCTTAGATTTGTGTTCGGATCAGCTAAATAAAGATGTACTGGGCAGCGCTGTCAAGTCAACATAGTTCCTTCTTTACATTTCCCCAGTCGCTCCCAAAACACTGAAAATTCTGGTCTGGTCACTAGGTGGTATGAATCCACCAAGACCTACAACTCCAGTTTCTAAACCCCTTCAGCCCAGAGAGCCCATCATTTATCTAACATGTCTGGGAGGATGTAGAGCACCTGAGCCAGTTAGTCAGGATGTGATGGATCACTGTACCTTCTGCCTCAGCTTTTTCCTGCTGATCCTGTCCCTGATCCCTCCCCCATCTTCCCGCGTTTTCTTTTCTCTTACCAGTCTCACAATCTCTTCCTATCTCTCCATCTCCCCGGTATTCCTACTCCCAGCTGGGACCAGCTCTTCCATCAACCCCAATTGTCTTTCCGAGTTGACAGCTCCCTCCACACACCCGCAGTTGACCCGCTCTTTATTTGTGTTGCCTAAAATAGCTGGGCTGACAGTGTATCTGTGCCACTGTAGCGCGATACGGAGTATTAACTTTATCAAAGTCACTTGTAATGTCTCAGCGCTGCTCAAGTCTGCCACCGAGCAATATTTCTGCATGAACACGTTTGATGCTTCTCAGATGTATGCACCATCAATAGTCTCTCTGGACAACTAAAAATACCTTCCAAAATTCCCGCACATAAGTGAAATAATGAATTTATGTCAGTGTTTCTTTCTTTCTTCCTACAAGTCATTAAATATACAGACGTTTTTGTACATAAAAGCATTTGGGATGCTTTTGAGAACTTAGCCAGTAGAGTTTAGATTTCTCTTTCAATTTTTGTTAAGCAAATGTTTTATATAATAATCTGTATAATATATAATTTAATCCGCTTGTAGCATTTCTCATGTCAGTGGAGCAAACCCACAATAATACTTTTTTTTTTTTTGTTATATGAATGTAGCTGTTTAAACATCAAATATGTGGTTTATTTATAAAGATAATGCCTATTTGAAAAATTGCTTTGACATTTTTTGAGATGGTAGCTATTTTAGCATTAGATCAGTAAACTAATCTTTCAGTCATGCCTTGTGGACGTTAAAAAAAAGTTGTTTGTAGGCTGTGTGATGGATAGGACAGGTTTTTGGTTTAAATTCAGCCCTATTCTTATGATTCCCTCTGAGATTTTAACACTTGGTGCAAGTTGTGTTTTAATTAGCACACTGGATAAAATTGGTGTAGCTTCCTATTAACATCTGGGACTGAACCAAATTAATGTACTTTGCCAATTCGTTGCACATGATTGGGTATTACGTTCAGTGTTTTAGGCCACGAAGAGCAGAAAAGAATCAAGGACATGCAAAACTGGGAAGTAACAATACAGTTTTGAATTGTAATTTTTGCACAGTCTGTCAGCAATCTGATAGACATTCTTTACTGGGGCGTATGACAGCTGGACTGATAAACGCAGCTCAGCTGATAAAAAGCTGCTGTTCCATGTGCATCAAAAAGTCCTCTGTTTCCATTCGGATCGAGATTTGGCCTGCTTAGAAGGACATTAGTTCTCCATTTCTAAAGCTGTCCTGTTCACAGCAACTAAGCAGGTGCGCGTCAGCTGGACTTGCCCCGCTCTGCAGCCAAAACGAGGATAACAAATGGCCTGGGGGGGGGCAGTTGGAAAGAGAGTGAGGGAGAGCGAGTGAAAGAAGTAAAATAAGAAAGCGGCACAATTCTTGCTCAAAAAGCCCTCATTAGGAGCAGAGAGGCATGTGAGGGAGTCAGCTGCTGGGGTGATAAAGGCAGCTGGAGGGATCCAGGAAAAAGCAGCACAGAGAGGCCTGTGTGGGACTGGACCTCAGCCAAACCCAGAGGCCCTGACTCACATTATATAACCCTACAGTGGAAAGAAAACACAGCAACAGTACAGCTAGACGATATATGACCAGGAAAAGTGTATGCTTTGAATTATAAACAGCCTATTTAGTGAAAGGGGCAAAAGTGCTTTTTGCCCCAAGAAAGTTGTAAAACAAAGACGAGAAAGGCTTTGATTGTTTTAGCCTGTGATGTTACTTTACATGAGATTTTTCCAGTTGGTAAATGTTTTGCTTATTAAAAGCGTCTTAAATAATGTTCCCATTGTCACATGTTTTCATACTTTCACGTAGCATTTGACCAAGTTGCACTTGATTGTGCTGAACTTGCCTTGAATTTGACAACGAAGGATACTGTTGCTTCACGCTGGCCGTGACAGTGAAGCTGTTGCCAAGGTCAAATTGTTGCCTGAATACCAGGGATGTGCAACATTCAGAATTGCACTGAAAGGGCTTTGTTTCAAAATTCCAAAAATTCAAAAATTTAAATTAGTAGAATTTTTATTATTTGTTTTAATTCAGGGGGAGAAGGAGGTAGGGTGGGAGGGAGGGATGGATGGATAGATAGATTTTAATAAATGGATCTACGAGTGCATAGGCTGATAGACAGCCAGACACACATTGATGGAGAGTAAGATTGATAATAAATAAATTGTGAAATGAATGATGACACTGAAAGATGTGTCTATATTCTATCGGTTGCTCAACACTCTTTTGAACTCGTCTCTTCACAATAGTGCCATAGCTCTCAACAAACAGTGAGCATTTGGGAAAAAAAAAGAGGGATTCGCATGCATATTTAAGGTGACATTTCTGCTGAGCAAATTCAGCCAGCCGTAGAATGACAATAGCAGGATTAGCATTAGCAGCCACCCCCACGTCACATCTCACTCTGTCAGAATGCTGCGCTCATCAGTTCCAGCACTGATCCACGGACATGTCCAGACTCGTCTCATCCAGTAATGGACCCTAGTATGAGAAAAACACCCCTGATTTTAGGTCCCATGAGATGAAATTCCAGATGGAATGTGATATTCAGTCACATGTAAAGCAGGCATTAAAATTCTACACTCTTTCCCTGTCTTTCATCTCTGTAATGGTTCCTCACTGATTCGTGTGGAATTGCCTGGAATCTCTCGTGTAGAGAGCTTTTTGAGACAACGAGGCAGTGACATTATATATATTTTGTGTATTAGTTTTACCCTGAAATGCGTACCATTTTTCCGACTAATCCTGTTATATTTTTTATATATAGTCCTTTCCAGCTCAGTATGGATTTGTCTCCTGAAAGCTGCAGTCCTTTGCAGAAGCTGTGATTATCTGGGCTGGCTTGTCATCAATCAAACATCAGTGCACAGACACTAGTGACAGATAAAATCTCTCCCTTCCCCGTAGAGCTGAGACAGCCGTTCTCCACCAGAGGCAACACAGCAGAGGTTTTCGGATCCGTATTAACACTTTTTTTAACACTGATTTCTCTTCTTTTTTTCTTACAGGTTATTTTTGGGAAAGACTTTTGTCTCTTCAAGTTAGCATGTGTTTACTTTTTGGCAAGAAGCACTGCAGTAAAGATTTTAGGTGTTAATGTTGGAATAAGCACTAACAGATTTCAAAATAAGTGCTTATGATGTGTAAAACACTAGCATGGCAAGTGATGATGGATTCATTTGTTAAATGTGTACTTCAACCAAAAATCTTTTTTTGTTCATTTGTATCCTGTTATGTCGTTCTGAACCTGTATGACCTCTGTGCAACAAAAAAGTAGATATTCTCATATGTATTTTTTTTTCATTCAGTGAGAGTCGATGTTATGCAGTGTTGTTTGGACCACAGTTTTAGTCAATTTTTTTTTCCTTTGCAAAATAACATCACACAAGTTTGGAACCACAAAAGAGTGATAAAATGTGTAGACATTTTTATTTTGGGTGATTTATTCCTGTTGCATATTTGCTGTAGAAAAAAGTATAAACAGAAGACCTTAATTAGATTAAACGTAAAATCCTGCAAACTCCAGTGAAACATAAACACTGGTGATTAATATTTTTATGAAGTGCATTAATATTATTATTATTGTAACCTTGTAGCATTTAGCAGCACAAAATGTACTAGCCCAAATATAAGTCTGTAATGTAATGAGGATATTATTTTCTTCCCTGTAATAACTCTGTTATTGAAAGTCAGATAGCCTACGGTCATTGTGTAAGATTTGTGATTAGAAGGTCAGGAATGTTGTGTTAATTGAGCGTGAAGACCTTCTGTTTCGGTAAAATAGGCATAGTAGCTTGTGATGCTGTCAATGGGTTCTTCATGCCCGAAGCTTGTACTGTTTCTTTATGAGCTCCGTCAACAGCCATAAAGAGTCGTCTGTGCAATGTCTCTGTTGAATGGAACAGACTGGCCACGTGATGCTCTTCTTAGACATGATGTTCATGAGGGTGCAATTCATTTAATACTACATATAGCGGCCATTCAACAATGCCATATATTTAAGAGTTGTCTTACATCTTAAAAACTTATGGGCACTTAAGAGATTTTTGTTGTATGTGTGTTCAGTGTTCATTCCCTCTCAGCTGGTACTTTGAGTTGACCCTCAATTCATTTTTAACACCCTTGGACCCCTAAGGGTATGGAGGAACAAAAAAGAGTCTTATCTTAAAACTCGATGTAGATATAAATACTGCTTTCAGCTACTACAAGGAGAAGCCCTGAGGGGGTGAAGAATGTTTTATATGCATTATTGTAATCTTTGAATGTGAACATTTTATTTGCACCAATAATTTTATAAGATTGATGATTTAAAAACATTGTAAAAATCAAACCGACCCCAAACCTTTAATGGTAGCATGTATTTTTAAGTGTGTTTACCTCTTCTTGGCCCTTAGCTTTCTCTTCTCAGGGAGCACGTTCTCTGGATCTGCTGTGATCTTCTATCATCATTAAAACACCAGAGAAATTAAACTCCAAATGTTTGCTCCAAAACAAGGAAGTTAGTGTGGAGCTCACGTGATCTGGCATCTGCTTCACTTTAATCTGAGTTCTTTAAAGACTTAAAAGTAGTGTCTTTATATCAAGGACATGTTGACAAGTCTTGGTGGTAAAAGAATTACAAACAGAAGTTCTAAACATCTGACAGCTGCAGGCCAAGACTAGCATCACTGAAAAGGAGGGGAAACAAGAAAGAAATGTGTCATTTGGCGCCAAAATTTCTCCGTCCAGCGAAAGCAACAGCATTGATGTATGAATAAAAGTCATTTTGTCCTGGTTCTCTGGGTTTGGCAGATTGTCTTTTATTCATTCTTTGCTGCGAACACACAGTGCTCGACTCTCTGTAAGTCTGTTTGCCTAATCTGCTACCCATTTACCAGCTGCTCTTCTGGCAGACTGGCGTTTTGGTCACCATGGAAATGTCCAGGCAGGCCTGTGACGCTTGTTTTGGCACATTGCCTGGATAATGAGGTAGCGCTGTCTCATTTGTTTTCTTTGCACTCTTCATCTTTGTTGATAGAGTGGACAGCCAGGGGCCTTTAATCGATGAAGGGCAATTTTAAGGTGTAAAAGCCATGTGCCAAACCCGGTTAACTGCCCTCACCAGCTGCTGGTGAACCTGTGCCAGCCTTTAACAGAGGCCAGGCTGTGTGTGTGTCTGTGTGTTTGTTTGAGGGACAAGACCCCTCAATTGTGAAGGGTTCAATATAATCAGCTTTACTTTTCATCCTAGATAAAGCCAAACAGGGCATGTGACTTTCAGTTACTTCTTTGGCATGTCAACAAAACTTAATTTCCTATCTGAAAGGTGACACTGTTAAGTGAGTGAGAAGGGCACTTCATCATGCTGCTAATTAATCAAACAGAGAGTCTGTCCGCATGGAATTGTCTCTAATCTAATACAGCTTGATGTCGGTTGTCATGGTGAATCATAATCAGTAGTGACTTTATCATTGATCATTGCTGACTCATGAGCTGTAAATTAGTGCCACTTGCATGCGTCTTGCATCGCTGATGCACAATACTGACAAAAGTTTGAAAAGAAATTTCCTTTTTTTATTATCTATAAAATAGCTATGACTTATATAGAAGAAATTGGTTTTGTACACTTTTATGGAAATGTGTATACATAGTTTAGTTTAATTTAAACAAGCAGATGTTCTACTTGAATAATAGAATCTAATAAATGTAAGCTATAACAACATTTTAGCAACATATGTACAGCAGTAATTATATTAAGAGTAATAATATGTTTAAATAAAATCAATCAATTTTTGGGGGGACTGAATAGTGCAGGTATTTTAGGTAGATTAACTTAAAGATTAGACTTAAATTCCATTACTTCCATAGGTTTGATGACTTTTATCAGGGCAATACTCTAACATACTATTTTGTTTTTAATACCTTTTTGCATTTAAATACATTTAAACGTAGTATTTTCAAAATACATAAGGTAATTTAGCGATAAACCTCTTTATTAGACTGCTGATTTCCTGCATGGGCAGCATCTTAAAGATATTTTTTAAAATACTATTTTGTATTTAAAAACATTTTGAAAAAGTCAAATGTATTTAAATGCAAAAATAGCATTTCTTATTTATATATTCCAGACATTTACAATGATAACATTAATATCACATATTTTTGTGCACAATTTAATTCCAGCTTCGGCTGTTTCATATTTGCCTTTATAATTATAAAATTATAATATATTTTTGCACACAACTTTATTCCATCACTTCCGCTTATGCTATTTCATAGTTGTGATGATTTTAGAAATATAAATTATTATAAAATATCTGAAAAGGGGGAGTATGTGCAAGTAAACTTTCGACCGGCATCATAGATCAATATTATTTTGAATATCCACTGTAAAATATATGACCTAAATATCCATTTGTCATTTGCTTTCAACTTCTAGCAGACCAAAAAAATATCCTCAATATCTGCTACTGTATTGTATTTCTAGACTTTCCTGCATGCACTTCACGGCGTTATTGGAAATGAGCTAGTGACTATTCTAGAATCCATGCTGGTATTTTAGGATCGGTCTGTTCTGTACTCACTGCTGGATGTGGCAGCAAATAACACCAAGTGATTGGCTGCGGCCCCAAAGTTTCCTCATGGGGGTTATGTGGGACACCAAGTGTGCCATTATAGGACAGTGACCGAATAATGTCCCAACGCCTCACGCACAACAATACAACAGTATCTCTTTGTTTCAGACTTGCTCTCAATAATTCACATCTGCACATTTATCAGTCTGTGCCAAGATGTGATATCAGGTGAGAACAAGTTCCTCCACTTTGAATTTCTGCTTTATAACAAACAGCAGATCACTAGAGAGGGAAACCTCGATAGACGTGGAGACGTGTGGTTTCATTGGTGAGCGCATATCCAGGTTTAAAGGAACTCTCTGAACTGTAACTAGAAACAGACACAAGCGTTTGTGGTGTGCTGCAGACAGCCAGCGGACCGATGAAGCAGTGTGAGCTGTCAGATAAGGAAGTCTGCGAGGGAATAGAGAGGAGCTTTCAAACACCTGAATGCTATAAATAAGACTGCTGGGGTTTTTATCTATTCATATGTATTATAGTTAGTTCACACCTGAACTGTTCAAAGACAGACAGATGAGAGATCTAGGAATATCATCCAGCTGCAGTTTTTTACAGAGAATCACAAACAATTAGTGAATTTTTCTCTGAATCAGGGTCATTGGCTTAACAGTCACTGTGTAGCGGGAGCAGTAAATAGAGATATTTATATATAGATATATACACCCTCATGCAACGTGCCTATCAATGGGCATGACAAGCGCTGGGTTCATGTAGCCATACTTGGAATATATACTGAAGATCTGTTTACACTAGATACCAAGTATACTGCAAATACATCAGGATCATTTAGATTGCTTCCTCTTCAAGGCTCTCAATTTGTTGCCAGAAAACCCGAATACTAGAAGCAGTTTGTACGTGATCTATAATTTTTGTAATATTAAGACGTTAGTTCCACATAAATGTTGCTTCTTCATCATACCATTTTAATACAAAAATACAGTGAAAGCATTAATATGAAATGTTTTATAACATGTTCAGCGTCACATGAGCATTATAACGTGATTTGATGCGCAAGAAAATCATTTTTATCAATGTTGAAAATAGTTGTGCTGCTTAATAGTTTTATGGCAACTGCCAAGTCTTTACAGTTCATTCAATTTCATTTCTCTTTTTTTTTTTTTTTAAAACAACCCCAAACATTAGAACAGCGGTGTATTTGACCATATTATGTGTTAAAAGTAAGATACTCTTTCTATAGAACATAATGTCACACAAGTTGCTGAAGTGTCCAAAACCCCTGAAGTCAGATAAACGCGAAATAATGCTGTACTTGTATATATGGCAAGTCTATTCACGCAAGGCCTTTCTTTGACACACAATCTTTAAGTGTCTGCATGCTTGTATAGAATTATGCTATTGATCTTATAACTACAAGGTTATCCGATAAAACTCAACTTTTCAGCCGCTTACTAAAGACCTTGTACACAATGGCCCCAGTGTGCTCCAAGAACACTTCTCTAACAATACTATCATGAAAATCAACAAATCGTCCATCATTTCTTTGTGCGTAACTATGATTTAATGCTCATCATGCATATTAGTGAAGGGAAAAAAATCCATGCCAAAGACATCAGTTATATTGAGAGTATTTGCACTGGCAGAGATCCAGTGTACCAGCATATTACTCAAGCATAGACCTGCCTCATAAAGAGCATTCGTTACATTCACACAGTCTTACATGTCACCAGTGCATCCCGACAGTTGTTATACATAAAAAAACAGCGGATTGAAAGAATGCTGCCTCTTGGTACTATAATGCTATTGGCATTGCCTACTCAGTGTATTTTAAAAATTGTGAACTGAGATAGGGAAAGGCAGTGTTACTTTATGTGTGAACATGTCCCATCACGGCAGTCCTCAGTCACGCTTTACCCAGGGTGTGTCTGACTCTGAATTACATAATGTACCTGTGCCAGTAACAAGTGGCTGTTAATGTGCTCAGTTCTCAACAGATTGAACAAAGCGCTGGGCCTCAGTACGCCAGAGGGAAAGAGTGGAGAAATCCACAAGGTCGTTCCCGGGCCAAGCTTCAACTGCCGTCATTCATCTTTCATGCTCCTTTAAGTATTTCTTTGGAAACTAAGCGAGTGTTTTGCCGCTTTCATGGACCAGAGCCCTACCACGGCTGACTTTAGAACAGAAATGTTTGTGTTGCTGTATCTTACAGGTCTAATCCTTTCACATGTGGTGTCAGGCTATGTGTTTACAGCGGCGTCTCTATCCGAGAGGCGGAAAGAGGCTTTGTCACTCACATTGTGCGTGTGCTATTATTGAGTGTAATTGGATCCTTTGCAGTTTTGGTTGAATTAGCAGTTCTGTTGTTCCTTTAGCTGGATGTATTAAGAGTCTTTTTTTGGTCGGGAAGGCCTTTGGTAATGTACAGTGACCCCAAAAATGTATTTGGACACCCAAAATGTAACATATGTCATCGTTTACTCACCCTCGTCTTACAAAGCTGTATAACTTTCATTTCTTCTGTTGAACACAAGAAGATATTTTAAAGACTGATTC
>JAUYWG010000032.1:11901467-11933077 GCA_034779775.1 Enteromius afrohamiltoni
ACTCACCCTCGTCTTACAAAGCTGTATAACTTTCATTTCTTCTGTTGAACACAAGAAGATATTTTAAAGACTGATTCAACTGGTTTTGTCCATGTAAAGTGGAGTTTATAATAATATTAAACACAATTGACTTTTAGTGTATGGACAAAAAATCTGACACATTTTTCATCTTTTATGTTCCACAGAAGGAAGAAAGTCTTACAGGTTTGGAACGACATGACAGTAAATGATGACAGATGTTAAATTTTTGACTGAACTGCACTTTAAACTAAATATATATAAGATTTGTTTGCATAATATGTGTGTGTATGTTTTTATTATGTTTATATAAATACACACAAGCATGTATATATTTAAGAAAAATATGTATGTTTATGCATTAAATATATTTATATAAATACATGTAACTACAGTATTTTCAAAATATATACTGTATATGTGTGCATTTAAATTTCCATAATTAATATACACAGTACACAAACATATATTATGTAAACAAAAACTATTTTGCCTGTTTGACAGCACTAATACGAAGTCCTGTAGTGCAGCTTTTTGGAACTGATGTATACATAAATATTTAACATATTCCATTGTATGGCTATAATCCACTTGCCATATTTCAGTATAATATGCATTAGCCTCAGTCTGCCCAAATACACATTATGAGTTTACCAAGTTCATATACATCGACTCATCAGGTTATGGTTCAGCTTTTCAGAAAGTCTCCAAATTACAGATCAGTCGTTCTTTAAAACAGAAGCAAGCCCAGCCTCTCATCAGTGGGCTTATCTGAAGCAGACAGGCCGAGGCATCCATTTACTCCACAGTACAGTCTAATGAGAACCAGCATGCGATGTATAGCACCACCCTCTTTCCTAAATAAGCATTGTTTAGGGGACTGTAAATGATGAGGTTGGTTGTGAATAATGCACTTGGTGGTAGGATGTTTTCATTGATTGCAGATGGTCGGGGTTCAGCCATGAAGCCACAGAAAAGGAGCACTGTTACGTGTTATAAAGTGGTCACCCATAATGGATAAACCTCCTCTTTATTTTTACGCATGGAAGGGTTCAAATCAAGGTGTTGTAATTAGTGGTTGGTCAGCTCTTATATCACAGTCTTCACTGCCACACAAGCTGTTAACTATCTTGTCTCTTTGAGGAGGAGTTGAACTTGTGCCCAGACAACTGCAGTGACTATTGTAATTATGCGTCAGATGGGACGCCGACTGGGGCCCGCTAATTTGGGTGAGCGTGTTAGATGCCTGTGTGTGTGTGTGTGTGCCTCTGTTCTGCCTGGACACAGAGTGCTCTTTCAGGATTAATGTCAGCATTGGCTCAGTCAGGCTTTCCATACATCTCCGCAAACTGCCTCCAGACACTACAACAACAAAGGAAATGTGGAGACAATGGAGGTTTTTATAGCATCCGGGGCTGTAAAGGCTCAAACGTACAGACATGTGAGAGTGTGTGATTTATAAAAGTGTATAAATCAGGAGTTGTGAGGTCTCCAAATGTTAGTCGTGATACGGGAGTTCACGCTGAATGCACAGAAGTGTAGTGCTTTAAATGTGGGTCACAAGGAGATACTAGAATCTGTACTCATCCCGCTGAGCCGCTTCATCAGTCAAGAGATTGTTGAGTTGATGATGGCTCTGGTCCAAAACCTAGTGAGCTGCCCGTGTGTAGGTTGCGTTTTAAAACACTCCTAAAGCAAAGGCTTTTTTTGTTTGGCAAATTCAGCTCCATACTATATTTCCAAAAGCTATATATTTTTGTGCTGTTTTCTTTTAATCGATATGTATATATATTTATATATAGTGCTGTCAAACGATTAATCACATCCAAAATAAACATCTGGTTTACATACATTTGTGTACTTCATTTCATATATAAACATAACATAATTTTAAATACAGTACACAGTACATAATAAATATACACAGTACACATTCATATTATGTAAAATAAACTTTTATTTTGGATGTGATTAATTGTGATTAATAATTTGACAGCAATGTCAAATATGAGATTATAACAATGTTTAATTAGACGATTCTTCAATGTTTTCAATAGAACTTTCCATCAAATACTCTTAAAAATAATAATACTTTTTTTGGGTGGTTTTTTTAACGGCGATGCCATAGAAAAAAAAACATTTTTTTTGTCACGACAAATATTTGTTCAGGCAAATTTTCTTTCAAAAAACGTCTTTGCTAGCCTGGGCTCGGCCATACTTCCTTTGATGCTACATTCTGTTCGTGAGCAAAGTTAGTCTGGCCAAGCTGCCGTTTTAGAGCACTTCTGTTTCCCAAGCAGCAACAAACCTTCAACTCTGCTGTTGCAGCTGTTTTGAGAAATTTTCATGACAGGTTTTCTTTGAAAACGGAGCAGAAGTAATTAAAGTAAAGACATGTTTTTTAAAGTTTATTTTTAAGAATACATGTGTGGATACCTTATAGGGCATTTCTCACAGACCTTAAAGTAGACCACCTTAAAATGGAGTGTTGAAAAGTCTTAGCGTTAGTGTTTTCTGTTGCTCCATGCTCCCTTGAAGTGAGCCAATGAATAAATGAAAATGCACTGGATCTGGAGTAGAGTGACTACAGAGAAAGTGATTGGTCATCTGTCACTCCACTTATGTTCACCATTCCAATCAGGTCACAGATTTTTTTACTGATCATGCTGTAGTTCCAAATATCAGCACAGATGTGAATACCTCACATTGTATGCACATGAGGTAGACCGTGTCATGCAGGTCACTACTCCACATTGTCATAAAAGAGGAATTCTTTCCAGCTATTATAAGGTTACTGAAGCATCTGTCCTGACATGACATTCACAGAGCTTCTTTAAAAAAGGCATTTCTATCCCTGTGAAGCAATTGCCTGTGGGGTCAGAAATATCACTCTTCCTTTCTTTCCTATCTTG
This sequence comes from Enteromius afrohamiltoni, assembly GCA_034779775.1. Taxonomy (NCBI): domain Eukaryota; kingdom Metazoa; phylum Chordata; class Actinopteri; order Cypriniformes; family Cyprinidae; genus Enteromius; species Enteromius afrohamiltoni. Next base: position 11,904,398 of record JAUYWG010000032.1, read on the forward strand.
CTATTGGCTCTAGTGTGCTCTCTCAAGGATTTGTGCCGGAGTTCACATGAGGTGTGCCAGTGAAGACACGTGCCGAAATCTCACAACTGAAGCATGTGTCCCTAGACCACAAAACCAGTTTATGAACAAATAAGCTTTGGATTGATTTATGGTTTGTTAGAATTGGACAATATTTGTCAGAGATACAATTATTTGAAAATCTAGAAATTCGAAATACTGAGAAAGACGCCTTTAAAGTTGCCCAAATTTTTGTTCTTAGCAGTGCATACTGTAGCACTCATCAAATGAAGTTTTGATGTATTTATGGTTGGAAATTTACAAAATATCATGGAATGTGATCTTTATTTAATGTCCTAATGATTCTTGGCATAATTTTGACCCATATAATGTATTTTTTGCTATTTCTATAAATATACCCCACCGATTATTAAGACTGGTCCAGGGACACATATGCTCTATATCTACAAAATAGATAGATAAAGAAAGAAAAAAGGTGGAACAGGCTCTCTCAGTAGCCTGTTCCAGTAAGTTGGCCCAATAATCAGAACTCAGCCATTCACCCAAAACCATTTGCTACTTTTTTCCTGTGGAACACAAAAAGAGAATTTTAAGAATCTTCCAAATTCTCTTTTTGTGTTCCACGGAAAAAAAAACAGCTTATGGGTTTAAAAAGACATGAGGGCAATAAATGCATTTTGTGGGTGAAGTATCCTTTTAAGCTTGGTGTCAAAGGCCTCTGACACACTGTCCTTTGCAGCTCACCCAGCCAACTAATTCCCCTCAGCTGCTTACTTCTGCACAATGAGCAATCTGTGACACATCTCGTTATGTGTAAACCAGAAGAAGGAAGGATGAGGAATAAGAAGAAGTTCGGATTTAAAAGAGAAGAAGATAGAGACAGAGGAAGAGAGAAAGAGAGAAAGAAAGAGACTGAGGGATATTTTTAGGAGTCTCCTCTCTGACCACTTCAGTAGCCTGGGCCTCGTGCCTGGAGCTTCTGGTTTCATTGTGCAACCCGGCATCCAAGGAGACGCCATTTAGCCAACCGGAGACAGGGCTCACTTTGTCTGTGTGCACCACAGTGAGGGTACCTAAAGACAACTTCAGCCTCCGCTACTGCTACTCAATAAAAGGGAACAGCTGTATCGAGGCCACGCTCCTAAAAATAACGTTCCCAGTTTAATTAGGGGCCGTCAGGATTCCTCTGGATCCTGCCAAAAGGCCGGAGTTTGGAGGGGAATCAAGGTCAGCTTAAAAAATGAGTATAAGCTCGCTTTGATGTGCCATTTCATTCTATTTGATACTTTTAAGTATGTTTGATGTGTTGTTGTTTTAAAGACCACTTTTATTCATTTAGGCTAGTTTCACATGGGTTATATTGCTGAACCAGTATTTATTTTAAAGATGGAGTTTGTGTAAAGCGGTCTTAAGTTCCACTGTACACACGTGAAAGATTCCTGTGGGAATTACAATTAACTGGCTGGTCTGGAGAACCCTGGTATAGTTTAACTCTGCCCTGACCACTGTTAATAAATAATGAGCAGCACATTACCTCTGTCTAATGATTCCATAAGCTTCTGATTAATATTGTAAAACTCTATCCGCTGTATGCTGGCATGATTCCTGTGGGAACTGAAGCTTGTGAAAGCAGCTGTGTTAAAGGGACATTAAGACCTGCAATTAAAGCAAACATGGAAATTCTGTCATCATTTTCTCACCTTGCTGTTGTTTCCAACAGGACTTTCTTTCTTTCTTTCTTTCTTTCTTTCTTTCTTTCTGTCTTTCCTTTTGAAAGATGACTCTGGCTGAATGTTTTTTACTAATAGAACTTGTAAAATATTTGATAATTTTCTAGTAATTAGTCATATTTGGATAATTATTTGGTAATTACTCATATTCTCATATAAGTTGTTGGCAATTAGCAATTAGTAAAACAACAACCGAAAAGTACCTTGGTGACTTCACTTTCTGAAGTAAGAAACAATTAAAAGGAAAAAGGAAAAATAAATGCAATTTAACCTTAAAACATGATATTGTACATTTGTTTTTGATGTCTTTATTAGATAGGATACTACTCCGAACGCATTTTCTTCTATTGTGTTGCAGTGATTAGGCTATTTACTGTCGGAATGAACACTAATTACAAATCAGACATTGGACATTTCAAAGAGAAAAATATTGAGGATTGTATTCTCTTGTGAAGGAAAAAAGAAACAAGAAGGTAAATAAAGAACGATGTTTCGTTTTGGGGTGAACTTTTACTCTTAAAGTTAAAAGCATCACTGGTCAGACTGGTTTTCTTGGTTTAACATTACACCCTTCTGTTGTTCATTTGCATACTGTAAGATAATTCCTATGTTTCACTCATTAACCATGCTCTTAACACTTGTACTTTGATGTTTAGCTTCAATATGGTCAATATTCTGTTGTTACCATTAAACTGTGTTTCTTTTTTCCATGACTTTAAAAGGTAATGATTTTCCAATGCAATACATAAACTGACCAACCATTTAAGCCTTGTATTTTATGTCTCACTGATAGTGATACTTTCATTCTGGCAAGGTTATTGCACTTTTGCCACGTTATTCTTATTGTATCATAATCTAATGTTATCCCTCAAACACCATTTGACTGAATGCAGCCTTTAGATGTATTTAGTCTTCTTGAACCATTTTCTGTCTAAGGTTAATAGTGTAATTATTGGTCTTTGGCTGTATTGTATTGGGTCACTGGAAGCCTGGCTGTTTCAGCCCTCACTGCCCCGCACCCCATGTTGATCCCCTATTTTAAGCATGTCAACAGTTGGCATCGATAGGAAGCAATTACAGGGGTCAGAGGTGAAGTGATTAGCAGTAATTATGGGAAAAGGACGACTGAGTGCATGAACGTGCTTAGACGAGGTCACTGGTCACCATCTAATGTGACAGTCGCATGGCTCAGCTACTTTATGAATAGCTGATTCAACATGCATTTGCACTTTCCTTTTTAAAAATGTATAACCTTCAATGCACCAGCATTATTGGCATATTTTATTCAAATATTCACAAAAATGTACTCTTGTAGCTCAGGTTCTAGCTGGACTTAACCCAACCGAGCATGCATAAGATAATTTCTGTCTCCTGTCCATTGTAACTTTTGAGAGAAGAGTCAATAACATTCGGCTGGTGTTAAAGGGTCAGTTTACCCAAAAATGTCAATTAGCCTGTGTTTTACTCATCCTCAAGCCATCCTAGGTGTATATGACTTTCTTCTTTCAGACAAATCCAATTGGAGTTATACTAAAAATAGTTCTGACACTTCTAAGCTCTATCATTGTAGTGGGCGGGGGCTTCTCTTTAAAGGGGTCATTTGATACAATTTCAAACTTTCCTTTCTCTCTGGAGTGTTACAAGCTCTTTGTGCATAGATAAGATCCCTAAAGTTGCAAAAAACACCACACAAATGTTTATCTTGTTTAAATGTTTTCTTACTGTAGTCTTGCTGCGGGCACTATGTTCAGCTTTCAGTTATTGGAATTTAAAAAAAAAAACATGTTATAGAAATTAGAAATAAATTAGTATTCATTTCAAGTCTTATGATTTCAACGTCGTATAAGTTTTCATAAAAGTGACTTAGCATTTCAGGTTTCATCTCTCAAACTGTAAATGTTCATTTCTAGCATTAATAAACGCTGCTCTACTTCAGTGAGAAATCGTACTTGTCGGAGGTGCTCTGAAATATTGGAGGTCTTGTTTGTGATGCGTGAATATGTATAATGAGCAGCGCTGTTGACAGAGTGAAACTCCCCTCAGGACTTCCTCATAAATCAACAAGGTGTGCTGACCAGAAGTCTCCGTGGATACTTCTGCTTCCAAGAACTGGGCAACACATTCATTTCCAATAATTTCCCAGGCCTGCATGCTTCACAAAACAAGACTCTTTTAACTACCATGTGTGAAGTGCTTAAAATATTGGGCACATCTTACGTACTGTACCAGATTCAGTAATGCTAACAAATATGCAGACTGTATACACAACCGTAGTGCAATTAAACTCATAACACAGCTCAGTTGTGAGCTAGTATTCATGATGCATATTTTCCTGTGCTCTTTCCAGAGTCTCACGCGCTCATACCGCTGCTTCAGATAAACAGCGAGCACATAGCAGCACATTCCTGCTCTCACATGGATGCAGTATGTGTTCTCCACTTTCTGAGAAGGAGGCTCCTCTCTCTGCTTGCTGTAAATCATATTTGTAACCTTGGACCACACAGTGTTAGTGAGCTCAGCCCAGGCCACAGGCGCAGAGGATGGGACATTGAACGGAGAGATGCTAAACAGAGCAGGAAGTGCACCTAATACAGACTCTGCCGAATTATTAAAGGAAATAAGTGCCCTCTTTTGTGGCTTGCTCTGGAAATTCTCTAAAAGTACTGCTATGAAGTTCTTCATTGATGAGTTAAAGAACGATCAATCAGACATTTTCAGTCTCTGAAGTTTATCCTAGTATGTAAGCGGACTTGACTTCAAGTTGATTGTTCTTGTGGGATTTTTTTCTGAACCAGTGAGCCCTGTAAAGCTGGATTACACCCTTACAGATTAAAAGTAAGAGTGTCATCCAATCAACTTTCTCTACAAAAAAAAACAACATCCTATAATTTTCAACTCCTGTGGTTTGTACTAATAAGCCTAGTTGTGAGTCACTGCTGCTTACATGCTGATTCACACAGACATAATATATAATGGCCCTATGATTTGCACAATGCCAAATTTTTGATGCGGGGGAGGGTTATATAAATAAAATAATGCCATTTATTTGAATAGCGATTAGAGATGCTTTTGATTGATAATATTTAGTGAAGCCATACAAATGCAACCTAAAGCCCTAAGACCTGAGAGCTTGAAACAATTCCATTTTAGTTGAACTATCTTAAAAATTCACACTCTTTTGCAACTCATTGCCAAACCACTTTTTTCACACTTTAATTATTCTAAATTGAGTTTAGTGATAGCCAGTTACCTACCTTTCAACTTGTAAAAGTGATATTATGACAATGTCACACCTTTTGCAGCCGATGTCTCACTACATACTTTTGTGGGTTTGTCACACGGCTTGTTTACAAATGGAAAAATGATCAATTAAACTTGTGCCTATAGCACTTCTCACAGGCTACGTGCCATGTATTGCAACACTTTTGGCAGTAAATAATGAAGCTTGTTATGAAAACAGGAGGACTGTAAACCATGACTATGAACAATCAGTCTTTGTGTTGCAAAAAGCTAAACCACACCACATTTGTTTGGCTGTGTATAATATTTCTGTTCAGTTCTTTTGTTTAGTTTTGTCTTGTACAATATTTGGGTTTAATAGAGCGCACAGATTACCTCAATTAAAGCAAATAAATCACATTATATCTCAGCATATTAAATATACATTTTCTTTTACTTGCATTCTGTATAATTAATGTATCGTTTTGTATAGTAATAATAATATATGGTTTCAATATGTCCTTTTTAAAAAAAAAAGTTAAGAAATAATAAAGATTCTCAATCAGACTGTACTTTTAGGGGAGCTTAAATGTCACTGACTACAAAGATCCTTTTCAGCACTGTGTCACCAGATGGATCAACTGTCCGAACCCTTGTGCAATAGTTTACCAGTTTAATGAAACCACACCAAAAGCAGCACAGCTATTTAATATCCATTATGGCAGCAGGCTTTAGGTGTCGGCACAGAGTGAGCAGTGCTAAGTGGGGTATCTGATAGCTTTATCTGCTCCTCTTTAATTAAGGAGGAGGTTTTCTTTTTAGACCAGAATATGGTTAAGTGTCACTGTTCTATTTGCCATATGCCACACACATGCAACATTGTGTTTCAGTAAATACAGCTCGCACGTACAGTATGATTTTGCGAACCCAGTTTAAGATCATCATTATAAAGGGGCATAATGATTTATAAATAACTTTAGTATGAACCCTATAACCTTAATCCCCACTGACTAGAGTTCCAGTAAACTCCAGATGAACTTATCTATTTTTAATTTCACACCACTGATTTATTCATCACCCAGACGTCTGTAGAATCCATTTTTGCAGCTGTCATGTTGTAGCGTCTGTGAAGTTAATGCACAAGACAAAACACTTCTTTTATGTCTTTGTTTTGAGCAAAAACATAGAAAGAAACAATTGGAAATGACCTTTATTTACCCTACTGTCCATCTTAAACCACCAATAAAAACTGAGTTGGGATCAAAACAATGTATCTAAAATGGTATAAATGTAATAGTAATTCTGTTTTCTTGTCGACTATCTAGCGTAGCACATTAATTCAGCAAACTCTGTCTTCCAGTAAACCCGTGGTTCAGTATTACCTGTGTTCTTTGGTTATAGTGCACCCTGTGGTCACACGGGTGGGGGGGCTAATTCACTCTAAACAAAATGAAATTCACATTGCTTGGAGCCATTGTGCCCTGGCAGCGGTCATGCTGTGCTGCTGACAATGTCAGAGTACATTACACCCAATGTGGGATGGTCGTCTTTTTATATGGAGCAATTACGGAAGACACCTACTGCTGTCATAACTATTATAAAGGGACACGCTGACCAACTGCCAGGTTGTTTGTGTTCCCTATACCACTTTTGTGAAAAACAAGGGGGCCTCCGGTTTATGTTTAACTCCTGGGTGATAAACTCACACAGTAAAATCCATATTTTTTCAAACTGAAATTAAAGGTACTTTTGCAAACTGCACAAATGATCATGATGAATGTGGCTTTCAGAGCTCAACCTGCAAACAATTATGGATTAGATGACTGGAGGGTGGTCTTCATGAGGGCTGACCACAAGAGGATAAAGAATCAAACATGTGGCACACAGTAGCTGGAGCTACGAAAAAAAATCAAGAGTTCACAAGAGGCCAGTGTGGTCACAAGACTTCTTTGTCGTTTCAGAGGTTTGGTTTGGGTGGTTTTCCATTGGTCAGCTGCGTGCCTCTCAGATCATTTTGATCATCAATATCTTCAACGTAACATATATTTGAACGCATGACATTCAAGTAACTATTGAGTGCCTCAAGGGTCCTTTATTGTTCTGTCCTATTGTTTCCTGCACGGCAGGGCTGTAAATATCTTTGACAAGTATTGTATTGCTACTCTGCCCCTTATCTTGAAGGAACATAGTTTAGATGAATGTTCAAAGAGAGCGGCATGCGTGGGCATGCAGTGATATGCCGACATATATGTTTTTAGTGTTTTATTTTTTTCCCTGTAGCACTTTTGGCATGACTTTGCTTATTTAGCTTGTAAAAATAAATAGATTCCAGCCGAAAAGAAAAAGAAGGCTCATTTGAAGAAACTTTGACCTGGATACAGATGTTCAAGATTCAACAGGGTCACATGCAACTGTGACATAAATGTGTATTCACAGCTCAGTTGAGTAAACCTGTCTGATAATATGTACTTGACAACAGAAGATAACGACATTAGACAGCAATGGCAGCGAGCACACGCAGGAAACAGCCGTGACAGCTGTGCTTTGTTCTTTGTGTACCCAAAATGCCGACCCTTTCTTATCTTAAAAATATATGAGTGATTTCCTGCTCTCTCTTGGCACACATTCACAGCCTGCTATGTGCCTGGCACTGCTACAACTTTTACTGAGGAAGGAAATGCCATATATGGTCTGGCAGATCTGCCGCGCTCTGAAATAGTACAAAGTATGCCGACACAGCTTTTACTGTTGACATATTAGCATATGAATGCACTAAAATGCTTTCAGTTAAATGTAGTTCAAGGACACTGTACAGTGCCGCCAAAATATCCAACCAAAGGGCATCTGCAAACAAACGCCAGACCGTTTTCCCAGCACTAAATTCACTTTTATTCTCTTCTAATCTTTTGCGTTTCATGTTTTATCTTTTTAAAACTAATAAACTTTATGTAAACCATATCTTTTTAAAGTCAGACTCATCCAAATGTTAATTGTGGCATTGAAATGAAAACTAACGCTATTAACTGACAGATTTTTTTTTTTTTTACTGGAAATTTGGTGAGAAATCATTATGAATTCTAAATATTTGAATTATAAATAATCTGACACAAACTGCACCTTACACATTAAATGCAAATGAGAATGTAATTCTAACAGCACACCACCCACGCTGACAGATCAACTTTTATTCAGTCGTATTTCAAAAGAAGCCCATTGCTGTATATCGCATTTCAGTGCATTGAGGAAGTAGCGCTGGTTCATATCTAAGATGTGCTTTTTGACTGCTTTGCTCACATTTGATACTCAACTCCTTTTAACTCCCACAGCTGCCAAAAGAAACCCCTTTGAACTCTAGCCTTGAGGTCAGCCATGCTTAATGGCTTAAAACTCCATACTTTCCTCATTACCACCACAGACAGTTGACTTTTCTTGATCTGTCTGACTGCGGATAACTTGATGCTGTACCTCTGTCATTGCTGACTCAAATATTTGTTGCTGTCTCTCAGCAAAGCTTGCATGGTAAAGACACGATTAGGCACTTCACTGCATGTTCATACTGCTATTTAACAAAACAAGAGTTATGATAGCAGGAGTTAAAGGGGTGTAACAATTGTCCCCTATTGTCACACTTAGAGTTTTGTTTTATCTGGCCTGCAACAGTGGTTCTGCCGTTCTGCCACCCAAATGGCTCCAGACACCAGCAGCGCTGACGTTCCATGTTATTGGAAGATCTGGAATTCTTTTTCCAGCTGTTATCAGCCCTCCCGGACATGTAAAGTGGAGCCGAGTGGATAAAGTCATCCTGCCAATGAACAGCAATCTGAAACTGGGTCAGCCAACAGGCATATCTTCAGTACTTTATGAATATTATTTAAAGCACTATTTTTGCCATTGATATTGAACTTTGCATGGTTTTGCATGGCACATTTATTCAAATTCAATAATATATTGAATCATATAATAATATTTTAGCATTTTAAACACCTGTTTTCTATTTTGATAAATTTTCTAATATATGTATTCCTGCAATATAGCAATATTGAATTTTCAGCAGCCATTACTTCAGTCTACGGTGTTACATGATTGGAAATCATTCTAATTTACTTACTATCAATTACGTTAACAACCTATGAGATTGCACACTCCACTCTAGACATAAGCATTTTTCAAATTGTACATTATAATGGTGTAATATTGATAATAACTTACAGCATTTAAAATAACTGATTTTAGTTTTATTTATTTATTTATTTATTTTTTAACCAATCAGGCCCAATAGAGAATTGTGGTATTATAATGCTTATTTTAATATGTAATATCTAGTAGTATCAGTCATCATTTTAATAGCATCCGTATTCATAAAGTATTTAAGCTATACCTGGTCAAAACCCTGACCTGAGTTTAGCAAAATCAACCCCTATGTGTAATTTCATGACCAGGCCCAAATTTACACACTGTGTCTGATGCACAAAAACAGAAGTCCAGAGTCTCTAAGAACGCTTTGTCCCTACATGTTTTAAACTTGAACAGCTGATAGCTCTCCAAAATGGCAGACACATAAAGTCCAGCTGTCATAGTTAAAGCTGACCAGTGCTAAAATGGCAGTTCCTTACTTATGACCATAAAATCCTGCTGTTAGTCACTTCGAGGTGCTGTGTGTGTGTGTGTAAACAGAGCTTTGTCTGGGCAGACAGGGTCATGGATGAACCATATAGTATGGACATTGACATGGAAACGCTAAGCATCTGGCATTGAACATGGGCCATAATGAGATGAGACAGACCTAATCCTGGACCTTGTTCGCACAGGACTTAAGAGGAGATGTGAATAGACTTTAATGTGGTATTGTGTGTACAATTAATGCAGGGACAAGCATGTGTTTATAGTGTGTTTAGTGAGATGCCATGAGTGATTGTCGACCACTGCAGTATTATGTTGTGGCACATTGGCAGTATATCTGAGCTGTGTGTGATTTCCTGTCTGTTTCAGTGTAACACCATTACTGCCGTCCCTCTCTTACTGTACGAGTGTGCAAGCGATCGCGAGCAGCTGCTCTGTCTGCAGTAAACAGTGTGGAGCAGATTACTCTAATGCCCCATAATCACAGTTACATAACCCACACACTCATCCTTTGTTTTGATTTCAGATTCTCTTCATTAAACTCACACACAGCTTTGCTTTCCCATGCAGCATTGTAAGGAAAGCTAGGTTGCGCTCAGCTTTCATCAGCCATCAGTAACAAGGTGTTCTGCCATGTTTGTGGATCATTTTGGTTTTTGATTGCACTTCATTTCATGTCCTCAGTTGCATTGCATAGCAAAAAGTTTCCAACCAATCATCTTCACTGACCACAGATTCGAAATTGGCATCATACCGTTAAAAAATGGAATAAAGGAGATCTTAGTGAGACTGTGGTAAAAAGAACGTGTATTTTCAGGGGGCCAATGAAGCTTTGCGTGACCAGCGAGCATCTGATTTCTGCCGCCTCTTTGAATTAGTAGGATACAAGGTGAAATGATCAAGACCCATTTGATGTATTGTTGCTGTCTGCTTCATCTCAGCTTGTTAAGTGATTTCTGTAGTGATGCCAAATTGGAATTTCAAAAATAACAACAGCTTTCATACAGATTCTCAGTCAAATAGATAATCCTTACCACTTTTATTTTATTATTTAATTTTATTATTCATTTTAAACAATTTAAAAAAATTTTATTTAGTTTGTTTAAAACCTAAATTCTGAACATTTTGTGTATTTCCAGGATTAAATGACATTTAAATCCCACGTTTTCAAAATGTTCTCAGACATTTTGGAAGCCACTCTATATATACGGTGTACAGTATATCTATATATAACAGCACATATGTACAGTATGTTAATACCTTAAACATTTACAAGAAATATCTCATGTTTCCTGAAGCATGTTGTAATGTCTGAAACATATATGTTCTTGTGTGACAGCACAGAATACTTTCCCAGACTGTGAGGCCCTTCACATCCTGTCAGGCTTACACGGCAAGGGTTTCAAAGTGAGCCGTTACACATACACCATGGGCACACCTGTCACACTGGCAGTTAAGTTTCAAAATGAGTACAATTCCAGGAATCCCACCATGTTAGCGCCAAAGGGAAACTCCCATGGATAAGATGAAGACCTCCCTCCTCCTTTCATGCACGGAGGAGCAAAGGAGAAGGCACTTAAAAAGATAGAGATTTAGTTACATCCCAACATGTGAAACTTTTAAGGATGGGAGATGTTGTACACTTGATTCAATCAGAAACGGAAAACGAATCAGAAAAAGTCTCGTGATTAAACCTCATATCTTAAATGAACACTCATATTAATCTTACATATCTAAATTAATGCAAAGCAGCTGTTCGTAAAAAAAAAAAAATATGTAAGCATACATACATTGTGATACAATTTAGTGAACTTGGGAACCTTTATCTCTTTATTGTACTTGCGGCACTTTAAAGCTCAATTCATTGCTCCTCTTTGAAGATATGGAGTATTTGACAATGCCGTCTGTGATTTCACAACTAATGGATTACAGAGTTTACACAGGGTCTGTTTTTCCAGACTAGTTAAAAGACTGTTGACTTACAGATTTGACGATTCACTTTCAGTTTACTTAATTAGTTAGGAGATAAAATCTCATTTTTCAGTGAATAGCACATTTGCACTTTACCTACTGTTATGCAATTGCTTGTATAAGTTTGTATGTATATTGTTTTTTAATGATTTTCTATGGAAATACTTGTTTTTTCTGCTTATTGATCCTCAAAGATAATTCAGCAATCATAATAAATTTAAATAGTTAGTCTTGCATACCTACATTATTTACACTGAGCATAATAGTCATAAAACCATCTCCTACTGTTTGGAAATTATGAATCAACTGCATTTAACCTTTTAAATCGTATCCCTTTGAATTAGCTTTCAAGAAATTTAGAATAAAAGACTGAGTCACTGGCATCAAATAAAATCTGTGTGATAGGATTAGATTAGAGTATAGATTTTCATGTGACACATACACAGTGCTCTTTTCTTTCATTGTATTAATTTCAGTAAAACATGAGGAGGTCACGATCCCTCTAGTGTCTGTAATGGGCCAATATGATTAGTTTCTGTGAAAGACGGCTCGTGTTTCAAAAGCTGTGCTAATATCAGATATCTTCTAAAGAAGGTAGCGCAATAAAAGCTTATAATTATTCAACAAATCTGTAATTGAGACGTGTGTGGTGTAGAGTTCCAGCTAAAAAGGTGCGTGGCTAATTCTTTGGTTCTGAGTTGTAGCTTAACCTTCACAGAGAGCAAAAGGGACTATATGGGACCCTGGGAACGTTATGGTGAACATGACATGAACATATGTAAGAATATATATTGTGTATTTCTCTCTGGATGTATTTTTGAATTTTACGATATATATTTATCTCATATTTGCTTCATTTGAAACACAGGCCAGTAAGTCTGCTTATCTAGTCAGTACAGTACAGTTCTGGCTTATACTGCTCTGCTGAAGGACATAATGTCTTTCACTCTGCGCTCTGCCCCTCTGTTTGCGTGCAAATTAGGAAAAGAAAGAAAAAATTGTGAGCAAATCATATTAAATGTAATTAGGCGTTCTGTTGACATAGGGACAGGCCACATGGAGAAGCGTTACTCAAAAGGAAACTATTGTTTGCCTAGTTTTTGCTCCTAGTTAAATCATTCACATGCATAAAAGGAAGTACTTGTTCCTGACAATGAAACGTATTTGATTTGACACAATGCAACACATTGTACAGCACGATTTTTCTGAATTTCCTTCAAGGAAAAATGTATTAAATATGTGTGCGTTTCCCCTAAACTGATGTGTTCTAAAACACACAAGCATTCATCAACAAAAGTGACTCTTTATTTCCAAGTGCCGCTCCACTGAGTCATTGAATCATTTACTCAACTGATTTGTTCAAAAATAATGATTAGTTCAGTGACAGCATGCTCACTCATTTGACACATCGTTGTGGCTTTGTTTATTGGCAGAGGAAAAAATAGACAGTAACTGGATATATTGTTACTCAGTATTAACAGTTTATTAAACTATTGTATAAAACAATACCAGACTGGTGTTTGTGCTGTTAATAAATGGAATAAAAGACGATGGAGGTAAAACAGAATACTGTAAATATAAATGACTCAGTCTAAACACATATGGAAAGTGCTTTGCAATCATAATCTCATGCTCATGTTTAAGCATTTTGTCATCAGTATTTCAGCAGGTTTTTCGATCAATTTTTACTGCATTACCCTTTTCTTAAGATAAATGTGAAGAAAATCCCAGTCTAGCTCAGCTAATGTGAAATCATTAGAGATGATTGATCACTATTGATCAGGAAAGAGACTTGATATGAGGATGACAGGGCTGTGAGTAGTCTGACCACATAAGTGTGATGGGGGTTTTCAGGAATGCTCCTTTATGAATCAACTGAATCACTTAAGTGGAACTGAACTCAAGTGCAGATGTTTGCACTAGAACGAGAAGGCTTTATTGTGAAAAGTAAGCCCAGCACGTTCCCAGGAATACTGACATCTCCCGGGACGGCGGGCACAGGTCCAGCATTGTGCGCTATTTGTCACGTAATGACCGAATGAGAGTTTGATATTATGGTAACCCCATAAAAGCCCTCTGTTGTGTTTGAACTCACCTCACACAGAAGTGAAGAATGACCCCCGCTCGGCCTCTAACACATCCTGGGAAGTGAAGGCACGCTAGCTTTGAGAGTTGAAATTCAGTGCACGTGCCCGCATGGCTCTATTTTTATTTCCAGTCATCTGGATAAAGACTGAAAAAGGAAAAAACAGCCACAGGTCTCTCTGAACATCTGACTACCTCTTTATTCCAGACAGACTGATCATGATCAGATCAGATCTCTGTGTGGAGCACTGGCTGTTGTCAGACAATAATCTCACTACATTACTACAATTAATGACAAGAATAATGTTTGGAAATGTAAACTGATATTTCCAACTGACACGCTACCACAAAAGATAGAAATAACCCACTTAAAACCATTTTTTGTTGGTAAAAATACTAGTGGCCAAAGACTTTTGTAATATGTGTTATATAACCGTATATATACAGGAAAAACTGATTTGACATAATTCAGTCAATTTCTTACAAAAGCTGCTAAGACATGTGATTCGATTATTTTTCTTTAAATAGCAGTTTTGCAGGAAGCAGCACTTCCTTTTATGCATTCAGCAACAGTCTGCTATGAATGATTTATCTGAATAACTAGGCATACAATAGTTCCCTTCCACCGTGTGGGCAGCCCTTATGTCAACAAACAGCCCTTATTACCTCTAATGTGATTTCCTCTGGTATTTCTATTTCTTTATTTGCTCACACAAAGATGGAGGAGCAAAGTGCAAAAGATATTTGTAGAGTAGCGATTACAGTTCAATCCTGGAAGTTGTCATTGTTGTCAGTGGCCGGCCTTGCTTCATGACCCTGCTCTCAACTCTTTCTGCCTCTGAACACCTCAGAGGGGCAAACAATTCAGTCTCACTGTCTGGTTTCCATTGTCACTTACACTTCAACAGACTAAAAAAAACTGCTGAAAAGTGAGGACAGTCGACTAAGAAATGAATTATTTGCGATCATTTACTCACCCTCACATTGCTCCAAACCTAATGCTTTTTTATCCAGTTTTCACGCACTTTCATTATATATAAGGTATGTTAAAAAAATGAATTTTATACTGAAAATTGTTATAAATGTCTGCTTTTGTGTTCAATGCAGGAAAGAAAGTCATATGGGTTTGAAACAACATGAGCGTTCAGTAAATGATTAAATTGATATTTTTGGTTAGTTTATGGAAACACCATACGCAAACTGTTTATGTTTTAAACAACAGCAGTGAAATAAAATGCGGGTTTCCTCACACCTGCCGTTAATCTCTCAGATGAAGTCAGATGCCTGCGTTCTTGATCTTGTTTTCATAACATTACGGTGCTGTGTTGGTACATGACTCATTATTTCTGGAATGTTGTATAGTAATGATTAAGCTCATAGTTTTCTTAGTGCTCAAACCAGCCTGATTCCAATTCATGTACAACCCAAAATTACCCTGAAACATTAACCTAAACCTAACCCTTTGATTAATTAACTTTGCTGATCAATTTAAGATCATGATTTTGAGATTAAGTCATTCATTATGGGCTTTTCTACAGGAGTGTTTTTCCTCAGAATTTTAGTGGAGGCCAAAAGACAAAAGAGTTATTTCGCCAACACTGAAGCTAATACATTTGCAAAAAAGTAGTCTGTCCAGAAACTATGTATATGCAGATAGAGCACTTTGCCTTAGTGCGGCAGTGTAGAAGTCTGCTTTCTGAGCCATAAATCAGACGTGTTTAGGTAGAAAGTTTTTGCACAGCTTGAAGGTACCACATTGAGTCCTCAGGGATCTTCTAGAGCCACAGTCCATGACTCCAGCGGGCTGCAAGGGTAAATAAACAACACTTGCCTGCTGATATATAAACAGACACACGCTCCTTCAGGAGTCAGTTGTAGTCTGCGACAGTTGAAGTTAGGCTTGCGCAAGTAAAGAACTGCAACAGACGGCTTTGGCAACAAAGGCAGTATTATGTGGGGAGGGTCAAAGAGCTAAAGTACTGCAAAGCTACAGTACTGTTCAAAGTTTTAGACACTTGTGTAAAAATGCTGTAAAATGTGGATGCTTTCAAAAATAATGTCATAAATAGTTTTCATTTATTAATTGATAAATTCAAATAAAATAAATATTTGGTACTACAGCTTTTGGAAAAACTGCCCAAAGTTTTTCAGGTAGGTTCTTTTCTTCATC
This sequence comes from Enteromius afrohamiltoni, assembly GCA_034779775.1. Taxonomy (NCBI): domain Eukaryota; kingdom Metazoa; phylum Chordata; class Actinopteri; order Cypriniformes; family Cyprinidae; genus Enteromius; species Enteromius afrohamiltoni. Next base: position 11,920,211 of record JAUYWG010000032.1, read on the forward strand.
TTGGAGATGTTGCCACAGTTCTTCTGGATTTAGTCTGTCTCAGTTTGTTCTGTTACCTCATGTCGTTCCAGACAGACTGGATGATGATCAGACCAGCTCTCTGTGTGGAGCACTGGCTGTTGTCAGACTCCTTGTGCAGACAATAATCTCACTGCATTATTACAATTAATGATAAAAATAAAGTTTGGAAATATTAACTGATATTTCCAACTGACACGCTACTGCAAAAGATAGAAATAACCCACTTAAAACCATTTCTTGGTGAAAATACTGGTGGCCAAAGACTTTTGCACAGCACTGTTACGCAGAAAAAATTTTTTTTTATTTTTTTTTGTTTAGTATTTTATATATATCAAAAATATACTGTTGTGTGATCGTTCTAATCTGTTTCATCATCAATGTTGAAAATCATGCTGCTTAATATTTTTACAGACACCATCATACATTTTTCCACAATTTTTGGTGAATATAAAGATTTCTTTTAGTAATGTACATGAAATAGAACTTGACATTAATTGATTTTGGCATTTCGTTGAAGAAAGGGAGATAAATAGACAAATGGACAGATAAATGTGACAGATGGGATAAAGATAAATGGCTCTCATTTATTTTGATCCAAACGCAAATACAAAGTGCTGTGCAACCATAAACTCAGCATCAGTTTTATCCCACCCCTTTTTTGCAGACAAATGAAAAAAGAATCTCAGACTGGGTCAGTTAATGTGAAATCATTGGAGATGATTGATCATTATAGATCATGACTTGATGTAGAATGGGAGGCTCTGTGATTTAACCTCATCTTCCCTCACAAGGGCAGAGTTTGTCCTCTAGCCTCTATGTCTCTCTGAGAATCCATACATACTGGTAGTGTATCAAATGAGCAGAGTACATATACATTCATATAGTCTCTGATATATGGCTTTACCTATAGATGGTGCGTAAGCTGGTGCTGTTGCTCCACCTGCAGGCCTCACTCATAAACTCTAACCCCAGAGAACTTTGACACACCTATAGAAATTCAGCCAAATACACTTGAGACGGAAAACAACACAGACACACTATGGCAGAAAGAGAATGTATTAGTTTGTTAAACTCAATTACGGCCATGTTAAATGTTTATTATCATCTCTTTTTATGTACTAACCAGCCAAACTATGAAGAAAGCATCCACACTCTATACAATATTCATGAAGAGTCTCATAATGAGCCGTTCGTATGCTTACACCCAAGAGACATTGAATTGGGGGGGTGAAAATAGCACGATACATGGACCTAACCCTTAAATTAACCATAAGATTAATCTCCACACAGGATTCATGAGCTAGAACCGCTGAAGAAGGGAACCTGTCTGTTGGTAATTGGTGACAGAGGCATGAGGGTGATTCAGACACAGGCCAGTATTCTGACTGAAGTGGATTAGGGAGTACACTACCTAATTACACCAATATGATTACAAAACGACAGCTGGACCACTGCCACCATCCTTCAGCTCGATTCCACCCACGGTGCAGCTCAGAGCACCTTAAACACCAGCGGATCTCTGAACAAGCCAGTTAACCCAAAATATTCACATTTTGGTTATGCTTTAGATTCTGATTTCTGAGTACATAGATAACAAACATAAATGGTAAGGAAAATGTAAAAGGATGCTTAATTTGACTTTTCGTGTATGGTCTTCTGTTCTTGCTGCTGAAAAATGTCTTTGAGTAGACCTTAGGGACATAAGAGCGGACGTCCCATCAGGAAGCGATCCTTGTAAGCGGTCTTTTCATGCTGAGGGTCCTTCCGATAACATTGACGGCATCTGCTGCGCTCGTGGCTCAACAATTCATTAAAACAGATGGACCTGTTGCATCAGATGGCGCATTAGTGTGACATTGAGTCCAAGATCATATCTTGGTGGTGTTCTTCCTCTGTCGTGATATGTATGTTGGGTTAGCCTATGGATTTACAGCGTCTTACAAGTTACTGCTGCCATCTGCAGATTCAAGGCTGCACTTATTTATGTCATCGGTTCTCCAATGAGAATCAGTATATGCATAACCACACTACAGCGAAACAATAGAAGATGTCAGAATCTGAGCTATAGCTGGGGGTCACAGCCGAGATAAGTCCAAAAACATGTTTCCCATAACAGGATGTAGGAGTGTGATAAAATACCGTGCTAGTGCTCTCATCTGACTGACTCACAGTCCAAACATTACAATGGTATTAGTTTCTAGCATCATTTTTCCATTTCAGTATCAAATTTTAGTTTTACATTTTGTGAGATTCAGAAGAAATCTCAGAGGGTGGCAAACTTTCCTCAGGCTCACCTTGTTGCAGCCATTTAAGGTCAGAAACCTTCCACATGTGAGGGAGTTCACGTTAAATAAATGCTAGATTTTTGTATGAATGTTTCTGGAGCTCTGATAAAAGTAAGTAATGCAATGTCTCCAAATACTGGAAATGTCTCTTGAATGAGGAAAAATGCTACTTGTCATTATTATATGTTTTAATCGGAGGTAATCTATTGTTACTAATTGTTATACTTTTTAAAATGAATGCATTATTTTTGTGTTATTAAATGTTTAATACAAATGTGTAATATTTAATAACATATTTATGTCATTTTATATTACTGTGTTTTGTATCGCTGTGCCCACAAGCTCTTTTCAGTATGGTTTTATTATAATTTAAGCATTTTAAAATAATGTTGGTCCACTGATGTCACATGGACTATTTTAACAATATCCTTACTTTCTGGGCCTTGACGTGCCAGTTGAATTGCCATCTATTGGAGGGTCAGAGAGCTTTCAGATTTCATAAAAAAATATCTTAATTTGTGTTCTAAAGATGAACATAGGTTTTATGTGTTTGGAACAAAAGGGTGAGCTATAATTTTTTGGTGAACTATCCCTTTAAGCAAAAGGTCTTGTTTCAAAAAGCCTTGTTTCATGTGCTCTAGAAATAAAATTGAACTTGAAGTTGGCAAAATTCTTAATATGTATTTATCATCAAAACTATAAAAAGTACGTAACCTCTAACTATTGTAGCATGTACATACTCTTTTTTTTTTTTTTTTTTTTCTCTGTGCTTGTTTTTACTAACTTGTTGTGAAGTCAGAATCCAGGCAGCAGTGGGAAAGCTAATGAACATATGGTGTTTGGTCTATGTTACAGCGGCCATACGGTGAGGTAGTGCTCTGGAATTATGGGTCGCACATGCAGTTATTGGCAGGGAGTCTTTAGAAGTTGCTCTTCTCAGAGAACACCATGAGGAAAGAGTAAATAGACAAGAATATGGCCTCACCCCAGCCTCCTGGGAAAAGAGTCCGAGCTCATTAGGAAAGCCATTAAAAAAAACACTGTGCTTCCGACTAGGCGGAAGGACAGAAAGGGCAAGAATCACATACTCCGCAGTGGGGAAAGTATGCACTCGCTGATGACACACGCTGAGCAGCCAGACAAACAGGAGGAAACTGTGTGCGAGCCATCGAGTGAGGAAGAAAACACGGCGGAGGTTACAGATAGGATGGTAATGCTGACTGGGAGGGGTGTCTCGCGCAGATGGAGCGCGTTCCCAGCGGGGCTGAGATCAAATACTCTGCAGAGTGTCAGAGCAGGGAATGAATTACTCATACTTCTGTAGAACAAAACTCCCACTTCCTGGACTGGATGATGCGGGAAGCTCATTCTCCTGACTAATCCAGCAGAGGGACAGCCTGGAATTTCTGAACCCTTTGGTTTCTGGGAGAAAGTTGAAGAAATGCTCACTCATAACAGAGCTAAATTTTAACCACACATGTTTGTTTATTTCTGGCTCTGAAAAGCAAAAGAACGGGAATACAGCCTTGGTTGGACGTTATACAATGACGTGCCAGAGGATATGAAGCAGTTGTCAGGGGACATGAATAATCCTGAACTCCGTTAGGTAAAAGGATGTGGGTTTAGGATGATTTTTTTATTCTTTTTTTGTCTGTAGTAAAGTGGTGAACCCTTCTAGCAATTCACAGTCCTTTTGGTTAAAATAGTTTTATTCGGTTCAAACTTTATGTTAATAAAAATCACAGTAAATTATGTTATTAAAAAAAGCAATACATTATTTGTGGTCCTGCCTGGGCACTCAGTCAACTGTAGAAAACATGAAAAGTGAATGAACGAAGCTCATCTTTATCAGACGCCACACAACAAAGAAGCGTCCTTGAAATCTAAAGGCCACACATGACTTTAAGTCTAACAGGATAAGATGTAAAAAAACAAAACTACAACAGTAAAACAGACTGATAATAGTAGCTGCCACATGATACATGGCTTTTCTCATTGTATTACTAAAACTGCTGAAGCATCTCGGCCAATGTATTCGAGAGGTAATACTTTTGGCAAACACCGTCAAGCTTGTAACATGTTTTTGATTTGCTTGGAGGTAGTCTCATCGTTCAAATGTTTTGTTGTGTACCTGTGAGAGTCAAGAGAGAGCGTTTAATTGCACTGAAAATCATTACATACTGCGTGCTTTACAGCAGAAACAAAGGATTTCTATCAAAATTAAGGTAGAATACTCCAGTCCAGGAAAGCTCACAGACCTGAGGGCGTTGAGAAGCCCCTCCACACTGTTGGGCGGCTGATATCTCAGAACCTTAATGCATCCTTTCATCTGTATCATACAAAGACAGACGACAATATTATAGAATTGCATTTTTTAAAATCAGGTTTTGTATTTAGGTTGCTTTTAATTGGGTTGATCCATTTAGCTCATTTAGTAAAATAAAAAAAAACGCATTTTGTCATTAAATGTTAATGTTTTTAACATACTGTACTAATTAAATTATTTACACATAATATATTTTACAATTGCGATTTAATCAATCAGTGACACAAATTGACAATGTATTTTTAATATATTTGGTTTGTAATTTGACAAATTAATTTAGTAAGTGTTAAAAGCTATTTTCCTTTTTTTTTTTTTTTTTTACAAGAGTGTGTTAAAATGAACCCTAATTAAACGATTTACAAACATAATAATTTCAAATATCAGATTTAATTTGATCAGCATATTTAGAGAATTTAACATTTACATAAAATAACTTTTAAGGATCAGAAAGCACAACAAGACATACATCGATTTTGGAGGATTTTACGAAAGCTCCAGCTGGATGGACATAATCGTATAAGATGATCACCCCCACCATCACACGCAGACAGAATAACACTGTGTCCTCACTGGCGAAACGAGTGCGGTACTCCCTGATCAATACACAAACACACACACAGAATAAATTAAAAAGTTATAGCCCGCTACAGAAGAATGACAATGCCAGTGATTAAACACAAACATGTAACTTACGGTGTCTCTAACATGACTTTACACACACTTGCCATCGTACTCAGACAATCTGTTGTGTTCTCTACGGGCAGCTCTGCATGCTGATGAGACAGAGATAGCAAAATGTGTTATTTACGATGGTTTGTAATGAGAAACTGTGTTTTGGAAGTGAAAGTGATCAAGAAACATTTTTATAGAAATGCATTGCTGAAGTATATAATATATGTATATATAATTAGGGAGAATTTATTCATGAGCATCTGGACTTGTTTGTTCATTTATTTAGCACCCATTTGAGTTGTGTAATCACTGCATAATCAAAATAAAGCAGTATTTAACAACCACCTACCTTTGATACAAATTTAGTTGTGGCATCGCTTAACGTTTTCAGCATGGGCGTGGCATTAGCGTAGAAGAGAGACATGCGATTGGCTAGTTCGTTGTCAACTTCAGTATGCTCTTCTGCCTGTAGAAAGAACACACGTGTTTTTTCCCCTAGTACCTAAATGTAAAAAAATCCATACTTTTAAAGATTTAAACTAAAGGGGGCAGTTAAGGCGTTGGGCTTTTTAGAGGGTTACACTGCGCTTTTCCTTGGTCAGCTTTACTTAAGTAGTTAATCATGGAAATGGATGTAGAAATTGGGCTTTCTTGTGCGCTGAAAATGCATTTTAGCTGACTTGAAACATTTCATTCATTACTCTATGCTAAAAAGTGAATGTAAATCCTGCTTTAATCCACAGACTGCAGACATGTCCAGAATTCCTAATACGTGCCCTTCCACAGCCGAGCTCATGTTTCATGAGATGAAAGTGGCGTAGTGGCGTAATTATTCCTCACATAGAGTGCTTTTAATTGGCGAGGCAAGGTCAACGATCCTCTGTGTCGACCCCTGCTGAGCCGCTCCCTGATGATACAGCACACGCTAATGAGCCTGAAGTCGTTAGCACGCGTTACCGACTCGACGTCAACCAAACGCGCTTCAGCTCTGTGTCAGCTAAAAGATAAAAGCGGGAGGGAGATGTACTAAATAAACAGCGGGAAAAGATGGAGAGGATGAGATGTGTGCGATATCTCGTGTTTCCCTGACTCAGGATCTCATGCCGCTCTGCTACCTAATGATCCAGACCATTAGAGAACAGAAGAGCTCCCATTAACCCCTGTGACACAGGGGGAACGGGGTATTACTAAAACATAAGCCGTCTGATAATGAGGCACATTTCCATACGGAGCAGGTTTACTCACTGTTTGGTTGATGATTCGCATGCGGCTCAGGGTTCTTCTATAGTAGCTGAAGTCATTCTGGATGGCCGGGTTGGTCATCTGAAGAGAGAGAGAGCAGGTGAGCATTTAAATGCAGAACCGGGAGCTGAAAATTGTATTTCTGCTGAATATGGGAAAGGGGAACGTGTAAACATGGCATTCATGCATTTTTCGGTGAATGTATGAATTTGAGTGAGCCGCTAGAAAATCAAAAGAGCATATGGCCATTTCATCCACCGCTGGGTTTGGTGACAGACTTCATCAGTGCAGTAATCTAGACAATAACAGATTCTCTGTGGCACCTTTGAACGCAAATGCACTTAGTTTTCCATTCATTTGACTAATTGGTGGCAACTGGACTTTGTGTTTCATGAGTTCAACTAATTGGCTGAATCACTACAAAGCTAATTAAGTTAACTAATTTGATACAACATTCAATGGCTTACCAATAAATTGTATCAAACACATTCTCTATAGCAACTGCATTATGTGTGATCCAGAATCTTGCTCTAGAATAAGCTGGAACAGTTGTCATGAAATGAAAATTCAACCAATGTATTTTCTAAAGGCACGTTATAGATGTGCATTTTTTGCAGGCCTTAAAATCTTAATATGATAAATATTATAAGTGTTAATAATGTATAGGATCAGCATATAAAAAGGATATCATTGGATCTGAAGACAGTAATTATTGCAGTAGTTACTGAATGTGCAAAATTGGAATATTGGATAAAACATTTGTGAATGGAGCATGTTTCCATCCAGCCAGACGAAGAGAACAAAATTATCACTTCATGACAAACTGGCACCAAATATCACTAAGATTAGATAATTAGTGACATTTATCTTAGATAAGAACAAGGTAATTCAATAAATTACTTAGCCTCACTGAGCGCAGACGTAACATAATAAATGCTGTCATGCTTTATCTTACTTTTGTAGGTGAATACCTGCTGTTTAGGAGTGCAGTCATGTGGGACAGTTCTGGGAGGCTGTTATACTGAACCACTTTAACATCAGACTTTGGCTCAGGCATATCAGAATGACCAAAACAACATTTCTGATGCTGTTTAATAAGAAGAGTCTCCTGGTTAGTCCAGTTATGCCATCCCACTGTGCGAATTCCAAGGAATTTATCTGGTTTATGCACATCTTGGTGTTTCTATTCAGTATTTTGGTCTGATAACCCAAACATTTCCACAAAAGTAGGTAGATGGAAACACAGCTATAGTGAAAGCTGAATTATCCCTTCCCCTCCAGTTTCCAAAAGATATTGCATAATTACTACCGGTATAAATATAATTTAAAGATTTTGAATGGTCAGATAAGTTAATTGCAGATTTTTGGAGGTCTGAGATTAAAGACAGGATGCTGGAGTCCCAGTAACAACACTTTTGCTCCACGTCCTCTCATTCTGCCTAATTGTTGATTTAGACCTGTGCAGAATGGGTGTGACCCGAGGTTGCCTGGTTACCTTCAGCTCATCGAAGCGCAGCGTGAAATGCAAAATCTCAGCGAACTGCCGTGCCAGCGCCTGCTCCTGCTCCAGATGCTGAGTTGGGCTGCAGCGCGAACTGGTGAGAAACTCCAACAGACCCTGCAGAGAGTCTTCTACAAAAGACACAGAAGAAACAGAACTGCTAATGCTTTTGGTGGATAACACTGTGTTATAGTCACCCTATTTAGACAAAAACAGGCACAGAAACAGAGTGTCTGGCAGAGGAACACAGCTGTGTGTTTGACAGAGAAATGTTAGGTCAGTCTGACCCTTTGATGTTTCAACAAGAGCCTCTCCTCCAGAGAGCGCGGCCATTGGCTGGTGTGGATGTGTTATTAAGGCCCTTGTCATGTTTAATTAGGTCATGACCCATTTCTTAACATCAAACCCTCAAACCCACAGACTTATAAGCACATATGGAGACATACAAGACTCTAAATATTTCTGATCAGCAGGACAAATTAGTAAATGTGGCATTTCCCATTGCTGCACCAAGTACAGTATAAATCTTTGTTTATTTTATTCAGTGTTTCCCCTGCCATTATATTAGGGGGTGCCCTGCCCCCCCTCGAAGGTCAAGTTTATTTTATTTTCTATATAGTGCCAGATTACAACGTCATTTAAAAGGTACTTTATTATACAACTGATCTACCCCTTGTCGTTTGTTTACTACACTTTACTACACAGGTGATATCAACTCTGCCGTCTCACTGAACGAGGACATAAATAACATCTCCAGAACTGCTCCGAAAGTTACTTCATGAGCATTTGACCATTTCATTTGTATAAATATATCCTCATATCATGTACACACAGAACTGTAGGTATTTACGGCAACCCGTCAAAATAAAAGTTCGATTAAATTTTACCTTGCGGAAATATATTACTATTGTTCAGCAAAATATACATAATGGGCTGCTACAAAAAAATCTTTTGTTAAATTTTGTTTTTTTCCAGAAAGATTTGAATTGAATTCAAATTCCAAATAAATACTCTTTGTTCTATTCATCAAAAGATGTGTCAGGTATTTTAAAACTGTCAATAACTGATAATAAATCAGCATGTTAGAATGATTTCAGAAGGATCAAAATTGTATATTAAAAGTATTTCACAGTTTTACTGCTTCTATTGTAGTTTTGATTAAATCAGGTCTTGGTGAGCATAAGAGACTCCTTTCATCTTACAGACGTCAAACTTCTGAATGCATTTTCCAGAAATTGTATTTATTTTAAGAATAATGAATTTATCATTAAGGTACAGTAAATCTGGGGTGTGAATCAGAGATGGTGAGAGCTGTGTTTTTGCTGGATGTGGTAAAAGAAACCAGCCTTGCCCAAAGAGCGTGCTAATTCAATTATGACGCACTTCTGCTCTGTTTATGGCTTGTTCCCTAGGAACATGCACTGCATCAGAGCAGAAATACAACTCACCCAAGAATATTTTCCAAAATATGTTGTACATGTTGTGCAAAGTCATGTAGCTGTGATTCAACTTTAGGCTTGAGTCCTTATATTTATTACAAACGCACACATTATAGCACAGTCTGTATTTTGACTCGTTACGTATATCTGTATAACGGTAGGCTGATTTCAGCTCTCTGGTTACGTTTGTTTCATTGGGAAAGACTTGAGTAAGAGCTTATGATCTGACGTGAGAGTAAGGACAGTTTAGTAATGCCTAGTCTTATATAATCTTTCTATTGCCGGATGCTGACGTGAGCGCTGCTGCAGTAATAATGTGTTCGATCATGCTGCTGAATTAAGCCTCAAGAAGGATCATCTCGCTGAAAATCAAAACACAGTCCAGAGCAGATGCTTATACTACAGTATATGGTAAGTGGGTCAGTGTATCATTATTTATCACCGATCCCTTTGGGTAAAAATAGCCATACGTGTTATAATTTATAGTGTGGTGTAGAGAAGAGAAAAACAACATACCCAGTTTTAGTGAGAACTCATAAAACTTCTTTAGTTTGCCAACCAGCGGGACCACAGCGGCCCACGCACTCTCTTGCACATGCTCATCACTGGGATGCTGTATGGCCTGAGGAGACAACATACACACGCTTAAACACAACATTCCTTATAGACAGAAATATTAAGAGCTTTCAGCCCAGTCTGAAGAACCTGAAGTGCATTGTGGGTGTACTCGCCTGCCTGATGGCTTCACCTGCTCCGCTGTATGACTGCAGGTCCTGTAATACACTCACAGCCTCTGTTAGCACCTCATTGACCTCCTCCCATACTCTCCTCTCGGCTTCTGTGGGCTTGGCATCTGCAGAGGAGAAATCAGCTCAGTCTTAGATGCAGTGCTGCTGCATTTCATGTCTTTGCTTGAATGTGGGGTGGAGTATTACTGTTTGGTATAATAATTAATAATTATTAGCAATATTCATAATATGAATAATTATTAATGTTATTTATAGAATATAATGATAATCTTCATCTAATATTATACAATAACAATTACTAGTGATAATATAAATATGACTTAAATGCAATTATATCAGCAATAATAAATTATTACTGCATTAGTAATATTAATGGTATTGTTTTCTAGATTTGTTTGTATTGTTTTTATTAATATCAGTGTTATTTGATTATTAATAATAAATAGGATTATTATTTTCATTATTACAGTAATTGGTCAAATTAATTATCATATGATTATAATATTTATCAAATATAGTTACAGTAATTATTAATAGTTGATAGTAAAACAAAATAATAATTATTAATGTTGTTTACAATAATACAAAATGATGATAATATTCCCAGTGTTGTTTTATTTTGTATCGTCAGCAAAATGACTGTAAATATATTGTGAGTAGGTGCCATTTGTCCCAGATATTACAGTTTGTGATTGTGCTGTGTATTCACTTACTTTCAAAGTCCAGGAAAAAGTTCCCTGCGTTGTTGTCAATATCTCGTGTGAGAACCTTAATCAGATTCCCCATCCCGACCTGTCAGAGACCTACAAGACCAGATAAAAAGGAAAAAGTGATGCAAAATACTTTACGAAGGATGATTTCTGCATGCGATTTGCGGCGCTCTGTGCGTCAACAAAGGTGTAAACACCATATGATTTGCCTGTACAAGAGCACATCCAGGTCGTCTCAATTCACATCAAGAACTGTGACACCTGTGCTCACGACAGCAACATCTGGCCAGGCGTAGAAGCATGACAGACAACATCTGCTTGGGCCAGTGCTGAAAATCAGGGGAGACCTGAATGCTGCAGCATGAACACGCACCCAGTTTGCCTGCAGGTGAAGCACACATGCTGCTGAGAATGCAGTGGGACTGCAGCACTCATGGGTGGATCCGACTGCAGGATCATGTCGCCCTCTAGCAGTCAAAGTCTTCCAAACGGACACTCCCAAGTCCCCCTCCCTTTGGGCTGAGGGCTAAGAATCATATGTTGAAAAGAGCACACTCTCATTCTTGTTCATCCGCTCTGAGCTCAGCGCTCCCGCAGTGAGTCACTGCCTACAACAGATTAAATAACATCACCAAAATCCTCAAGAGAACAGACAGACAGACAGCGGAGTTAAACAGCATGTCAACGCATTCAAAGCCCAAGGTCAGACTTCCATGTTCAAGCCGAAGAGAAGCTTTCTTTTTTTTCCTCTTTGAAGGGCTTTGTTTCTCCTGTACACGAGCAGCCTTGAAAGTAGGTAAATGGGTCTCTACAGCATCTCACTGACCTACAGTGGGAGCGGGGGTGTGTTGTCTTTATATCTTGGCGTATTCATGTTCTCATGGCATTCAGGATTTAAGAACCAAAGGGACTAAATAAGCACTGCTGTCTTGATCCTTCTTGAACCGCCTAAGCCCCCCTGTCAGCTTTACACCCCAAAGATTGGGGGGGATGGTACCATCTAAACTGAGGCTGCTTATTTGACTACAGCATACACACCCTGCAATCCTATTGGCTGATGAGGGAGACCGAACATTCTGCTGTTTCCATGGAGCCTAAAAATATTTTTCAACCCAAAATGTGCCGTCAGCCAATAGGAGCGGAGCACAGGAGTACTCCACAGGACTTGAATAAATGAATCATGAGTGCAGCACTACTACTGCAGACATGTGACTCAAAAACAAATTTGAACTCAAAAGTGGAACGGTTGGACAGGGTATATCTCACAAGCTTTCTAGAATGGTTACAAATGTAATTTATCTCCGGTTCTACAATATATACATTCAAATTATAAACAGATATACGGTTCAAGCAAAAAGTCCCTCAAGGTCGAGTATCGCAGTGATTTTAGGGATGTTTTAGGGTAGCTGCAAAGCATTTACAAATTGTCAAATAAAATGAATCAATACATTTGGTAAGGCCAACACGGTCAGGAAAATGGCGTTATAAATGGTTTGAATTTTTTTTTTTTAAATGACCATTTCTCATCTTTCCCTTGAATATATATTAATAGTAATAACAGCACATTAATAAGCAGCTTACTGTTGCAGAAGTTGTAGTTAAGCTAATATTAGCTCGTAAGTAAGCTAATACAGAGAATACGACTTTAAAATAAAGTGTGACCACTTAATGTAATATTTCCAATAAAACATATAATAATATATGTAATAATCATTCTAAACTAATATTTAAATAAATTATTTATTATACATTTCAAAAACACTATTTTTGTTTTCCTCATTAATAAATGTATAAATAATAAACATAATTTATAAATTAAATCTTACAGTATTTTCATTACCTTAATTTATTTTGGTGATAAAAAAAAATGAAGTGTGTATATATATATATATATATATATATATATACATACACACACACAC
>JAUYWG010000032.1:11957788-11979292 GCA_034779775.1 Enteromius afrohamiltoni
TTAGGTGTAGGGTCAGTGTAGGACAATACCACATACAGTTTGTACAGTATAAAAACCATTACGCCTATGGAGAGTCCTCATTAATCACAAAAACCAACATAAGAAACACCCTTGCATTAGCGTAAACTGTTTTTTTGCAATTTGATGCAAAATATAATACAAAGAATGGTGTTATAATTGTGCACACATTTTTTAAAAATGCAAATAAGAAAAACTTTTAAGGATTTACGATGCTGATGATCGTTAAACTTCATTATCACAGTCTTGTGAAAAGGGTCCAATTAAAAACTGTCTTGTGTTTTGTCTTGAATTTGTCTAGAACTTAAGAGTCTCTGAGTGAGTCCTGGTTACATGCACTGTACTTTTTAATTGTTTATAAGGCATCTGTTCCAGTGCAGCAAAGATTTTAGAGAGAGCTGATAATGTCCTCTAGGGACAGCACTTATGCCCTTCAACTGCCTCTGCCTCTGTCAATAAGGGCTTTAGAGAACGGTTTCATTTCCGCTGAGTAAGAGGGTGAAAGAAAGAGAGAGAAAAGTATGAGCGAGATAAGAGAGTGAGAGAGAAAGAATGGGGGCTGGTAGGTATGTATCCTCCGTCTACTGAGCAAAAAAGTGAAGCCTCATCACTTCCACTCAGATATTCAGCTGATGCTGCAGAGGCTCTTAGCCTGGGTCATGCTAATGTGAAAACAATCAGACAGCCTTTCCAAAACCGCTCAGTGTGAGACGGCCCTACACTTAGTGTAAGTCATTTTCACAATCACTACATGTTTGCTTTCAAGCCTAAGACATCAACACACGGCTGACAGGAGTGGTCAGTCTTGACGCCGGAGCTCTTTACCCCAGTCAACCAGTGAACACTTCAAGCCAACTGAGTCAAAGCACCTTAAACACTCCCACACAGTTTACTAGCGTTAACAGTGGCCATTCCTTCAGCACTGTGTTTCATAAAGGACAGTGGCGTGAAGAACCCTGTAATTTAACTCCAACCAGATTTACAGTGTGCATTTTTTGGTCCAAAGGGATTCATTTAAGGCGGGAATGGAACAGTAAATCAGGGTGTTTCTCAGAGGGGGCCTTTCCAATTAGTTTAGTCCAGAGACAGCAAAGTAAATCTTACCCCCTTCACTCCCTTCAGATCTCCTTTGAGCAGAGAGTCCAGGGTGAAGATGACATTGTGGCTGAGACTCTGGAGCTGAGGGGAAGAATCAGAGGAGAAATCTTATAGCTTGTGTTCAGAAAAATTTACAAGAAATAAAATAAATAACAAAAGCTAAGCTAAGATAAGAATAAAACAAAACAAAACTTCCACTATTACTCACCAGGTTCTTAAGGAGAGCGGCCAGTTCCTTGATAAGGCCAGAGAACTTGATGAAGGCTGTTCCCAGATCAGAGTTATCTCGGCTGATGAAGTTGCTGCCAAACTTGTCCAGTGCCTGCCCGTAAATCTCTTCATTCTGCACATGCTCTGTAGAGAATAACAACAAACCATGCATAATATTATATGTTTGGAATATACTTTATTTAAAAATCTAAATGTGTAATTTCTGCACCTCTAGAATAACCAACAGAATTGCAAAATAATAACTTCATTAATGGTTTCAAACACGTTGCCTAAACACTTCATTAATCCCACAGCAGACATTTAACTTTTCTTTCATGACTCATGACTCATGCCACGGCAAAACTGTGTCCGTTTCCAAAGTTAAAGAGATTAACGGTAGACAGCAACAAAACCACCCCGTTCAAGGCCCAAAAAGTTAAAACTGTTAAAAGTCCATGCGTTGTACTCTCATGAATGGGTGTTAAAGACTGACATGGAAATTGCTGAATGAAGTTATTTTTGTTTTCTTTGTGCACAAAATTTTTTCTCGTAGCTTCTTAAAATTACAGTTCAACCACTGATGGACTATTTTAACAATGTCCTTGCTACCTTTCTGGGACCTGAGCGTGTCAGTTGTGTTGCTGTCTATGGGAAGGGCTCAGATTTCATCAAAATTTATGATGAATTAATTCATTTGTGTTCTGAAGATGAATGAAGGTCTTACAGGTTTGGAATAAGTAATTAATGACAGAATTTTCATATTAACTCTTTAAAAGGTGTGTTTACTTGAAACGGCGATCAGCAGATCAATCAGTGTATAACACCAAAGAACCACGAGAGCGATTCCAGCTTACGGAGCCGTTTGCTCTCTAATCGCTCACATGGTACACTGATGTCATACAGCAGCAGTTCTGCTCAGCACCACTTCGAGTCGTACACGTCCATTTAAATAGCATAAGGTGAAGGAAGAGAAGAGAATTCCATATTTCCCTGTACATTTGTCAACTAGGACAGCTTTCGGTTTAAATCTCAGCCCACAGGATGTAAACTAAACCAATAATTGCCCTTCCAATACAAACATGCACCTCACTGGGCACAGACAGAGAGTAAGATCAAGGTCATGCACCCACAGGAAAATAATGCAGGTGCCCAAGAACAATCTATTCATACCAAAAAAGAAAACATCCCCCAATAAAGTCTTTTGCTTAATAAAGAACATGAAAAGAAGATTGAATATTAAAGTTTAGGGTCTCCATTTATTAGGAAACAGTACTGATACCAGCAGCATCTGGGACTGATTCATCATCTTCCCAGAGTTCCACATTGGGACCCCTGCCCATGACAGAGTGACATTATTAGGTCATTTGTCTTTTTAAGTGGAGCTAAGACATCTGGTACCCTGAAATAGGGGACTGCCACCTTCTTTCAACGAGCAGCTGGGAAGGTTTATTGCAGCCTTTTTGGACTCAGAGGAACCTGAAGGAACCTCAGAGTTTTGAAGGTGCTAATTTAGATGAATGTGTATACTCTACACAAACAAACAATGCATAAATAAACAAAATGTAAATATAAATATATATATAAAAAGTTGAAGTAATTTCTGGCTTGTTTATGACCTTTTTCTTAGGAGCTTATACATTTCTTCCAAAAACATTTTTTTTATCTTATTATTTTCCACATTTCAGAATAATAGAGTCATCAAAACTATGTAATAACACAAAGGTAAGTGCTGTTGTGTAAAATGTTTTACTTTTCTGTTTCTGTTTGAACTGGATTTAATGTATGAAAGGTATTATACAATAAAATGATTATATTATTTATTTTTATTTTTATTAGATTTATATAGAACCTTTCATGTATACATTACATATAAAAGGAACACTACTACTATTTATTATTATTATTATTTATTTCATTTTTAGATTTTATTTATAAATTACATAGATTATAAATTTAAATGATAAGCTATTATTACTAATGATATTTATTATTAATTGCATTATTATAGCACCTTTGATTCATTACATACATACAGTTTTAAATTAAATAGACATTAATTACACAATTACATAAATTAATATTTATACAAATATTAATACTAAAATAAGGCATTAGATTAAAAATATTAAAATCATGGCAAACTTAAATTTCGTTAACAGTTGAGACTTTAGATCTTGCATGTCGCAGACGATTAAAAGATCGCAGACAGATCTAAACAGGACTGTAAGCAAACTGACATAAGCAGACCTCTGCGATTCAACAGAGGATAAAAGCCTCATGCCAAGTGTCAAGAGCTCAGGTATTAATCATCGGGAGCCGATTAGAGTGCTTACTATACAGTCACATCTGATTAAACAGGACCGCGACACAGAGGCCACCTGTGATGCACACAGCAGAGTCGATAACACAGCGGGAGCCGCTTTACATCCTCTGCCTGCCGCCCACAGTAACGCTCTGCACTTAATAACATAACATGAAATACTCCACACTTCAGAAAGACAAGTAAGCAGAGTGATGTGCATCGTTAGCGGTGACATTCAGCTGGAGCTGGTGTGATTGCATTCACAAACAGAAAAGGTGACAATCTGCTGGAATTGCTGAATCACGATGGGGATGTCTCTGCATTGCTAAAGAGCTGTACAGGACGAGTGCTCTCTAAGGGATGCTGAGGTCAGAGAGAGGTCAGCCAATCAATCTGATCAAGCACTGCAGCTCACAAGAGGAAGTCTTGCATCCCTGAAAACTGCCTCATGGAGATTGGGTACCCAGAAACAGTGAACTGTCACCTTCTATAAATGACCGGCTGGGAAGGTTTCTGGACCCAGAGGAATTTCATTTTTCTAACTGTTTATGTCTTTGTAATCAGCTTTTAAATCTCTCTCAAATGCATGCACATTCACTTTCACTGAAAAGATTGGGCATATTTTTTATTACTTGACATAACACAAAAGCAAATACTGTTGTGAAAAAAAAAGCTCTTTCTAAAGTTTTTTTTTGGTCATGTTGAATCGATTAATCACGATTAATTGCTTCCAAAATAATAGTTTGTGTTTACATAATGTTTTCTTTTGGATGTGATTATTCGCAATTAATCGATTTGACAGCATTCCTTACATTTTTAATTATATTGTGAAGCACTTTAAGACTTTGAGCTGAATTTTTATTATGAAAAGTGTTATAATAATAAAAACTTATTAAAGAATATGACATGACTTTCTTCTTTTAGACCAATACAATCTGAGTTATACGATTTACAGGACATTCACCACACTCGTGCTCTGGAGGTTCGTGAGGCATGTTTTATTACAGATACGCATGCTTTATTTCACATGTTTTGGGCTGTTAAAGAGAAACACCCACACACTGTAATTAGGGCTGTGCAATTAATCGCAATCGCAAAAAAAATCACAATTTAAACGCATGCAATTTCTAAATCGCATAAGGTTGCAATTTTATCTATTAATTTATTTAGATTTTTATTCAGAATTTTTTATTCAGAAACGACACAAAGAAATTACCGACGCAATTACCTATCATATATGCACAAATATGATGCATGCGCACATTGTCAGTAAATGTTATTTCATTCATACATTTCACTGAATACATTTAGAATGTATGCATGACGTTTGTTTGAAAAAGCAAAAACAGTTGGCAAAAATCGCAAATAAAATCGCAATTGCAATATTAGTTCATTAAATCGCAATATGATTATTTTGTCCATATTGCACAGCCCTAACTGTAATGATATTGCTTGGAACAAAGCATTTTTCTGATTGGATTAGTTTAAAATAAGAAAGTCATATACACCTAAGATACCTCGAGGATACATAAAACGCAGGCTAATTTTCATTTTTGAATTTTAAATTATTATCAGTGGTAGCAGAATTGCTATTAATAATAATCATCATCATCTTGATCACAATTTCATAATTTCCTACTCATTTCTTGACTGAAAGCCCTGTATAATTAGGCTGCTTTTGATTCCAAAATTCTAGTTCTTAAGACTCCTTTGATTTTAATAAACTCATAACAAGCTATCTGACCA
The DNA here is from genome assembly GCA_034779775.1 of Enteromius afrohamiltoni. Classification (NCBI taxonomy): domain Eukaryota; kingdom Metazoa; phylum Chordata; class Actinopteri; order Cypriniformes; family Cyprinidae; genus Enteromius; species Enteromius afrohamiltoni. Next base: position 11,963,163 of record JAUYWG010000032.1, read on the forward strand.
AACAGCACAAGAAATCAGTCTGAATTTGTATGGCTGAAGAAGTGCATTTATTATCTTTTTAACTTTTCATACTTTTATAGTCTAGTCCTCCATCGTGACCTATCTCTAGGTCACACAGACACAGAACACATTCATCTGTCCTGTTTTACAGTCCTAAATATACTTACAGCCACACTCACTGTTTGGTTCTCAAGCTTCAGCCCTGATCCTAATTTTGCAAATGTCAATGTCTTTGTCAATTTCCGATTCACAAGAGATGACTGAGTGTAAATATTAGGCATTATGAGGCCTTGATCAAACAGGCACTGATATTTGGCATCTGGACTGTGTGCCTGGCCAATAGGAGATGAATGACATTGAAGAGCTGCAATCTAAGGGCAGAAAAAGGACTGGATGAGCCAAAAACCACTTAAGAGTTGGTCTGGAGGATTTCCTGACCTTTCATGCTGATTTACCCTAGAGGGCATGTAAGCATTCGAGTTTGCCTAGAAGGAAAGGGGGAAGAGATGGTAGGAGGAGCCTGTAAAAAGCAAGCGCTATGACTTCTCACTTCAGGGTTGCTGGTTAGATTAGCACTTCACCAGGAATTTCGCAATTAACTTTGGAAATTTGGAATCTTATTTTAATATTTTCAGAAGTACTGTTAAAGAACTGGGTCGAAACTCACCTTGACCCGAATTGTAGATTGCTTTGACGGATTTCTTGACCTTTTGTAAAGCTGTTCGGTCCTGGTCCAAAGCCTGGAGGTAGACAAAAAGAAAAGAGAAGAGCTTGGTTATAAAACACAGCTAAAAAAGGTCTGTGATTCATTTATGATTCATGATCTTAGAATTCCAGAGGAACTGCATCACTGGCCACACCTCAAGGGGCAAAACCAAACATTGGGAATCTGGAGGCATTTACAATGCTCATATGGGCCAACAGGTGGAGAAAGTGTGAGAGATATTCCCTGTAAATGACGACTAGAAAAGCAGCTTACATCTCTGTAAACTGCAAAATGTATATACTTATTAAAAGTAAGTCAGCCAATAAAAAAATGTAAACAACACTGGCCAAGATCTCATCAGAAAAGATAGCCTGGAGTGGCTAGACAACTTAACATACCATTGACAGACCCTTGACATCCAGTTTCCTAGCAACCGTAGCAGCACGAGGACTGGGAGAACCCCTCAACCGCGTTTCATTGTCTCGAGGTGGATATTGTTTCAAAAAATCAAAACGGCTGTGAAACTGAGAGTGTAGCGTACAGGACATGCTCCTGAGGCTCTCAACTCATGGAAATCTCTTCAAATATTTTGAGGACTGAGAGTAAACAACAGGGTGTCAACAAATCCTGTTTCCTCCAAGTAGCCCACTGACCTTTTATCTATTTGTGTGTTTAAAAGAAAGAAACCGTGTTTGAATTGCTGGGAAACATGTGAACCCTCTGCTTTATTCTTATGCACGGTTTGAACTTGTGTCTTGGCTGATGTCCTCCTCCCTTCTTGATTCTATCAGATGTGTGTCTCTCTGGATGAAAGGGACATTATGCAAGTGTACAGAATATAGGCAAGCTGACTCAGAGCAATTAAAGTGTTATCACTGGATAAACAGTCAAAAAAAAAAGTATGCATCATGATGAATTAGTTTACTCTGGTTTCTGCTGGTAGCTAACAGATGTGTGTCCGAACAGCCACAGCAACCAACACAAATACACTCCTCCCAAACGTACCCAAAAATAATCTGTGGTGTCTTTAAAGAAGCCATTCAATGGTGATTAATGAGAAAGACAGAGCTTAAGGCCACAATTTAAAAGCAAATCCCTCAACATTCATGACAGCTTTCTGAAAATAAAATGGAGAGGGGACATTTTAAAGGCCTTGGTGAATACTGATATCATGACCTGTGAAGTTATTAAAAGAACGGTTAGTCATACATGTAGGCTACTCTTACTTGGATTCAGTAAGAATTAAAAAAATTATTTTAGGACATATTCAATTGATCAAGACATTTCTATTTCAAATAAATGTTTAAAGTTCTTTTTTCAATTAACTTTCTATTCATTAAAAATTATATCCAGCAAATCAGTATATTAAAATGATTTCTGGATTATCATGTGACCATAAATACTGCGTAATGGCTCCTATAGCTTTACCACCTCAAGAAAAAATTACATTTTAAAATACATTACAATAAAAAGGTAAAAAAAAAAAAAGGGTTAATTTAATTATAATAAATGAATCTATTTTTGTTTAAATAAATGTGGCCTTGGTGAGCATAAGAACGTTCTCAAAATTAATTAATTAGGCAATAGCCTTGTGGGCATCGCACAGACATACAGCGCTGTTGTGCTTCCCGAGTTCAAATCCTGACTTGACGACCTTTCCCGATCCTGCCCCCCTCTTCTCCCACCTCACTTCCTGTCTCCGCTACACGGTCCTATCATAATAAAGTCAAAAACACCAAAATGAAGACTTTAAAAAATACTACATTTTAATTTAAATTAATATTGTTTAATTTGGAAATCAAATGATAACTATCAGAGCCTGCAGCAGCAAAACCATAGCAAACTGTCTAAGAATCATAATTTCTCTCATTTGCTCTACCATTGAGATAAATCTATTGTCATTTGCTAAATCTAATCAGATGAAAATGTAAAATATGAAATTGATATATAATAAAACGTGAACAACAAAAACAACAGTTTCAGCTCGGTGGTGGCCGAGCTGCCAGGAAAACCCTGACAGGAAACATGTAATTTCTAATCCAGTTTGTTGACTGATGTCCTGCTATATGTTTAGAGATGAGTTGTATTTCTATAAACCGCTCATTGTGCTCATGTACCTCCTCCTACAGTGAACACAAGGCACGCTGAGACAGAGGAATAATGAGCATTTGCACAGCTGTGGCGCACTGATCAAGAACCTGTGGTGATGAAAGTAGTGGTTCTGAGCCGCTCATGTGATAAATGATTTCCCTCTGTGGCCATTCTCTCATTTTCTTGCAGCTATGTTTGGACATCGGTACACCAGAATTGGACTGCCCACTGCGGTCTGGAGAAACACAGACTCGTCAGGTCGAGACTCTTCAGAGCTTTTTTTATCCTCGGCCATTTCCCTCGTTATTTCATTGTTATGAGCTACAACATCCTGTAGCTATATACCAGGATTTGAAGGAACATTGGGAAACGTAAAAAGTTGTAATTGGAAACGAGCACTTAAAAATGGTTACATCCATCATTTGTAAAAGTGAACAGAAAATCATTTTCAGCAATGCACTTAGCAGGCAGTACCACAAACAAACATGCAAGGCAACTATCAGTCTTCATAGTGTGTACTAAGTATTAGTTGTTTTAGCATAAAACTAGCCTACATACAGAATAGAATACAATCTATTTGTTGTGTAGGGGGTGGGGCATTTTAGATTTTAGATGTGAATTTGGAAAGAAGCTGAAGTGCAGGCTGATGTAATGAGGATTGTAAGTTTTGAATGCTTATTATTTCGAAAATATACATTTTGCTTTGGCACATGCTAGTCTCGCCCATAGACCAGTGGCTGAACGTCTGATGCATACGGGACACAAAATTTATAGACACTTTAGGTCCTCACTGGATTGGTTGATTTATATAGGATTTCCAGGAGACGTGTGTGTCACATTCTTTCCACCTGAAAAAGAAAATCTATATAATATGTCAAAATATTTCACACAGTGACCTGTTATTGTGGGGGCATTTCCACACACTTGAACATAGTGTGGCACTAAAGTAGACGTGGTTTGTTGCTTTACCTGTCAGTCATATGACCTTTTGGCCGGGCCTTGGCCATTCAAAGTGACCAGTGTTCCCAGACATGCTGCCATCTGTCTGAAGGTCAGCCTACACAAGACTAGGAGCATGTTATTGTACAGATAACCGTAAGGCCCACACATTTGAACGTTAGTATATGCTAATTCAGTTACACTGTAAGTGTGAAATATCAGTCTTCAGATGTATATATGACCAATATCATTACCCAGCTAATTACAACAATCTACCCACATCCTCAAATGGTCCTGTAGGCTTATTATGCGTGACCACATTGAACAGAACAGTCAATCTGAGCACCGCAGAGACAATAACGCTCAGCAGGTGATATCTCTGAGAATCTCTCAACCATATGAGCTTGAACCAACTCAAGCTACCTTATGCTGTTTTATACATTTGACGTTGTACTTAAATTAATCTCATTTACAAGTACTGATTGATATACCATAGCAGTAGTCTTTTCAGCATCAATCTGAAAACTCCTACAGAATGACAAGAAGGTGAGTAAATGGCAGAAACTTGAGTAACTATATCCTTTATAGTCAATCAGCTACTTGAATTTTATGCGTTTTTCAGTTTAACACCGTCATAAAGAGAGACCAAAAATGAAATGCAGACAGAGAAAGTTAAGTGCCCTATTGAGAACAAATACAACATTACACTCACTGGCACCATAACAATATGACACTCTCAATAATGGACTACTTTGTCCTTCCAATGACTATGCAGTTTTCCTCTATATGATGGAATCATTTGCAGTAACGTGCTAATACTTGTCTAAAATACTCACAACAAACCTTGACCCTCTGTTCACCCACTCATCCGATGGGCATCGCTGAGCCCTTGGCTCTCTTTCTGGAGCACTCAGTAATCCTAGTCTAAATCGAAAACACCTTTTGTCACAATATCTCAAAACCGGTCAAATCATCTTTTTTTCACCAGGGCAAAAGATAAACTAAAGAAAGACCCAACCTCGCACATCATTCATCCGAACAAAGTTGTAAGACCCTCAGAAACAAGACACTAGTGGAAAACAGTGCTGCAATACACTTTTACTGCTGCTCAAAGCAACCACAATCCATTAGATTCACACTACGAACAACCAGATCGATATAGGACTTTATCAAGACAGCAAAACTAGAAGACCAACGCAGGCCTGCCAAGCAAGAATAGAAACTCTCTATACAGCTGGCCAAAAAGATCTTTTACTAGAAAACTTTCCAGGACTTGAACATACTGCCATTTAGGTCAGGAGAGACCTGCACCAGCTATCAGCCCCAAGAAACATGAACTCCTTAAGGAATTGCTTCTTGCTGCCAAGCCAAAGCCAGCAGACCTGACTGGGGCTGCGGCGAGTCAAGGGAAAGAGCTCAGGCCAATGTTTCATGGGGTTTATGAGTCAGAACTGCAGGCCAAGGGTGATCCAACTTCATTCTGTCTGTTTTTATTACAATAACTGTGGAAGAAAAAGAAACAAATGACTGAGAGAAACGCAATGGAAACATTACATGAAGTCAACACCCCTATTGCCGAGCCACTGAACACCCACAGGCCTGGCAAGCACCACTCCTGTGCTGGCACTGATTAAATCTGTGGCTCTAGATATGAGAAGAACAGGTCATTGTGTAAATTACGGCCTGTTTGGTTCGCATCCATGGCAACAGGCCCTCCGATACTCATGCAGAATGCTAGGTATGCCTTTGGTTCTGAGGCATGTTTCTGTCCAATTCTGATTAGTAAAGCACACAAACATACACATGTGAACACACTGACACAACATCATACAGAGAGAGCCAGGTGAAACTCTCATGGTGCACAAAAATTTTATTATATTTTGATAAGATATAATTTTTTCCTGTTTTGAATGGTCGTGTACCTTTAATAAATAAACTGAATGAATGACTTTTTCCTGTCATCTATTTGCTTGACCGTCATCTGGCCAACAGTAAACTGGCGTCTTTAGATCAGGGTGGAGAAAAGATGTAGCAAATTCCAAAGGAAAATCTTTCCAGAAGACTTCTCCACCCAACAAACTAAACTTCGACTCAAAGTCTTTTCTAAATGGATGGAATTACCAAAACTAAACAGTATTACCCAAACAATGCCTTTGTGTTGACTTATAAGGTCAAATGAGGACAATGATGAATGAATCAATCAAGGCCTTCCTGCACAAATACCTAACCCCAAAACTAAAACAGTTTTCTAATGCGGTTCCTAAAAAGTATATTTTTAGCATTAGCGGTGCCAGTCAGAGCAGGGTGGTTTTTGTTGACAGTGGGGTTGGTCAACCCTAAAGGCCGGTAAAGAAGACAATTCGTCCATGCCTGAGAGTGCGTCTGGTGACCTCAACGCAAGGACAAGAGACGCGGCACGCTGTCTCTCCCTCAGCTGCTGCATGCGCTTGTATAACTATCCAGCTGAGCTTGGCCTGGACAATTCTCAAATGACAGACACACAGCACAATCACACAGCAGCAGAGTCAGAGCCAACAGCAGCAGCACTATTATTCTGCTGACTAACACTAAGAAGCCACTGTTCAGTAATCACAGACTGCTACAGAGAGCTACTTCTGAGTCTGACTGATAATGACATAACCGCCAGTCAAACGCTCGTGTCTAAGTGATTAAATTATAAGCGCAGTGTAAGATGTTGACATTTCCTAAAGGGTTAGTTCACCCAAATATGAATATTCTATCATTGATAACTCACCCTTATGCCTTAAACCCGTGAGTCCTTTCTTCATCTTCGGCACACAATTTAAGATATTTTTGATGCACAAAATTGACATTTTTGTTTTCTTTGCATACAAAAAAATTCCTGTAGCTTTGTAAAATTATGCTTGAGCCACTGATGTCGCATGGACTATTTTACAGATTTTTTACAGATTACTACATTTTTGGATTTGGGAACAATGCAGTTGCATTGCTGTCTATGGGAGGGGAGTTCATCAAAAATATCCTAATAATTTGAGTTCTATAGATCAACACAGGTTTGATTTCCTTGATCAGCTATGCTTTATCACTGCTCTAGTTGGCTCAAGGCCAAATTCTAATTAAATTAAAATAACAACAGGAACATAATTAAATTGTTTTGAACTTCAATTTGGATAAAAGCATCTGCTAAATGAATAAATGTAAATGTACATTAAAAAAAGATTCTTCTCCTGCTACATGAAAAAATAATGCTTTGAAATATTTAAATCTGTTTAGCACCGAAACATCAAACCCTACAATCCCACAGATCTCATGCACCAGGAATTTCAAGGCAACCAAATGTGGCGCAAATCCTCAGATTTCCCATCTGGCCACAAATCAATGGCTGCAGATCAGGTCTGCCATAAAATAGGTCACTAGAGCGATTTATTGTTGTTCCCATGAATACTATGCAGGCAGTATAATGCATGAATGAATTCACAGAAAATAAATGTGTAAACTAAAAAAAAAGTTTCAATCTGCAGATGCCAACAACAACAAAAATTATTATTAAATCTATAAATAGCTTTAAAATGATGAGATTCCTCAATACTGCCGTAATCTCTGCTTGGAGTTAAAACTGCACAAAATGGTACCCCAAACTGCAGAAGAACAGAAAATAAATACATGTAAAAAAGTGAAGAATTAATAAAGAGGAAAGTATTGTGCTCCATAATACAGTGCTGTTGTGCCTCCCTCCTTTATTTGCTTGTAGAGAACAAAGCAAACAATAGAGCATATTATGAGCAAATTGTGAGAAGATTGGACATCTTTTATTCATATTTTTTTGGTTCTAGAGACAGGAATGACTAAGCAGTTGGTGTCACTGTGTTGTTAAGGAGGTATTCCACTGACCCATTTAACCCAGAGTCAGACTACTGAAGTGGAATTTGACTATAAACGTTCAACTGATCTTTCTGTTCTCATCCTAAACCCATCAAACATCCAAGTTTCTGGCCTGCTTTGTCTACGGTTCCCTTTAATACTTTAAGCTCCACCTCAGGCATCAAATGAGTGAATTCGGTCTATAGTTGGATGGGTTTTGCTGCAGTGCAGAATATTACTGCATGTCTCTGTGCGAGGGATTTATTCTATGCCCATGTAAATGAAGCACTAACTGCAGTATCAGTCACTGGGGACTTCTCCCTAAAGCACTCAGGGCCAGTTTTACTTTTTTTGCCAAAAGGATTATCAGTGCGGGCATTACTCCGTGCCGGGCTAAAACACAATCTCTTCACTAGATTGTTCTGTGTAAAATAAAACAAACAATAAACAAAAAGCGAGTTTCCATACAAGCTCCTACGCCCAAACTGTGACTGATCTTTTCTGAAATCACCAAAAAATGGAAATTAGGGTAAAATGGAAAATGAGTAGAAAAGAAAAGTATGCACGCCAGCAGCTTGTCGATTAGGCAGTCTATACATCTATCTTGCCATCTGGTCTTCATGATGAGAATGTATGAGCACAGTGCCATGGAAACCATTATCAAGATGGAGAGGCTTTGTGTGGAATGCAGTATTAGGGCAAAGGTGTTGTGGACAAAATGGAGCGAAGGATGGTGAAAATGCAGAAGATATACAGTGCAGTCGTATTAAAGGTTAAAGAGCTGACGTGTTTTATTGATATCCTACTGCTTTTTGAGCACTCATGAAGGTCAAACAATAGGACATGGTGCTAGCAACGCTATGGTCACGGGTTTGATTCCAAGGAAATCCATCATCTGATAAAATGTATTCCTCAATACAATGCAGGTCACATTGGATAATGATGAATATAAATACTAAAGTGGGAGAAGCTGAATTTCACATATTTACACGTATTGCTCAAAAGGTTTCAAGGCATATGCAAATTAACTCAGTATGTGCTTCTGTAATAAAACACCAAAGACATTTGAATACGCTAACAATAGACTGTTGAATGTCTGATGAAAGAACATGTAAAAAACATTTGAAACTATTTGACAAAACCTAGAGAAGCAAGATTTAAGGTATTGTATGCGTGTTCTTTGTGGATAAGGAAATCCCAGGATTCACTGTGATGAGTTCAGTCAATTAAATTAACAGAAGACAGCAGATGAGGCCAGAGAAAAATGAGAAAACTTAATTTTAAGACACCTTATTGTAATGTGTCTGTTACAGAGTAGTTATACAGTTAGTAGAGTAATATTACTTAACATGTACTTACGGTAAATGGTTTGGTTTAGGTTTTGTTTCTTGTAATTACGTAGGCTATAATTTACTGTTATTAAGTACATGTAACACAGTCACTAAAATAAAGTGCACAAAACTAAAAAAGTATTGTGTATAATAGATCAGTGCAATAAAAAAAGCTACTATAAAGGTCATTCCAAAAGTGGGTGGTAACAAGTTACATTTACTTGAGTACATTTTAGAGTATGAGTATATTTAAAGATGGGTACTTTTACTCTAGTAGTAATTTTTTCAAGTACTTTTGCTTCGCGACTGTGGGTGACGCTTCTTTCGTTACTTTATTTTAACACAATAAACGCTTCCATTTATTCCAAACGCGCCGGATACTGTTCTCTGGGTAATGAACGATGCCCACTCGCTCAGGAATGATTCATTCTTTTGAGTCAAGTTTCTTTTGAGTGGCATAGCCGATCCCAGGCAGTTAAAGGCTTGATCAAACTAGCAAACCAGTGAATTGGTTCATGAATCAGTTTAAATGATTCGTTCGGTTCCCTCGCGCTGACTCGTCTGAAGTGGTTCTCACTCAGAGTAACAGACCGTTTAAGAACTTGAAGACGTGGCTTTGGATCTACTGTCAGACCTGGAAAGGCTATTGTTTGCTAACTATGAAGATCTTAGATGAACACCTCTTGTGCTGTCTACAGTTCCACAGGTATAGATATGCTACATTCGATTACAGTACAAGATACTACTACCTTATACATTAAGTAAAAAGTTTAATACATTGAATAAGCTGTCACAAAGTATGAACACCTGCGTTAGCTCTGCGCAGCGGCGCACATCATGTTCCCTTTGCCTAACATTGGTTAGACACTATTACAGAACGCTTACAGAACATTTGTTTACATTTTGCAGAACAGGCTGAGGAAAGGTCTGATTTGCATCACTGAAATAAATTACATACAAAAAAATAAATAAAGTGGCTTTTTATTTAAAAAAGTAAACCAAGCCAATGTATAATTGACATTTGAGACTCAATGCTATAAAGCAATAACGTTTTTTAGCTTAAAATTTAATTTAAAAATATGGCATGCAGTTGCTTTAAGTGACAGTTATAAACATCATTCACCTTAAATTGTGAAAATCTTAATGAATAATAACAATTACATTTTCAAGGGAATTATGATTTGTATGATGTTTTAATGTGTGAATATATATATATATATATTTAAATAAAACTAGACTGTAGTTTTTTTTTGTTTTTTATCGAATGCCTTTTTATTCTTACTCAAGTAACTATTCAGACTGTTACTTTTACTTAAGTACAGTTTTTGGGTACTCTTATCACCTCTGGGTCATTCACACAGAACAAGTTATGTATTTAAAAACATGAGACACAAGTAAAAAAAAGTAAAAAGAACTTTTAGAATGGCCCAAGATGCATCAAGTTTACACAGAAAAACACTTCAAAGTAGTGCTGTGGAATGCAGAGCACATTATGTGTAAATATCCCCTTAGAAGGCAGCTGCCTTTGTAGGCAGGAAGTAATGAGGCAGGTTTTGGAACAAACCTTAAGGTAACTCACTAAAACAAATGCACCTCACTGTGTAGTTGAACGTGCTGATTCCACCTGATCAACACGGGTGAAACTTAATGACTCACTGCCAATAGCTCCATTTATATTACCCAAATAATCGATTTATGGCTTAATCAGACTGAAAATTCTTCATGTAAACGCCTCGATCCAATTCAAGAGATTTAAATGGGTGGTGTGGAGTAGACCTGAAATAATCAGATCAACAAGTCAAAACTAAGCATGTCAATACTTCAGTTTTATTCACTAGTGTGATTTTTAAATATCTTGCATGTGCAGTACATTTACGTAAGCCATACGCATATCTTGTAATGTACATGTGAACGAATATGTAAATCAGATTGCAACAATTAGGGTTCATATAAACAGAACTTCCAGTCTCTGAAATTAGATTTGATTTATTCCAGTTTATGAAAATTTGAGCATGTAAACACATCTAGCGTATGGACTAAATAGTACATTTAAAATGTTTAAGTCGTCCGAACTCGAGCCTGAACGTAGCGCGTCTCTCATGTGGAGCAATGCAAATTCATCTGTCACCTCATCTGTCATTTCTCTATTCCATTCCCATATTCTCCACAACATTCCTGTTTCTTCTTACTCTCCTTTGGATTCCTGATGATGCTTTCAAAGGCCAAAAGAACATGTAGGGCTGCCAAAAATGAGACACCACGGAGGAGTCTCTCAAGATCCCCCGAAACAACATTACCTATAACCACTAATGGGCTCATTACACCACCCAGCCTGAGCTTTCTGGTTAAAGCAACAACCTTGCTTAAAAAAAAAATACGGTCAGTCTGCCCATGTGCATTATTCAGAGTGCTGTTCATTCACCTCCCATTCATTCCACCTCACAATGGCTCCTATCTCTACCCTAGACATTGCTAATTCATGGTGGTGACATTCATGTCTCCCAGAGTCATTTGGGGATCACCGTGTCTTCTTTGGCCATTAAAACGGTGTGTCAATAAAGAGTGGGCTCTGTGAAGGAGCAAGAGGAAGCCCCTTCATCCGCCTGCAGAGCTTTCTGTTGTCTTGGCAGTTCAAGTGTTCGCTGGCCCATGTGTAAGTAGGTTAATCCCTTCTCTCTATCTCACTCTTTCTGCTCCTGGAACCACTGCTCAGGAGAATAACCTCTCCTTGTTACATGAACTATTCTTAGAACATCACAAATCTCAGATCTACAGAGGATGAGAGTTGCTGGCATGACTTGTGGGATTTCTTTGGGAAGCACAACTGGCTGTTCCCGAGTCCAACGTTTACTTCTACAAAACATCAAAGCGTGCAAATGCGCAAATATGTGCGAATGCATTTCCACGTCTGTGGATGGAACTAAAAGAGAGAGCTTGATGCATAAATTATTTCATAGCTCACATGATGAAATAAACAAGTTGATGCTTTGGTATGTTATCCAAAATCGCAAAATTATAGGCCGCTGTAGATCACGTGATATAAAGGCATTCATTAAACACAAAAACACATACACATTAAAACCACTTTCGATTAAAAGTTATGCAGATTCCATTCATTCTGCTAGTCCTGCTCATCTATGAGCATAATAACATACAGACATCTAGGTCATAGGGACCATTAGCCCATCTGTCTTTGCTTATGTTCCAGTGCATTTGTTGCTTTTTACTAATTAACTGAGGTTGATCTAATCACAGTTGCGCTTGTATGAGGTTGTTTACAATCTATTGATATCCCCTTTATATAGTTAATTCATCACATATATAAAGGAATTTACAGCTGATGAAAAAAAGTGTGATTATGATAATTATGCCTACACATGCTCACTCCAAACACGTAATAAAAATTATTTTAAACATTATTTTATTTCAAGTTATGTTTAAATAAATGTGTGTTTATTATTATTTTTTTATTATTTTAATAATTAATATTATTAATAATAACTGTATGAAACAGCAGGTCATGTGATGTCAACAGGGCAGGGACCAATAAGGAGCAACATGCTCCGGGTACAATACAAAAGATTTATTATACTTCTGATGTCATATTTCTCAAAACTATTGAGTTTAATAGCGAAAGAAAATACACAATGCACTCTACATACTATAGTATTTTTATTACACAAATAAAAAATAGACCAAATTCCTATTAAAGTCATATCAAGCTCACAATAACACATCAACGGCCTCGATGACATCACGTCAAGAGAATTGCGCCAAAGCTACAAATTATGACGTCTTCTCTGAGGAAACAGCCACATAATCAATAAAACCATATTAGGTCCAACTAACCTCCTCGCGTGAACGTAATTCTAGGGAAACACATTTAATTTTCATAACAAAGCGCATTACAATAAACGTTAAACCTCTTTATTTAATTTTTTTTAATTAAATTCGCTTTTTTTACGAAATGTCTAAAAAGCCGCTAAGCGAATAACAGTCAAATAATAGTATTCCTTAATAACGCAAAATGTGTTACAGGTAACTGCTAACAATGGATCACAGTTTCATAGACCGTTCATCATCGCCGCGTTCTGTGAACTGTAACGTTAAATCCATATCTACCGAACTACAAGCAACCCAACGGGGATGAACCGGAGCTTCAAAACAGACAGAGAGGCTCGAGGAGAATCTAGAGGTTGCAGGACAGAATTGTGTATGGGAAAAAAAGTGGATCCTCCATTCGACTGGGACCGTTATTTGTGTCTTGCACAATAGTGCGAGTTGAGCCTTCCCGATATAACAGTGACAGAGCGGCCTTACCTCTTCCAGAACATTGACCGTGTTCCGACAGCTCTGCAAGCGGGTGGTGAAGCTTGATGTCGTGGGGGAATTATAATCCTCCGTCGTCTCCGAGAGAAACTCGGACACCGAGATCTGATCCGGCATCCTTGCAAACACAGTCGCCCAATAAAAATGGAGGGAAGAAAAATCACAATAGCACCATGAATTAGACAGGGGTGGTCAAGAACGGAGCGATGTGTCTCTGTTTGGGTAAGGTTGAATGGCAAGGCAATGCGTAAAATGAAAAGAAACGTAGCCAAATGTGTGGCAGTGCCCTTTTCTTCACTGTCTATGCAGTTCCCGTCCCTAGAGAGGGTCGTTGTGTGTAATTTCCACGTCTTTCCTCTTCCCTTGTCTTAATTATCCACTTGCATCTACATAAAGCGGTTCAGACTCCTCTCCTCGTTCTCTCAATGTAAGCTGTAGGGTGTTGGTTTAAAATGCCCTCATTCCACACTCTAGCTTTAAAATGCTAAGATATTTTGAGTATTTCCTTCAATTATTGCTGTTCCGGTTTCGGAAGCGGTTTCATTCTGTTTTCCCTTTCTCTTTTCTCCGTTTTCCCCCCGTCCTGACGGTCTGAGCTCCCTGACACCAGCGCGTGCACGCACGCTCATCTCCTCCCACCTTTGATGACGGGATAAACAAGAGGAGAAACTGCGCATGCGTCAGTACGCAATGGCGAGGGTTTACTTTGGCTGCTTTGTGACAGAGCACGTATGGGGAAGAAAACCAAGAAATAAGTCAAATTAATAACTAAATGTGTATAGTATAGGGTAAATAAACATTTTGTAAAATCATTATTATATTAATAAGAACAAAAATAATCAGTAATAGTAAATTGTGAAAAAAATGGTCCTATTGAGTCACGTATTTATGCATTGATTTATATTTACTGGTACTAATCAATACTTTATGAACGTAATGCAGTCTATAAAGCATATTTATCCTAGTTTCGACATCTACTAAACACAGACAGAATTTATGGTTTCATGCACTGAAGTGTTACATAGCATAAACATGTAATGTTTTCCATTTAAAATGGTTTAATCATTCTCTTAAATTTTCTTTGTAGGAACTCGGTTCTCAATGAAATATTACAACAAATTACTTAGACATGTCATAACTGTGACAAGAGGGGACATCCATAAAGGCTATTGCCCAGGTCCTGACAAGACCACAATCTTTCTTTAGGGGCATGAAACAATTTCAGAGGTCAGGGAGTTCTTTGATGAAACTCATACATACTTGGATTTCTGCACTGTAAATTGAGTAATGTTAATATAGACTGACATGCAAAACCAGAAGCAGAATAAACTTACTGGAAGCACATATGATGAATGATGTTCTTCTCAACATTTAGATTTTTCTGTACCCTCAGTTTCCAGATTTTCATTTAGTTGTATCAAATATTGCCCTATCCATCCAAATCTTACATCAATGGGAAGCTGATTTATTCAGCTTTCATGTCATGTATAAATCTTCATTTCGGAAAACTAACACTTTTTACTGTCTACCACTGACTTTACTAACTAACACTGGTTTTGTTGTCCAGGGTCACATATGATGTGAGTGGCATAACGCATGAAAAAATACTTTTTTCAACTCACCGACTCCATAAAGAATCCCTGGAGGAAAAACTTGATAAACGAGAGGATGAGGACCTCATGGCTCGGCAGTCACCTCAATAAAACAACCTTGAGCTAAGACAATTTATAAAAGTGTTATTAACAGAAAACGGAGCCAGATAATCAAGTCAATACACTGGATCCCTATTGGTAAATCCAGTTTAAGCTAGTTGCTGGTTTCTAGCTGTTCCAAGCTGGTAAACCAAAATAAGGACGGTTAACAAAAACCAGCATCTTCAAATGGCTAATCTTTTTGAAACATCTTAGTCGGTCAGTCAGCTATTGGCAGTCTCAAACCAGCTAGAAACCAGCTACCATGCTCCACATCCTACAGTTTAAGCAGGATTTTCCAGAAAAATAAACAAGTCAATAATTAAGTGATTCTCATCTTTCCAAGGAAAAATACAGTCCCTAGAAGAAGTGCTCCTTTCCTGGAGTTTCTATTTACTGCTGACATCACATTATCTTAAACAAATTCTGCCACTCGTGGAAAATAACCACGCCTTATAACTTACCGACACAGCTGCGGTTTCACTCCGTATTAACAGCTTCAAAAGTAATTGCAAAGTAAATTGTGCACAAAGTTCCGTGTCTCCAAGCGGCAACATATTCACTGCATTGTGCTCAATCCAGCGCGCGGACATTACGGGCTGAAATCACATGCCGCTACAGTTACAATGAGCTGGAATGCGCGCATTGATCTGCCCCATCTGGAGCTGCTGGACAGGAAGCGAAAATCAAGCATGTGGGTCGGAGGGGGCCGGAGGAGGGAATCCTGCACAGGACCACAACTAATGGCAGGAACTGGGAACGCTTAACTTTAAAATGGAAATCTGACACCGCTAGAGAAACGAACGCGTTATGCAGTAGGCTATTAAATTCAGCCTTACTGACAGAAATGACAGTCTTGCTCTTTGAGGCAAACATCAGGCTGATCAACCTTGTCTCCAAAAGTAATGCTTATCGAAGAATTAAAGTAAACAAAAGCACAAAAATAGAGGTTGTACAGAGAGAGTTTAGATTTAAAAAATACATTTAATGAAAAAAAAAGTTAGTTCGTTTTTTTGTTTTTCTGGGAATTAATTTTTTTAAAAATTAATAAAAAGATCAAAAGATTCTGCATCTCCTTGAGACATAAAAAATTAAATAAATAAAAATGTTTTTCAATTAATATTTGTCACAGACAGCGCTTCTGTGGCGCTCTCCGACCGTCGGCAGCGGGAACCATCCCCCGAGTTTTAGTTTCCGCCC
>JAUYWG010000032.1:11979392-11991693 GCA_034779775.1 Enteromius afrohamiltoni
ATACTCTGTTTGGCTGTCACATCGCTAATAAAGCTTTGCATATGGATCCAACTGAGTCTGAGAGTATGTCACAATATTCATGGAAACGGAAGCATGTTCAACACAAAACATATACATAATGAAAACAATAAATCTTTGTGTGTGTGTGTGTGTGTGTATATATATATATATATATATATATATATATACACACACACGTGTGTGGTTTTTTATCGTTTATATATAATGATTTATTGTTTTTAGCGTTATATTTATCATTTTATCATCCTTCAACTGTTATTATTAAAAGTTTATTATTATAATTATAAAAAGTTTATAAAAGTAAATTATTATAATTAAAAGTTAAAAGCATCATATCCAACATCTCTATACTGAGGTTGCCTTAGTTGGTTGAAAGTCCAGATCTGGATTTTTAAAGGTTGGAAATCATTGCATTGCTCTAAAGGCATCAGTAATCTTATTTATTACAACTATACTTAAAAACCTCCAATCCAAATACTAAAAGGTACAAGCATTTAAAAATACACAATTGAGTACAAGAGGAAAAAAGTGCATTTATTATTGAGGATCTGCAACAGAATGATCCAAACAAGACTTGAGCAGCTTATATAGCCCTCAGAGCCCCAGCAACTAAGTGAGGCAAACAAATATAAACAGGAGAACAGGAGAATTCATGTCCTTCATTCTCCTTAAAGTCTTTAATTTCTAACAACCACCTCCGAGCGACCCTGACACTTTCGTAAGGGTTATAAAAGCTCAACCGGCTTAAAGGAACAAATTATTTTCAAGTTAAAATAAAAAGAACAAAACAACACAGATTTTAATAACACACCTATATAAAGGCAATAAAACTGATGCAATAACCACACATGTAACACAGCTCCTTTAAAAGAAAAAAACAAAAAAGAAAAAACAAAACAGTTGTCCGATTGACTTTAAGTCGTATGACACACGGACACAGTAATGGGGAGAGCTGTTGGCCCCCATTCTGTTTTTTGCCCTGTAAAAGATTACTGTATGCTGTGAGCTCACAGCTACTGGACCTCCTCCCTGTTTTCCAGGAGGGGTGTTGATAGGGGGTGTGTCCGGCACAGCCCCCTCTAAGAGGGGGTGGGACAGATTAGTCTGAATCAGAGTCAATACTATCTTCTGATGATGAGCTGCTGGAACCGTCCGATTGGTCATCATCATCGTCATCCTCATCATCATCCTCATCTTCATTCTAAGTCAACATTAAAAAAATAATAAATACCTGTAATATTAACAAAGCAGACTTTCTAGAATTTAACCAAAGTAAAATTAACCTCGTCATCTTCATCATCATCACTATCAGTGCTGCCAGATGACTCATCATCTTCATCCTCCGAGTCTGACGTATTCGTTTTTTCATCATCTTCATCCGAGTCAGATGTGTCCTGCTGGAACCCAAGAGTCACACATCTCTCAAACTGTCTTTATATATGCACATATCACTGTATTTGAACACATACACACACACCATCAGCAAAATTGATTATTAAATTAGTGACATTTAAAATGATATAACACCCTAAGCCACTTCATTTAGAGTCCACAGCCTGTGTGGGTGAGTTGCCCAGAGAGAGCGGGCGTTACCTTGGCCCGGTACGCCATGGAACGCTTGCCCCCCCCCGGACCCACCGTCGTGGGTCTGGCACCTACCGCCTTCCCCTTGGTGACTCGGACTTTTGCCCCGGGACCTCGTGCTTTTGTAGTGCTTCGCCGTTTCTGTGAGGGCAGAGAGAGGGCGGGGTGCAAGGACAGAGCGGCATGGGGAAAAAACAAAAACACAAACACGTTCAAGCATAAGCAATGATTAGTAGCCCCACAGTACAGCCCTAAGAACATTATCCACTCAAGTCATGTTAGTTTAAGCCAAGAGATGTGATTTTAAGTAGGGAGAAAAGAAATAATGAAGCCACACATGATGGCATGGATAGAAACAGCTTTTATAAGCAAAGTCAATCAGCTAAATTACCCATCTTGCCATGCAGTGTGCAGGGGGTATAGATATAAAGAAGAGTCACAATCTCAGCTATATGAATGACTGTGTACGCTAATATATAAAGCTTTAAGCGCAAGTTACAGTGACAGAAATGAGAGATTACTTACCGTAGATGAGAACTCTTTATATACTGCACGCTCCTGAGGGGATAGTGACTAGGAAAACAAGAAAAAAGAGAGGGAATTATGTTGCTACAAATCTTCAAACTCTAACAAATTTGACATGAGACATAAGAAAACTCTTTTTAAAATGTGCCAGTTTTAAAAAGGACACTCTTTTTAGTTTCATGTGGCGTTTTTTAAGAAAAAATGAAAACTAAAATTGTAATGTAGATCAATTAAAAATGTTCCCTTCAATACATCTTCGTCCTTCTATTAAAAAGAATTAACGTTTAAGGTAAAAAAAGTATTTTTTATGCATATTGTTTTTGCTGTCTTTATATACAATCTGAGCAAGTGACTTTGCTTTTTAAAAATTACATAGTCAAGCCTAACCCAAACCTAAAAGCTAATTATATGGTAAGTACATGTAGTTAATTACTCAGTAATTAAATGTATAATTACAATGTACAAGTACACTTTAATAAAGTGTAACCTAAAATATTATGCTGAGTAAGAAAGCTCTCTGATTAAAAAAAAAAGCAAAAAAAAAAAAAAGATTTGAAAGTCTAAGGGGTTTATAATGACATAAGGGGAGTTATTAATGACAGTATTTTTTATTTTTGGTTAACTATCCTTATAAGTGACTGCATATATAAATTGTTTTTAATGTATTTTCGAAATAAACAGGACAATGAATAACCACCAAATAATAAGCACCCAATAATAAACAGTGTATTAGATTTGTAGACCTTCCTACCTTCACCCAAGCTTCAAGCTCAGCTTTGTACTCTAGTTGTTGCTCCTCCACCTGTTTTTTATATTTGTCCTTCTGGCTCTGACTAAGCTTGTGCCATCGCTTGCCGATCTCCACCATGCGCTCCTTCAGACTGAAGTGATTCAGCTCACCGTTAGTTAGCAGTTCCTGAGAGAACATTTGATACCCGCTCCTGAGGTTGGACAGGAGAAGAGAAAATAGCATTGAAATAGACAAAATTGTATATATATATATATATTTTTTTTTTTTTAATATGAAAGGTAAGACTCTAAAAAAGTGACAAGCTACAAAAAATACACTTACACTGGAGGCTTCTTAGGCTCGCCATCGAATTTTGGTTTTCTTTGTCCCTGTCCTGACAGAACTGTCCTCATCTCTAACAGCTCTTTCTGCAGGATGGAAAAACAAGAATCATGAGCAAAGAGACTTTTTCTATTCAACCTGAATGCAAAGACAAGACATAAGACAAGTTGACATACTGGACAAAAACAAACGAGTAGGCTGATAAACCACAAACTACATGTTTACACTGCAAAAATGCATATAAACAGTTACAGCACATCGAGTTATGCCAGAATAAGTGACACTGAAATGGAGACAATAAGACGTCACTGCAACAATGGCAAGTCACGTTTATCAAACGCAAGTATAAATTTCACCAACGTCTGCCAGAAACAGCACAATTTTAGAATATACACATTGAGACACAAGCGTATCCATTGCAGACCCCTCCGCCTCTACTCTGGGGAGGAGGAAAGTTAAGGGTGACCAACATTTTGACATTTCTTCAGCACAGGTGAGAAGACAGTGGTCAAAACGTCTGGTCACTGACCACGGTCCGGTACTGAACCTCGTATCGCTTCTGGTCCTCTGCAGCCTTCTTGATCCAAGGGATCTTCTCCTTCTTTTCCATGGCCTTCCAAGCAGCATCCATTGCATTCTGGGCTTTCTTCCGGTCATTCTGTATATAGCAATGGTTTAAGGTTTATGTTACTAAATAATGATGTTGTAAAACATCTTTGGTTAGCATTCTATGATATAGGGGTCTCTTTGTATTTTATGAAAAATCAATATTATTAATGTTGCTCTTACTCTGTATTTAGCCAAATAGTCTCCTATCACACTCTGCTGCCACATTTCCTCTGGAGTCTTCGGCGTTTCAGGAAGCCGTGTTTTCTTCTTACTGTCTCGCTTCTCTTTTGAAAGCCCATGCACCCACTGATCCAGCTCAGGGTCACGACACCGTTCCTACAGCACAAGAAGAAGAAGATACTGCATCTCTCTTTCTGATTCAGACAACATACCAGCAGAACCTAACAGCACGCAAGTACATAAACAAGGGCATCTTGCACGTGCCCACCTTCACAGATGGGGATTTGGCCCTTAGGGGGCTGCCTGCACCCGCTAGGTTCAGCCTGCTGCCTCCCAGCTTCTCTTCTCCCAACACACGCTCCCTCTCCTCATCCGGGAGACTCTGGAGAGAGACCGAGATTGAGGCAAAGAGCAAAGTAAACCAAGTATCCCATTAAAAGCAGAGTCATGAAATCAACAGCAACTGTTTTAATAAATTTAATTTGCAGTACTTACCTCAAGAAACCTCTGAATATCAACCTCATATTGTTTCTTTTTCTGATAAGAGAGAAAAATGTTATTTTTTGTTATAACCAAGCCATGTAATTGACGTAACAACTGTGTTATTGAGAAATGTAGTAGTAAATGTATTATTATTAATAATTATTATTATTATTAACCATGCCTGCTTTGCTAAATAACTGAGCTTCCACTTTAGTCAGTCGTTTCTGTTTTAGTTGTTGTAGTTTTTTTATCTTTATCTTTATTTATGAAAAATCATGTGACACAAAAAAACTGGAGTAATTGCTGGTCAGAATTCAGCTTTGCTCTCACAGTTATGAATTACTTTTAAAAATGTATTAAAATAGAAAGTTATTTTGAAATATAAGAATATTACACAATTATTTTTACTGTACTTTTGCTCAAATAAATCCAGCCTTATTGGGCATAAAATGTATGCATACATAAATGCAACAATTAATTCCATCTGAATTTTTTTGTGTGTGTGTTTTGTATTTTTATTATGTATATATATATAACTCACACATGCATGTCATAAATGGCGTGTATATACAAAATATTTGTATTTATAATATAAATTCCATTAATATCAAATATATGCATGTAAATACATGTCAGTGTCTATATCTACATCTAACTATTCTGGCCAGTGATCAAAGAGCATCTTACAAATCAGGGTTGGTCATTTTCCAAATTACAGTTGTTCAGCATCAATTTTTTTTTTGGGTTTAAGCAAACCAAGAGTGGACTGTTCTGTCAGACCTGTTCACATCGCTTCTGGAACATGTCCTTCTCTTTCTGGGTCATCATCTTCCATTGCTTACTGCACAGCACCATTCGCTCCGTACTTGGCACGTCCTTCATGTTTACCATTAGTTCAGCACAGTAGAGAGAATAGCCATTTCTGCAGAACATAGCAATAAACATACATGAAATGAATACATATACCGTATCTAATGAAAAGAACAAATCACAAACACTGTAAATACATAGACAAGAACCATTAGTGAATTTCTAAACGGTCACCACCATTCTATTTCTATTCTAACAGCAGTAAATCTTGGTATAATGAACAGGACTTTGGTAAGATAAAACTGTAGAAGACATGCAAAACAACTAAATTAAGAGATTCCTGAGAAAACCAAATGCTTCTTAGTGGTTTGAAACATACGGTGGTGGTTTGGTTGGCCGGCCATCAAACTTGTCCTTGAGCTGCCGTTCAGCCTTGGTCAGGACAGATTTGACGTGTTCGTCAGAGTTTGCATCCGGATGAGCTTCATGATACACTCTCATGCTGCCCTGTATAATAAGAAAGCAATAATTCACAGCGTCCTTTATCCCTCTAATCAACAAAGATTGAATTGAACAAAGACCACACCTCGTAGTGTTTCTGCAGCTCCAGAGCTTTGCTAATCCATTTTAGCCTCTTTTTATCTGACAATTGGGACCACTGTTTACGTAATGCTTCCTTCAGCTCCTTCTGGCTTACCTACAATCATCAGATATGGAAAAGTGAGTGTAGGTCTTTCCATAAGCAGTGAAATCTGATGAGATGCTCTCAAAAATAAGAAAAAGAACCATTTAAATTGATTGCTAGGACAACACACTAAGATTATACTAAAGCTACCTCTGGATGAACTTTCATGTAGGTCTTCTTCTCATGGTTGTACCATAGCTGCTGAGGGGTCTTGGGCTTCTCTGGGAGGTCTGACTTCTTTCTCTCCTCTATTAAATCTGGGTGGTCTTCCCTTAAAAAACAGAATCCTCTCATTGAACCACCAATAAAAAACTGATATATACCTGTTAGGTATTTTTGCGCAGAGGAACGTGGACACTAACTTGAATCTTGCCATGTTCTTTTCAAAAGCCTCTTTTTCTCTCTGGAACTCTTGAATGTACTTGAGCTGACAAACATAAAATTGCAAGTTACAAGCAAAACAGATGGCCTTCAAAAGTAATATTTACAAAATAGAAAACTATGGAAAGAATAAACATTCTACCAAATTGCAGCACTTTACATATAGTAGTATAGTATTATTTCAGTTTTAGCCATATATCACATAAGTTATTCGCCTAATATGATTTTAGTTTATTTCAGCTATCGAAAAAGTATTTAATAGTTTTCATTTACCAAACTCCAACAATAAAACTGAGCTGCATTCATATTTTTACAGTCTGAACAAGTTGACGCAAGTTGAGGAGCCAGACTGCAGATTAAAGCCGACTAAATCGGGTAGTGTATGATAGTCACAGACTTCTGATTTTGGTAACACTTTATTTTGATGGTCCCTTTTGAACAATCTGTTGATAATAAGTAGCTTCGCACCTACTTGTCAACTAACTATCATTAGAATATTAGTACACTCTCTAATTAATATCTGCTAACTCTTTATTGTGATGGTCTCCCAAAAGTTGCTTTACTGACTAGAAGTAAATTTGCAAGCACATATCAACTTATTCTAACCCTAACAGTCTACTAATACTCTGCTAGCAATCTATTGATGCACATCTCATCAGTAAAACCAGTTCTTTGATTAGATAAATCTTTATCAGTGACACTGACAAGCTACGCATTAGTTTTGCGGGTGATTTAATGGCGCAGCTTGTCAGTGATCTACGGCTCTGTTCATAAACTGGCACTACATTTTAAAACAGCTGATGAAGATTTACCGCTAATCAAAGAATCAGCTGTACTGATGAGATGCACATAATATATCGTTCTATATATATCGCCCAGCCCTAATTGAGAGTTAGTAGATATGTAGGTGAAATGTTACTTATAATCAACAGAATACGTTAAAGGGACCATCAAAATAAAGTGAAACCCTGATTTTTTAGCTTCAGACTGTGATTCCATCCAGTAGGAGAACATCAAACATGTTTGACATTTTCAGCCAATTTCAGAACACATTTGTTTTAATTTATCATGCGTCTACTAGCAACAAGGCGCACGTTTCTGCATGAGTTTGTTGTGATTGGAACAAATTTAAAGTCTGGTAGTGTCTCGATCTTGTTTTAAAAATCTGATTAGATTTTTAAAGTTGTGTAGTGTTTTCCAGCCTTTAGAAACAAGCAGACAAAATACAATCTTAAAGTTTCAAGTATAACATCACACAGTGAAAGACAATTATAAACTTGCCCAAAGTGTTTCAAGTCAACTACCCTGAAAAACTAACCTTTTTCTTTTCAGGGAGCTCTTTATATTTTTTGGACAAAATCTTGGTAAGATCCAAGTTGCTCATCTCTGGATGGATTTTTGCATACTTGGCCCGCTTCTCCATAAAGAAGCGAAAATAGGGAGTGAGAGGTTTCTTTGGGAAGTCTGGATGCGTCTAAAACAAAGATAAACACATAAACTCTGAAAATAAACTTTTATCTGACATAAGACACAAGGCTATAACATAAATTAAGAAAAAAAAGGAGAATGCTAAATATTGGAAACGATGTATATCTTAGCAATCTCACCTTTAATTTTTTCCCCTTGTAAGGGTTCTTCACATACTCAATAGCATCAACAATGAGCTCTGTCATCGTTCTGTATTTACGCACCTAGGGTGGGAAAATCATTTCACATCTCCAATAAATAATAATTTGAACATTCTGTTTATTAAGATGGCAAAGCTCAAAGTAAAATAATCTTTTTCATGGACAATCTAAAGAAAGTGTCTTTAACATAAACACTTATTACAGTTATTTGGAAAACAGGCACATTATTGCTTTAGCTCACAGGAATTTGGCTCACCTCGGTGGAAACTTTCTGCCATTTCTGCTTACACATGTCTCCAGTGAAACCCCCAAACCCCACCTTCTCCCAGTCAAAATGAGACTCTGTGGTTTTATACTTCATTGCGTCTCCATCAGGTAGAAGACTGCGTATCCTCTCCAGCAGTGTCAGACAGTCCTCTTTGCTCCATGTATCTGCAACTAACAAAAACAGTGTGCATCAATCCATTATGCATGCAAAATGGTTAAAAGCAGAGGTTGTGTATAAGCTTAATATATCTGCGAAGTGTCTTTGTGAATATGCCCATTATGGGCAACATTCAAGCCTACCTGACTCAATTTTGAGTCTTCCTGTCTGGGTGCCAGACACACTGGTGCTGCCATTCATGATGACAGAATACACCAAGCTCCACTTTGACACTTTCCTGGCCAAGTGGCTATATAGAGAAAACAAGAAATTCAAAGTGGGGCTGTAAATATGTAAATATCTACTTCAGCTGCTAGCACTTTTTTAACTGTGACATTCATTTGATTCTAGTGCTTATTGATTTACTACTAGTAACAATGGAATTGTTGTGTGTCATACTGAGTGAATATTAGCACAGAAATAAGTACTAGAATGTAATTAAAATCACCACTGACTAAATATAACATACTAGTATTTAAACTCAAGTATCTTAGAAATACTAGTATCTAAAAAAACAGGTTCTACTGACATTTTAAAAAGATATTAGTTACCACTTTTTTGCTTAATTCAGCTTTAAAAGTAAAAATGCTAGTTAGTTATAAGAAATAAAGTATTGCCATAACACAGGGGAATTTAGTGACACAAAATATCCTCAATAAGCGAGTGATACAATTTTGTGAATGGTCGTCTAATTGTGATAAGATTAATGAATGTTCTGCATATCATCACTGCCACCCAGAGGAACACGTGCCCATGCTCCGCCTCTGGACCACCTCAACGCGGACGCGTCATAACGCCGCGGCCATACAGTGCACCAGCGGCGGCGGAGAACGGTGAGAATCCATGGCAATGATAACATAACCACACATTTTCAACGTATATCCACGAACAAACGGCGAATTACATCTAGGTTTACCTATGGAAATGGCATCAAAGCATCGAGGAAAGGACCGACAACTATCCGGGCTTCTTGCCCGATATATGCCACGATTTGAGGATGCAAGAGAAACGGTGTCGGGGGTCATCTTGGTAAGGAATGGAAGAAAAGACTTTCCTGTGGGATTATGTAACCACGAGCGGCAAGATGTGAGAACCGAGCGCGACCCAAAGTGCACCAGTGTCCCGGAAGCCTCGGTTTCTCCTCCCGTTCTCCGCGAGCGCTTTCTATTTACATGCTGCCAGTACGGCACGTTCATAGGCGAGTAATGCGTCTCATTATATGCGTACAGATATTACAGACTTTTTATTTTTTCATCCATATGACACTATAAAACACACGGTTTGCTTGTTAAAGAATTGACTTGATTTAATAGCTTTAAAACGGTATGAATTATTTTTGTAACTGAAAGTATCTCATGTAATTTGTGTATTTAATAAATGCGAACAAATTTTAAGCTCGGGATCCCGTATATTGTGTTTAGCAAAGACTCGTTTGTATACTTTTTTTGTACTTTGCTAGAATCACATTATCTACTGTATTGTATGTTATGGTGTGTCACGTCTAGAAGCGCCACCCGTGTCCCTCTCGAGATGCGGCGTCGCTGCGCGCCCGCACGAGGCGCCGGTTTCCCGGTTACAGTGTCATCCCCGCCCGCGCGCAAGGTCAACCGAGCCAAAAGAGATAAAACACGAAAAAATGTATTTTTCTGCAATATTGGAGATTCTCTGATAACAATAAACCGTTACTGGCCGTTATGTTCAAGAGGTATTGGACTAATCACTTCTGACAGAGAGTATGGCATAAAGTAAACTGTCCAAAAATGCATTGTGCTTTATTAAAACTCATATCAGTAACAAGTCTCCGCTTATTTACTTTAATAATTCGTGTGAAGGCGACTCTAACCGACAACATGAATTAGTGTAAAATACGTTTCTTGTAGCGCACCGACCGTTAGTCTGTTTCCAACCCCGGTAATGGCGTCTTTATTCCGGCAGGAGTCACCACGCAGCTTCCGCTGGCACGAATGCCTCAGCTAGCGAGCAAGCTACGAAAGTACGAAGAATATCGCGTACGCCGATTAGATTTGGAAGTGATGACTTTATATATACACATATCAAATACCTCCTTGCCGACCATTTAAGTGTAGATGCATGCATATTTAGATTTTTTTGCAGTGATTGTGACATGATCAAAAAACGCATTATTTCGCTATAAAATAAATTCTGTCGTGAACATATTTGTTTAAATGTTTACTTCTGGTCACCTATTCAGTCTTAGTATAGTAATACTATGTTTTGGTGAATTATAATCCCAAACAGAGCTATGAGCGGCCGCTTGTGCCTTCCCTCGCCCCAGAGCCCTCACTGCAGAGCCGCCATGAATGTTACAAAGACTCGGTTGACAAGCAAATTGAAAAACGCTCTAAACGGGCTCAAAAATCATCAAATCACTTACCTTTTTCAATAATTCGCCACGGATGTGCTTATTAACTAGCGACGTGTTCGTGTTAAATGCCTTTATTGTATTTAAGTATCTGTTTTTTAGCCGTAAACCCCGGGGAGTCAGGTCAAAACGAATCCGACAAAAGGAGCGTCTGGTTCGGTATGAAACTCCGCCCAGCGCCGCAGGGGGAGGAACTCCGAGGGAAAACATGCGAGAAAAAAAGGCGGAGGCTAAAACTTAAAATAAGATTTATTTTTAACGTTTATGATACATTTCTGAATGCTATTTATGAAATGTTTATTAATTTTGCAACATTTTAAAGCGCAAATTTCTCAAGCCTTAAGCTCACCTAAAGCGAAGTAGCAAATTGCCGTGCATGCATCTAACAATAATAGCAAAGTACGTTAATATTATTTTACAATTGCTAGAGTTTTCTTTTATGGCCGAACATTTAAAAGGACAAAATATCTACTGGCTACCATGCAAAAGAGCAGGACTATTTGCCAACCCTGCAAAGACTTCAAGTGCTAAACCGATTAGTTTGGGTGCCCACGTTCATTCTTCTGCCGATGAGACTCAAACTGCCTCCGCGCTCCAAAAACCTCGCCTCTGCAGTCCAAAAACACTCGGTGCTAATTAGCGGGCTGAGTTTATCTCCATTTGACGTTAAACTGATGTGTTGGCAGAGACGATGTAGACTGACGGCTGCTTGTACTTGAAGTTCTCATGGCTTGAATTGAGCGGAAAGATCACAGTCAGAGAGGCAGTTTCCTCTCAGCCTGAGTAAAAGTGCCATTGACTGTATCTCGCCCTCATGCTCTCTGATTGTACACAATCGTCACGAGATTTCTTTATGTGAAACTGACCAATGGCACGAGGAAAGGAGGAGACAGCTGTGACTGACTCAACCCCCTCAGACTGACCAGGCCTGGGAGAGATGCTTCATACAGATCACTGCAGCGACTGAGAAAACAAGTGCATTGATGAGCATTTATTTAGGCAGCATTATATACTGAGCTGGATGTTTCATGATAGTGATCATTCCTCTCAAGATTCTGGGTCAAGGAAAACCTCACAAAAAAGTCATGTTGAGCTTTTAAATATTTCACCAGAATTAGATTTATTTTACTTGTTTCTTGTGATTGATTTAAAACCATATGCCTTTATTTATTAAGCATTCTTATTAGATTCAACTCATTGAGGAAATTGTATTATTCGGTTAACTCCTTTTAAGAGTTTAAATGCAGTTTTGGAGTTAAAGAAGAATATTATAAAAACATGATATAACACGGTTATATTTCTTGCTATGAAAATAGCCACAGAAGCTGGGACAGTGTTTAACACAAACAAACAAACTGGTTTAAAACTGTTCCCTTTCGACATTTCACTCGTACTGCGTCTGCTAAGACGCATGGGGAAAACTCCTTTTTCCCCCTAAATGAAGCCTATTCTAAAATGCAGTTTTATTATCTACTAAAACTGCACGGTCATTGGCCGCTGTATTGGGGACTATTTT
>JAUYWG010000032.1:11991793-12059162 GCA_034779775.1 Enteromius afrohamiltoni
CATGGACCCACCTGCTGTCATTGGAGCAGAGACATCACGCCATGGGGTGTGGTCGACGGCATTGGCCCGCTGTTCGCGGAGCCTTGCCCATTGGTTAAAAATAGTCCTCAATAAAGTGGCCAATGACCGTGCAGTTTTAGAATAGGCTTCAGTTAAGGGGAAAAATGAGTTTTCCCCATGCGTCTTAGCAGACGCAGTTCTCGTTCCATGTCTCAGGGAACAGTGGTTACGCAAGTAACCTATACATTTTCTAAATTGTTTGTTTACATCTAATTACCAAACCTTTTCCACTCCTTATGGAAAAAAAAATTTGTGGAAGGTCAGTTTTGTGTCACAATTGTTTCATACATTTCTGAAGAAGATATTTGAAAGAATATTGGTAACAGTATTATAATTAATATAGAATTTACATGGAAGCCAATAGCTTCTGTCAACTGCTTGGTTACCAACATTCTTCAAAACACCTTCTTTTGTGCTCAACAGGAGAGAGAAGCTCGTACAGGACTGGAACCCTTTGAGGGGGATTAAATTATCTTTTTTATATTTGGGTGACTAATTTATTATTTCCCAGAAAATGTGATTTGACCAGACTACAGCCATAAATTAGGCATATGTGCAATAACTGATGTTGTGGAAGTGCGTAAGTTTGTTCAGCTCTCGTACTCCTGTATTTTATGTGTTTCTGTACTTTTCATTTTTTTTGCCACCACTATGTAATGGCCATCAGATGTCAGCAGAGGTGCATTAACACAGCGACAGAGCCTTATTCATATGGATTATAATCCTTTTCATTTCCTATCTATCACATGGTGTTTTATTGTCAGTTTGTACTGCCCTTGAAAATATGCCACCATAGTACAGAGAACACAGTGCACTAGATAGAAGATGCACGGAAAGAATTTAGTCTAAAAGCAAAACATATCCACCGCTGACTGATATCTGGTAATATCTTGACGATATTGACGTCAAGAAGTTACACCAACACAATTTCATTATTGATTTGATTTGTTTGTGTAAAATTATGATCGTAATAAAAACAAACGGTCTAGTATTAAATCAGATCCATTATTTTATTAGGTTTGAGCCTGTACTCTGAACATTTACAAAGCTAAAACAAAGACCATTCTCATAATTAACATTCTACAGTAATCTGTTAATCACACAAAGCTTTTTCTTTCATACTTGCTATTTTCACTTGCTAAGGTCACTTTTTTCAACCTTGTTAAGCAACATAATATCTGAAAAAGGCACTACTACAATGTGAGAACGTAGTGAAAACAGTCAAATAAACTATTTTTGCAGGGGAAAATACACATTTTGACATTAAACACACACACAACAGATTAAATAACATCTTAGATGTAGTCCCTTCTCTATAAAAATAATTATTCGCAAGATAATCTTTTTGATTGGAATGTACATGAGACATTTAAGAAAATGGATTACAGCATGATACCAAATCTACATTTGTTTGGTATTTTTTCGCTTTGACAAATTATGTACCTCAATAGACAAATATTCACCTATGAAGTTTGTTAAAATAAACAGTAGTGCATTAAACAATCAAACCATTTTTTGTGCTCCGTGATATTTAAATCATAACATTATTCATCATAACTGTATAAAACATCACCTTTTGAACTCCATAAAACATTTCAAAATGACTTTTCTCTCTTTCGTTTTTATTCAGAAAAAAGTAGGTGAATTAAATCCATTATAACCTAATGACTCTTATACTCGTATATTTCTGTATTATTGTAACTATTATTCTAAGTCTACTTCTATGATTCTCTTAGTGTTCATGTTATATAAACACTCAGGCCTCTATGGTGCTCTGGTGAGGAAAAATATGCTTTTTTTTATTAGCATATTCATTGATCAAAGTAAGTTTTCTTCTTTGAATTAAACTGGAGAGCAGTGTTTTGTTGCCAAGTGTTGTGTTTTGTTGCTATAGGCTTAAAAATATACTTCTAAGTTGAATATACAGCATAAATCGGTGTATTGTTTCTGTTTAGCTACAAAAATATCAACTATATATAATTAGCATTAATGTCATTCTGTACAGTTGTTCATTTTTAGGAGTACATTGTATGTCACCTTGCAATGAAATAAAACAAATCAATAAGTAGAAAAGGCTTCATTTTAAATTGACCTTAAAGTGCTTCCTGTATCATTTTGAGCTGACTGGATATCATAAATTCATTTAACTCTCCAAAACACACACACAGCACGATAACATTTCAACTCTGATAAATAAACAGAAAGAACAATATTAATAGTACAGGTGACATAGATTTCTTCACACAACAGATACATAGCTGCTCAAGTGACACCGAGCAACCTCTTAACACTTTTACATATGTATAAATATAATGTTTACATCATTTAAGCAAAAACTAAATGGGCAAACAAGATGGAGATAAAAAAAAAAAAAAGAAAAACCAGGCAGTACATCTCGACATCTCTGACTGAAAGGAAAGTCAGGGCAGCCCAGGAAGTGACAGGTGAGGAATGGGGTCATACTGGCATTTGCATCTCTGTATATTCATCTTGGCCTTCTTTGTCATCCAATAACGGCTCTGCATCATCTGCATCAAGCTGTCACATAGACAAAACATACAACATTAAAGGCGAACAGCAAAATAATACTAGTCCTGAAAATATGATGTTAGTGTACAGTGCAAACCTTTTTTTCCATTTTACAAAGTAGGGGTATGTGATATTGACCAAAAATAATATCTCAATATTTTCTTGTGTTATCGATAACAATAATTAGACAATATTTGAAAAAGTGTGTTACTGTGCTGGTATCTTAAGGGCTGCCATAGACAGTTTACCTCTAAAGTCTGGTGGTTAGTTTTTAGTAAGTATACAATATATATATATATATATATATATACACACAGTACTGTGCAAAAGTCTTAGGCCACTAGTATTTTTACCAACATAAAAAACAACCCCCAAAAAATCTTTTGTGGTAGCAAAATATCAGTTTGCATTTCCAAACGTTATTTTTATTATTAATTGTAATAATGCAGTGAGATTATTGTCTACACAAGGAGTCTGACAACAGCCAGTGCTCCTCCACACAGAGATCCGATCATCATCCAGTCTGTCTGGAATGACATGAGGTAACAGAACTAACTTAGACTAAATTCAGAAGAACTGTGGCAACGCCTCCAAGATGCTTCAAAAAACCTACCTGCAAAGCTACAGTACTGTTCAAAGTGTAAAAATGCTGTAAAATTAAAGAAGCTTTCAAAAAACAGCTTTTGGTAAAACAGCTTCTGTTCCGAGGTACACTTGTTAGTTACCATAGTTTTTCAGGTAGCTTTAACCTCACTATAAATTTACACAGCTGCATACACTATAAAAAAGCCGGTATATGCAGCACTAAGGCACAGTTGTTAAAATACAAATAACTCATTTACAAATATCATTTTCCTATCAACAAAAATAAAAGAAACACTCACACATTGTATCTCGCGGTGAGTAAATATTCGGGACAGCAGGAACCTTCTGAATGGCACAGTGAGGACAAGAACAAAGGGAAAGGCTAACGAGGCTGAGGTTGACATTACAGCCCAAAGCACAGCCAGGCACACCAGCTGCAAACATGTGAACAGGTGCATGCGCAGAGTACGCACCTGAAATAGACAAGTCAAGGGTTTAAAGCACAGCTAAATCTGACGCAACAATTTGATAATGCCGTTCCAGACATACTGTCATCTGATTGCTGATTTAAGAATATTTTGCTTAGCTAAGTTCTCAACGACAAACCTTGCGGACATAGGTGTGGTCAGGATGGTACTTCGGTGGCATAAATAGCAGCATCATGCGTTCTGTTAGCTGGATCCCATTGAGAGACATCACTCCCATATAGAGGAATATACCAAACAACACAGCGATAGGAACCTGCCGCAAAACATCTCCAATCACAATGGAGAGACCTTTGAAGGGAAGAGAGTTTATCTACCGTCGGTTCCAAATAACAAGCCATCGTTGTTGATATACCGGGCTTGGTGTGAACAGGCCTTACAGGAATAGCTCACCCAAAAATGTTAAATCTGTCATCATTTACGCACCCTTGTGTATTTCAAAAGCTTGAAAGTATTTTTTTCCTACTATGGAATTCAATGGTGACCCAAAACAGCCTGGTTACAAACTTAAAAATATCTTCCTTAGTCTGGCAGAACAAAGAAATTCATACAGAGTTGATGACAGATTTTCCGTTTGAGTAAACGATTCCTTTAAGGGTAACATGACGCAATGATATCAAAATGACCATTAAGCCAATAATTAATTTTATGTTATAGCTAATAACCAATATTCTGAATACTATTTTGAATTAAAAATAAAACATTATAAAACAACAAGGATGCCAGATTTTGACAAAAGTAGCCCAAAACTCGTTCAACTGACCTATCGGTAAGCGCAATAATTTTGGAATGGAGTTTTTAACGATTAAAATGGGAGAACCCGGGAGAAGTCTCATCTTCAACACTGTTCATGTATTGCAAGGTACGATTTAAATTCATTTACATTTAACCAGTTTTATATAAAGAGACAGTTAAATGTAGACCTTCGTAATGTGTTTTTGCCCACACTGTACAAGACGCGAGAACAGTCCACTACTAAGGTTTGTACATTAGCATGGACTCACTAACTTAATTGTAACATAATGAAAATCAACCTTTCTGTCTTTATTAAAATTCCGAGTTATGCTCCCAATGCAACTGATACTCGTCCCCCATTGGCTCATATGCGTTTGAGAGGAGGGGCTTATTGATAGGTCAGTTGCATTTCGAAGGGGTCTCCCAGTAAAAATCACTTTACACTTTTCACTTACACTTTTGGCGAGGTTTTCTCTGTAAAATTTGCATTGCAGGGGCTCAATTTCATTTTATTTGGGTCACTTCAACCCACGGACATGAACCCACAGCAACAGTGCTAAAGTTGGCCGCTTCCACAGGAAAACCCAGGTCTTGGCAAAAATGATTAAAAATCTAAACCATTTTAAAGAGTAGTACAAGCAAATATGCATAACAAAATTGTACAATTTGCTAAAGTTAAAGTTTACTATGTTCAGTAATTGAAAATATTATTATTACTGTAATGTATTATATTATTTATATTATGTTATTAAATTATTAAAATGTGAGCATTAAAAAAAGGGATAAATATCAACATACAAATAAAAATCTGATATCAGCTGTTATATTTCCAATATTGGCTGATAACGCAAACTACATCGCTACTAAACACTGGGGTGCAGATATAAGCCTACTATAGATGATTTTTAGCATCAACTCACCTACTAGAAGAGCCACTAGAAATCCTGTTACTCTCTGCTCTTTCACTTCCTGAATGCGTGGTTTGTCACCAGGCGCAACCGCTTTGCTCATCACCGTAAGGCTATTTGCATGAGTTACAGAACGAACAGTAGCACCGGTCAACCACGGCAGCCCAAACAGCGCTGAAACACCTCCGGCAACCACGATGATCAGCAAGTCCAAGTGAAACCCTGAACCCTTAACCAGCATCCTGTCCTTCTTGCTCACAATAAGACTGTAAAGGAAAACTCAATCAATCGATAACTGAGGTTATAGGTATGGTCATAGCAGGTAAGTGAATGCCTGGGACTCACGTGGTGATTTGAGTCTCCATGAAAATGAGGATGTAGACGAGCAGGGCAGGTAGAATGCTGGCAACCATCATCCAAATGGGGAACTGGCCATCAGAGCCCAGTGGGTGTATTAACCACCCACGCTTGTCCGGGCTGGTCACAGAGAAGCCATCAGGCACACTTAGTTTCTATATTGGTAGGGAAGAAGAATGAAGATCACAAACTGTATGGGAGCCATGTGTTAGGTGACTTCTGGGGATATGGGGTGAGTAAGCTCAGGCCAGGGTAACTTACAACCCATAAGGTA
Source organism: Enteromius afrohamiltoni (assembly GCA_034779775.1). Classification (NCBI taxonomy): domain Eukaryota; kingdom Metazoa; phylum Chordata; class Actinopteri; order Cypriniformes; family Cyprinidae; genus Enteromius; species Enteromius afrohamiltoni. The sequence goes on from JAUYWG010000032.1 coordinate 11,997,727, forward strand.
TGGTAACATTAGCGAAATATCACAGGTAAAAAAGGTTTGTTATCTACTGAAGCACTTTCAAACCACGCTGCTTTTTGTTGCGACATTTTAAGGTACAACAGTAAATGTGAACAACCTTTTCCCAAAAAGTACTGAGATGATACTTTGACAAATAGAGGAGTGAAACCTTAAAAAGTATTAAAATGTCTTGAAATCACTTTTCAAGAAGTATTATAGGAAGTATAGAAAAAGTAGAAAAGTATCGACTATATGACTTTTATAACTCTTTGCTCTTAAAGTAATAGTTCAACTCTTTATTCTTTTACACAAATAAGTTTTTTTGAAGAATGCAGGTAACATTCAAAATAACTCTTTAACGTAATTTAGACATAATTAATTTTGAAAATGTGTCATTTAAAATTTAGGTTGATGTACAAAGAATGCTAAGACCAGTTTAGAGATTATACATGAATCAACTTATATAAACATGTCTTCAGGTCTGACCTGTGTGTAAGTGTCCCTAATGCTGTAGTCCAACAGAACCATGGTGGAGATTGCAATAGGAACTCCAAAATCTCCAATAGCCCTTCTGAGCTGAGATAAGAGACAACATTACTATGGTCAAATGACACTGTCATAAAGAAATCGTCCTTTATGTTTACCTCTTTGAGTAAATGGCACAAAACTGAGACACTGGATTACCTTGCCAGGGAAAAAAGCACTGTTCTTGAATTTACGCAGATAAAAGGCAATGAAGAAGGTGCCAGCCGTGAGCACCAGGGAGAGGAGAGCTGTGTTTGGCTGGTTTAGGGTTTGAGAGGCATCTGGAGAGCTGCCGTCACTTATAGGTGTTGGTAAAGCAGTGTCATTTTCTTTTCGCCCACTGCAGCTTCTGAGAGGATGATCCATGAAGATCTGCACAGAATACAAGCCTGTCTGAATATCCACTAATCACTTTTTTAATGAACATCCACTACCATTCAAAAGTTAGGGTTAGGATTTTTTTTATTCAGCAAGGATGCATTTAGTTGACCAAAAAATGTTCAACATTAATAATAATTAAATATTTTTTGAGCACCAGATCAGTATATGAAGGTGATTTTCACACTACTACTGTTTTACTGTATTTTTGATCAAATAAATGCAGCCTTGGTGTACGCAAGAATGAAAACCCAAACAGTAGTGTAAACAACAACAAAAAAATCTCAATACTTTGCCAAGCTTGAAGAAGGTCTCGTAGATGAAGATGAGAGAGATAAGGAAGGAGAAGATCTCTTGGGTGAAGCGTGACACGAATCGCACCAGGAAGCTCCCTTCAAAGGCCACCGTGAGGACTACAATGATGATTAACCAGATTCCAATCCACATTCGTCCTGTCAGATACTCCATTTCATTGGCCCTACAGAACTGCAAACACATTGATTCATTTTCAGTTGTCCTGCGATAATGTTCCTCTAAAAGATCTCACATTTGAGTTATGGGGCCAATCACTAAACAGTTCTTTCTTCACTAACCCAGGTTCTAAATGCATTGCAAAAACAGAAAACTATTTCAATTTAATATATCCTCAATTTTCAGTCCAAATACGCCTTTATATTCAAATTATACTTGATATAGAATGTGCTTTATTCTCAAAGATCTACGCTATTTGCATGCATTGTGTAAATGAAATAAACTATAATATTAGCAGGCACATTTTATTTTCTTTGTGAATTGTAGCCTTTGTATTCATTTATCAGAAATACTAACTGAATAGAAGGACTCTTCAAACACTAGAAGGGGTCCAGAGAAGCCCACCACCAACAGAGGTTGAGCCCCAATCAGACAGAACAACATTCCCTGCACGGCAGTGGAAATGATCAGCTCTGATACACCTATCAAACCATCTGTCTTTTCACCTAGGGAGGAGAGAAAGGCTTTCATCAAGCAAAAGTTCCTTGTTTTAGATGCCTCATTAAAACAGTGGCTTGTATAGTATAAAGAAGAGTTCTGACTAACCCAATAGTCCTCCAAAGGTGATGGCAGGAGAAAGGGCAGCAAAGTAAATAAATATGACTGTGGCCATGCATTGAGGACTTAGGGCATCTTTAAAATCACTGATGTATTTGGGGTAGCGGCGGCGTGCGTCTCGGATAACCCCACCAAACGGCTGACCCGTCCTCCGAAGAGGATCGTCTTCAGGTTTCAGAGGTGGTTGAAGAGCTGAGAACATTTAGAACAAATGCAAAAGGTTAATTAATACATTTATTATGGACACACAGTAAATCGATCTGTTCACTTTTGCAATTTGTATATGAGCGAGAGGCTTGTACCAATGTCCTCAGGGCTCTTTGGTTCCTTGGCCTGTAGTTTGACTACTTGTTCATGTCTCTTGTGCAGCATCTCTTTCTGGAAGCGAGCGATAGAATGCAGCAGCTCATCTCCACCAACCTCAGATGGAGGAAGCACAATACTGCAGTCCAGAAAGCTGTTGATGGCTGTCAGCAGGTCCTGCCGCTCATCTGCCAAATATGCCGCTTCATGGAAGTGCTGGAAGAGATGTTTGAAATGCTGTTTATACTTCTCACAATGTGGCAAAACAAAGGTCTTTGAGTAAAATAATCTTGTTTCAATGATTTTTAGATATTTAGATAAACTACCATTCAAACGTTTGGGGATGGACAGATTTTTTAAAAAAATGTTCACCAGGACTGCATTTATTTGACCAAAAATAAAGAATAAATAGCACTATTGTGAAATATGTGACCCTGGATGACAAAAGTCTAAAATAGCATGGGTATATTTGTAGCCAACAATTATTTTCTTTTATGTCAAAAATCATTAGCATATTAATTAAAGATCATAAAGATATTTTATACATTTCCCACCCTAAATATACTGAAAATTAATTTTTAATTACTACTATGCATTGCTAAGAACTTCATTTGGACAACTTTGAGTCCTCTGCACAATCTGACTTTGCTGCAACCTAGAATTAAACTGCTGGTCTCATGTGGCCACGGTTTGATACTGTAAAGCTGCTTTGACACAATCTGCATTTTAAGAAGTGCTGCATTAATAACGGTGAATTATAAATCCCAATTTCACAAAATTGACCATTATGACTGGTTTTGTAGTCACATATTATAAATGTCTAAGAACTGTTTTCTATTTTATTTTTACTTTAAAATGTAAAACTTATTCCTGTGATTCAAAGCTCAGGATCAATACTCCTGTCTTCAGTGTCACATGATCATTCAGAAATCATTCTAATATGCTTATTTGGTACTCAAGTGTTTAATTTTTAAAGTATTCTTTGACATATTTGACATCTCTTATTTGATGTGACCTACTTTATCAGACATAAGCGTTGATATGGAGCGGCCGATTTGGTGGTAGTCAATGTTGGCACTAGGTGGGCCGAGCAACACGAAAAGAAACCGAACTGGAATCGGCACTTCAAGAACTGACTCTAAGAGAACCGCTTCCTGCAGCCTCACAAAGGCCATGGTGGGCTGGTCCAGGAAATCCACACTACCTGTGAAAATTAAGATCATCTGCATCAAGGCTTCAACAGATGTGCTGACTGTTGCGAGTTAAATACGGGCAGGTAACTGACCCACAAGGACAACGGTTGCTTCTGCATCCTCTGGGATCTTCTCAAGCAGCTTTAGCTCATGTTTAGATTTGGTCTTGTGCAAACCAAAAAACTGGGGCATGTCTTTCTGTGGAAACAGGGGGAGAAAGTTCTAATTGTCTATTTTACCGTTCTTTGCCTCTTAAAAACACACACAGACTTTAATGCACACAGCACCTCATTCCTATCTGAGTCTACACTAATGCGTGACTCAAAGTTGCGGAGTCCCCCGATGAGTGGGTCTGTGGCAGGGGGCTCCGGCGCTGCGATATGGTTACTGCTATGGTAATGAGATATGAGAGAGCCAAGGCTGGTTGCGGAGATGTTCCGTTTAAATAAGCTGTGGTCCTTGCCGTCACTCGGATGACTGACAAACAGAAGAACAACAAAGCATGATCCAAATGATTAAGGTATTTGCATATTTTTGAGATATGCAATGTTCATATAACCTATGTGAAACTAACCTGTGTTTGAGGAGCAGGGCTCGGAGCACATTGGCTCTGTCCTGTGCTCTGATTTGATCGGAGATAATCATCTGCTCCACAACCTGATGAGCAATACCAGGCAGTGTCTTCTGGTCCAGATCCAATAACACTGCACCTGTAAAATAACACCACCAGTGCATCAGATGAACCAAAAAGTGTTTTAAATATGCAAGAAATTGAAAGAGTTAGCAATTAATTCACACATTGCATATGTATTCCTCTCTCACCGTGTGAAATGGTCTTGCGGAGCTCCAGCAGGCTGCGGAAGGAGAGTGACGCTACGTGAGGTTTGCCCCAGCGCTCTGTCTCCTCCTCCACATCCTCCTCAAACTTTATCCAACGGGCTGTTTCTTTCCAGTGCATCTCCTGGTTCTTATCCATCAGTAACTCATTCAGTTCAACAAACACCTGAGAGAACACATACATTTATTATTTATGTGACCTTTCTTTCAAAGTTGTACATTTTTAGAAGTAATCTGACGGAAAGCTGTCTGTTTATGCTAGAAGAAACGATGTGTTCATTGAGTCAGATTAGGTTCAGTAAGCATTCTTTTTTATAAAATGTAAAACCCAAAGTCCATGCATCATTGCAGACAATGCTAAATCTTTTGTTGTGGATTATTTCTCTGCGGGGTTTTTTTTCTTCAGGAGCAATCTTGAGCAATCTTTCCAGGTAAGCCTCCAAGAAATATATCTGCAGATTTCAGATGTTAAAATAAATTTGAATTTTTGTTGTGTTTGATTCAGTAATCTAAAACTAAACTAACACAACTACTTGAAGAGACTTTAAGTTACACATATCATCAATGTGAATCCTAAATATATTGTGTGCTTTAAAAAAGCCAATATGTCAGAATATATATAGGAGGTTGATACAATTTTTTAAGGACGTCAATTAAAAAAAAGTTAAGCTGCTTAATATTTTTGTGGAAACTATGTGTTTTTTCTGGATCTTTGATGTAAAGTTTAAAAGAACAGCATTTACTTTTAATAGAAATCCTTTGTAACGTTATAATATCTTTAACGCTCACTTTTGACAAACTTAGTGTGTTCCTAAATTGATTTAAGCACTCTTATCCTTAACATTACATGTTAAAATCTTTTTAAGCAATGTTACAAAAATGAAAATAAAGTTAGTCATGTTAACAGACCTATTCTACTCATCGATCGAAAAGTGACATTCTATAATGCTCTACACAAGCACATTTCAATCACACTTCTGACACTGGGACCATCCACTGTCTTCCACAAAACCAGCAGTACAGACGTGGTATTAGCACACAAGTGATGAGTAAAAACCACACGCAAGCTTCAGCTGTTCCACAAAGCAGTCATACCAGCTCCTTACCTTCAGCTGTTGAGCATGATGCACCCTATAGTCCATGTAACAGGGCCATGATCTCCTCTAATAAACAACAGCAGGCTCAGTGAGCCAGTGATAGTGATACCAGCTTTGTACAGCACGCAGACTGTACCTAAATCTTTAACTGTATTTCCTCATCTAGTATAAGGAAGTATTGCAGTTAAAGTATGCAATTTACTTGATATTGATTTCCTAAAACATTGCTCTTTTTGTTTGTGCATTTTGACCAGCAAAAACAGCAATATCAACTGTGGTGGGGCTATTTGGTAAATAATCTTTTAAGATTAATAATCATATTTTTACTATTCTGTTACTGACCATTACAAACTACAGTCTTTAAGGTGATACTGATGACATAATATGCACTTTTTATTTGCTGCACCAAACAGTCAAGCCTAGAAATAGGCTGCTAGTGGACGGGAGAAGGATAATCTGGTTGGCTGGAGTCTCACCTCATGTGGGGTTCGATCCAACTTGGTCCGGATACGACTGCTGGGTTCTTTGTGATCCTTGCCGATGTGAACCACTTGACCTTTAGTGCTCTTCTTAACCAGGTGACGTCGCACACCAGGGACATCTTCAAACCTGTGACCTGCAAGTAAGACAGCAAGATGCCGAAAAGTTAAAAAAACAACAAACAAGTTGTATCCATTGTAACACACCAGAAGGTCCGTGAATATCAGTGACTCAGGTGCTTACCTAACCTTGACAATACCGGCTACATTACTCACTACAATACTGAGCCTCCGAACACAGAAAGACACTGAAAACTCGACTGGGCACTCACTAGAACATGACTCAGTTTTGTGTCTCAAAGTGATCTATTGTTCGGTCAAAATTATCTGTATTAACAGAACACACACAAACACGCACAGAGACGTCAAAGGAGCAGTTGTAGTGGGCACCCTTTGAGAATGTCCACATTCCTGAACCGCAGCCATAGATGGTTAGATGTACAAACTGAAAACATGATTTATTCTCAGAAGAATGAGAACAGAAAGGTAAATAAAGGAGTCTTTTATAAACACAGAAAAAACAGAACAAATGGCAGGAAAACAAACTGAAAACACGTTATTGATGATCAGCAGAAATGCCTAGTACTCACTGAAAAATCACATCTCATTAATTACTATAATGATAGGAGGTACTTCAATAGGTTTCATTGGTGCTTGGAAATTCAGACTTGGCTCTGTTAAACATATTACACAGATTTTTTTTAATGAAAAATATTTAAAAGGCTATCAATTGATTAAAATGATTAAAATAAAGTGATAACATATTCAGTAAGAGAAAAAAGTTGCCCCGTTATGTGTAGATAAGTATACAGTATATCACCTAAGAGATAATTAAATAATGAATAAATATTAGATTGCATTGTATCATTGATTACGTATTTATTGTTTTTTGGAACGTACATTCAATTTTTATTAAATAATAATGATCATCATTATTGTGATAATTCCTGGACTTCTTACAGTTTTCTATTTTCCAAATAAATGCTGTCCTCTCACCCCTTTTTATATAAAAATGAAAAGAATGTATCAGCATGTTAAACATATTTCTAAAGGATCATGTGAAATTGTAGTAATGAAAATGAAAATTCAACTTTGTCACCACAGAAATAAATTACAAAACAGAAAACCGTTATTTGGCACTGTAATAGTATTTTACAACACTACAATTTTTACTGTATGAAATAAATGCTACCAGAGTGAGACGTCTTTCAAAAACATTAAACAAACTTTACCAACCTCAAACTTTTGAAAGGTGTATGATTTAATAAAAATATAATATATATTTACACATAAATAAACGTTAAAACTGTCTTGCCACATACTCACTTTTAATGCCATCCAGGTCAACGGTGGCGAGCGTCTGTGCCTCGCTCTCGTCAGTGGGCATGTAATGGTAGTGTTCTAGTGAAGTGCCTGTCATGTTGCCCGTCCGACGGCGCTCCTGCAGATCATAGCTGCGGCCAGAACTCAAACTTGGAAACAAACATGGTGCAGAAACTCGTCTGCCATTGGGCAGATTACGAACCCAATTTCTGCCCCTGCAACGGTAACAGAACACAGTGAGGTTGAACACGTTTTTAAATCTTTCTATTTGTTTGTGCGTGTGTGTGCGCGCATCTTCACTTACACAGTTGATGTAACATTTTCTGGGATGCTGATACTGGTGTGAAGCATTGAATGGGGTATGATTGGCAGCTTTCGTTGTGGTGAAGCTTTACCGTTCTTCTTTGCAGTGGAGTCAGGATCATCTTCTGACACCAAAAACTGTGGGTCAACAAGAGAGAAGTTAGAAAGATCATAACAAGTAGTGTGTGTGTGTGTGTGTGTGTGTGTGACTACCTGTGCATCCACCTCCGTGTCCGTGTCTGGAGTAGGTGTGGTGGTGACATTGCCCTCTTTATCCTGTTGGCTACAAGAATCTTCATCTACCTCTTCATCCTCTTCATCCTCATCTATCGGGGGAGCTGATCCCATAGATGAACTCCTCCTCCGCCCTGAGTCCTTCCGCTTTCTTCCGGGCTTTTTCCTTCGGCCCTCTGGGAGGTGTTTAGACAGAGGGTGGTGAATGTGTAGAGAGGTATGACGGTGATCTACAAATGACAAAAACATCACATACTTAGAATAGCAGCACTGTGGAACCCCTTAAGGGACATGGTTATGGTACAAAAAATTTATATTTTTTGTGTTGCTCTGAGAAACTTTGCATTTTCTTATAAAATTATAATATGAGGTGGGAGGGAAATTGACATTCTGTCATAACAACTCTCTGAGCGCTTTGCTTGGTAATGCTGCAGGTACCGAGACTTGCCATTGACAATACAACCACAACATGCTGCTGTGAGAATGTAATAAACACTGCTGCTGCAGATATAACATAAATAAAAGCCATAGCATACATGATCGCCCCGTAGCATATCTATACAGGTGGAGCTGGGGAAGATGGAGGGCTGGTGACTACTGATGGGTCGTTCTTGAATGATTTGTTCATTCTGAATGAATCTTTAATGTGATTTGGGAAGAACGTGTCATCACTGGGAGTTATTTGTTCATTCATGCATCCGCAACATCCTATAGGTTCTGTACTGGAATTAGTTCACCTATATCAAGTCTTCAGGTCTGAGTCATTTATTCATCACAAGACAGCCCAATTAGCTTAACCTACTTAACCTACCTCACTTGATGAACAAACGACTCAAACTCGAGGAGGGGAAGTGGAATGAAGGTAAACAACAAATTAATCTTTTCTGTTTCTTACAGTGTTATAGTTTTGTATTGTGATCAACGTGTGTGCAAGTAGCAAATGTTTTAGGGTAGTAACCATAATATTTTAATTATATTTTGCTGAAACCAACGAATCGAATTAAATAACTTTTGCTAAATGAGACTCAAAGGTTCAAGTCATTAAAATGCTCCGAACTTTCCATCACTACCACAAACTTAGCTAAGCTAAGTATTTGAATGCAGTGAGCTCATTGGCTAACGATGCAGAAGAGAACCAATCAGCTGTGACATGTGATGATGATGTCTTTATGTCATAATGTGTTAGATCTATTGGACCGCGCCATCTAGAGTTTCATGCCAGAACTCTGTATTTCAGTGTTCTATATTGCAAACAAACACAAAGTTTCTCAGGAAAACCCTATAATTTTGTAGAAAAAAGTGAAAATGCATTGAAATTTAATTTAACTCCTCCTTAAGGGCTTCATAGCCATTTATGAGTCATTAACTTTATTTACTGATTTAATGTTTGCAGACCATTGAACAAAAGCATACAAATTTGGAATGATGTGAGGAACAGTAAACAATGACAAGACTTTTGACCTTTGTTATTTTCTTTATATTAATATAATTTAAAGAAATATTTTAGACAAAAACACCATAAAACACTGTAAACCTTTACAAAACAGTAAAATAAGTATGCATTCTAGTTTAATTTAGTTATTTATGTGTTTTTCTAATGTTTTAGAGGCTATAGGTCAAATGCATCAGTGGTAAAGCTCTCACACTCGAAGTCCTCCTCATTAAAGGTGCGGTGTTGTTCGATGGGCACACGCTGGGGGGGTGTGAGGATCTGCTGGAAACGCTGAACTCCCAGTGTCTTGTTCAAGTCCCCTTCATCATCATCATCATCACATCGCTGGGGCGGAGAATGCACTGCAACTGGCTATGTGTAACCAGCAAGAAAAATATTAACTTTCATTTCTTTTCAAATAGCCTGCGCAGATATCAAAGCAAAGGTTACGCAACAAAGGAGAGTCAATCAGGCATGCATTCTTATTTGTACATAGACAAGGCAAAAAAAAAAAAAGAATTTTTATTGTTAATACACAATGCTTATTCATAACATAAAAATGACTTCAAATATATATTCATAACAGATGCATAAGAAAAATAATAAAAAGTGATTTAATTAAACACAAAATTAATACAAATAATGAGAGAATTTTTTGTAAAAAAAAAAGATGATTTTTCTATAAATCTTGTATAAATAAATCTAATACATGAAATCTATCACAATAAAGGTGCCCTTTTCACTGAAAAATACTAAAAAATACTATACATTTTAAATGTAAATAAACAATTTGTCATCACTGCTTGCATTGTTACTAGTGTCAAAATATGTCTTAAAAAATGAGTGCCATTTTCCTGCATCAGCTGATTAATCAGTCACATGACATTTACAGCTCAGCTGATTGGCTAAAATAAAATTCAGATGCAGAATTGAGTGCTCATGTAGCTCACAGCAGATTTCAAATCACAAACATTTATTAGTCAACTCTCAATGAAACGACTGTGAATGATCTATGTATTACATCGTTGACCTCCTTCACAGAAAATGAATGGCATATCTCTATATACTGTATTTAAGGATGGCATCTCTCTCTACCCTCATTTTATCATTCCTTCTCTTTTCCCTGGCTGTCAGTGGTATGCTATCCTGAGGATAAACTGAGGCTTGTGGTCATGTGCTTTATTTAATTCTGTGTTTTGACAGAGGGGCCCTGCTCCAGGTAGAACTAACATGCCCACAGATACCAAACTCTGGCACACACATACTCAATTAAGACACAGCATCCTGAACCCACCAGAGCCACAAAGAATGAGTCAGCCCTCCTACAGCCACTCTCAGAGTCGCTTCAGTAGATCATGACTACAGTCAGCCAGTGATGCCTCATGAAGCTGTTGGACCATGTCTCGCTTCTTAGGCTTATAAAGAAGCCCGGTATGATACACACATACCTTTGGGACAATCAAGACAGTGAAAGGTCTTCTGACTGCAGTGTATAGCCATAGCAGCTGAATGCTAGATAAACTTCAAGAAGAGGAAGCAGAGGATGTGTTATCAGGTATAGAGTCAACAGGATACACCCCCAGCCTCTGAGATCATCTGCCATATCTATAGTAAGCAAGTAATCTTGAACCCTTATACACATAGTCATCTTCTTATTTACAGAGCTAATGTAATGCAGGCATAAAGCTAGGTTTTATATACTTAAAGTAAGAGCACAGTCAGAACAGTAAATGTTTATGTACGAGTGGCATGACTAAGATAAAATTATTGTATATGTGTACTGAGAAGATATGTCATGATGTGTCAAATGGATCTTTTTATTATTTAGCATGATTATTGATGGAAAAATGCTTGTGTATAAAACTGTGTTGCCACGTCCAATAACCCCAATAACATCAGAAAAAAATAGTTTTTTTACCTCCAGAATGCAATCCGATTCTGGGCTGGCACATTCAGCTGACCGTGACAGTGAAACAGTTTTGGGCTAGTTTTGAGTAGCAATTGGGTGGGTTTTGTTGTGAATACCTGGCAACCCTGCGTGCTAACACATAACTAAATACATGTATTAGGACAGGATTTTGAACCCAGATCCAGATTCCACCAGACTTCAAGGTCATACACACAGAATGTGTTTTCGCATTTAGCTCCTATGCTTTTTTTTATTGTTTTATGTCTAAAAAAATCTCTAGACAGAACAAGTGATGAGCAGAAAATTAGGAGTTTATTGAGGCAAAAGTCTTGGCTAATGGATTATTACTAGTGAAAATTGGATCTTATTAAAGCATTGTATGAAAACACAAGGCATGTGCCCTTATTTTTAAGATCTATTTTTAAGTTGTGATCCAAATGCACAAGAAGGACAAACACATGGGACCTTTTCTGATTGATTGATTGATTGGTTGGTTGATTTAATTTCACATCAAATGTTTTATGACAGACAACTGCTTGTTGCAACAACCTAGATATTGTAAACATCATTTTTATCCCATCAAGGGCACCAAGTTGGGATTATTATTGGTGGTCCAGGTGCATGAGGCCCCTATAAACACACACACACACACACACACACTCCACCTTCTCAAATCCATCTGTCTCTGATTTGCCTCCATCATCTACACCTGGCTGAATATTTCAGATATAACTCAAAGCTTTGTGTTCCTGAATAACTTTTTTTGTGTTCAAAGTATACAACATTTACATAATAATCATGTACACCATAAATCCATTTATCAAACCGTGCTTTTGGCTTGTCACAAATCACCACGGTACACCTGTAATAAGTGTTATTATTCAAACTATTTAGACTGGTTTGGATAGGTAGCGCTGTGTGATTCGCCACAGACAAAGCAGAGAGGATTAGCTCGGGCTACAATGTTCTTCCACAAGACACCTGCACCTCTGTTTATCAAGCGTTAGGGCGCCGAAAGTTATGGACTGCAGCTTTAAAAAGAAAGAAAATCAGTGGGGTTGATGAGATCATGCTATTTTTAATGAAAAACAAGACAATGTGTGACTTGTATAAGTTGAAAGACATTTAAAGTTATAACTACAGTCTGGATTGATTACTTAAGGTTCTATTATGTAACAGTATTATTCACATTGCAGAATCATCAATAAGAGTTTTTAAAAATACAAGCTTTGCAGGCAGGAGGTTTGATTTCTTGACTGTTACTGCTGAGAGCCCCTGTACTCATCAAGCAAGTCCATCAAGTCATGCGTCGATCTTTGAGGAGCTGAAACCACCCAGATGACAGCTAATTGAAACACTACAGTTTTCCAGGGACATTTAAAAAAAACAGACACAACCTGCACAGCACGTCTTCATCTCTGCTGTATAATGCCACATGTTCCTCAGAAGTGATTTCTGGGTATGGCACATTAGGTGGCTCTGTCCCCATGGTTACGCAAATTGTTTTTAAATCTTATTCTAGTGCATCAGACCTCTAGAGGATCAATGGCAATTGAGAGCAAGCCACTGCTAGACTCTCACTAAATCAGCAGAACAGGTGCTTAACGATGTTCCTAAATACATATGCCACACAAACCCACACAACAAACACCTACTGCTGAAAATAAACCAAACCTTTGGCGGCTATTTACATCACTAGTTTCTCTGTGTGCCAAAGAAAACACTAAGCTACCAAAAACACTGGAGATACACAACGATTTACAAAACCTTACAACTACAAAACATCTTTACATTGAGTAGTGCTGGCATTCAACAGAACTAGTACAGTGTACTTGATTCACAAACAAATGACTCTTTTATAGAATCAAAAACATGGCGCAACCAGTGTAGTCCAATTCTCAAACAGAATGACTGAAATGTTCTGGTTCTTTAATAAATTGCCCAAAAAAGACAATTAAACAGTTTGAATCAGAACAGAACACTGCCCTGCATCATTTTCAACAGGTATATATAGTGCTGTCAAACGATTAATCACAATTAATCAAATAAACGTTTCTGTTTACGTAATATGTATGTGTACTGTATATTTTGTAATGTACATCTAAAATATTTACATGTATATATATTTATACTCATATAATTTATATTATATATAATATATTTAATATATAAAATACCTTAAATATATACATGCAAGTATGTATGTTTATATATACATAATTAATATACACAGTACACAAACATATACTTGACAGCACTAGTTAAAAGTAAAGAGGGTCACTGTGTCAGTCACTTTACTAATATGCTGTGTTTAAATGAAAAGCAGTGGATGAATACTGAAGAAACTAACCTTAGATGTATTGTATATAGGCAAAACATATTCCAGCTTAATCATCTTCATAGCCTAAAACATGTAAAAGTTAAAGATTACTTACCAAATGCCTGGTCAAGCCTGTGGCTGAAGTGACGTCACTGGCATCTTGAGGGTCACTCATTGCTTATGGTCAAGTTGTGGGTGTTGCTTTAAAGTGCACTGGCTTTAGCCCTTTTCTCTTTCACTCGGACTCAACTGGGAACTTTCGGGCAGCATAACCTGAAGTGACACACGGAAAAAGAACATATCTGATTTGTTAAACATTTTCAGACAGATCAATGAACAATATTTTAGAGACAACCCTCTGTTTTTTTTGCAGTTTATTGCACTTGTAAGCTCTCGACTTTAAAGAGACTTTAATGACCATTAAAGCCATTCCATTAATGAATTTAAAGCCCTAAAGTAATGATCCATATTGTTAAATAGTAACATAATTGATACATTCGGTGAACAGCAGCACATATATTGCTGGAAGTCTTTCGAGGCCTGAATATGTGGAACAAATTTTCTTCCATGTCATTTCACTTAATTATTATGAGAGAAAATGGCAAAATAACTTGTACTCATAAAAAACGTTTGCAACAACAAATGTAAAAGAGTGCAATATAAATCATATTTCCCTAAAAGGTGTTTTCCTGTCCTTGTAAACACAAGGAGACTGGGATTGGAAGATGTGCTTTTCAATGCTATATTTTATCTTCAACGTGACGTCTGCATGCTGCATTAGAGAGACATTCAGACGCTGTAAATCTCTGAGCATCAGTCAACAACAAGGTCAAAGCTCATATACAATATCACAGTAACAGCATCTCATAGAAATTGGTCAGGGCAAAGGAAATTCGGTAACATTTCTCAGTGGAAAAAAAACTAAATTAGAAGCCACATCCTTATTCAAATCGATAAAGATGTAGGTGGTATATGTGAAAGTACGTAAAAGGTCACGGTATTCAGTTCTTCCTATAGGTCTCCAGTAAACAATTGTTAAAGGAAAAAGCATTTGTTGTTCATAATATTTTACTAATAAAGGACAAGTTAACAACGAGGAAATGCAAAAGGAAAAGAGCATGACATTAGAATACGAACATCTTGGAAAAAAAAGGATAATTCATACCTGTGTACGCCCAAATATAAAGACACTGAAACCATTGCCATTGCAGTTAAAGTGTGCCTGCTCATTCAGCTTATCTATTTCCCTTGACTCTTTCTTGCAGTTTCCTGTAGCACCCTCCATTCAAAGGTTAAGTAATGTATGTGACGTTGGTGAAGCATGCACTTGCTTAAACAGAGAACTCTCTTTTCAAGGCTGAGTAGTTATAATGGCTGGAGTTCATGTGCACTGCCCACTGCTTTCTTTCTTATTAGGACTTAAAATGTCTTTAAAATTAGAAGAAGACGACTTTGTTTTTTCAAAGTTATGTTTAACTGTGAAACTAACTGTGTTATGCTAATCTGTGATGTGTTCAGATCCATGGGTTGACAATATGACCTCAATTTGGTGAAGGTGCTCTATTTACAAACTGGCAATTATTAAACTTTTGATATATCTTTTATAACAAGGCCTTTTGCTTTGACTTGATGAATGTTCGTATAATGTTAATAAAAAACTTTCTTAAATCAATGTTCTTGGAATGTCTTTAGGATGTTATTTGTACTTGCTCATAATGCTCAACATTATTGGGACGTGATTTATACTTAATGAATGTTCTGATAATGTTCACAGAAAATTCTTAGAAAGTTATCGAAATGCTATTGATATAATTTTCTAAATTAATAAGTCATGATAAAACATTCTGAGAACAGTATTCCAACAAAACTATTCCCAAAAAATTTTTTTTTTACCTTTGTGGGGTAGTATATTTATCAGAATGAATAAATTAGGTCAATTTATATTTACAACTTAAAAATATATATTTTTGGAAAAAACCTATTGTTTGAATGTTCATATTTTTCTTAATCTAATAATGCTTTAGAAGACATTTTTTATGCTGCTGTGATAGTAGATTGTCAATAAAAAGTAACATAAGCCAAGTCAAATTAATTTGGCTTCTACAGCATTTACATCGTCTTCTAACCTTTAATTTTCAGATGTACTAATTTTTAGTTCAGATGTACTAACTAACTTTTGTAAACTACCTTTGACTCTTTTGTAATGTAATATTTGCAAAACTCACAGCATTTTTTGGCATAGCCACACTAATTATTTCTCAAGCATTTTGTAATATCAGTTTGTAACATCAGCAATCTGTTTACTTTACAGATGGAGCGTGGAGAGACAGGACATGGACCACACTTCCCACAATGCTCAGTGCTAGTTTTTCAGCACACACAGAGATTCATATAGATCTTCTCAATGATTACATTTTAATATGATTAACTTAAATTTATCTGTGAGGTTATCGTTAACTGTCATAAATATTAAAATAATAATGATTATTATTATTTTATATGATATGCAATTTTCACCAATTTGTTCCATGTGTTGATTTTTGTAATTTATGTTTAATTCAGATACCTGTTCAAATGCACATGTAATTATATAATGCTTTTATCTGGAATGTTGTGTTAATAAAATGATGTTGGAAGAGAATGGTGCAATACTGCTATTTAATTAAACAAAACGTTGTAATGTTCCAAATGTTTTAAGGATGTTGTATTTTGTGACCTAAACCCAATTGAGCATCTCTAGAGAGACCTAAAAATGGCTGTTCACCAATGTTTACCATCCAACCTGACAGAACTCCAGAACAAATCCAGGTGTGAAACATGTGTTGTATCTTTCCCAAAAAGACTCATGGCTGTAGTCGATCAAAAGGGTTCTTCTACTAAATACTGTGCAAAGGGTCTGAATACTTAGGATCATGTGATATTTCAGTTTTTCTTTTTTAATAAATCTGCAAAAATGTCAACAATTCTGTGTTTTTCTGTCAGTATAGGGTGCTGTGTGTACATTAATGAGGAATTAACTTGCTAAATGATTAAATGAAAAATGTAAGGGGGGGTCTAGTTTATTGCAACCTAATGTCTTTGGGGGTTTTTTTTGTTTGTCAAACTCTTATTTATGTTTTTCTTCACAGATTTCAGATTTTTATCGTTAGACTTTTGGGTCCCACTGCATGTCTGTGCACTAAAGGTGACTGAGGACAGTGAATCAGCAGATATGTTCCCCAGAGACTATGAGCATCCACACTGTGAGCCTTACACTTATCACACTGCAGACATGTGAACTCAAAACTCTAAACCGTGCGACTGAAATAATAGTGCAATGTGCAAAATTGCAGTTTCATTACAGCATGCAATCACAGCACATTGGCTGTTGCTATATTATCAGTTCTATATGCCCGTCTGGTGACAGTAGATAGTCAGAAATAAAATAGCAAAATCCAGTCCATTATAAGAATCACTGAGTCATCCAGTGCTCTTAATCTGGGCCAAAGTCATTGTTACTCTGATACCAAGCGTAACTCTAGACCCCTCATCATCACTGGGCTGGATATAAAGGATGAAAGAGAGAAAGAACCACATTCCTGACAATCACAGTCCAGTGACAACAAAGAAGAGCAAAAAACATGATTACCATTCATTCAAGCATATTTCTAAGGATATAATTCCTCTCTCCTTGATAGTGTGTATAAAATCTAAGAATTCCAACAGGAAACACTTTGTAAGACAGGAAGGGCTGCAGTTACATTTTCAGCAAAATACAACTCCAAACACTGTTTTTCTACCACACACCTAAAAGCGACATAGGCTTCTTATGTAACAACACAAAACCAAAGATATCAAACCTAAAACTTGGGTGTGTTCTCTGAAGCATTTATTTCAAATAACATCCCAGTGTTCATTCACACAATGAAAGTCAGAGGTCACCAAAATGGTTCAGTTAAAAAAACTCTTCAACTTAAAATAACATCTTTCGTCTGCCACGGAAGAAACGAAGTCATACAAGTTCGTAATGACATGAGGGTGAGTAAACGATGACAGAACTTTCAATTTTGGGTGAACAGTCCCTTTAAATAGACCTTGTTACAGAGAAGCACATTCTTTGCTTCTAACAGAGAGAGGGACTTACCTCAGAATGCTCACTGCAGGGAGGCTACAGCTACAGCAGTCATTGTAGTGCGATGTCAAAGACCCACTGAAGCCAAACAGCCACCGAAAGGCAGAAAAAGAGAGAGGGACACCGAGGGAGGAGGGACAGGAGGTGAAAAAAGGCAGTGATTGGTGAACAGAAAAGCTGTTCTGGAAGTTGAAGCGCACTATCCTTTTACCCTAACCTCTCTCTGTCTCAGTGTCTCCCTCTCTCTCTATCTGTCACACACACATGCTTTCCACTTCCAACCTTGAGGCACTCGCTGATAGCTGTCCCTCCCCCCTCGATTAAGTTTCCTCCTTTAGCCCTCTGACAAACATGTGACCGAAGGGACATGACTCAACAATACGGCTCTGTGGCATTAACTCCAGGAATCATTTAAAAAAGACTGAGACAGGCACATCCTTGAGCTCTGTTTGCCACCTAGAGATGTACTTCATATGTATGCTTTCATTAAAGATTGTGCAAAAGTGACACCATTGAAGTGCATACGTGAGAAATAAATGCTCTGAACGAATGGTTTGGGATCAAACTCATTTAAAAGCATTTGAGGCAACATGTTGATTACCTCAAAACGTATTGTAAATGTATGTATGTGAACAAAAAAAAAAGTGTTTAACAAAAAAAAATTTAAATATTGAAATCCTGTTTCTGTAGTAATGCCACAAGACTTTCAAATATGAAAAGGATTGCATACTAACTGTATAACATTTTATCCAACTTTACAGTCTTGTTGCCATGGCAACAAAACAACAAACTCTATAATGACTGGCCTGTTCACACCGAGAACGATTACTACAAAAATAACTATATGAGTGTCCACACCAGCAGACGGTATCGTCTGTTTGTGTCTCCTGAGTTAATTTTTGAGCTCATTATAGCAGGATGTATTCTGAATGGGTTTCAGCTGGGAAAAAAATCATTAAAAAAAATATATATATATATTTAGGTATAGTTTCTCTGCGTTTCTGCTGTGGTGTGGCTATTCATTAATACCAAGAGCAATTTTTAGAAATATATATTTTTATTGTTATTTTTATAGTTATCGTCCTTGGTGTGAACAGGCCTTAGGGCTACACAAGAAGAACAAGAAAAAAACACGTTTTAACACAAGAAATAATGTCCGTTCATTTACAGTATATATATATATATAAAACAAGACTAAAGTTTTTTTTTGTGATAGTCCCAAATGCTGTTAATTGAGCACTAATTTACTATTGTATTCAGCCTGAAATATTACATAATTGTATTGATTATTAAGCAAAATTGAGAGTTAAATTGTGAAACAATAAAACAGAGAGGTTAAATAGTCTTTCTAGCCAAAACAATGTTTTCAAGCAAGTAAATGTGCATGCTTGCTCTATCAGTGGAGATACGCTTTATCCTGCTTATGACCTCAGCGGCCACTGGACGTTTCTTGATGACAAACTACACCACAATAGTTTGTGTTTAACTGATTATATGTCCAGCATTGTTCTAGGAAATTTGCCTCATATCTTTTTTGTTTCCCGAGGTTATAGTCTTAATTGCAAAATGACGTCTTCAAAATGCATTTAACAGAGAAACGTAATCCTTGTCCTGAACATTATGACATAATGGATCAACGTGATCCTGCAATGACGTTAATTCACGGCTGAATTGTTGCACACCATGCAATCCAGCCACCAGCAATGAAACAGTACGGTTTTAATTCCACATTACAAGCATGCTATTATAACTGTAAATTATAACCAAACACTGCCATTTCCTGTATGACCTATGCAGATTTTCTGTTTATAAATACACACTGATGATTTCAGCAATCACGCCTCGTTACATGGCAGTCAAGGTTTTGGCTGCAGGCTAATTTTGTGTCCGTTTTCTAATTATGGTACTTGTGGAAGACATGGCCCAGCAAAGTTTTGATAAATCAAAGCAATACACTAGAAAATAAAGTTACTTATGTGCAAGGGTTACTATGAGGATTTAAGATCTAAAGTTTCTATCCGAAGCTGTTAAGTTAAAAATGAAATATTTCACAATGGGTGGTCGAATAAAAACTGAAGCAGTGACTTGGTAATATGACAAAGGGACAAGCAACCGGTGGATTTATTATGGATAATTATTGCTTTGGGGATAACCATAACATAACCCCACCAAAACATTTTTTTCAGCTTCAGCAGCTGCGGTGGGAGCAGTTGGAGGGAGGGGTGCTGGGTTATTTTTACAGTGACAAATATTTGCTGTTAAGGTCTTCATTTACAAATGGAGATGTCTCGAAAACACGCCTGCAGATTCCCCATCCAGTCACCGTCCAAAACGCCAAACTATATTTCTGAATGTTCCGAAAAAAACTGCTCAGCAAAGTCAATCTGACCTGTAAAAAAATCAATGGCCTGGAAACACAAAGCCATTCATAATGCCTATTTAGAAAGCCAACCTAATAATAAACCAAGAGAAACAATGTCTACAACAGTGCTGTGTTCATGTTTACATGCACATCATTTTTCAGATCCATATTCTACTTGAGACTTTCTCCACATGTGAACATGTAATTGTAATTTGGTAAATCTAAGAAAGTTTTTTTCATTTTTTCATTGTCCCATGCTAATTATTGTACATTTAAGTAATGTATAAACCTTCAAACTGAAACATCTCGTGGATATGGTACTGTTCAGTGAATTATAGTGGTTCTTACACTACTTAAAAAAAGGAAAAGAAATCACCATGGAAACGATAGTTCTGCCAACCTCATATCTTCAGGCTACAACATAACTTAACTTAAGTACAACTCAACTTTGTTAGCTTGCAATTAACCACGACTGACGTCTAATATATAAATGCGTTTTTAATTGAAACACACTGACAGAAATAATGCTTAAACGCTTTAAGAAGGTCTCATTCAGGTTTAAATGGGGTTTAGAATAACAATAACTCTTGTTACCATGGTATTGTGGCAGAAACTGACCAGTGAGCTTTTAGACGAGCTGCACTTTTTTCTGTCACATATATCTGTGCTGTTCTCGCACTGATTACAATTTAACTAACGTCAGTGTCTCATTTACCGTCAAATGCTTTTGCAGAATGCGTTCAGATCACACACCGACTCTGTCAAGCAAATTAACTCGCTACATGTCATCTCTCTTCACGGTCTGGGAGCAAAACCTGTTTAGTCCCAAACGCTCAGGAAGACGTGGACATGCGGCATGCATGTGTTTGCATCCACGACACCCCATCTACACTGCAACCGACACGACATAACTACGAGACTGCCAATAAAAAAGAGGGAAAGAAATCAACACTGCATTATTTACAATTGACACCCCGCGCCTGCAGCGCGCGCAGCTCATTAGCAGCACCGCTCCCGCCAGCAGTCAGTGTTGACTGGGTGTGTTAAAAACAAAACAAAACGTGATGACATTCATGAGGCGAACGTCAGGGCTCAAATGATTACAGACCATCAACTACCTGGACTTCATCTACCGCGCGAAAAAAGATGTTAAATGTTCAATAATCTCCAAAAACACAGCGTGAGCTGCACGCTCCGTCAGCCTCGGTCAAACATTGACCATGACTAGAATTTACAAGTTAATGAAACGACCGTTCAAACGGATCTGAAGGTTGAGCATCAACCACCCCACGATAATACATTCAAAAGTAAAAAAAAAAAAATACCTGCAATCTTTGGTAATGAATTTATACAATAGCCTACTCACAGAAGAAGGGAGTCTCAGTAAATGACTAATCCAGTGGTGCATAGCAAGTCTCACCGGACAGAAAAAAAGAAAACCTCACCTGTCATGCAAGAGGTGTCCAGTTTTCCAAATGCTAAATATTTGGGTTATCACAAAGATGATGGAGTTGCTCTGTCAAGTATTAGAAGTGAAAAGGTCATTCAGATGGAGAGGGAAGTCTCGTCTGGAAACCTCTGCATGCCCTCTCATGAAGAATCAGTCAACTTTTTGTAAAGGACACTCGAGACCCACTTTATATACAAGAAGCGGTGCATGGTGTGTGCGTGTGATTAATTGGTCAGCTTTTAAATCCCTGGGGAAGAAGTGCTAAACGTAGGCTAGCAGTCACACTCCAAATGCACAGCACAAATATTAACCCACAGACGAACACTCTGTTGTGTTCATCACTGTGTTTATCTAATAGTAGTGGATCTTCAAAAAACAGCTCACCTAAAAATGTAATGATGTTTTAGGGTTATATGTGATTTCACATATTTAAAATGAAGTTGTGCAATTTTGCATGAACTATCCCTTTAATGTTAATATTTGAGAAACAATATATTCCTAAATAATCTATTAACTACTTGTAGCATCAAGCAGCAACCACACAGCTACTACTATAGCAAAGCACATCTTCTTTGAACTGCATTTGGAGAATAAATAGACCTCTCTGTCTGAACGAGTCTGAAAAGATGTATATTTTCATTATTAATAATTCACCTAATCTGTTCTTTCCTCCTAAGGTTTATCAGTGACAAATGACAGATTGTTTAAACCCAAATTGCCCACTACATGTCTGATCTATATACTGGTGAGTAATTGTCCCTGCTTACAAAAATGCACATGTAGGTAACTTAAAATGTCAATTTAGTGAACCTTAGTCAAAAAATGTCAGGGGTCAATACTAGTTACTATCAGTGCTCTGCAGCTTTCTTTCAGGGAAAAAAACCTACTCATTCTGCTGATGTACAATTATGATAAATCAGCACATAGTGAACCTAAAACAACAGTGGAAGCATAGCAGTTTGTTCTGCGTGAAATCATTTCTTTTGATCTAATCACTTTGACAAGAGTGGTATGCTTTTCAAAGGGGCAAATAAACAAGCTGTTCTTTTCCAACACAGAATAATCCTGTGAAACCAGATGATAATATATAATTAGACCATAAATGTGAAGAATATTGATGAGAGTGGAACAGAATGAAAAATAACCACCCCTTGTCCAGGTGTTCTGTGGGAACAATCGCGTCTGTCCGTGTTGGTAATAATTAGGGATCCTATGACAGAACAGTGTTATGCAAACCTGCTTTACAAATATCGAGATAATTACAGGCTTTTGAATCAGCATAAATGATGCCCTTTTTTTACACCGAAGGGTGGGAAACAAAATATTTGTGAGAAATAAGTTACTGGTATAATTATATCCAGAATAATGACTGATTTGTTTAAAACACATCCAGCAAATATTCTGTTTTCCAGTGAGTTAAACTTCAAAATAAAATGCATAGGCTGGCTACCTGATTTATCTTTTATGATAAAAGACTGAATCACTCTTTAAAATAAAGCTTCTTCAAAGCTATGCCAAGAACCAATTTTGGTTAATCAAAGAACCATTCAGTCAAAAGTTCTTTAAAGAACCATCTCTTTCTTACCTATTTATTATCTAAAGAACCTTCTTTACCCAAAAATAACCTTTTGTGAAACAGAAAGGTTTTTCAGGTGTTACATTTCTTAATGGAACTATTTAGACAACACGGTTCCTCTATGGGATCTATCGTGATGCACCTTTATGTTTAAGAGTGCACATGTAACTTAACCCCTTTCCTGGTTTTGAATGGGATTTGTACCTCGGGAGAGACACTGGAATGAAACATTTACTCACTCTGAGTTGAGGTCATTCAAGATATTTATGAGTTCATCGTTTTTTTTAAAGAAGCTTTAAACCATTTGTTTAACCAGATCACTTGCAGTGCATGGGTGCTGTCTCAATGAGATTTCAAACAGCCGATAAACCATAATACGACTCCTGTCCATCAATTAATGTCTTGAGAAGTGAAAAGCTTCGTAATAAATAACATTTGTAACTTGCTTTCTTTGTGAGGAAACTGTCTTATCTAGATCAGCAGAGAAATCTGCAGATATCAAGCACAGTTTCAAAGCAGAATACAGTCCAGAACATTTCTAAAAACATATATCAGTTGATTGAGAGGACTTTTTCATTGGAGGAAGCATTATTATGGACAGGTATTTTGGTCAGAAGTAATAAAATTCCTTAATTATGTATTTGTTTCTTACAAACAAAGAGAGTTTTTATTCTTCTTCTTATTATTTTTATTAGACATTAATATATGGACTGCAGTTGTGTGGATCCCATTTGTGTATCAGCTGTTTGACGGCACCCATTCACTGCAGAGGAACCAGCGGTGAGCATGATGTAAAACTACATTTCTCCAAATCTGTTCAGATGAACAAACAACCTCATACATCTTGGATGGCCTGAGGGTGAGAACATTTTAAGCAGATTTTCATTTGGGTGAGGAATTCCTGTACTGTTTTGTTGCACCACGACTCTAGATATCAGTAAAAATGTGGAAAGTGGAAAGAAAGCAATTTTTTTTAAAGGAACTTTCTTTTGTGGAATAATTCCAACACTGTAAATGATAAATGATATGCTAAATGTATGTAATCAACAAGAGATCATTATTCAATAGCCCAATAAAATAAAAAAATAATAATGAATTGATGTCCATATTCCTTCATCGTTTTCTGTAAGGTGAAGGTTTTGTTGAAGGAGACATCATAAAAAAATGAAGATTAGATTTTTCTTTTCAACCCTGGTTTCACATTATTCAGAATACACATTCACAAAAGAAAAACAAAAACAGTCAATTCAATAATAAAAGTATCAGAGGGGCTGTTGCTAAAATGACCTACAGATTTACCTCACTAACAGAAGCTTTGGCCTGAAGCTACACACTAACCTTTTGTGCACAGGACAAAAATTCAATAAGCAGCAGCAGACGTTATTGTTATAAAACTAAATCCAAATAGCTTACATGGGCACCTGGCTGTTTAAAAAGAAGCTTGAAAAAGTGCATAGACAAATAATGAAAAAATGTCATTAGAAGAAAGATCATTATCCAATAATGTGACCCGCATGCATGCTTTCTGCATGTTAACATGTTGTGAACTGCAAAAACACAACATTCAGTCATACAAATGTGTGCAGGGACATGGAATTATGCGGTGAGAGGAAAGCAATCACAGCACTACAGAAAGCCCGTGTAAATCATAATTTTCGTCCCTCAAACTTGTCAAACCAGCAATTATTGTTCACATGACTGCTTGAGGGCGGCGAGCAAGAAAAGGTATTTTAGTTGCACACCGGAATAAACAAATGAACCAATGCTTCATTGAGAAAAGTCAGTGGAACCTCACTTAAAAGTTGCAAAATAATTTTTTATCCATTTTTGGTTCCTTTAAATGATCAGTTCATAGAAGAAACGGTTATTTCTCTGTGTGAAAAACATTTTTAAAACCCTAAGAATTCAAAGAAAGATTCCATGGGTCCACCTCTGATGCCAATAAAGAGTGAAGGATAAAAATAATAGATACACAGTGGCCCATGCTAAAGATGTTTTGTTATTTCTAATTCCCATTGCACTTTTCTAAGAGAGCTTTAAGTCAAGATTTAAGGCCTAAAGGCATTGCACAACATTAATCTTTGTGCCAGTGTAAACCTTTTGGCCCACCTCTTGCCCGATAGACATATAATTTGAATGAAAATATGAGCTGCTCTTATCTGATGATCCACACACTATGAGATCCTTAATCACTAGCTGAGTCATGTTAATCTCAGCCTCATGCTTCCACTGCATCTTTTACCACCCAGGCATAACAAGACCACACTCAGAGCACCCGGCCCTAATGCATCCCTTCTCCTTTATTAGGATGGCACTCGCTGTTCCCACTATTAATAATTACGGGTTTAAAATACCATGTGTGGATTGTAATACATTGGAAACATGATGACACAGCAGCTCTTTCTGAAAACATCTCTTGTGAAGCACAGAACAGATCAGACAGAGCTGCTGATTACAATTTTTTTTAGGTCTTTTACCCTGTAGAATGAGAAAATGTTTAACTCTTTTATTGAGAAAGAGAATCATCTTCAGAGAATAAGACCAACATTTGACTAATGGTTTAAAGAGTGAAAAGGATCCAAGGCCAGTTATTAAGTAACCAAGTTAATCTAATTTTCCTTTAAATTGACGCACTAAAAATAGCAGAGAAACTTCTAGGCACCTGCTTCGCTTAGGTTGCACATCTTAAACAGCACCTGATATCTATAGAAGATATTGTAACTTAAACAAATTAGTTAAAAAAGCAGATGCTTACATTTATAAACAAATAAATTAAAGCTGCAGTCGATACCCGTAACTTTATTTTGGTAAAAAATGATACAAAAACAATAGTTTAAAAGCTGCACCAGCCAGAGTTCAAAACTATCGCCTTACGTTAGCCCAATTCACAACTGTTTGAGGCCACTCCCACAGTAGTTGACTGACAGCAGCGTGTCACAGAGACTGAACTGGCGTCTTACCTCAGACCCTGACTGAGCCGTTATCAGACCGAGACGCAGAGATAAGCAAGACTTCTAAGAGATTGAGGTGTTTTGTTGTTGAATATATTAATGAACATAGCAGTAGTCATGTACCCCCCGCAACTGAGTGACTGATGATGCGGAGGAGTAACATTATGTTTGGTTCTGAAGAGAAACAGGCCTTTGATCAACCAAAATGCTTTTATGTTCGCGAGAATCATTCATGATCCAGCCTCACCTACAGAAGCAGTGAGTATAATGTCTTTTAATGAATCTTTGCGAATCGCCTTCCTAATAATGTGCTTATTAGTAAGTTTCACTATAAATATGGCTAAAAAAATCCTCTGAGAGAGCGGAAAAGAGGGGCGGGGTCAGCGGGAAGTACACAGAACAGAGTGATTTCTAAAGAGCTGTTTATGACAGGGTAAAACAAGGGTTTTAAAAACTATCTTTGAGAAAATTGAAAACAAACTATATTACAAACTTTCCATTAAGACCCCAAATAATCATTAGCTAGTGGAAAACTGGGTTTGTATGGCCCCTTTAAATTAAATATGTAAGGGTGTTCCCTTTTCATGTATTGTGTCTAATTGTTGCAGCCAAACTGTCTTTAAGAAATGAAATGAAGACAAACAAAATGTGAATTTAAAGGTGCTGTATGTAGAATTGCAGTCCAAATTCAAAATACCCCGTTTTTCACCCCGACCGTCCTCCTCCGACTTGACTAACATTCAGGTTGCCAGATACCTGGGAACATGGCAATTAATGAAATTAAACGCACTGTATTTTCCGCCAACTGGCAACCCAGGGTGCCAAAATACAGTTGAGTGAAGTGGCAGTGGGTGGGTTAAACGAACAAAAACAAAGACAGACATTTTTCCCAGAAGGCATATTTTCAAAGGAGAATAACTGACTGAAGTATTGTTTTTCAGATAAACAAGTATGTCAACTCAGAATGTTTCTTATATATCTGCAAACATATTATGGTATTTGTATGCTTTAGTAGAGTGAAAAACGTACAGCACATTTAAGGGAATAGTCACCCAAAAATGAAAATTCTGTCATTATTTACTCGCCCTCGGCTAGTTCCAAACCTGTATGAATTTTTTCGTTTGGAAGATATTTTGAAGAAAGTTTGTAACCAGGCTGTATTGGGTCGCCATTGACTTCCATTGTATTTTTTTCTACTAAAGGAAGTCAATGATGTACCAAAACAGACTGGTTACAAACCTTTTTCAAAATATCTTCTTTTCTGTTCAGACGAACGATGAAATTCATACAGGTTTGGAACTACCCGAGGGTGAGTAAATAATGACAGATTTTTCATTTTTGGTTGAACAATTCCTTTTAGTTTCTTCATTTTAATAAAAAAAACAACAACATACTTTTCAATTCTATATTTTGGATTTACTGATCTTTCAAGCTGAATTCAAAATGTTAGTTTCTTGGGTGATCTTCGTGAAATCTCAGCCTGCGCTGACCTCTACAGTGAATTAATTTTACTGGGTTTAGACAACCAATTAAAAAAAAAAAAAAAAAAAATCAAGTACAAACATTTTGTTTACAGGTTTATCAAACCACTTTTCACATCAAATACATTAACACAAGTTTGCTTTAAATAAGATTATTACTTTTTTCATTGCACAACATTTCAAAAGACCAATGATGAGCTGCCCTGACTTCTCACTCAGTCATCAGTCTCTTATTTTCCCTGATTCTGTTTTACAGAGGAAACACTTATTACAGTCCAAGAGCAAGGCTACAAAACAAGTCTATTGGGAGGTAAAATATAAAAAGGGCATTAGACAATACATATTGTGTACTGTTGCATTAGGGGTGAAAAACGTGAAATGGCAACCAGTGAATATTACAATTATTTATGGCTGGAGAATTACGGTCCTGCTAAGGATGGTATTGTTGCACAAAACTGATATATTCACCCTAATGTTGTGCTATATTGAAGTATATTATACTTCCAGGAGTGTGCGCACAGGTATCGTTTGGATCATTCCTTTAGCTCCTGTTCCTCATGTTTGCTCTCTGTTTGCCCGTCTCTCCTGCTGGCCAGCTCTTTCAGCCCTTCCTGAAGCTGCTCAACAGCCTCTCCATCTCCTGCTGCATGTGCCAGAGCCAGAGCTTCCTGGTATAGTTTACTAGACTCCTCGAACTCCCCTGGTCAACAAAAGATAAGCAAAGTCGCAACTATAAATCCCTGATTCAAATTATGAAAAAAATATGTAATATGCATATAATGATATTATTTAATCTATATACAGACAAAAAAGTACAAATGAAAGTAAAAGTAAGAAATGTATGGAATCTGTATTTTTTTTGTTAAGAAATTAATAATTGCTTAAAAATTACAGTGATGACTTTTTTTGTATTGATGTTTCTGCAAAAAACTGTTTTAACCATGAATAATACTTTTCGAGCACCAAATGAGCATATTTAAGGCCCTCTGAACTGCTCTAATACTTCGTGCACATTTCTTTTGACAAAAAGTATCATGCTTTTAATGAATTAGGCATAGAACAGTCTAGAAAAATATAAAATGGAAAAAAATAAGCGTAATAAAAAAAAAAAGGAAAATGGATAAAAAGAAAACTGGGAAAAATTAAAACAGACTTCAAGGGGCCCTACATATCATTTCTAAAAGATCATGTGACTCTAAAGACTTAAGAAATGGCTTTTGGGAACACATGAATAAACTTCATTTAAACAATTGTTTTTTAACTGTAATAATTATTTTACATTTAGCAGTCTTACGCCGGTTTCACACTGCACGTGTCAGCAGGGCCTATTTTTTCCGGCACCCATGTTAACGTGTGAGTGCTTTCACACAGCACGCAGGAGCAGCGCATTAGCGCGTTTTCGCTGCGCGGCTGACCCTGATTTAAAGTGACAGTGCATTGATCTAAACTGACCCGATTAACATGAAACGTAATAGATTTTGTATTTCGTTGATTGATGTATTTCGTGTTTGGCGCTCACCACATGCAAAAATAAAATGCACAAAAACACACAATTTACACGAGTTTTTGCCTAAACTTCAAATGTCTGTTAATGAAATAAAACTAGAGGCATTTGTTAGCTTTAAGATTAGTTTTTCAATTCAATTATTCATTCCAAACACACTTTTTTGTTAGAAATCTTTCCTAATTTTGTCTTGGATTCTCAAAGTGTAACCTACTCAATCCAGCATCTGCACGCAAGCCTTCCTTTGCAAAATATAATATTTCTTATACAAAATGTGAGAAGGGTCAGACATCCATTTTCCTGACAGGATCTGCTGTTCTTTCATATATAAATATTGAGAACTTTGTTCAAGTTTATTGTGTAAATTATAATGAGGCAGCCGCATAACAAAGTATGTTGGCAATAACATAAATTAAAGCACGCAGTGTTCGAAAATGATTCCTGGAAAATACAACAGCTTGTCTATAGCTTACTGCAGTACAAGCCGCGGTTCAGCTACGCGTGGCTAACCAGTGCCAGTGTGAAAGCACAAACGGCGCGCGCTGCTCCTGCCCTGCTGACGCATGCAGTGAGAAACCCGCGTTAGTAAACTTAGAAGACATCTTTCAAAAGCATTAAAAAAATCTTACTGACACCAAGTGGTAAAATAGCAGTACATAGGCTATATTAGAATTAAGATATAACTTGTACACACACACAAAAAATCTGTCAATAACACTGGAACTAAAAGGGATTATTTGAACCTTTGTGCATCAGTATTCCCGCCATATTCCCAAGCAGCACATGTTGATCAGGGTGACCCGCTGTCTGTCCGAGCTCAACCGCCGCCTTCACATAAACCAGAGCCTCATCATGCTTTCCTTGCAGATCCAACACGGTCGCCAGGTCACTCATCAGAACCAGTGTCTGAAGCAGATTACACAAGACATTTAACATCACAAGATCTAGTACAATGATTAGGAATATATTCATTAGATAATTACGATAATATAAGGTGACCATACGTCCAATTTTCCCAGGATTTCTATATAGATTCAAATATCTAGGCTTTAGCTTTGTTTGCCCGTGCAGACGGATCTGTGTAGGACATCGGTTCTGCATGTTATAAAGATGCTCTGGAGGTACTTTGACAGCAATATAGAAGTCCTGGCCAGGACATGTCCTGAGAAAATGGCACCCTAGATAATATACCAGTGTGTACTGTCATCACCTGTGGATGGGCTTCTCCCTGCTCCTCCTGGCAGATCTTCAGCGCGTGGCGATAATCTCTGCAGGCACCTGTGAAACGATGATTAGCTGCCAAGTAACGCGCTCTCGCATCCAGACTGAGACCGAGCAGCAACCTGGTGTCTTTGCGCTCCTCATCTAATTCAAATACAAACCTACAGTAAGAGATCAACAACAAACAAACACGAAAGATCTGTTTGCTGGGACATGGGACTGTGATACCTGATAGGCTTTCGGGTGGAAGCTCCTGCTGTTTCTCAATCTTGGCCTCTAAAGACTCCGTGCAGAACTGGAAGCCATGCTCTGCCAATTCGTTCCTGGAAATGAAAAGTCAGAGTCACTGAACGGTGCAGAGGTTAACAGGTCAATTTCCTCTAACTGCTTTTACTCTCTCAGCAGTGGAGCACAACTCACTTGTTTTGAGTGGCATATATGCTGGCCAGCTTCAGCGACATCTCAATCACTGCATTGTCATCCTTTTGAGATAAAACGGGTACAGGGGGTTTTAAAAATAGACTGATCGCATGTCCTTTTCTTTGTTTTTTTTGTTGGTTTCCAGGATAATCAGTCAACCAAATATGAAGGAATCAGTAGAAAGCTTTGTGTTTTTACCTGAGGTGTTCCTCCCGACAGCATGAAACTCATGGCTGCTTTGAACAGCTTTTCAGCCTGCGACAATAAACAAAGAGAGTCACATGCTGCCGTTCGCTACAGATGTACGTACTAATGAGTTCGGCAGAGGGAAGATCACAACTCTGCTCAACCCTGGCCTAAGCTTTACTCACATTTTCCAGCTGACCTTGGACAAATGCAAGATTCGCCATCTGTGCAGCAAGACAAACATCTAATTTCATTTAATCTTCTCTGTCATGTAACATACACTATTGATGGCTGCAATGTTTTGTTTACCAAAAGAATAAAATGAAATGGGCAAAGTGAAAAAGGAGGACAAAGTCAGGAAAAAACAACCTACCAGGCTGTACGTGTATATAATGGCATCATTATTGTGCATCTGATGGGCCAGTCGAACAGCTTTGTGTAAGAAGCCATTGGCAGCATCCAGTTCCCCAATCATCATGCTGTACTGTGAAGGATGATGGATAACATTCAGTCTTCAAAAATAAATATTATGAAAATCATTTAAGAGACTGAAATGCTTTTGCCTCCATTTAAAATCTGGACAATTTGATTCTAGTTTCTGGAAGTCAGAGCCAGTCTGCGTATCTGACAGAAAGTCATGTAGCGATTTATTTTTTTAGCTTTAGATTTCGAGTCTATTCAGTAGAAGGACATAAAAAATGTCTGGTATTATTAGCTGGGTTTATAACATTGTTTTCATGGTTCTGCATGACTGTTCTTTTTCTGTCTGCAACCACTTACAAAATCTGCAGATGAAAAATAATACTTACTAGCTGTTTTACAATCTCATTTGAAAAATGCATGTAGTGTATGCCAGCCTTAAAGGAATAGCTCACTCCCCATCTCCAAACAAATGCTGAAATATTCACTTTACAAAACATTAATAGACGGTCTGGTGTTGTGTGACCACTTGGAAATCATTGTGAGATTTTTATAAGCTGTTGGGTGATGACTGGTGAGCAAGTGATTAAATGCTAAACTTAATGCTTAAAAAAAGCAACTACGTTTTTTTTTGGGCTTAGTATTCCTTTAATGAATGTCAGAATCAGAATGGGCTTTATTGCCAGGTAAGTTTACACATACAAGGAATTTGTTTTTGTGACAAAGCTTTGCAGTGCAACAGAATGACAGTGACAAGATAAGACACAGGTAATAAAAAGAATAATATACAAAAACAGTGTACAAATATACAAAGAAGTGTGCAAGTAGCACAAAAACACAAACCTGAATCCACTACTAAACTTGCTTGTCATTTAGATTTTTTTATGTAACACAAATAATTTAATTACGAAATATATGAAAACGTGAGTGAAAGTATAGTAATAATTTGAACTAAAAAAACAAACATTAATTCCTCTTTTATCAAATTTTGCTGTGGTCTCAGACTATGCAAGGACAAACAAATGTAGTTAAAACAAAGGTTTTGATGTGACACCTGTGTGTCAGTAAAGAGTAAGGTATACCTTGGCTTTTTTCAACAGCAGAATAAGTTCATCCTCAAGTTTTTGTTCCTCAGTCCTCTCATCAGAGCTTCCAAAAAGCGAAAAGGCTAATGCAAGAGCAAACCTCGTAGTTAGACACCATTAACGTGCACAGAGCTCACATCGCGTTGAACGAACAGCTGTTATGACAGCGACGCGCACGTTACGTCATTAGTCAAATACATAGAAAGCCTGCATGTCAACTCACCCATGACTCCCCACGCAAGAGTCCAGCTGCTGACCCCAGCGGCGCCTGCGGGACGCTTCTCACTCGCACACAGATGCCATGACCTTCTGTGCCAGCGGCTCGACCACACGAACACACCCGCCGGCGCATGCCGCGGTTTGATTCGTGCTAAAGATAAACCAGAACCGGACACATTTCTCGCGCAGTCGTTAACACTGTGCTTTAAACGAGCTACCTGTGCAGCGAGCTGTCGACAGTAATAGCGCAGCGCCATGTTTCTGTGATTGACGTCAGGCGTGGTGGTCACGTGACCATCTCGGGTTTTCATTTTTTTCGATTTTTTTATTTCCATTTAAATTTGACTTTAAATAATATTTGCATTTTAATTACGTGGCTTTTAAAGCTGTGTACATGGAACATATATTTTTTATATTATTATAATTTTAGATGAATGCCTTAACACTAAAACATACGGGTCATTCCTGTAGTTTTATTCCTAATAAAAAAAACTACTGAAGTCTCACAATTACAATAATTTTAAACAATCACATATTCCAATATCACAAAACATTTGTTTGATTTTATCCTAATATCTCAATTAGAAATTGTATTTATTTATTCCTCTTTTCCTTGGCAATATTGCTTTAATATGTAATTAAAATGATATTTTAAAAACAAACTATAAGGAGCAGGACCTATTTTTGAGTTGTTGTTTTTTTTTTAAATGATTGCACAACAGGAATAACATGCAACACAACAGTTTATTTTTAACCGTTCTGTTTCTTTATTTTACTAAAGCACAGATGAGGTTACAAAACAACACAATATCCTGTTGTCACCCACTGGCCATTAGTATTTTAACAGGAAAAACAGGAATGATTTTCAGTTCTAAATCAGCACACAGTGGGTCTCTGTACCACAGATCATGCAGTAATTACAGGTTAAACGTATTCATTTGTAGACACAGAAGTGCACACAGAGAGATAGAGATAGGAAAGGCATAGGGTGATCCATATACACTCACACTTTTTATGCACATGTACAATATTAACTGCACAAAAAATTACACAAATCACCTTAAATTCTGAAAAAATAGCTTTTAAAAACAAGCATGTTAAGCTTTCAGTGTCTGTAAAGTATTTAAACACTTAATCTAAAAAGGAACAAGGTTGCATCTGTGAAATGTACATATGAGGAAATGCATAAATGTTTTCTAAACTGCCATTTCAGCAACAATACTGTAGGTTAGCATATCCTTAAATCAAGAAAGAATGTGTATGGGTATGTGAGACTTTCTACCCAAATCTCATTGTAACAAACAAATGAAACACCAATCCATCAAAAAGATGAATGATTAATTTATAGAAACTGTTTAAAATGCAAGCAAAGAGGAATGTCGATAGAGGTCGAACCTGTTGAGGTTTTCAGAATTAAGAAAAGTTTCCCCAAATGAAAATGTCTACACACTCCCTACAGGTCCTTAGGAGACAAGAGAAGTATATTAAAGCCCATGGAAAATAAGCCCTATGTGCTTTAAACAAATCATAAAATACATTAAAATACATCATCTTTTGTCTCTTCTGAATGTAATAAGTCATCTCTTTTCAAATAAGTCAGCACCTGATCATTCAGTATCTAAAACATTTTACTCAAAGGTGACTTAGAAAATTAGAAATAAAAGCAATCAAGTGTCTTGGAAAGGAGCAAAAACACCCAAGCATCACACACGTATGAGTTAATTTACGAGGCAATTTAAAAGACATATATTGCAGACCTCCGAACTGACCTGTTGGACCAAGTGCCGTAATTAAAATCTCTGCCATCATCACTTGACAGACCTATATATTTGGCACAGTATCATTTTTTATTTTTTCTATAAATCTGCATCGGTCGCACACAACAACACTGAAATCTCATTATCAACCAGCATTCAGAGACACAAAATATTTACTAACCGCAACAAGTTCCTCTAAGCTCCAGCTTCTGTCTCCCATTCAAGAGCAGGATATTGCACAAAAAGCAATTCAAAGTGTCACTCTAGCTCTGGTATAATATCACTGCACAATGCTGCTGACTGACAAACTCAGGTTGAAAAGTCCGTTTTCCATTTAGTGATTGCCAACAAAGAAATGCCAGGTTTAAGATTCATTTCAACTATACAACGTGCAAACGAAGGGATAATATCCATTGACAAGTAAGTACTGCCACAATATTCCCCACTAAATCACACCGATTTTTTTTTCTCATTATTGTGTGCTGGAATTCTAAACATTATTCAATGCAGGTGACCTAGGGTTTTTCAAATCACTTAAAACTGAAGACACAAAATGATGTGCAGTGATTGTCTACCCTGAACAGCATGTGTATATCTGATTGGTAGCATGGTTATCTTGCAGCGAGGGTGCATACGAGGTGTGCAAAGAGCTGCCTAACCATGACCAGAAGGAAAACAACAGCACACATCAAACTTCAACTGCCACACAGAATGAAGGAAGACTGTTCGCTCCTCACCAAACCTTGGAGTAACTGAGAAGGGTGTGTGTTTGTGTATGTGTGTGTAACAGAGGACAAAGGCCAAAGCCTGGACACGGCATGAACACCTCATTCACGGCTCCCGAAGAGCTGAAGGAAAAAGAGGAATATGTAAACCACATCCATGTAGAGGCAGATGGCTCCGAACACATGCTCCTCTGGGTTCAGAGAGTACCGCCTGTTGCCGATCAGCAGCTGCATGTCAAACGCCAGAAACTAAATCACAACAAAATGAAGATTAAAGTTCGTATGAAGCACATAAACATGACAATATTGCAGAAAGGGTACTAACCAGAGTGAAAACCAGAGCACCAAATCCAGCATAAGCAGTATGCAACCAGGGTACCTAAAACCACAGACAGAAGCAGATCTTTGAGTCGACAACACTGTATGATTAAACTGATATCAAAGTTAAAGCTTCATAATTAGATTTCATTAATAATGATTAACACACATTAATAACTATTAGATAAAACAAATCAGCTTCTTTTGAATTGGAAACACATAAGAACTGCATACTGTCAAATAATCTGGGTAAAACATCTAAACAATGATTAATATGCTGTATGTATTAATTGCACTGGAAGCAAATGGAAAATGCATACACTGTGGA
Organism: Enteromius afrohamiltoni; assembly: GCA_034779775.1. Lineage (NCBI taxonomy): Eukaryota > Metazoa > Chordata > Actinopteri > Cypriniformes > Cyprinidae > Enteromius > Enteromius afrohamiltoni. The sequence goes on from JAUYWG010000032.1 coordinate 12,033,320, forward strand.
AAACAATATGTGGATAAAAAAACCATAAGCTGTGGTTGCCAGAACTCAGTCTTAAAAAAATATAGTTATAGTTTTATATGTTTTAGGTTTTGCGGATTTACATTAAAACATATACCTCATTAACTGAAGTAATGTTAAAATACTAACCTACTGAAGTCTACCTTTCTAGTGTAATAACAACCAAAAACGACCAAAAAACACAGGTGTTAATGTCACATGATAAATTGTTATAAATAAACGTTAACCAATTAACAAATTCAGCTTCATTAAAGCAGTAGGAATATGTCGTCAAGAGATTTCTGGCATTTTTGGCAGATTAATATGAGAGTAGCTGGTATTTACAGTTATTCAGTGATTCATTTCAAAGAGTTTAGCGAGCAATTGAGCATCGCAGAACTGCTGCGTTCTCGTGTTACCCTCGCCTCAGTCATGACGGTGGAGGGGGGAGATGGTGCTCGTTTCTCATTAGTTCCCACTGTTTTGGGAACGGAAATGCTCTAAAACGGCAGCTTTGGCAGACTGACTTTGCTCGCGAAATTGAATGTAGCGTCACAGGAAGTATGGGCAGGCCCAGGCTATCATACTACCACAGCACATTAGGACGTACTTTTATAGTCTTTCTTTGAGTGCAGCATTCTCCATTTACCATTAAAATTACGATTATTTTTTTTTACCAGCAAAATTATGATAATATTTAATAGTATACAAATTTCAAAAAGATAAAAGGTAAGTGATAATGATGCATGATAATGACAGCTTTAAAGTGATCTAGTACTTAAATATCTATTAAGGGTTTACAAGCAGCCTACATATCCAAACGGTGCGGTGAAGAACAGCAGAAGCCCCGTGATCATCAGCACCATCATGAGGGAGAAAAGCAATCCATGACAGGTAGTGAAGTCAACCTAGACGACAGAAGACAACGCTCTATCAAATTACACATAAATGAAGCACTTGAAAGAAGATGTTTAGGACAAAACTATCTCACCCTGGACTGGAAACAAAACAGTGTGACGGCCAGACACACCAGTGCTGTGATGCCCACACACATCATCACCACTTTGGTATTATGGTAGCTGAAGATAGAAAAAGAGTGAGGTTAAAAACTGAAAGCAGTACTGCAAAATTCAACACACGCACTGGGTTTCCATGTTTTATGGGGACATTCCATGGATGAAATCAGCATTTTTAGGTCCTAAAAAAAAAAAAAAAAATTCTATGATTTATAAATTGTTTTCCTCATTGGAACCAAAAATGTTTTTACAAGGACATATATAGAAAAATCTTAACAATTGTAAAGAATACATCGCCTCTAGCAATGCTTTGTGCTTTATATGAATAGAATATAAGGTCAAATATGAAGTTCTTCTTACCTGGCTAGCATGCCTGCCATATAAGACATTGCCAAAGTCTGAAAATAAAGCAAGAATATTTAACACTTTCTTTTTCTGGTGTCTAAAAAGTTAAAGGGTAGTAAATACCTATTATTATATTTATTACTAGTGTTTATTATCAATGAGATAAAGATGACTTACAAAAATGGCTAGAAGGATCATATTGGTAGGGTATCTTCGTCTGTAGATGAAACACAAACATATATTGAAGAAGCTCACAGTTCCTGAAATCCCACACCTCCTATGCTGGTCTAAAACTCAAAAAGTATCTTCTTACCGTGCATTAGTACTGCATACAAGCATCAGGTATGTTCCCATAAAAGTCATGCTAGACAAAAACAAAGCAGCGTCACAAACGGCGTGAATATAATTCAAACAAAAAGTCTCAAAACCTCTAATGAGGAAACGGGACAGTGTATAATTCAGTCACTTACTATGAGGTCAGATAGAAAACTCGATTGTACTGTACAAACTTCCGGACTGGCTCACTGTGAAACACAGAACGGTCATCAATTAAAGGGCTTTCTTTAAAAGTGGGATAAATGGATAAGATTGGGTTGTGTGCTCTGATGTGTGTATCACTTACCAAAATGTGAAGAGTGACACCACGCTAAATGTGACCATGAGCTGAACCATGAGGATACAGAAGACCTGCAAACGAAAGACATGCTTTTCATGACAAGGGTGTTGATACAACACCATTTAAACATCATTTTGGGTAAGATATTTGACTGTTTTTGATCTTATGCTGCTCATCAAGTAGACTGTATGTATTTGATGTATTGATAAAAATACTGTAAAACAGTAATATAAACATTTAAAACAGCCGTTCTCTGTAACTGCCAAGATTAACCTACAGGTACCATTACTCCGGCTTTTAGTGTCACATGATCCTTCAGAAATCATTCTTATATGCCGATTTGCTGATCAAGAAATAATTTGATAACACTTAAGATAGGTAGCACAGTAGTTGTTGTTGTTTAGCTATTGGGCAAGATTAGGGATGTAGCATGTGCTTAAGTAGCCCTAATAAATTGCTAATACTCTAGTAATATGCATGCTAATAAGCAACTAATAGGTTTAATATTATCAACGTTGAAAACAGTTGTGTTGCTTAATATATTTGAAAAAACAGTAAAATAATTGAATCAGGACTTTCACACCTTCCTGATGAACATGCGTCGGACATTCTTGTCCTCCCAGTTGCTTCCACTGAGGCCATCGAAGCTGCTGCTGGAACTCGGGTCAGAGAAGGGTGAGGACATGTCTGCAGCATACGCATTGGAATATCCTGGACCTAAACAAACATTTTAGCTTTATTAACATCGAACAGAGAATTGCTTATTACCAAAACTGTATCTATAACTGAAGATATTATAATAAATAGGCACTTACTGGGGCCGGGATGCACATAAGCCCAGCTGGGGTGCATGGGCATGGTTGGGGGTGGCATCGGGGGTGGCTGGGAGGCGTAAGTGAAGCTACCACTTCCTTGTTCTTTATCTCCTGCTGTAGCTTCAGCATAGCTTGGTGGGGCGGCTGGCAGACTCATGGCCTACTGAAAAACAATACCATTAACACAATGAAAGAAATCATCTGAGGATGGAATCACAAATAGATCTGATACTTGAGCACCTCGGATTACATTAATATTTTATGCCAAACACCAACGGAACTTTTGCAATGGAACTCTTCACCACATGAATTCATTATGAGCCTAACACTTGGATCCCGTCCCGTCCGATGGCAGACAGACAGGTTAAAAACAGCTCTAGAAAATTATCTTATTTAAATTAACTGACCAGAATGAATTAAAAGAAAATAAAATAAAAAATGTTTTGTATCATATTTGATGGATTAGGCTTTTATGGTTCATACAGTGTGATATGCACTGAGGAGAAAAAAATACCTAAACTGAGCAAAAATATGTAAACTGCTGCAGATGTTACTTATATGACCAAACAGTAAGCTGAACTGACAAGCTGACATAAAATGCATTAAAATATTAGCGGTCATCCTAACTCTCCTAACAAGATGTCTAAGAAGTTATATGATCAACGCTTTGTAGTATTTATTTTGGGAGACAAAACAAATAATGCAATGCAATACAGCGATGACTGAGACAAATAAAGATTCCTTAAAAACCTGAGGTATCATATTTAATGCTCACATTTTAACACGATTTGAATCATCAAGCAAACTTAAATTGCTTCAGTGCAGTAAATGTTTATCTTGTAATATTAACATCACTAGAATTTATTCTTGTATCTACTTTTGAAAAAAAAAAGAAAAAAAAAAGACGTTTACCACATACTAAATGTTCGCGTTTAAAAATATACCTAATTTTCCTTTTCTTACCAAAAAGCAATCAGACGTCTGAAGGCATGCAGAAGAGTATGTTTTTAGTTTTTTTAGCGTGATGATGGTGATAATTTTGAGGCGGCTTTAGAGATTAGTGTATCAAATATGAACAGTAGCATTTACATAATTAATTGTACTGTGAAATATTTTGTGTTATCTATCAGTTATCAATAATAAACATTGAACAATATCAGTTTGGATAATGAGCTAGCTCTCAAACATACCGCACATCGGTTTCCTATCGTGAACTATTAGTCTTCACGAGTACTGTCATACTAAAGTCAGCATCAGTGACAGGACTGATCTACACGGCGACAGCGCTTAGCTTAGCTAGCACATCGGGGACACTTTTCAAGCCCACTCTGTCGTGCCGGAGACACATGGTTTGCGCATACAAGAATTAACGTTACGTTGTTAGAGATTAACTTAAAATGCAGGTTCAAATGAATACGTTATAAATTGAGCGCTGTATTTTAACTTACCTTACTGTATCAGCTAACGTGACACTCGAGAACCCCCAAGTAAAAACAATGTACTCAATCATGTAATGACGTACATCCGGTGTTTCCGGAAATGACAAACGCGAAACATGGGCAAGATGGAAAGCTGGTAGCACCGTTTTAGCAAAACTGTACTGTATTTATTATTAAACAATGAGTAAATGTTTTATTTAAAACATTGTTACACCGAATCTTACCTTTAAATAAAAACAAAACGAAGCCATTTATTTATGTTAAATTCTGTTTACACATGGTCATATTGCTCATGTGCTTGCTGTTGAATAAAAAGTATGTGACGTTTTAATTTTGGGTAAAGTTTTTATACTTCTGCGTCGGACCCACGCCGGAGCCTTTACGGAGTTGGCAAAGCGCCCGTTTTAATTTATACTTGTGTCGATGTGCAGTACACTTGCGGGCCGCTAGGGTGCTTCATGCCATAGATATCTATATCGTGTCAGAGAAGCGTATAGCGTTAGCCGTGGTCCCGGAATCATTATTTAAACCTATAAAAAGAAGAAAACAACGGAGGAACATGAGATGACGACATTCTAAAACAGACAAAACTCATGTACATACGGGGACCGTGGGGTACTTGCAGACCAATCACAGCGCTTGCGTACAATTGACGCGCTGTTACAATTTTAGAGAGGCGCACGCCTTTGCATAGACTTGACGCAGAAGTATAAATTGGGCTTTACGCACTAATAATCATTACTAGAAATGTAAAATAGTTAAAATGTCAAACCTGTAAATGTCGTCCCCATTATTTTACCTTGTTAAAATGAACTATAAAATCCCAGTTTTCATACAGACAGCTTAAATTTATCTATGCAGACAATGAACCATCATTCTCCTGGTTCTAAAAGAAACCAAGGTAATGGGTCTTGATTTTAAACTCAGAAAAAACGTACAAGCCAAATCAATAAATGTATGCTTTTAATTAGACATTGCAAATACAGTTTTAAACAATATTTGATAAAATAAAAATCCTCATCAAGAGTCCTTTAAGTTTGCTTGATCGTTCTTATTACAGTCTTTGTCCTATAGACCTTGCCTGTTCTAGTACAAAAAAAACTGAAGTGCACACCCATAATTTTTAATAGGTTTTTTTTTTTTGAAAGTATACTCCAAATACTGTGATGCATATTAACACACAAAAGAAAACAAGACAGCTACTTCCACTGGAAACCCCAGTGACCGACTTGGGTGTTAAAGGTGGTACTGAAACTGCAGTCTAGCCAGCATGCTTGTATTTCCTGGAGAGCAATAGTCTGGTTGGCAGAGATGTTGGAACTGCCTTCTATGGGGCTCTATTGGCTATAAATCATGCGTCTGTTTGTCGATTTTGGATTTTAGATGTTCCTTGTAGGCCAGAATGTTCCGGCTCCATTTTGTGATGGTCTGCTTTTCACAAACCCAAATCTCCTGAGCCACCTGCAATGAAACAAACCAATATTACTACAAAATAACAAAATACCTCATATCAAGCTGCATTAACTTGACTGAGATAAAATGATAGTTAAAATGTACAAAATAGGCAATATCACATTACCTGCTGAATAAGCCTGAAGTCGTGGCTAACCAGCATCATTCCACCCTCAAATTCATTGATCGCCTCAGCAAGAGCGTCAATAGTTTCAATGTCAAGGTGATTGGTCGGCTCATCAAGAAAGAGCATGTGGGGATTCTGCCAGGCCAGCCAGGCGAAGCAGACTCTGCACTTTTGCCCATCAGACAGATTCCTAATCGGGCTCACCTAGTTAAAAAAAAGGGATGTCAATAAATGAAGTAGAACTTGTTTGCAGGTTAAAAGTGCTATTAAAAAAAACAAAAAACCATAAACTACCTGTTGTTTGCCAGTTAGTCCATAACGGCCAATGATTTTCCTCATTTCTTCTTTCTCCTTAATCTCAGGGTAACACTTCATCATGTATTCCAGAGGTGAAAGGTCAAGCTCTAGTTGCTCTGTTAGATGCTAAAGAAGAATCAAAAACTCAAAAAGTTAGTACAAGTAAAACCAGTCTAAAGCCGCTGAACTCAAATTATCTGTTGGGCTTTTAATATAAGTCTTCAAGTCAATGCCATTACCTTCAATAATATAACAAATGCAAACATAAATGTCATGACATTTTCTAGCCAACATACCTGATGATATCGTCCAATCTTCACATGGGAGTGTTTTCTAATCATACCATCTGTGGGCAGGAGCTAAAGGAGAAGGTTTTATAAAGCAAAGTACTAAGAGTCCAAATTACATAATGTGAACACTAAATTTAAATAAATTTTATTTAAATGTGCCTTACCTCTCCAGTGAGAAGCTTCAGCAAAGTAGACTTGCCTGCCCCATTGGGCCCTACAAGGGCCACCCGTGTGTCCAAGTCAATTCCAAACTCCAGGTTTTTATAAATATGTGGCTATATAACAAAAAATATATTTGAAAACCTCAACCCAGAGGAGGAGGATGCAACAAAAGTGTGTAAAATGTTTATTAAACCTGCGTACCGTATTATCCGAATACCTGAAGCTGACATTCTGAACCATAATGACAGGAGGAGGGATCTTCCCACAGGGAGGAAAATAAAATGACAGGGTCTGAAAGGACAAGGTAGTTGGAGTCATTTTGCTACCAACTGAAACGTGGCATACATCAACAAAAAAGGCAAACTACATAGAGCTGCATCTTCGATCATGTGGAAACAGTTTTTTCATTACCTTGTCATTCACAACGCGCTCAGTAAGCCCCGAGGCAACCATCTTCTGTAGAGTCTTCTCTTTGCTCTGGGCTTGTCTGGCGAGCTTGGCAGAACCGTGACCAAACCGAGCAATGTAGTTCTGAAGATCAAACGAAACATGTTTAGATGACCACAAAGACGACAGGTCAAAAGCATAGGACACATCTTTACAAAAGTACATGTAGTGGTTTACCTTCATGTGTGCCATCTGGTCCTGCTCCCAGTTAAAACGCTTCATCTGATTTTCCTCCAGTTCCTCTCGGGTCTTTACATACTGGTCATAGTTACCCTTTACAAAAGAGATAGAATGAGAAAATAAATTAAACTGCACATTTGTAAATCTAAGCAGCCCCTTAGTGTCAAAGGACAGAATTAGTTGTACCGTGTAGTATTTCAGCTTGCGCTGGTGCAGGTGAATAATGTTGGTACAAACACCATTAAGGAAGTCCTGAGAATGGGATATTAAAACCAGAATTCTTTTGAACCTGTCAGGGAAAGAAAAGAAACAACCTTGAGCACCCAACTCTCAGCATAGTGTTTGCAAATGCCTGCATCACAATAACAGAATGCATTTTGTAACATAACACACTTTATTTAAAGGTGTAACTACACAATTAATAATTGTAATAACATGAACGAACTATAAGGTCAGGATTAGAAGGATTACAAATGGCTACTCTGACATCTTCAAAGCTGAATTTGAGTTGTGCTGACAGATCAGTTAAACGCTTCGGTCTAGTTTTTGTCAAAGCTCTATCCACACCAAGAACAAACTGCTTGATGGAAGAGCTACAATTCGGCCTTTTGTTAACATCATTTCATCAGCAACAATTCACAGTGAACAAACTATAAATAGAAACCGAATATTCTCACATAGCCTTTGTCTTAAAAATAAAGACTTACTGACTGAGCTCTTCCTCCAGCCACACACAAGCATCCAAGTCAAGGTGGTTTGTTGGCTCATCCAACAGCAACATGAAAGGCTTGAGAAACAGTGCCCTGAAGATTCCAGAAAAACCACGAGTTAAAATGGTGGATAGATAGATGAAAACGCTTACATAGAAATACATGGGGATCAGAAAATACGCTTCAGACAGTTTTTGTCACTGCACAGTTAGCATAAAGCAACTGTGCTATCATTCGGCCTTTTGTTACATCATCTCCCAATGTCTAAACTTTGGTATAAGATTCTGCAGGCTCACCGAGCAAGAGCGACACGCATCCTCCAGCCACCACTGAAGTCTTTCATTTTCTTCTGCTGCATAGCAGAAGTGAAGCCCAGACCGTTAAGGATCCGAGAGGCCCTCATCTCGGCTTTATCAGCGTCCAGCTCCTCCAAACGCTCATACAGCTCCATCAGCTTCTCACACTCCGCTAAAGATTGACAAACAAATAAACTATTAAATTCATAGTTTAGAAGTGTTCCTCAACCATGAGATTCCTTAATGACTGAACAGAACTAAGGAGCCTTCTCAAGCTGAGATGTCCAATATACCACGCCTAGGAAAGGAAGCTGCTACAAAAACAGTTCCTATGAAAACGTGGAAAGAACATTTTGATCTGACCTATTAAATAAACTCTCTGGCAAAATGTGAAAATGTTCAACACATGTTCATCCTTGTGCCATCACTGGTTCTCAGATGTCTTGGGATCTAACGACTCGCGTTGAAGCAAGTAAACGCCAATTGTCTTTTCCAAGTGAACCAATTCTATCAAAAGTTTGAATTTGATCATAGTTTTTGAAACTCACAGTCCTCATGAGCAAGCCTTTCAGCCTCTCTCTCCAGCTTGATCCTCTCTTCATCGACCTCCATCACACACTCCAGAGCAGTCTTCTCACTGGGAGACATTTCGCGGGTCAAGTGGTAGATGTCAATGTGCTCTGGAATTGGCACCTCCCTGTGACCAATTGCTGACAGCAGCATAGATTTGCCTACACAAACATTTAGATACAAGTCAGTTATCTATGAGCCTCTTAATTCAAGTCACCAAGAGGAGATCTACTAGCCCAACATGAACCGAGTGTTCATTTACCAGTTCCATTGAGTCCGATAAGACCATACCGACGGCCAGAGTTGAGCTCCAAACTAGTGTCACTGAGAAGCTCCTGTCCATGAAAGGTGAGAGACAAGCTGCTGATGTGCACATCAGTGCTGTTTGGATGAGATGCCAGCACGCCAGTCACTGCTCGAGCCTCGGTTTTCTTCAGTTCAAACTCATCCAGCTCCTTTGTCAAACTGGCAACCCCTGTGAAAAGTTATAATCAAATGGTTTACGGAAGATAAGGAGTATTAGGTTTTGAAATATCTTGAATAAAAATATTAAATATAAACTAAACAACAGACAGCCTCACTGACACTCATGACCAAAAGCACATATCTTATTCTCCATAAAAAAAAAGGAGTCTGATCAGACACATTAATATACATTTAAATCAAAATGTTTATTGCACCAAATTATCACATTGTTTAGGTGTGGACAGACTCAAAGACTGCCCTTAAAATGGTACTCCTTACCATTGACCTCAGCCGCTCCATTCTGCTGGTTCTCTGGTTTCTCTACATCACCATTCACTCCATCCTCTGGTTTCTTTGTACGTTGACGAGCTTTGGCTGCTTCTTTCTTCTTTGCTGCCTTCTTTTTTGCTAAATCAGATGGCATTTTAACTGAATACCAGGAACAGAACTCCTCTGAAAACCTGTAAAGGACAGACAAAAAACGGATCAGTTGGAGGTAAAGATGCTCCTCATGAGATGTTAAAAAAAGCCTTACAAAAGCACACATTGTTCCCAAACGTACTTCCTGTTTAATCAACATTCGTTTCGTCTAAAAAGCTTCTACTTTGTTCACGGGGTTGTTATAAGGTCTCTTTTTAAGATCCACTGAACTGCAGGCACCAGAGGGCAGTGGTTCGGCTCGGCTCACGTGGAGTCGGCCAGTACTTTTCCCTGACGCAGTGTAGGCGAATAACTGCAACGGTGAAGAGATACCGATAAGACATTATTACTCCACGGCAAATTACACCTATGGTATCGCGATTCATTTTAAAAGCACAAATCACGGATAAAATAGCGAAAAAACGTAGGCTCTGTTCTTAGAGAATAAAGAGTGTCTGTTAACTCTAAGGCCCGACCAATGAGCCACTTCACCGTGCTCCAACTCTAGCCAGAAAACGCCGGTGTATCCCAGATCACGAGTAAATCTTGCTCCATCGACACAGAACAACTGCGGTCTGTAACCAAATCGTGATCAAATAAGTAAGTGGAGCTAAATTCACGTGGAATCAACCGAAAAAGATGTTAGACTCGTTGAGGAGAGCACGCTAGTCTCTTTTACCACGAGCTAGCCGGCGAGCTAACGGCCGGTAAAACTAGCCTGTTAATCCAAAAGATGTCTGGAGAACAACATTAACCGAGTAAATGAGGTATGAGTTCTTTATAAACATCGATCAACATAGAGGTATGTAGTTAACACGAGTAAATAAGCAACTTTCGTGGAAATAGGCCGTTGTCTTACCTAGCTCTCTTCCTGATGAAGCGCTAGCACTAGAGAAGCGGTCTCATGGCTCGCGCTACTAGCGGTAAGAGGCGCGTGTCGCCAATACCGGCACGCCAGCCAATCAGAAGCTGAAACGTCACAACTCTCCACCCACCTCTTTGCGTACGGACAGGAATGCGTTATCTGGGCGTGGTTTTATTCATAGTTTAGTATTCACACACAATGACCTAAAATGAGCATTGTATGATCATATAATCAACTAGTGATGTGAATGATAATTTAATTGTCATTTAAAGTGCCCCTTCCCACCAAAAGAAAAAAAATAATGCAAACGTTTAAGTTCTATCATTAGTATTTAGTCATGCTTTCGCAAACCTCCATGACTTTTTCATCTACAGAGCAAAAAAGTAATTTCTTTGTTATATTATTCAGTGTATATCAAATATATCATACATATTAGTCAGTGTATAAGGTTACGATTAATGACTGAATCATTCAGACTGCTTTTGTGAACTGGATTAACAACGATAATGATCATGAATTTGTATTTATTTTATTAATCTTGTTCAAAATGTCCGTATCAGACAAACTTATTTAAATAAAATACATGACACAGTAAGAATGTCTTGTTAAAAGGTAAAGGGTCAATGCACCTCCTGACATTCATGAGTACCAGATTTATTTCTCATCTGTGCTTCAAGCACATCTTAGGCCACAGGTAAACAAATGCCATCAACTGGTGTGATGGAATATTTAGTAAAATTAAGTAATTTCTTGGCATTCACAAAGATGATGTAACCACTTAACCTTTGGTTAATGCTTCCTGTGCATATCGGTGATTTAATAAGGCAACAAAGATCCAAAACATTTCATGCTAGAAAAGAAACTCCTAAAAAACAAACAAAAAACTTTCACATGCAACATGCGTTACTGTATTCCTCAACACATAGTATATTTAGAATATATTTTGTTCTGCTGGCATTTAAAGCCTCTGAAAATGATGCTTTCAAACATTTTTTAAAAACACTGCTTATGAACAATAATTGCAACAAGTTTTTAACAATACACAAAATTGATATCGTAAACACAAATCAGAATGATTCACCTTGTCGTAGCATGAATGTGTTTTCTTTGACGTGTTAAAATGATGACAGTAAATGTCACTTATTGCAAATAAAGTTGGCTGATTTTCATCCAGTGGTATTCATCTTCACGATATCTTTTGCACAGTGCAAAATAAACAACAAAAACAAAAAAGAAAGCTGAAAGCAGAATGTGAAAAAATATTTAAACATGTAGAAAAACGTGATTGATTCAATATCGATACTTGCACAGTAACATTTATCATGTCATTAATAGTTACAAAAATTCCCAGGCATCAAAGTTCATTCATTGTATGTTGTACCTTTCAAGTCAGAAGACACAGTGTACCCGCACTTTATGTGCGGCAAAAAACGGATGTAAAAACAATTATGATAGCTGCTGTATTTGCGTGTAATCAGAGTGAAAGTGCCATTTCAAGCCACTTTCTTAAATTCATGGTACTGTGAGGTTATATACAGTACATTCAACTGTACAGTAAACATACATTAAATAAGAATACAATTACACTTTTCATCAACCCTCACTGATTAAAATCAGTCCAAACCTCATAATGAGAAAGGGTCTAATACTTTCATTTCCATGGAAAACTGCCCAGTGTGGAGATCACCAGAGTAAAAATGACCAAGCCACAGGTGAAGCAAACTAGATGTCACCTTATTTTTGAAAATGAGATATTTTAGGTTGTTCGCATTGCCAAAGATTGCTCGAGCTCCTGTCTTCGTTGTTGAATCTACATAAAAGAAAAGAAACATTTATAAATAAGTGAAAGAACCTCACATTGTCCTTCAGAAATCATTGTAATATGCCGAATTAGTGCTTAAAAAACTTTATTTATTATTATTATTATCAGTTTTGAAAATATCTGCTTCTTAATGTTTTTGTGGAAGCAGTGATCAAGTATTTAATAAATGCAAAGCTCGAAGGAATAGCATTTAAATAAAATAACATTTTTTATTTGATTAATGCTTACTTGCTAAATAGAAATATACATTTCTTTGAAATAATTCTTAATGACTGAACACGATTAATTTGCATGCATCACTCACCTTGCAATAGAAGTAGCGGCTGACAGCTTCCTGAGACCAGGGCTGGTTATAAAACTCTGCTCTTCTCTCTTCCTCCGGATTTCCAACTGTATCTGTCATCAGCTGTAACCAAAAAAATCCAGCCCAGTTCAAAACACCATTTCTCTATTAGCAGAACTACTAAACTATTTTGAACTACTAAATGATGACAGAACTTTCATTTTTGGGTGAGCTATTTCTTTAATGTATGCCAAACAATTTTAGATTTCATATAATAATACTGTATGACTTTGATTTTGAGCGGTGCACATATACATATACTTATACATTCACCTTAAGGTCTCGGTTCTGGGAGCAGATCCAGTCTTGGATGTAGCCCTTGGGGTCCCTGGAAAAGCTAAGCATGAAATCTCTTTGAATCTTCAGTTGGTTGATGGACTCAATAGTTTCATGGATCTAAAGAATAAAAAAGAAGACTGTTAAGAGAACTCCAAAACCAGAACATAATAGGTATGCATAGGGTTTGAACAAAACAATATCTAGATATTCAATCATTCTTTTCCAGGCGTCTTTCTCACTTCACTGATGAAGCTCATTCTGACCTTGTTGTCTAGGGATGCCATCTCTTGCTGATTGGCGGTGGACAGCAGGAAACCATTCATCTGACTCTTCAGAGGATCGTCGACTTCAACATCAATGTCGTAGCAGGCTGTCTTCTTCTGGTCATTTGGATCCACGCTGAGAAAATTTACAATTGAAAAAGACATTTCTTTAAACAGTTCATCTGAAAATACAAAAATGTCATTTTTTACTCACCCTTTCACATTGCTGTTTTTTTATTGTAAAACTTTTCAATTCTAAAAGAAAGCAGGCCCCTTATATATCTGTTTGTCTTACAGGACTATAGATCACATAATTATTTAAGGAAACAATAAATGGAAATGTACTGTGAATTTATGACCAATTACCTGATGATATGATTGATCACAATAGGATCAGGTGGGAGTAGTAGGTTGGTTAGTCGCTGGGGGATCTCACAAAACTTCAGACGAGGACAGTCAAAGATCTGAAAGAAATGTAAAAACAAATTGATACCAGGCAAAATATTAACACCGAACCGGATGAAGTATGGTATGGTAGTACCTGCTGAAAATATTTATCACAGTTGATGTACTCCTTTTCATGAGAATCCTGCAGCTTGTTGGTCTTGACGTACTGCCATAAAGCCTGGATGATGCAGGAGCGGGTTTGAGTGTGGATGCCAAGAAGACGTGCAAGGCGAGGATCCAACTTAAACTGAGGAGGCTGAAACGCACAATGGATGAAAGGAACGAAATACACGCATTCAGAAATTTCTGTAAAATATCCATAAATTTAGTATATTACCAAACTACAATTAACATTCAGTGTACTTGAGTAGTTGATATAACATGTCCATTAACTTAATTCAGCAACAAGAACAGAATTTAATAGTTACGTTTGGGGTCAGTAATCAATACTTTAATTTAACGAGGATGCGTTCAATTGACAGTAAAGATATTTATAATCTCAAAAAATATAACTGATAATAATAAGAAATGAGCACCAAATCAGAATGATTTCTGAAGGATCACATGACACCTGAAGATTAATGTCTGCTAAAAAATTTAGCTTTACCATCACAGTAATAAGTTACTTTTTAAAATATATAAAATAGAAAGCAAAGTTTATTTTTTTTTTTTAGTGAACTTGTTTAACAGTATAAGGTATAACAATATACTGTAACTGTACATCTTAGCTCCTGTAAATAGTCACCATTTCTTTTTACGATGTTTCACTATTTTAATTACACTTCCGCCTTCACTAATGCTTCTCTGGTTTGATGAATTAGCATTTATAAGATGACTACTCAATTTAATCTCACATAATGTATTATAAAAAGAAGTGCGATTTTTCTAGATGGTTATCGCATGTCGTTTATCTGGATATAGCTGAAACTACTTGAAATTTTAAGTCAACTACACAATTGCAAATATGTTACATTGTCTCTTTTTCTAGATTTGAATTTTCATTGTTTAAAAACAAAGCATCAGTCTTTTGACAAACCAAGCCTCTTCCCATCAGAGCAATGTGAAAATTGCTGTAATTAAAAGAGCCATTTACTCACGAGCTATAACTACTTTGGTGAATAATAAGAGCAATCAAACTTTTAGAGATTAATGACTCGACTATAGCTTTTAACTGCAGTGCTTTTCAAGACAGATAAGACAGTTAAGCTAAAGCTATCATTACACAGATTCATTTCTAATTGGCCTTTCTCAACACATTTATTTAGTGCTTTACATTTTGGAGTTAATGCATTAACATACTTTCCTTCTAAATCTAAATAGGATTTTAAATCTCACATTTTTGTGTGGCCTCAAACTTTTAGGCCCCATAGTAGATTCTTCACATATATATCATTTAAAGAGTTATTTAATTTAGTCATTTAAAGAGAGCTATGACATACAGTACAAACTCTCCACTGCACTGCAAAAAATTGCTTTTTAAGACTAGATTTTTTTTGTCTTGTTTCCAGCCAAAAAAATAAAAAAATACTGAAATCAAGCAAAAATTCTAGACAAGAAAAAAATGACGGTCTTGTTTGTAGAAAAAAAACAAGCTAAAAAGCTAAAAAACTCACTTAAAAAATTAAGTGAGTTTTTACTTGAAAGAAGCAAAATAATCTGCCAATGGCCAATTACTTTGCTTTACCCCATTGGCAGATTCTTTTGCTTGTTTCAAGTAAAAACTCACTTAATTTTATCTTGTTTTTTTCTCAAAACAAGAGAGTAATTGTTTCTTGTCTAGAAAATCTTGATTTGAGAATTTTTAGATATTTTAGATGGAAATAAAAAAAATCTAGTCTTAGAAAGCATTTTTTCAGTGAGGTAATCTATCAGATGTAATCTCTAATATAATATAATAATCTGGCGCTCCTTCACGCACCTGGTAATCCAACATGAGCAAGAGGGTACAGCGTACATTCACATCGCCAGGCCTCTTCACCTGGAAGCCATCTGTCTCCTGTGTCGTTGCAGTGCGATGCCACTGTTAGGATGAAACACAAACTCAGCCTAAACAAGAAAACATGAAACCGCTGCACGGGAAGCATACAGCAATTTCAAACCGGATTTTGATATTCAGAAGAAAATCTGAGTAGTGTCTGCCTGTGTTGAGGGTGCCTTGTCAGAGCATGCGGTCGCTACGATGTTCTTAGTGGTTGGTTTTTAGCAGGTTGCTATGGTTGCTAGACTATCCTGACTGGCTTTCTATCCTTTATGATATTCTGATTCCTAGGTATTGTTAGGTCCTTTAATTAAAGTAAAGGTCACTTTACAGCAAGACTGATCACTATAACGATAACGTATATTAGCGGCCACACAACACACAATAACTTTCTGTTCCAAGCGAGCATTGCAGTTTTGTTTAAGCAGAGTTTAAATGCTTTAGCTCTTTAATTGCCTGAGGGTCAGTTGCACAAATTTTATAGGCAGATTGGTCTGAATTGTATTAAAAAAGTAATACTGATAATTCGTTTTTAAAGCACAGACTTAACATGGTGGCTTTATGAAACTGCCTCCAGGATTGATTCCAATGGTTGGTCAATGTTTTTATTATTTACAAGATTAAAAGAAAAATGAAAACAGTAATGTTTTTCTGCATGGATAATAAACAATTGATGAAATTACCCACCCCTAACCTAGTGAAGTAACACAATTTGGTGTAATAAATGTAGAATAATTTTATAATATTCATCTCAAACAGAGAACATTTCTACCATGAACTTGTACATGCCTGTCTCTTTTAAACGGTTTAGTGTACAGTTGAGGTCAAAAGTGTACACCCCCCCCCTTCAGAATCTGCGAAATGTTAATTATTTTACCAAAATAAGAGAAATCATAGAAAATACATGTTATTGTTTATTTAGTAATGACATGGATAAGATATTTCACATAAAAGATGTTTACATACAGTAAATAAGAAATGATTCATAAAAATTTCCCTGGGTACTTTAGTAAATTAGTTTTTTTGTTAGTTGCTCGTGATTCCCTTGACTGTCCTGAACAGTTAAACTGCCAGGTGGTCATTAGAAAAATCTTCAGGTCTCACAAATTCTTTGGTTTTCCAGCATTTTTGTGTCTTTGAACCCTTTCCAACAATGACCATGATTTTGAGATTGATCTTTTCACACAACTGAGGGACTTTGACGCAGCTATTACACAATATTCAAATGCTCACCGATGCTCCAAAAAGAAAAATGATGCATTAAAAGCTGAGAGAGTGTGAAAACATTTGAACATTTGAGCTTAAATATAATATTTTTTATTTAGTACTGCTCCTCAGAGGATACAGAACAATAGTTACGCTTCCCAAAAGTTCCAATTTACCTTGGTCTTCAAATTTAAAAAGTCTCTAGACGCATGGGTGCATTATTATTGAGCTACTGAGAGAGAGAGAGAAAGAGAGAGAGAGAGAGTCAAATCTTAAAATGACCCCCTCCTCAATTAAGTATGGACTGCTTATGCTCTGTTTATGCACAGAAGATATATTCAAGCATTAGAGTGAATAAAATGATTTGGATCTTTATGCGATCTCCCTTGCATTTTCCCTAAACCATTGCATGTTTCAGCGCCATTTGAAAGAGACAACATAATGGCAATGACTCACAGCTCAACTCAATTAGCTTTGCTTGACATTGGAGGGTTTTTTTCAATGCCGTCCTTTTCCACAGGTAAATCACTCTTTTTATCGCACGCCTCAATCTTGTGTGTGCTGTGATGAAAACCCACAGTCACCAAGGACAATTTAAAGAGCTGCTGAATGAATAAACCCAAATGCTGTGCGTTCAGCCCGTTCCAATGGGCCGGAGGGGCACAAGGGTCAATCCTTGAGAGCTGCAGACCACTTCTGTGTATCTGCCTTCCCAAGACCTCAATGTCCCTAACAAAGTACATAAATATTAAGTGCATGAGGCAGCTGGGAAGGTTCCCTTGTGTAATGTAAATGCCTGAGTGTGTGTGAATAGCACCTGTGCACAATGGTTCTTCCACTAAAATAGAGTAACGCACGCTCTCGGAATACAAAGACTCTCAGGGTGCTGTAAAAGGTTTTATAAGTGTTTGTCTTCAGAAATGCATTTCTTTTCTCCTCTTAATGCTGCCCAAAGCTCTGTGCTGGATGCAGTGTCATCACTCCGCAGTGTCATGGGCAACTTCCTTATGTAACACGTTGCTATGGAGACCACAAGATATGTCTTACATGAAGTATGGTAAACTGAACTTTTCAATCTGAACAACAGATTCTTGCGGACATGCACCTGAATGTGGAATAATATCACCCTTTGTGACTGTCCTCAACCTTGTTTGAAATGCAAGGAGGACACTTGAGATTTTTTCATATGAATTGCTTTCAACTTGTGTAAAGAAAGAATATCAATTATTGTTTAGCAATGTTTTTTACTGCCGTATGTAGAGTGAGTTAACGCTTACCTCCACTAAGTGGTTGTCAGGGCCGTACAGATCCTTATCCAGCTCAATAACAAGGCTCTTAAAGAAAGACGAAAACTTCCTCTTTTGTTTTCCAGGCTAAAGCACACAGTGAAGAAAAGATAAAGCTTAAAAAAGGGACTTGCTAATTGAATGAAGCCCAGCATTGATAAAATAGTACCTTCAAAAAAAAATACAAATGTTCAATTAGACTACTTAAATTGTTCTATGCAATTAAATTAAGGCTTTTTAATAAACAAGTCATTTGCTTTAGCTTTCGAACATAAATACGTTTTGTTCTGTTTGCTGGATGGAAGGACTAAGTTGGATTTAGTAATTATTCATGCATATATTAAATAATCTTCCATTAAACAAATGTCAACTGATTGCATGCAGTAAAGTTGTGAAAACTTTGTTCATTGTTCATTTGAATGAACTAAATTGAACAAGCAGCAAAAATGATGTTTAAAATAATAATAACAACGGTCACGACTAATTAATTCAATCCTGTATTTTAGAACAGATGGTAGCACTATTAAGGCAAACTTACATCATCCAACAACTTGCCCTCTACACGCAGCTCCCAGGATGCAATGCTGCCCTCAGAGTCCTCTGCGTCAGGTTTGGCAGGGTTGAAAGTGTTCGAAATGTACAACCGTAGCTTTCGCTTTTGCTATAAGACAAGAGACAGTTTGAGCTGTACCTACATTTTTCATATTATTGCTTGAGTTGAATCTCACTGAAAGCGCATACCTTCATTGGTCTTTTGAGGGCTTCTTGTATATCCACCCTCTTCCTCATAATGGTTTGGTCAAGTTTGCGCTCAAAAGCTAGGAGGTCCATGTACGCCTGGGACTCTGGCACCAGTTCACGGATCTAATGAGAAAGCATTTTTGTCACGTATTATTGTAGAACAATTTGTGCTGATTACAAGTAAAATACATGTTGGTCAATAGTATGTTATAAGGAGCTGATAAAAGCACAAATATCAGAGCATGTCCAAACATCTCAAGTGCCCCAAAATCACCTCAGACCTCGGTTAAGCTACTCTGCAATCTAGTAACAATTCAGTGCATCATTCATTGTAAGATAAAATTTTACACATATAGTCTAAACATTTATTCATGTTCTTATTCATTATCAATTTCGGTAATCACAGAAAGTCAATTTGTGGGGCTGTTTTAATTGCTTTTGTTCTTATGCCCCATAAAGCAGAAACTAACACAGTAACAACATTTTACAACTAAACAACTAATGCATAAAAAAATTAAAATTATACAACTATAGATCACATTTATATTATATAAAAATACTGTTGTATTTATCATTTATAATACATTACTATTACGATATTTAAAATCCAATTTAGGTCAAACTTTATATTAAGGTCCAATTCTCGCTATTACCAAACCATTAACTATGACTTTTGCCCCAATTAACTCTTAAATTGCTGCTTATCAATAGTAGTTATTGGGTTTAGGTTTTGGGTAGGATCAGGGATGAAGAATACGGTCATGCAGAAAATGTGCTTTATAAATACTAATAAATAGTCAATATGTTATGAATAGGCATGCTAATGAACACCTTAATAGTGAGTATTGGTCCCTGTACTAAAGTGCAATTCCAATTTTTATAATAAATATAAATGATTAAAAATCAATAAATTATTATATTTAATTATTCATAGTTAATACTACCGTTACTTTTGTAAGTCCAACAATATGCAAATGATTAATATAAGGATATCGATTGAAATTTTGGTTTTAAAACATTTGAGTTTCATGCTTTTGGATAGATGAAAATCCACTTTGCTATTGTCACAAACCGTTTTTACCCTCAATGCAATTGAACCCATATTAAATGTTGTTTTTTGCCTTAGGGTGATAATATGAAAGGTAAAGCTCTATTAGCATTACGAAAACAGTAATTATTCATATTCTGACAAAAATATCCTTTGTTGTAATATAAACCTAAAAAATTAAATACATATACCAATATTCTTGGCCAATTTTGTGACCAAATCAAGTCAATAGTCTTTACGAACTGATTGAATATAAAACATTACCAGATTTCACCAGGAGTTTGTACCTATAAGTCAATGACTGTTTTATATCCTGATTCTTGTTTGTGAGTACAAATCATGTATGTCCTTGCATGATTCATAGCAAAATTGTAACCTGACGCTTTCCTGATTTTCACAGTGTTGCATCATTCTCTCTTTCCCATGTGACCTCCAGCATTTTACAAACCTCATCATAATGAATTAGGACTTTTTGGTTTGCCTGCAAAAAAAACCCACTTTAGACTTTCAGAGGATTAACCATTTTAAAAACCCACAACCCTTCCAGTTTCTGCTATTGTGGCGTATTACTGCATCATATCCAGATAGACACATTTCACCAAATCAAGCCATGCACCTGCATTCATCCAACATCTCCAAGCATTCACACACCCTCACATTCCTTGGAAATCCAACCCTTGTTCCACTGACAGAAAAAAACAAATGCACAACAGCAGCCTCCGTGATAAATTGGACCCCTCTTGATCATCCCTTTCACTTTTTTGCCCCCAGAAATAAAGAAAGCACAATTACCTTAACTGTGCGATCTTGACTAGGCACAAGAAATTAAGACATGAATAAAAAAACCAACACAGGCAAACAGATAAAAGCCATAGCGATGGACCTCACCCTCTGAGGGAGAATCTTGTCTGCCATTTTTCTTCTCTTGGCACTACGGATGGGGGAAAAACAGAGAGAGAGAAAGAAAGAAAGAAAGAAAAAAAGAAAGAGAGAGAGGGAAAGCACGTTACTATGGTGACTGATAGCAGAGTCCACAGGCCATCTGCTAAATAACTGGGACCCATCCAGGCATTTTTCCAGCTGTGTGTATATTTGTGTGTGTGATCAGAGAGAGGGTATGAGAGCGAGAACAGGACAGGTTGGAAATAACACTCAATCATTATGCATAAATATTAATTTTTGCACATTCTATGGTTTTATGCACAGTAAAGTTGTCTTACTGTATTAACATCTGGATGTCAAAGTCATTGTAAAGCTCTGTTCACACAGCAAGCCTTTGTTAATATATTGCAAAAATGTTTGTCATTTTTACAGATGGGGACAATACAAAAATGCTACAGTAAAAAACTTTTAAATGTAAGTTATTTTACTGTACACCGTTGAAATACTGTAAATGGCTTAACATGGAATTATATATACATTTACTTAAAAATGACTGTCAAGCTTTTTGTGTTTTTGAAAGTAAATGACTGTATAATTTACAGAAGAAAAAAAAAACAGTATGAGGACATTTCCAGAGGTTCCCGCATGTGTGACACATCACATTTATTGAATTTTGTTTCTTTGTTTTCTTTTTTTATTCATAATGTATATTAGGCTGTTCTGTGTCATTTTATGTTATTTAGTTAATGTTTATTGAAATTTTTTATGTCATGTGTCACCTTTATTGTAGTGGTTAAAATAATTTTAGACTAAAAAGCAGATTTTAATATTTTAAGCATAAAAATTATACATTTTAAAATATACAGGCACCACAGATGCCCTTTTTAACCCTAAAGGTCTTGCACACAGAGTCTGAAATTGTCATACGTGTTTGCATTTTTCATATTTGTCATCCTTTTTTTTAAATCAAAATGCATGCTACGGATGTAAAAATGCAGAAGGCAGTGTATAAATGTGACTGACACAACGTGAGGTCATATTTAAATTTAACGTGCAAAAATTTCAGACTCAATAACCTTGACCCTAGTTTTTTTTTTACAATAAATCAGTTAAAAACATGCAAGAACAGCTTCTGTTTGTGCAGCCTGTAGCATTTGTGAAAACCAGATCTTTGTGGTCCAAACGTCTGAAAACATAAGACTTCTAAAATGTCCTTCCCAGCATCAATTTGGACCACAAAAAATGAGTCACATCCAACTGCTGTTTTCAGAAAGACGTTCCTAACTCATTTCTCATTTATCCCCAAACATGATGCATAATTCGCTGGTGCAGAAAAGTTTTTTCACTGACAAACATGCCACACTCCTACAGACACCGAGAGCTCCTCAGGTCCAGAGCCGAGGAGCACATGACCCCGGCAGAGCAGGAAATGGCTGTCCACATTCACATCCACACCCCCTCAGGAGTATAAACTTTCTCATGGTCCGACTCGTCCACCCTAAGCCACACTGCTCCTCTGGGAGAGGCTGAGTAGCAGAGACTGAGCTGCGGTGGGGGTGTGAGGGCGAATGCCTCGACACTCGTCACGTATTCTTCTTCTAAAATGAATCGTTAATGCATTCAGGTGAATAAAACGAGCGTTTACTGAACGTAGGTCAACTACAAGAGAGAAAACATTCTGAATTCCTACAAACAGCATGACAGAAAGGCCATGCAGCCCGCACACAAAGCTAACTGACTGCAACCGCATATTCTACTTCACATGCATTCGTTCTTAGGCCATGTCGACTGTTCTGGATGTCATTTTTATTGGTTTCTACTTATCTGCACACATGCATTTGGGGAAATATGCTTCAGTCAGATTTGAAGCTGCAAACGGGAAAAAAACATTCAGGCAGGGTCATGTCCATCACAAACTGTCAAACTAACATGCAGCAGAATAAACAGCCTACTTGAAGGATCCAATTGAAGGATCTGATTGGCCGTCTCTCATGTCCATCTGTCTTGTAGATATCTCATTTGCTGCTGGAAATCCAAGTGGTTTCCTATAGGTTGATTTGGGGTACCTCTAGTTAGTTACAGAATTTTCCAGTAACAGCCGATATTATACACATATACAGATATATACAGTCATGGCCAAAAATATCGGCACCCTTGGTAAAAATGATAAAAGAAGACTATGATCTTTAATCATAAGACTTTAATCTGCGTTGATCTTTTATTCCTTTCATTGGAGAATAAGAATTTAAAATGGGAGGAAATGTCATTATGAATATTTTTTTCTGGCCACAATTAACAGCTTCTATAGCAGCTCTAGATTTTTTCCTATAACATGTCTGTCCTCCAGAAAAGAGATCAGAGAACATTCCTTCGTCCAGAACCACTTCAGATCCTGCAGCTTCCCAGCTCCATGTTGGTGCTTCTCTTCTTCAGTTCACCTCACTCACTTTTTAAAGGGTTCAGGTCAGAGACCTGGAATGACTGCAGAAGCTTGGTTTTGTGCTCAGTGACCCATATTTGTGTTTTTGATTGTATGGTTGGAAGATCTAAACATGGCCCATTATAAGATTTCTAACAGAGTCAGTCAGTTTTAGATTAGTCATCTGTTGGTATTTGATAGAATCCATGATGCCACATAAACAAAATGCCCAGGACCTACAGCTGAGATATAGGCCCATAACATCAAAAATACAGGAGTATACTTCATTGTCCCATCTTGAGTGTTTGCTGCTAAAAAGTTAAGTTTTTAGTTTCATCCATAAAAGCCAGTTTAATTTGACGTTCCAGTCGCCGCCCTGTTCCTGTTTCGTAACATTTTATGTTGATTGTAAATTGTACTTATTTCCTAGATGGTGGAAATGGTAATTTCTTGGTAGTTTCTTTTTCTTAAAGCCACTTCACTAATTGGTGAAGCTCAATTATCTTTTGCTGCACATCAGTAATATATTCTTTGGTTTTTCTGATGTGATGGATGATTAAGGGAATTTGTTTTTTGTTTTCCCTCCTATTTTTCTGTGAAACAGAAAGGCTGGATAATTTCATGTTCATAATCATCCTGGAGTGCTCAAAATTTTGAATATGAATGAGAATATACTTAAGAGATATTTTACTCACAAGAATACCTAAGGGTGCCAATAATTGTGTCCAACATGTATTTGAGAAAAACAAATCATAATGATATTTCCCCCCATTTTAAATTCCAGTGAAAGCTTACATTTTTGGGATTGTTTTTAAATAAAAGATCAAAAGGATGATATTGCAGATTCATTTTCACAGCCTTCTTTGATCATATTTATCAAGGGTGCCGATATTTTTGGCCATGACTATATTGGCGATATCTGCAAATACACACTAACCTTCAAAGGTCAGGGGGCAGTAAGAGTTTAAAAACATTTCCAAGGAATAAAATATTTTTTATTCATCAAGGATGCAAAAGTGACAGTAAAGACATTTATAATGTTAAAAAACATGTTAATTTCCATTTTAAATAAATGCTGTTCTTTTAAACTTTCAGTTCATTAAAGAATCCTGAAAGATGCTTCTACAAAATTAGTATTTAGTAGTTTTTCATACTTATAATAATTAATAAATAGTGTTTTTTGTTTTGTTTTTTTCTACCACCAAATTAGCATATTACAATCATTTGTGAAGAATCATTTGACACTGAAGACTACCGGCAGAAAATCCAGCTTTGCATCACAGGAAATTACACTTTAATATATTCTTATTATTTTAAATTATAATCACATTTTATTATATATTTGTATTTATTTAAATAAAGACAGCCAACATTTACATTAGATTGCTAAACTCATTTGTGAACGGTTTTAATGATTTATTTCGAAACTTATGTTTATTACTTTATTTGCAATGATACAAAATAACTATAGGTTTACTTGTAAAATGTTAATACCTGTGCATTATGCAGTATTACAAGATGATGAAAATCTGGCCAAGAATGTACTGAGATAAATGTCTTGTACTTCAATAATCCAAGTCTAACATTTGTTAAACAGTTTTTTGTATCATGGTGTTGAATTCAGTAAGCTGCCTGCATATATACAGTTGAAATGAAAACGCAAGGACAAATACAGTACTGCGACAAGACAGATGAAAACCGGAGAAAACTAAAAGCAAATTCCAAACATCGCTTTCACACCCTTGGGAAGGGAATGCTATTAGCATTGGTTGTTTCAAATGAAAATGAGCAATGGAATCCCTTTGTGAAGGTCCTTTCTGCGAGGCTGTTGGCAAAAGTTTAGAGGTGATCGTGACTTCAAGTACACAGTTTTGCCATTTGTGATCACATGTTCCTGTAAGCAAAAAAACAAATGCCACACAGACAGCAACGTGAATCAAAAAGATTCAATATCGGATGCAAGGTCTTAACGGCTACATCGATAGCTAGAAACAAGAGTTTTGAAAATCAAATGGCAGTGACAAATTCCCAAGTCCAGGCTGTACCCAAAAAAGCACATAAAGTACGACACAGCAATGCCCTGCAGAAATTCAGCATCCTCACTTCAAGTCTTCTATACACTTCTGAGTAGGAAGGGCGCTGGGATACTCTCTAGTGAAAGGCAATAGCAGTAAGTGTGCCTAAGTTATGATGCCTAAGAATGTTGATGTCTAAATATAGAGCACCTGCACAAGCCAAACATAAAATAGTTCAGTCATTAGAGAGTAGGGATGTTAACCGATGACCGTTTGACCGGTGGTTGACGTATCAACGTTAACCGTTCAAAGTTGTCAGTAGTCAGTTAAAAAAAAAGTGATATCTAAATTAAGCTATTATAGACAGTGGACTATACGCTACTACAGTTAGCCATCTCATTCCTTTAAGTGAACAAATTATATTATATATTTGGCACAAGGTCAAAGCGTTTGGGTTCGCGTGCTCACAAGGTTTGCGAAAAGTAAAGGCAACAGGCTAAAACACTCGAGGTTAGAGCCAGGGCAGATGACAGGATGAAGCGTGCAAAGAAAAGTAGTGTGTGGGACCATTTCACCAAAAAGAATGAGACAGATGTAAGTTGCAA
>JAUYWG010000032.1:12077427-12114663 GCA_034779775.1 Enteromius afrohamiltoni
AATCTTTTGCAGGTGTTTAGAGTTAATTAGTTGATTCAGACGATTAGGTTAATAGCTCGTTTAGAGAACCTTTTCATGATCTGCTAATTTTTTGAGATTTTGGGTTTTCACGAGGTGTATCCCAAAATCATCAATATTAAAACAATAAAAGGCTTGAAACTACTACTTGTGTGTAATGAATCTAAAATATATGAAAGTCTAATGTTTCTCAGTACATTACCGAAAATAATGAATTTTATCACAATATGCTAATCTTTAAAGGACCTGTACAGCACATATAATATCTCAAGCCTGAAGAAATTAAAAATGGAATAAATCAAACGTATTGTTCAGTGTTTACCTGTAGTATGATGTAGCCCAATAACTGCAGGTGACGATC
The DNA here is from genome assembly GCA_034779775.1 of Enteromius afrohamiltoni. Lineage (NCBI taxonomy): Eukaryota > Metazoa > Chordata > Actinopteri > Cypriniformes > Cyprinidae > Enteromius > Enteromius afrohamiltoni. Next base: position 12,077,807 of record JAUYWG010000032.1, read on the forward strand.
TCTCATTGCCCTGGATCCGACCAGCACGTCAGAATTATGGCAGTAATGCCATTTATCATTCACAGACATAATTACCCTGCATGTAAAGAAGGATAGAAAGAATGGGTTAAAGATAATGAGCAAGACATTCAATCCCAGATGGCATAGATGCATATTTAATTGAATGATAAAGAAAGGACTGACCTTTTCACCTGCTCTCCTGTGGTCCGGTCAGCTTCAGGGTTGTCAAGCTGCAGTGGAGAAGCCGCCACAACATCACTCTCGCCACCCTCTGGGTACGAAACACCTTCGTAAAATGTAGCTATCTCACAGTCCTGCCCCTGGTTTGCTCCTGTCGCAGCACCTCCCTCATCCTCCAGGATTTTTCCAATGGAGAACTGGAACAGGGAGTCTTGCGGAGCAACCGTGCCTGAAACAGAGGGTCCCGTCTGGGTCAGGCAGTCTGAGGGGCTACTGAGGGTAGAGCTGTCCTGGCTCTCCAGAGAGTGTTCCTTGGCTAAAGTTGAGTAGTAATCTGAAGTGGAGTAATATGGGTTGTAGTCCAGCGGGACTGTTCCATTAGGGCCTGCACGCTGAGATCCTCCTCCTGCTGCTGCGGAGGGACGCATGTGAGCAGAGAGGAAGGCAGACTCCTCTCCTGCTCGCTTGTCGGCCCCTTCCTCCAGTGAGGAGGCAAAGGGAGAGAACTTCTGGAAGTCAGTAGTAAGGGCTGCGACAGAGGAGGGACCCTCAGAAGATTTGAGGTTCAGTATTACACACGCGGCTGAACCTGCTGCTAATGATGCTGCTGGTGTGCCTGTTCTGATGGGGAGGACCCGGCCCGTGCTGTCAATCCATAGCAGGAAATCTGCCAGAAGAAAAATGCCATGTGAATAGATATCAGTCAAAATAAATTTAAAACCGATCCTATGTTTGGAGCAAAAATCATCCGGTTCTGATTTCTATCCACTCTCTCTGCTATAGCGCTCAGCCCTAAACAGCATTGGCCATTAATGTTTTTTGTTTGGTTGCATATAAACCTATATTGACTTGGACATCAGCCACCTTGCTATCTCAAGCTATCCAAAAACCTATTCAATTGCATGGATTACAACAAGAAAATGACCTGTGTAATATCCTGGTGCGAGAACTTCATCTTGTTTGTAGCCGTGCTCACCAACAAGTTGCCGGAGTGCCTCTGCAACCAGACCTTTATAACTGCAACACAAACACTATGAGCGCACTGTTACATGGACAAATCGATGCAACATCTCTTTTGGATTTTAGGATACTGGCAGACCCCTCAAGTCCCTAACCTGTATTTCCGGTTGACCTCATCCGCAGTTAAAGCGTGGTCGAACATGAGCACTTTGTGGGTATCCTGAAGACGAGGTCCAGTGTAGTCCCTGTATTCCAGCTCCAAGGCTGCATCCAGTAGTGAAAGATATCGACGTACAATCAGGGCATATGGGCTGTCTACAAAACACAGAAAAGTGAAAGTAAACTCTTTTACGTTACAGAAATCCTTTTTGGAATAGTTTCCTTTTTCATGTTGATCTTTGTATTACAAGATAACAATACACTGACTTTATTTATACTAGTAAATAAATACTGTAAGAGAATTGCAATGAATGTTATGTAAAGAAATAAATCCACCAGCAGATGTCACTATTGCTATTTGTTACCTTTAATATGTTTGCAAGAGTGTGTACTGGTCTAATTTAGTTTTAGTGTTTGCTTATGTCTGACCAGGGTATTATAAATAAGTTTCATTAAACATTAAAAAGCAAACATGGAGGCTTGAACCATCTGAGCAAATAAGGATATTTAAAGGCTGACTATTTTATCTTTTGAAAGAGACGAGCTCTAGTCTTCTTAGCAGTCCACAAACATCTTCCAAACAAGCATTCGGTAATGACCAACTCCAACTCACTGGTAACATTACTGATGAACGATGGAGAGAAGACACGGTGAAGAACAAGGCCAGGAAAATGGCCCAGCTGAAACAAAGACATGAGGATGTTTACGGTGGCCAGCGGAGAACTCAGAGCCTTTAGGTCAAGCACCATCTCCAGCTTGGAGAAAAACTGAGCTTCATTAGCCGGCCGATAACTCATGCGACTGAACGGGAACACAAGTTTCTGGATCACCTAGACACAGAAAATGTAGAAAAGGGAAAAGGTAAATACAATACATAGGTGTGCTGGTTTTATCTGCATTATATAATGTAGAAAATGAAAAGTAATGTTTTTTTAATCAGGTTATTCTCTATAAAAAACATTTTTTAAATTCCATAAATGAACAAGTTGTCTAACCTTGCTGTCCAAGTATTCACCCTTCTTGACCAAGAAGTCAGCGATAGTGTCTAGCAAGCGTGTCTCTCTGAGGCGATGGCGAGCAATGTATTTGGCGATGAGGGCCATGGTGTAAGGCGTAATGCTATCAACCTTTTTAGGCAACTCCTCTAAAATAAAAGATAAAATGGTTTTATGTTAACCTCATTCCTCATCCCCCATCCCCCATTTAGTTTGTAGCAAGAGGAAACTGCATTAGGGCTGTATTCTGATTCTGGATAAATTGAAAATCACAATTTGTTTTTGTTTCAAATAGAGATCACAATTCTCTCACGTTTCTGAACTAAATGAAATAATGTGTGACATAATATCATTGCTGCAGTCTATTTGAAGGTGTTTAACTAATAATTATAAGGATAACAATCTTTTAATGATTCATCGTGCAGCACTACTGTGTATCATTACAAAAACGTTGGTACACAAAAAAAATTGTGTCCACAGGGGAAAGAAAATGTGACATGGTCAAAGTTTGGCCAAGCTAGTCCTTGCTGGAAGATGACTACATAGTTAATACTCAAGATTATTCCTCCATTGACACACACTCAACATTTTAAAGGAATCAAAGATTATTGACAGAAATGTCAGAATTATGAACTTATTTTTTATTATAGTGGGTTTATGGTGGATTTTTTTTGCAGATTTATTAAAATAGAAAAACTGAATAATCACATGGTCCTAAGTATTCAGACCCTTTGCTCAGTATTTATTAGAAGCACCCTTTTGATCGAATACAGCCATGAGTCTGTTTTGGCTGGGCCATTCAAGAACAGTCACGGAGTTGTTGTAAAGCCTCTCCTTTGTTATTTTAGCTGTGTGCTTAGGGTCATTGTCTTGTTGGAAGGTAAACCTTCAGCCCAGTCTGAGGTCCTGAGCACTCTTTTGGTCCAGGATATCCCTGTACTTGGCCACATTCATCGTTCCCTCGATTAGAACCAGTCGTCCTGTCCCTGCAGCTGAAAAACACCCACAGCATGATGCTACCACCACCATGCTTCACTGTTGGGACTGTATTGGACAGGTGATGAGAAGTGCCTGGTTTTCTCCACACATACCCCTTAGAATTAAGGCTAAAAAGTTCAATCTTGGTCTCATCAGACCAGAGAATCTTATTTCTCATCTTGGTGTCCTTTAGGTGTTTTTTAGCAAACTCCATGCAGGCTTTCTTGTGTCTTGCACTGAGGAGAGGCTTCCGTCAAGCCACTCTGCCATAAAGCCCTGACTGGTGGAGGACTGCAGTGATGGTTGACTTTCTACAACTTTCTCCTGTCTCCCGACTGCATCTCTGGAGCTCAGTGATCTTTGGGTTCTTCTTTACCTCTCTCACCAAGGCTCTTCTCCCCCGACAGCTCAGTTTGGCCGGACGGCCAGCTCTAGGAAGGGTTCTGGTCGTCCCAAACATCTTCCATTTAAGGATTATGGAGGCCACTGTGCTCTTAGGAACCTTAAGTGCAGCAGAAATGTTTTTGTAACCTTGGCCAGATCTGTGCCTTGCCACAATTCTGTCTCTGAGCTCTTCAGGCAGTTCCTTTGACCTCATGACTCTCATTTGTTCTGACATGCGTTGTGAGCTGTAAGGTCTTATATAGACAGGTGTGTGGATTTCCTAATAAAGCCCAGTCAGTATAATCAAACACAGCTGGACTCAAATGAAGGTGTAGAACCATCTCAAGGATGATGAGAAGAAATGGACAGCACCTGAGTTTAATATATGAGTGTCACAGCAATACTTAGGACCATGTGATATTTCAGTTTTTTTTCTTCAATAAATCTGCAAAAATGTCAAAAGTCATTTTTTTCTGTCAATATGGGGTGCTGTGAAAAATGTACTTAAATGATTTTTGCAAATGGCTGCAATATGACAAAAAAATGAAAAAACGAAGGGGGGTCTGAATACTTTCCGTATCCACTGTACATTTTCACACATCACACAAAAGGGTAGTGTTGTGTGATGAGTAAAAACTTTTAAACTTTAAAAATATCTCACAATCATACCGTTTTATCTGTATTTTTAATCAAACGCAGCTGTGGTGAGCAGAAGAGTCTTCTTTAAAAAACATTAAATTCAACCCCAGGGCTTAAACATAAATAATATACATCATTGCATTAAATAAGTAAATATTTCAGCAAGTTTCAATTTTGGCTTAACTGTTCCTATATGCTTCCTTTACAAACAGAATTGCTGTTTAAGCTTAAACTCTTCTATTAAAGAGTCAAATTGTCCCTAATTTTAGAATAAGACAAATGTGTTTTTAACTCACCTGCAAGGCTGCTCACAAACTTCTCCTGCCTGTTCTGGTAGAAGAGGTGAGAGCTGAAGATAAGCTCCAGGCTCTTGTTGCTAGCCTCCCTGGCACACGCTGAGAGCATCTCATCCAGCAGAGCCATCTCATGGTCCCTGACACTGCTAACACTGGCCAGCGTGTGCTTGACCAGCCGCAGGATCTTGCGGTTCACCACCAGCTGCTCAGGAGAAACTCCATCCGCCGCCTGCAGCGCTCTCCATTTCGTGCGGTAGTAAGAGAGCAGGAGGAAGAGCGTCTGGGGGTGGCGCTCGCGCTCAATGTTTTTCTCTAACCCGGCGAGACATGACTCAATCAAGGGATGCTGGCTGGATGGATGAAGCTTCATGCTGCTGCTGAAAACCATGGAGATGTCCTTTTGGTTAAACTGGGACAGGCGAGCCTGGGACTCTTCCTCCAGAACCTGTACGATCTGAGAGTCACTGGGCAGCCCTGAGTTAGACGGAGAACACACAGGATCAATACAAAAATACACATTATATTAAAATATTAATATATTATATATTTGCATATTTAAATATTAAATATTTGCCCCTTGAATATTTTTTATTTCTATAAATAATTATTAAATAATATTTTTCAAACATTTAGCAATTATTTGTTTTTAAAAGTCAAATATTCAACATTTTTGTAACTGTGCTATACTACATCTTAAGCCATTTAAAATTTCTTTTTATTGAATTTTTTTTTTATTTATATTCAGATATTCTTTTACTTTAATAACTGCATAAATGCAAGCTGGTACAGAAAACATTTTCTCTTTGCACTGAGCACTTTGAAACTTTTTGCACCTTTTTTATAATATAAAAAAATATATAGTGTTTTTCCTAAACATATATTTTGTGCAGGTTTTTCTTTTTGTAACACAATTTAAATTAAGTTCAATTGAAGTTAAGAAATGTGACCTTCTGATGAAATTTGCTAACTAATCAATCTAAAAATAGCTTAATTTTAACTTAACTTTAGCTATTGAACTAAACAGGAAGGACTCACCAAGAGCAGCTACAGCATAAAGGCAGTTAACAATGCTGAAGTTGTCAAACTTGGAGCAGTCATTGACAATAGCATCACAGAGCGTCTGAAAATCCTGATTATCCAGAATCTGTCTTATGGCGTTCTCCCCCGAACCTCCAGCAGAAGATGCAGGTAAGGCCCCTTCGCCCACCCCTCCGCCGCCTGATCCGCTCCCACCTGCCTGACCTCCAGCCTGCTGCAGCACCAGGAGCTGACCGATCTTCTGTAGGGCAATTGGGTAGTGATTGTGCGAGATCTTCCCTGGATTCTGGGTGACCCATCGCAGAACTTCATCCACGGTGCGCGAGCGATCGATCAGACGCTTCATGGTGAAGAAGGTGTCGTAGCTCATCTTCTCATGGATAAAGTTCCAGGTCTTCTTCTTGCCGTGGTGCAAATGCGCATGGGGCTGGTAGTGGGGATGGGGGAGGTGAGTGACTTGAGGGTGTGTGTGGTAGTGCTGGTGGGTCTGGTAATGGGGCCGGTGGGTATCCAGACGGGCTTGATAAACAGGAGGGTAGCTCTGAGGCTGATGGACATGGAGGTGATGAGGCGGGAGTGGATGATGGTGGTTCTCCAGCATGGGCGGCCCTCCTCCCATCAGGCCGATGCGGCGACCTGGCTTGCCCCCACCACCGCTGTACATACGCGTGGTGTACATACTAGTGAGAGCACCTAGACTCAGTAGGCGAGAACACTGGTGGGGCGAGGAGAATCTCCTGCAGGTTAAGAGGCTAAAGCATGCAGGCAGCCCCAGCATGGTATATAGGGTGGTCCAACAGTGAAGTTCAAAAGAACACTCCTACAAACAGAAAGCACATCTTTTACTGAGTACACTTCATTGTAGAAAATATTATTTGTTTAGTCTTGATCCAGCAGCTTTTAGTGCTGAACCACAGTGAGATGCAACAATATGGTTGAGCACTTATAGAAACTCATCTCCACACTTAATGAATCAGGCAAGAGGTGCTCCAGAAATAGACAGTAACTTGAGAATTGTCAGGCTGATGTGCCCTTTCCATCAGGGGCTGAGCGGAAGAGAGGATATCCCGTCCTCATAACTGAATCACACCTCATTTATGAATTAAGATACTGAAAATGAACTTTTAGAATTGTTCAGAATATATTTCTAAAACATGCTGCTCTTTTGAACTTTCTGCTCATTGAGAAATTCTAAAAATGTAGCATGGTTTCCAAAAATGCAGCACACCTGTATTCAACACTGATAATAATTAAAATAATAATAATTAGCACTTAAACAGCATATTAGGATTTCTGAAAGTATATGTGACACTGAAGACTGTGGTGACAGTAATGGCTCCCAAAAATTCAGCTTTGTCATCACAGAAATAGGAACAAATATTTTAAATTGTAATATTCCACAATATTGCTGTTCATACTTGTTTAAACAGAGCCTTAGTGAGACTTTTTTCAAAAACATAAAAAAAATCACTGACCCCAAACTTCAGAAAATAATTACAAATTATTAAAAAAGCATTTTAGACAAGCACTAATCCAAATATTGCATTGAATATTGCATTATTAGTCAAAGTGCTTTAAAAAAAAAAAAGAGACTGGCATTACAAGTGCAACTGCTGTCAGTGCCTCATGTTGGTGTTTCAATGGTTGGACTAGTCACTATGGAAACACTGATCCTATAACCACATCATCAGCTAGCCAATCAGGTGGTCGTTTCTGAGAACAACATACTAGGACTATTTTAATGCTGTAAGATGCTTTGACCCGCTTTGACGGGAAAGCAAAACATGAAGACCTCTCGTGGTCCAAGAGCAAGCCGTAAAACCATAAAAGCTGAAATCTGGCCACCCCCCTTGACCCAGTCACCCACTTCACGATCTTCTGAGCCCCCCCACCTCGCAATCTCACTCTTCTCCTTAAGAGTGTCACCAAGGAAAATATAAACTCCAAGTTTCATATATTGTGAAGATATTGTTCTTTCAGTGTCATATTTGATGTCAATTTAAAACTCTAAAGATGAACTTTTCACAAAATTGGTTACTGATAAAGGGCTGTGACCTCCTCAACACAGGTGCGGGCCTAAGGCCACGAGAACTGAAAATACAAACAAATGGTCTTTTGTGTTTGAAAGTTTGTGGGAGTGTTGGTTTGGGTACATAAGGTGAAAGAGTAAAACAGCACATTAGGATTTTCTGTAAACAGATGCCTCCACCCTGCCATGTCTTTCCCTCGTGGCAGCGTGTTTTTCTGACCGTCAGGTATGCATTTGCTGGAATCTGGAACTGAATCGAATTCTCATTTCTTAAATTATGTAACTGGCTTGGCATTATTTCTTGATTTATCAAAAGGTATGCATTCTTTTAAATTGAAACTGAATTGAATTCACAATGTTTAATTATGTAATTGGCTTGATATAATTTTACCTGACGAATAAATTAAATGTTATTCCTTGATTCATTTTAAATTGTTGAAATCGTTATTTCTAGTAGGGTGTGCGGAGGCGGGGCGCGCATGAATATCATGGCCAGAGATATACAAACTGGGGACACGAAGATTGAAGCAGTAAGCGCGATCTGTCCGAAGACCCTCCTGATTTCTGATATCGTTGAAATTAACACATTGGGTAAAATTAGATTATGTAAGCTATCTCTTTGCAATAGACCAGCAGTTAGCGGCTGGCAAACGAGATAATAATCCAATCCCTGAGTAATTTTCATACTGGCGAGGTTTGTGTTACGGAGTGACTATTCAGCTGGCGTCAGATCTAGATGGCTCTCTGTCCCACAAGGAAAAAAGTAACAGAGAGTATAGCACGTTTAAAAGGATCAGGTTTCTAAATTAAGATAACTCAATTCAAAATCAGCATTCAAATTTATGATTATAATCTAAATTGAATAATAACCTAAAATTGGAGTCAGATTAAAATGAGGTAAAACCATAAAAAGTAAAATTAGAAACAAAAGTTAAGAGGAGCGAGGAATATTCTCACAGGAGCGCTGGGAAGCGAGACGCGCGACATCCGAGCTAAGAGGCGGGACCTTACAATGCCGTTTCCACAATTATTTCCCCTTCAATGTAAATTCTGTCATTTAATCACCATGTTGTTTGAAACTCAAAAACAAGCCGTAATACAGCTGTAATATTATGACTTTCAACTTTACCGTGTTCCTTATAGAAAGTCATTGTATGTCTTCAGACTTGAAATATAGTCATACAAACAATTTTAATAATGCTTTTTTTGCATCAAAATTGATAGCTTTCCATAAAAATATTAAGCAGCACAAAACCGATAAACACGGAAATATTTCCTGAGCATCAAATCATAATATCAGGATGATTTCTGAAAGCTCATATGACACTAAAACTGGGGGAATAATTAAGATTTTAAAATGTATTGAGGTACAAGTTAATTTCAACTATTAGTTGCTCTTTTCAATACAATGACCTTAATGGTGACCTCACAGCTGTCAAGAATGATTTTCATTGATAAGAGTTCACAGAAAAGCTCATATGAACTACTTTGCTGATGTTTTTCACCCCTGATGTTCCTCCAGAAGTTATTCATTCATTCAGGTTTGGAACATATGAAGGCGAGTAAATGACATTTAATTTAAGGAGAACTGCTCCTTTAACTCACGCGACTAGCATTCTCTTTAACTCTTGTTAATAGTTTCACTGCACATGCACAGTGAGAGTAAAAAGCTTGAATTGATTTCATAAATGTACCACTATAAAATAGACTAGGTCTAAAACGTTTTTCATTTTCAACATAGCCATAAGACTTGTCGTGATAATGTCGTTAAAAGCAGGCTTACATGTTTATCTCAGAGGCTGGCGCATGGATGGATGTGCAGGGTCAGGATGAGCTCGCACGCAGGAACTGGTGGCATTGGCGAGATTAATGCACTCGATTTAAATCATTCGACGGCTAGCTGAGCTGCACAGCCGCTTGGATTCACAAAATGATTTTTAATAAAGGCTTTAACAGGCCTGACATGTTGTAAAAGCAGGATTTATGGAGCATCTGCTGAGGCCCCGGAAGAGGAGCTGAGCTGCGCGCTGCTAACAAACTGCTACACCGATGATGACTTCACAGTCTCTGCGTGTTGAAGCTCCGGTGGATCTGCTCCGCGACACGAAACGGCGAGTTTTATTGAAATATGGCTAATATAGTGCTTGAATTTGGTGCCATCCGGCAGGACATGGCTTGATCAACATGCGCGACTCTTTCCCAGCAGCTAAAGTCAGTGATTATCAGTGTAGGTGAAGGTAAAGCTGCCTGAGCGGAACTGTTGTTCTCTATGATCTCGGTACAGATACACACGCGAGACTCGAGTCCTGTCGCCGCGGCGGACTCGTCTGTCAGGGCCTGTAACCTCGGGGCGCCCAGCCTTCCGTCACACTCCCCTTGCACTCCGCCAGTGGTCATCCGCCGCCCCGGTGATCGCCATGTTCCCGGAAGTCAACAGAGGCAGTCCGGAAACACGTGCTTGTCGGGTGCAGAATTTTTTTTTTATCTTTCATAATATTAGTTTTGCTGAAAATCACAAAATACTGTTAAATTATTGTCACACAGTTACGGTTTCTATCTATCTATCTATCTATCTATCTATCTATGTGCTTGTCTATCAGATTGGGATTAATCTGGCTTGTGTTTTTAATGTTGAAAGTAATTCAGATATGAAATAATTAACTTTTAGTATGTTTGCTTCTTTTAGTATTTCACTGCTGATTTTGTTCAAATAGCCAGGTGCAAAATCGTTATTTCCACATACTCTGTCACTTCATATTAAATATGATACCTTTCTCCATTCTCTAAAGTTTGTCATTGGAAGACTGCAAACTGTACTTACATTTAACTTTTATTAATTTAAAACACTATCCCCCAGTTTCACAGACAAGGCCTAAGCTAGTCCCAGACTAAATTGCATGTTTGAGCTGTCTCAGATGAAGATATCTTGCTCTAACATATCTTAAAACATGTCAGTGTCAATGTTTTGTGTTAAGATGCACACCTGTAATATTTTCTTACAAGGCATTTTTGTAAAAGTTGCTTAAGTATCTTAATTTAACTAATGCCTAGTCCTGGCTTAGTATTGATTGTCATATTTATATATCACCTTCATTTCAAAGAGTACAAGTAAATGTCATTTAACCCAGAAAATTGATTTGTTTGATTTGAACTCAAAAACATTGACACAAGCTAAATATTAATCTTTGCTAGATCTATGTCATGCCCTTGAACTATTCTTGTTGTCCACATTAAGAGTTTATATGTGGTTAAATGGTATATAAATGGTTAAATATAGCAGTTTAGCACTGCAACTACAGAAATAAACCTAGTAGTAAATAAATGCAGGGGTGTCAGACAGGGGAAAATAGTAAAACTGAGTAGCAGTGGACCTAGTACTGTAATATATATATCTCAAAATTACCTGATGACAGTGAAACATACTGAGAAAGTTAGAACGGAACAAAAATACACATTAATCATAATGAAAGTCTAGGGCCCGGTTTCAAAAACAGGGCTTAGCTTAAGCCAGGACTAGGCATTAGCAGCCTATAAACACTTGTGACAAACATCTCTAGTGTTCCAGGCCAGACTGACCTCATACACAGAGAATCCTCACGGCAAAAAAGAATAGAAACAGCTGATATAGACACCTTTCCCCTTTCTTGTCACTGGTAAAGCAAATCTGTTTTTTGATTACTTCTGCTTGTTACTCAACTCGTGGGTTATTCTTATATTCAGACGTCTAGCTGTCTTGTCTATATGCATCCATTATTGCAAGACATTACCTAACTTTTACTACATAACATTTATTATTTAAAAGCAATAAATAAACCAGCAAGAAATAAAGAAATGTTGGCTATAATTAATTTTAAAATGTAAAATTCCTTCTTGATCCCCTTTTCTGATATATAAACTGATAAACTTATGAACTTTTAATTGATAATATGACTGAACGTTGGCTCAGTCCTTCCAAAAAGTGTCATGTGAAAGTTTCATCTTTTCCTTCTTTAAACCATTCTGTCTTCATGCTGACCCCTGAACAGTGTCCACTTCCTCTTTCAGAAGGAAAACAGTCTTTCTCTCTGCTGCCATGTCTCTGCTTCTTTCCCACTCCAGTTTATATGCTCCTATAGCAGTCCTATATAGTCAAAGCTACCTATTTCCACTTTTTAACTTTCTCTTTCACTGTTCTTTTAATTTCAAAAGTCTTGTCTGGTTGACACAGTTCCTCATTTTAATGAAGCTAGTTCTTTTTTTACAGATAAGAGCAAGCCATTTCTTCTTTACAATGTCCATAAGACAGCAGTCTTTAACCCTAATTAATATGGAACCAGCTTAATATGTAATAGCAGGTAATTATTTGTATTTCTCTTTACTATAAACTAAATTTACTGTGAATTGTCTGTTATGTGTTTGTTCAAATCCAATTTTTTTTTAACTCAGTCACCCAATTTCATTCTCATTCTACACAATTTTCTTAAGTTAAGTCCTGAGTTATCTTAAGGAGCTTTCACACGGAGATAACCTTTTGGTAAAAGTTCCCCCTTTTTTTTGTCATGTTCATACTGCAAGAACTAGGAACATATTTACGTCTAGGAAGTCCTTTTGAAAGTAATATAGCTCCTACTTTAGAGTAGGCCCTTGGGTTTTAAAACAGTGTTTTAAAAAATTATCCTCATCTGCACTGGCTTCAGAAACAATCTTAGTCTGCACTACACAAGCAAAAAACACATGGCACATGACCATTCGGCACGTCCTGATTTTGTTGAGTTAGTCGTGTTCTTGGGTTAACATATTTTGTTGACCCTGAAACAACATTTTATTCCAAAATTTTAGTTTTGACCACATCTCTACAGCTAAGCCTAACTATGAGTACTGCCTAAAATCAGAGGAAATGATAGATGACTGACACTGCTTTACAAGCACCAAACACTGATTGTAACTTCACAAAAACTGGTTCTTTAAATCTGATTGGCTAATCACAATGCTGTTCCAAGGACAACAAAGATTTTGACCCAGAGGCACGCCAGACTCAGCAAAATCAGGGTCTGCTGACCATTCGTGCACACTGGGTTGTTGTGCTCAATAGTTTAAGCAATAAGTATAGAATATGAGTGCTGTAAAAAGGTGAAGACAGGGGAGAGGCCAAGAGGAAGAACAATCTAGCTCCAACTCAAAGGTCCATAGAAACCGCTGGAGATTGAACAGCTAGAGACAGCAGTGAAAAATCCAGAGATGAAGCTAACAGGGTTCATTGCAGATCACAAAATAGGACTTGAGGACCTCAGACCATTTCGCCAAGATCTTGAAAGATATATTGAAAGATACAGCTTAGCACGAGAACCTTGGCTACACAAAGACAACTGCTGAAGTCAAGTATGTAACTGTCAAATGTTAGTTTGGGAGTCTAACTGAAATCCTGAAAAGGGAAAACTTCAGCATTTTGATTGACAGTTTAACTATTATCAGGAATGTGAGAATGCTTTGTGTCATTGTTTTTATTTTTTCTCAGACCCGTTTCTGGAAACTGGTGCAGGTGGAAATAGACTAAATGACTGTCATTGAGCAAAGCTGTGAAACGTGCAGAGCATCCATCTTTCCTTCTCCTCATGCAACATGAGCTCTTCGTGACATGACAGACACAGACCGTCCAAGTCACTAATGAACAGTGGATATGATTGCCACTTGTGGCCTTAACGATGATACAAAGACAATGGATGTTGATAAATTCTAGCACTATATCTTTGGAAGATTTTGGGGGGTAAGCATGTTCAGAGAATTGGGAAAAGTTTTCCCCATTCAGTTGCATAAATTTTACTGCATCTGGCAACACACAGGCTTCCGATGACAGCAACTCAGTGGTGGAATTTGGACCCTCCCCACTATAAGGTAAACACCTAGTTATTTATTGTGGTAATTTGCAGGTCCTGTCAAAATGTTGTTGGTCTAGATATTCTGTATGTTTGAGTTGTGTATGTTAATTCTTTTTTAAATACAATAATTTAGCTTTTGGTATGATATTTGGACTTTTCCAATCGGGCAACACTAAGCCATGCCATCCTTTTCAGAAGTCTCAGTTTTGGTTCTTTTACACTGAATTGCAACCCTGAAAATGCACTAGTGTAAACATAGCCCAAAGTCTATGCTGAAACACAGTCTACCTGACTCTGGAGGTCACATTTGCAGGCTGTGCATGTCATGAAGTCTGGTTTATTTCAATTAAAGGTTGGGGTATTTATTTTTTCAAAAAGGCTTTAGGAAACGGAGTCTGGCCGAGTATCAAATCAAATTTGTTGCCAATCAGCAGGTATGGTTGTAACATAGGGAGGGGTGTAACAACATCATTTCCACAGATCAGGGATTAGTTAGGTGTCCTATCATGATTTCATTATTACCTACATTCATCTTTTATGAATGGTTTTATTAATTATGATTTACTATTACCCTAAGCCAGTAGCCAATCTAAGTCTTGCCCTTATGAATGAACACTATCACTCAGGACAAAGATCTCTAGTGTTATACTATACAAAAAGAAGACAGACTCCAGACAAAGCTTTAAGATGTACTTTAATCACTGCCGGGAGGACCTCAAACCAATCACTGACAATTCTCAGAACAAAAATATAACAACAGTTTATATATCAGAGGTCCTAAAGGTGCAAAGATGACATATAGTTACTATACAAAGCAAATGAGTTCATTTTATTACCTCAGCTTACCTCAGAGTTTTTCTTATATATATAAATATATATATATATATATATATATATATATATATATATATATAAATTCACACAGATGTCTAGCCAACACATTAAGTAACTTTGTTTTTTCAAATTGCCAGTTGCCAGTGTTCTTGATCCTTTTTATATCTCAGATGCATCCAATACATCCAGCTAGTTGCTTTTTATCTCCTCCTGTTTGGAACATTAAATGTCCTGCCCCAGCAAAATGACGGTCTTGACTCTGACATCCATTTATTCTTCCTTTTATCTGCAATGAGATCAGTAAGAAGCTTTTAGTGCAGGAACATCTTGTCAGCAAAGAGGATGGATCATGATGTGAATGTTTTTGTCTCCATTGATTAATACAGTAACCTGTGATTTACCTCATCTTTTTTTCTGAGAAGTAAACATGGTTTCATCATGATTCCATTACAATGAATACAGGAAACCTGAGGCTAAGAAAAACACCATAGAAATGGGTGAAACTGTCAGGTTTTTCTACAATGACTTCTGCAGGCTTTTTACAGTCATTCTCTGATAGTAAATACTTACTGGCTTATTATGAATTTCACAGTCTTTCCGATGGACACTAGGTGTTGTTTTGTCACATGAGGTGGGTCTCAGTATCACATTGAGTGCATTCTTTATCTGTTGTAAATGGGAAATACACAGGTACATCTAACTCTAGCATAAAAATGACAACCATATGTAGGAGAAGCTTAAACATTTGATGTATTTTAAGTATTTTAAGGCACACGCACAGAAAACAAACAAACTAACAAATTACAACATATGAATTAAATAACTTACTCTTTGGACAATGTAAAAGTCAAGGTGTCTGCCTTTTCCGTGATCATTATTGCCTTCTTTTATTGCCTGGTCAACAATTTCTCTGTCATGTTCATTTAACTTTTCATATTCCCCACCCTTTGTTGGGTCCAGCAGGAACAGAGCACTAAACAGGAACAGTAAGCCTCTCATCGTGACAGCAACTGAAGAGCTGTACTGTTTTCCTGATCTTTCTCAGAATCAGTTATGAATCTCTGTCATGTCTACAGAGCACAGTAGCTGTGATTGGTCTGCTTGGTAAGCAGTGCCCCTCCCCTAAGTTGATGAATGTAAAAGGGTTAGGGTTAACCGTAACCCTAACCTAAACCTATATCTTGGATTTTTTTTACTACTTTTCCAAACTCCTCCTAGGCTATTTGTCCATTAATGTCAAATTTTGTATGTATAGAGACACTGTTGACAAAAAGTTCTTAAAAGAATTTCGATTCATCAAATAGGAGATGTACCCCCGGATTCACAGACAAGACTTAAGACTAAAATCTAAGTCTGAGATGTTTCACCTACAGGAAACTTTCTCCGACTTATCTTAGAATATATCCGTGCTTATAAACGGATTACAAAAATTACCTAAACATTCCCATTGAACTATAGTCTAATCCTGGATTAATCTAAGCCCTGTCTGTGAAACCAGGCCGTAGTCTAGTAAGTGTTTGCAGCACTGATGAATTGGTTTATATCCTCTTTTCTTTTGATATGTTTTGTCATTTGAGAATACATGAAACATTTTTGAGAACCTGTCAAGTGGTTTAAGAGATAAAATAAGATGAAAAATCCTGTGGGTGAAGCCGTGGTTGCTGTTATTTGAATGAAAAGAAACTCAAACCATCTCCAACGAGCACATCTTACAAGGGTAACACACTGATCCAACAAACTCCAGCAGACTAGTTTGTTGGCGTTTGTTACCCAACAGATCAAATCTCAATCCAAATCAGACATTTGTTTCGCCCCCAAGATCTGTTCCACTACACCTGCTGTATACCTGCAGCAGAAACAAGACAGACTCCAGACTGTGTTTTTAGATATGCTTTAATCACAGCCAGGAGGACCTCAGTACAACAGTATACAACAGTTATATTGCGTATGTCCATGGCAAAAAATGTAATGATTCATTAACTAATTTTTGTCTAATGTCATTGGTTCTTCATGTTTGCTTGTTACACATATCATGAGTTGTTATGGTTACACTTATATTCAGACAGACTTCTAGCCACCTTGTTCATATACATTCAATATTTAAGCACATTAACTTTGGCTCAAGTGTTGACATTTAGTACTCTAAAGCCTGCAAGTAAAGAAATGTTAGTTGTAATAAATTTAGAATGATTAATATAAAAAAAATTCCTTCACACTGTCAGAAATAAAGGTTTGAAAGCTGTCACTGGGGCAGTGGTACACTTTTTGTACCAATTACGTTCAAATATGTACAGTTTAAAGTAGCAAAATGGACCCTTTAGGTACAAACATGTACCTTTTGAAAAGATACTGCCCCAGCTTTTGTACCTTTACGTCTGAGAAGGCACATTATATTTCTTTAAAATATATTTTTCAAATGGCCAGTTGCAAATGCTCATGATCCTTTTTACATCAGATGCATCCCAGACATCCAGTTAGCGGTTTCTCTTCTTCTGTATGGAACAAAATATGTCCTGACCCAAACTTATGTCTCTTGGGACATTCATTTATTATTTTTTCTATCTGTAATGATAGTAACAATAAGAGCATTTTAGTGCAGGGATATCTTGACAGCAAAGAGATTGGATCATGATGTTCTGTGAATGTAGGTTGCGTCTACATTGACTAATTTAGTAATCTGTGATTTACCTGTTCCGCTTGTTTGAGAAATAAACACGATGCCATTACGTTTCCTTTACAAAAAATACAGGAAACCCGAGGCTGAAAAGAATATCATAAACGTGTGAAACTGTCAGGTTTTTAAACAATGACAAGCATTTCAACAATCATTCTCTGAAAGTAAATACTTACTGGCTCATCTTTGGTTTCACATTGTTCCTGATGGACACTCGGTGTTGTTTTGTCACATGAGGTGGGTCTCAGTATCACATTGACTGTTTCGTTATGCTGTCATAAATGG
Organism: Enteromius afrohamiltoni; assembly: GCA_034779775.1. Classification (NCBI taxonomy): domain Eukaryota; kingdom Metazoa; phylum Chordata; class Actinopteri; order Cypriniformes; family Cyprinidae; genus Enteromius; species Enteromius afrohamiltoni. The sequence goes on from JAUYWG010000032.1 coordinate 12,095,113, forward strand.
GAAAGACATGGGTACATGTAACTCTAGTATAAAAAGTTGCTTATTTTTATGGCATATTTTAAGACACATGCACAAAAAACAAATAACCATCAAATTACAGCAGATAAATTAAATAACTTACTCTTGTCTTCATTTCATAGAAGTCAAGGTGTTTGCCATTTTTTATAAGCTTATTGCCTTCTTTTATTGCCTGGTCAACAATTTCTTTTTCATTGTCAAGTAACTTTTCATATTCCCCTCCCTTTGTTGGCTCCAGCAGGAACAGAGCACTAAACAGGAACAGTAAGCCTCTCATCTTGTTAAGCAACTGAAGAGCTGTACTGATTTTCTGATCTTTTTAGAATCAGTTACTGCGGTCACGTCCACACAGATCACAGCAGCTGTGATTGGTCTGCTTTTTAAGCAGCAGCCCTCCCCCAAGCTCATGAAAATAGAGGGTAAGAGCAAATTCTGCTGGCTTTATATGGCAAATTCAAGTCACTTAAGAGACATTTCAAGAGAGAGAAGAGAACACAATTTGTTAATACATATGCTCTTAAAATGTATGAACTGTTTTTATTGTAACATTTTGCAAATTTATGCACAAATTTGGTAAGAAAAACAGCTGACAAAACGAGCACTGCTTTGAGGCAAAAAACATTTTCCAAAAAGCAAAAGGCATGAACCCAAGAACTATTTGATGCTCATGTTTTTTTTTCTCCATCTTTTTTTCTGCTTTCAAAGTACACATGAAAAAAGTTTACACTTAACCCCTGATAAATCATGCGATGTTTGATTTGAACATCAAGTAACTATTACCCTTGACTTGTGGCTGCATTTCTATCCACTATTTACTTTTTATTTCACTTTAACCGTAAGTCCAATGCAGTTGCTAAACAGAAGTTATCGATTTCTTGAAGAGAAAATAAACAGACCAAAGTGTAATTTGAAGAATTTATTGTTCTGACATTTGAAACCAATAGCATCATAACAGGCTAATGACAATATCTTAAACAATGGGGGGTGGGAGGGGTGACAAAGAAACTCAATTTAAAGAACATCTGACTGGAATGGGAAGTAAACCAATGACCCAAAAAAGGAGGGAAGGGGAGGGGCATCCAGTCATTCACATTAACATACAGCAATAAAAAAAAAAAACAAAAAAAAAACGAGCGTTTCCTTGCCTCTGTCCCAAGAAGGGATTATTAATAATATTAATATCAACATCGATAAAAAATAATTACAAGTTATAAAGAGAAGCCAATACCACTGGGAAGAGTGGCTGGCGGCTGCATCTGTGTAAGTGAGGAGGATGAAAGGGAGAGATGGAGAGAGAAGAGAAGGTTATGAAGGGCGGGATGTTTTTTTTGACAGTCTATGCAGAGAGGTCACTGTTGTCAAACCGTTCCTGATCATACACCTCAGCGATGACCTTACGACCTCCGAACCAGCGGTTGTTGAGAGCCTGAATGGCTTTGTTCATCTCTGACGCCGCTGAAAACTCCACAAAAATCTTGACAATGACTTCAGCATCCTCCTCCTCGCCCTGCTTCTCCTGATAGATGATCACTCTATTAACAGCTCCAAACTTCCCACATTCCTCTGTTACTTCTCCTTCCAGATCGTCATCTATGTCCTCAGGTCCAACCATGTTCCTGAGCACCATAACCGTTGACTGTGGAAAGAGCATCCAGAAATATAGTTTCTACATCACTGCTCTACAACACAAGTACGTTTAAAATTAGACCTTTATCCTGAAGGATGTGTATAGTTGTTCAAAAGACAATGTTTCAACATTTACAAAGACCCTGGCAAAAGGTTTCATAGTTTCTATAATGATAATACACATTGCTTATGCACCAAATCACTATATTAAAATGATTTTTGGAGGATAATGTGATTCTGAAAACTGGAGTAATGGCAACTGGGGAAAATAAATAAATAAATAAAAATAAAAAAATCATCTGTCATCACAGGAATACATTACATTTTAAAACATTAAAAATAGAAACCGGACTCTACCCATTTTCATAATACTGTTATTCATTCCTACTCTGGGCCTCAAACAGTTTTAATTACTTATTTGAAAAAGGTAATGGGATACATTTAAAAAGGTAAAAGAGAAATGCCTTTCTAAAAAGTAAAAAAACCCAACCTACAAATCACTTTACGGAGTCAATGCCCCATAATGAGAAGTTCAATTGTTGTAATTGATTTTTTTTTAATTAATTGAGAACTAACCTCTTGTTTCCTCAACAGTTTCTGCATGACCATATGTCTGGCGCTGCTGCCAGAGATGCTCATGTGCTCCTGCTCACTGAGCATTTCCTGACCCGTGCCGTCTTGAGCGGATTCCTCCTCTTCTTTTTCCTTCTTCGCCTCTTGGGCTGCAGCCACAGCAGCTGACAGTGACGGCGGAGAGGCCAACACCGGGTTCACAAGGCCCACCTGAGGCACAACAGGGAGCGTGGGTCGCGCTGGTGTCACCCCTGCACAGAAACACAGGAGTCAGTGTATTAACTGTGGTCTGAAACATTTCTGCTAGACACCTATAAAATCCCTCTCTACGTGAGCGAAATAATCTTTTTACCAGACTCTACAGCCTTAATAACTGCTCCCTAAAAAGAAATCTTTTATTTTTTAACACAAATACAGTGATCAGGATGAAGTCAGTATAAATTTCAACTGTTCCACAACGATACGGTCTTCAGAATTAACAATGTGGGAAATTAACATTTAGGTGCTTTCCTGATAATCTTCCCCTTCAGTAAGATGTTTACTGTAGGAACTGGATCATATATATGGTGAATGAAATAAACTTGAGAATCAATTTGTCAAAATGTTCAATTCTGTGAATGAAAATGGATTACAGCACCAAGGAGCGCTAGGATGGATGTCAATATCTTTACAGAATAATGACTTAGAATTCAGCCAAACATTTTGAAATTTAACAGAAAACTCCCTTTCACAAAAATCATTCATTAAAGAAAAAAAAAAAAAAAAAAAACAGTTCTGGCAGTTCTTCAACTTTCTTCCTCTATACCTAAAGAAGGGAGAGGGGTCACTGTCCCCTCTTCGATCAGTTTCTTTGGGCTTGGCTTCAAGATCAACTCCACAAAAAACAAAAAAAAAAACCACAGGATCTGAGAGACTCACTGGCCAATAGGAATGAGAGATTTGTTTATGAGGGGAGGGGTTAGAAACAGTCCTCTTCAAACTTGGTTGATCAGTGTGCAGCAAAGGGGAAGGGTCATGGTGAATGTGGAGAATAAAGACAGGGAGGGGAAGAAAGGAGAGGAAAAAAGGAGAAAGAGAGAGAGAGACAAGGAGAGAAGAGAAAATAAAAGAGAAATCTATTAGTGGACACGTCCCACGACAGGCCACGTTAAACTGAGTACTGTGTAGGACAACAAAAACCTGAGGGAGAGAGAGATTGTGCACATTTAAGCTAATGTTGAAATGGGAGATCGGACAGTGTTTAGAAGTAAAACAACCACTTAAATTAGTGATCTGACCTACACTGTGTAGCCCTAAGTAATGTGTGGGAGGTCATGCCTGCTGAATAAGAGCTTTAAAAGAAAAATAAGGCATGTGTTTGTAATTCTCTCTCAGCTGGACTGCTGTACATGTTCCTAACACCACATTAAATGCTATCATTCATGCAAATTACACCCAAGTGAAGGGCCCCCTCTTACACGACAAGTCACGCACATGCAAAAAAAAAACAAAACTGAAGACATACCACACGATTAAGGCACACCAGTGAACACACTTTGTTAAGCACAGCACTGATAAAATAGTAATGATGTCATAAGCCACTTCTGAATGCGCCTACCTGTAATTACCCCTGGTGCCTGAGCTGCCATGACGGCCTGTGGGAGCTGAGGCAGGTTCAGGCCCGTTCCCCCGGTCATCGCCCCCAGAATAGATGCTCCCGCTACCGCCTCCTGGAAGAACAGAGTGGGACATATAGGAACACCGCCTGGACAGCGCCCGTTAAAAGCACACAAAACACCAACACCAGTGGACAAGCACAACACAGGGACAGGACATGAGACAGGCCTTCGCACACACAGACAAGCCTTGGGCCAGCTGCATAAAAATTTGTTTATGGGCTATACGCTTATATTGACCGTTTAACTGTTAACCAAAAATAAAAATTTTGACTTTCTGTAAAACTTTTTTCTTCACACGTTTGCGACATTGAAGAAAAAAAAAGATTCTATACAAGAGATGGGACGATGCGTCATGAATTAAGATTGATTGATGATTCAGCATCGGTTCTGAGATTATCTGAACACATTGCGTTTCCTCTGGAATCGATTCAGAGCTTAGATCTGAACAGCACAGCATGCTTTAAAAACTCAAGAGGAATTCTGAGTTGATGTATTGTCCCAGCCCTATTCTATACATGCGTTACCTCACATTAAGCAAGTACCTGCTCCAATTTCACTTAGTTACCTGAAGCAGTGATTGAAACCATGGCAAGTAGCAGTATTAAATATGGTTATTAAAAAGAGAACACAGGAGTGACTATTTAAATCTTGAATGGACTTTAGCCTAAAAGCATGCAAATGCTCATTACTAAAATGCAGACACTCATCTTAGGCCAGGATGTGTCTCAATCAGCTCCCTGGCTCATTAATCAGTAGATCGGCTACACAAATCCAGTCACTGGTAAGTTCCCTGACTCACTGTACATTATTACAGTGATCACACAAATTACAGTAACATGATTACGTACAACGTCAATATTGTAGAATATCATCACTGGAATTAATAAACTATAGGCAGGACCTAACTATTTATATTTTTTATTTTATATATATTTATTACATTCTTTTTATACAAATGTTCTTACAACATTTCAGCCGAATATTAATTATTTATAATTAGATTTGTTTCTTACCTGTCTAAGTGATGTGTATGGTTTATGTAAGGTTTGTAAATATTTTTAATGGGTCACAGACAAGCATCCATTCTAGTTTCTTTAATAATTCTTCCTTATAAGAACATTAAATTATTAAGTAATAACATTTCTATAGTATACGGTCTCTGATAGTACTTCACAGCAGAAAAGGTTATACTCAGTCAGCATGGGTTCTTGTGCTATATGCTCAGCTGTCCCTAAACCACTTGTACAATCAAATTATGGCAATACATTTTAAAAAGTGTATGATTTTTTTATAAAAAAAAAAAAAAAAAAAAAAAAAAAGTGTTAGTCAGTCTATATGGAAAACCTTTAAGACATCAAACTGTAAAGTGTGTTAACGGATGAAAATCAGTAAACATCCCCAATACAAGTTAAGCCTTTTAAGCAAAATAAAACCCTAAATTTGATAAAAAAAAAAAAAATAAAAAAAAAAAGATAAATTGTAGTGAACAATGACATGACACGATCAAGAGGAGGGATGCACTAATGCAGCAAACACACCAGCTGTGTAAAAGCATTTAAAAGTGTCTGAGAAAGACAGCAAGTTACAGTATGTTGGCTGAAACGGCCTTCATTAGTAAACTGCAAAATACTGTTTTGTAATACACACACGAACTGCATGTATTCAAACAGGGTTCAAAGTTCAAATCTGCACTTTCGGACAGACAATAATGATAATCTGTAAAATGTCTAATGTTTTAAAAGAATCCTCTTCTGTTCAGCAAGGCAATCATTTGTACAATTAAAAAAAGAAGAGGCGGCTTTCAAATGGCCAAAGAATTTTGTATTAAATTATTACTTTTAAAGGCATAGTTCACCGAAAAATGACATTTGTATGTTTATCCGTTTACCTCCAGGGCATTCAAGGTGCAAGTGACTTTCAATAGAATACAAAGTTTCCAGGCTTTTGGTCAATGGGCACACAATATTTGAGTGTTAAAAAACCCCAAAAAACAACATGCACAGACATAGCTAGATTCCTCATTGTATGGGCCATGATGTATGGAGATCTACATACACATCTATGTATATATACATCCAGGATGCTGATGCATCACGCACCAAATACCATGAACGAGTCAGACACTGTGGTGTATCAGATTAAAAAAAAAAAAAAAAAAAAACCTCAATCATACTGTCATGTGTTTATGTGTAATCCTTTCTTGTATTTATCTTGTAGATTATTTTAAAAAATAAATATTTGGGCTAGTTAAAGACAATCAGATATATCTAAATGTCAATCCTTTCAATACACAAATATCAATAAAATAATTTTATTTCACTATTCACAGGGTAAATTGAATTGAAGGGAATTTATGGACCTTTTAAAAGAGCTGCACAAGTAAAATGAACACTGTATGAGTGGGGTCCCACACTGTCTATAGTAACATTTTAAGCCGCCAAATGACATGATTTACTGGTTTCATACACGCACAGAAATCTTAGAAAATGGCATTTCAGCTTTTAAACCATATTAAATTTAAAACAAATACTGCTGTCTTAGAAGTTAATGTGCCTTTTAAAAATCTAACCAATTTTCACATTAACGACCAAGTTTGCTGCATAAAAACATTGTTGCTATTAATCGCATTAATATAACCATAAGATAGGCACACTGGAAATGCAAATTGACTTAAATTTTATACAAGTAACTTCTGTTTAGTCATTAATAGGCAATAGTGAATAAATATAGCAAAATGCTCCTCTTTATATTTATTTTTCTAGCTGACTGATGAGCTTATGGATGACCAATGCTTATTCTGATGGAAATGTAGCTTTACATGAATGAGCCATTACATGAGACATTTCAGTATGTTGCATAAGAGGCTCTCTTATGAAATAGTCTACCTTTTGATGTTAATTCACGTTTATTTCATGTTAAAAGACATAATGGTTTCACTTTTCCCTGATTAGTCATGATAACATGTAAATATACAGTCGCCAGTGGCGACCTCAGCAAAAATTTCACCGCAAATTTATATTTTTGGTTGCAAATACAACCATTTTAGTCGCAGTGTGGATCCCTGCTGTGCATGATTTATTTTTTACTCTCAAAGACTGTGTGCCCACTGACTTGCATTATATGACAGACAGACTGCAACGGTTCAAGTTTAAAAGAAAAATCTTCTTGTTCCATTGAAGAAACAAAGTCACCTACATGCCCTGGGGGTAAGCAGATAAACACAGAATTTTCATTTTTGGTTGAACTATCCCTTTATTTCAAATTGGGCTTTGTTGGTATAGTGTCTGTTAGAATGTTACATTTTCATGTTACATAAATATTTTTAAACGGTTGTTTTGTTATTGACTTTCTTTGAGAAGCAAGTAAAAATGACAAAAACTGAGTTTGGTATTTAACCTGTTTCATTGTGTTCGGCTTTGGCCAAGAATTTTCATTTCAGTGCATCTCTTTTAATATGATGAATATATTACATAAATTTATTATTCTAAAAGGGTTTTTTTTTTTAAATCAACAAGTCTGCATGCATTTAAAAAAAATGAATTGAACAGTAACGTATGCATTAGCAGTTACAGCTGAAGTTAACTTAAAGTTGCTTGACACGCACACGAGTCAAGTGTCTGCTCTGATTGTGTTATAGTGATACTGATAATCTAAACATTCAGGCATTTCATGCAACTAGGCCCAAGACCTGAAATAAAGGTCAAGAACATGACAAAACAAGCTAAACGAATCATTAAAAATCTTTATAAATTAACAATACATTAGACACAGCTACATAAGTTCTGAAATTATGCATTTATCTGCTTATCTTAGCCTATTTATGACAAGCATGAGACAACACGGGACAATTACATCACTGATCATACAAATTTACTATACTTGGTAGCACTAAACATGGCAATTTTAGCATGATCTATGCTGTAGCATAGCTTCAATAAAATTCACTAAAATAGAAGTAACCCACAATAAAAAAAAAATACCAAAAAGGTATCCCAGAATTAAAATAGTAAAGGCATAAGAGCTTAAGCGGACATCCAGAATTATATATTCAGTTTATGGGCCAAAACCCAAATTACAGATATAAGGCATAAAATAGCTAATTTTTTTTTTTAATCAGGTGCGCTACTTAAAGTCACCTGCAACTAAAACTGCTCAGCTTTCATGTATATGGCCTGTCTAGTAAACATTCTCTACCTAGCACACTAGAGCAGTGAGCATCACTGTAGCTGGGAAGTCCTGAAGACAAGACTCTCCCCACACTCATATTCTACACAAAACAAAAAGGCACCAGCGTGCTTTGAACAGAATTTCCTGAAGGATTTACCAGACAGTTGAGGAAGTCTTCTGTCCGATTCTCCGGCTGGGACAGATTCCATGCCATCTGTTTTTGGAGTTTACACGCTATGTTATCTTTCTGCATGTAAAAGCTCTGTCTCAAATAAGTAATGCTGTGTCATAACTGAGTCTTCATGCCAGTCAATGCCTAAACTGACTCAAGCCCTCACATACAGCACCAAGTGTCTGCTCTAGCCTGCTAAGCGAATTAAAAATCACGCTGCCTTACTTTACAAAGGAAGGCTTTTAAATGCCAAAAGGAAGCAGCTCCTCACATGCGCGCACACACACACACACACACACACTCTCTCTCTCTCCCTGACTAACAATAGATAATCAAGGGGTGTAAATGCTCACCTGTGCTGTGATTTTGGCAGTGGCAGCTGCAGCGGCTACGGCAGCGGCAGGAGGAAGGCCACCCGGCGTCGTTGGCGTCAGAAGGGGCATGGGTGGTGTGACTGCTTTGCCCACTCGCAGGTACTGGCCACCCAAGTCGAAAAGGTTCATGGAGGACACGGCATCCTGCGCAGACTGGGCCTTATCATATTCTACAGGGGAAACAAGGAGGACTAAGACTCAACAGCTTCTAAGAAGACTCAGCATTAATCTACCAGAGCTCTGAGACAGTTACTGTGTAATTACCAGCGGGCACTTATGGCACAAAAGTCCGTAACAGAGCCTAAGAAAACAACGACAACAGAAATAAAAACTTACTATGAAAGCATGTGAGGAACCTGCCCCCACCCTTCTCTATCCCCTGTGAGACATGTAGAGAACAGCATTCTACCATGACTGACTGCTCTCAGTCAGATACATTTATATGCAACCGAATGGGTGTAGCAGCCGCCCGCTTACCTATGAAGCCATAGCCTTTGTGCTTTCCCGTCGTGGGGTCCCGCGCCAGGGTGCATGACTTGATTCTTCCGAAAGCCTCGAACACACTCTTGATGTCGTCGTCGGACAAATCGGGATGCACGGATGCCACGTAAATCCGGTTGAAGGCGCGTGCTTCTTCGGCTAGCTGGTCTATGATGGGTTGAGCCTGACCAATGTTGCTCGGTCGCCCCACCTAGTGTTCAAGTAAGAGATCACACATTATTGAACATAAAAGATAAATTAAAAAAAATCACCACAAGTACATTTTGGGAGTACTCACTTTAATGTTTCTACCGCCCAACATAACGGAGTTCATCTGTTCTAAAGCGAGCTGTGCTGCTTCTGGTACTTCATATTCTACAAATGCAAAACCCTGGAGAAAAAGTAGCTTAAATGTAAGTTAAAAAACAAGAGGGGGAAAAAAATACAACAGAGAAAAAAATAATAAAAAAATCTTCTGACCTTGTGTTTTAATGTAACAGAGTCCCAGGACATGTCAATGCTCTTAATGGGACCGAAAGGAGCAAAGGCCTGTCTGATGGTGTCTTCTCCTAGCTCGTAGTAAATGGACCCAACATAAACACGGCACATTATGGCTAGAGCCCGTTGCCTCTGTGCTGCAACCTGCAATGGACAATTCAGTTGATCAGATGGGACCATGCCTGAAAATACTCATTCACAGGTTTGTTCCATTGATTGACAGAATGAACCAGCAGACAATAAACATGCTGGCACCAAAGACATAGCATTGGCTTTATTTTTGTCTACCTCCTCCCCATTGCACACATGTACTGAACAACCACATGCATGCCAACAAAAGGAGGCGTCAACAAAGGTTAACGAGATTACTGGAAGAAACTGTGTTGGACTTACAGATTGTAGTGGTGAGAGGGGATCTCCAAAGCCCATCGTCAATGAGGCCATCTGAAGGGAGTTAGGGATCTGTCAAAAAAAAGTAACTAACTTGGTAAGTCTATCACTGTTGTACCGCTATTTTTTTTGCACCACAGTTGGATGTTGTCAGAAAAGGGTAGTAAGGATCCTTAAGACAACATACTCTCATTATGATCTACTCTTATTACAATCAGCAATCGCTTTCTAACTGAATCTGTATAATTAATGTCAAAATAGCTTCACATTTTTTTAAAAATCAAAATATACATACACACAGAGATACAGTACTATGTAACTGGGCTTAGATGTGGCTGACATCAGCCTATATTTGATAAAAGTTAAATACTACAATATCTGTTTTACCTGTAGGTTGCTAAGCTGTTGCTGCTGATGGGCGAGGGTCTGCTTGACCAGGACGCTCTTGATACTTTGTTCCATGGCATACTTCTTTGCCTGCAATTGAGAGCACATAACACTAAATGAATACCCACTAAAAACAGATCTTGAGATACTTGAATTCAACCTTTGTCCATGTGTCAGGGCAAGTGGATTTTAACAACTCATTAAGAAGGTGAAGAAATTTCATTTTAGAAAATATTGACCGATAAGACTAGTTAAAACAAAAGATCAGAGCAGAACAGTCGTGGATCTCCAATCAATTCGTAGTCGTTACTGCTTCAGTGTTTTTAAATTATCAATAGTTCAAGTGATTTGCTTGTCTTTTGCTTCATTCTTAAATGAAACAATGAATCAGTCATTTTGATGAAAGAAATTAGTCACATTACTTACTAATTAAGACACTCCTCACCAGCTGCCACCAACTGGCAAGTTTTTTTTTTTTTTTTTTTACTTGGGCATGATAAATGACTGATTTAGCTACTGGCTTAAATTTAAACCACACTTGAGGTAAAACAACATACATTTTTCCACATGATATTTCACAAATGAAATGTTAAATTGAGAATAATCCTCCACTTTAAATAGTGTCCCAGCTATTGAAAATAGTACTAGCAGATAATCAGATGCCACTAGCACTGAAGGCATAGCGCTGGTTCTGCTCGTCTACTGCTTGCTTACACGTACACTGACCTAGCATGATATAAAAAAAGATCACAAATCTATAAATGAAAGAGTCTGTCTGATACACCTGTGTATAACCGAGTTTGGTAAAGTCATGTCACACATCAGTATCACTGATTTCAGTACCCATATGCAGAAGCAGCTTCTGTGGAAAGTCTCACCTTCTGTAGCGCCTCCTGCTGTTCTGGGGTGAGGGGCGGCAGGCCAAGCTTCGAGGCCGTGCTCTGTCCATTCTCCATCATCAGAGCCTCGCCTCCCTGCACAGAGCACAGGCATCTGTCAGACCTGATGAATGTGAGCTGCAGCAAAAACTGCACATCTACTTAAGACACAGACTGGACAGCAATACACAATGGACAACGTACAGCTTTAAAACCATCTAGTTTAAGAGCAAACTCAAATTAAATCAGTCATACAATAAATCTGGACAATACTTTATTGAACAGTACAGAAAAAATATGCATCTTATGTGAATTTTCCCCCATTACTTTTTTTTTTTATACAAATGCATAAAAACAAAAAGCATTACGGTATGTTCACATGGGGCATCAGCGTCAACGCTTCCCATTGACTTTGAATGGGTGCCGTCAAGTGTTGCTGAAAAGAATTGTGGATCCATCAGTGGTGTTTCACTAGTGTTGCTCGTTCCAGAAGTTGAGAATTTTTCCACTTCCACCGCAAGCAACGCCAGTGAAGCGCCACCGCCGGAAGCGCCAGCAAATCAGGATTGCTCTATGCATATACTGTAGCCAGGCGGCAGCCAATCACGTTCTGAGCTTTTGTTGTTGAGTTTCTGTTTAATTTCATTGGCTGACGCTGCTATGGCCATGGCGTCAGTGCCAAACTTCAGCCACGCCTTCCGCCAAGCGTTGACGCCCCTTGTGAACACACCTTTAGGACTAGTGAAAACTAAATTTCACATTTACATGAACGTACATGATTCTAGATCATTTTGAGCTTGCTCTAAAACAGCTTTCTACATTTCGACACATGTTAGACACCTTCAGTTTAGCGTAAGGCTTTGTTAAAGACAATTTACACTGAACTGAAAGGCAGATGATAATGACTTTTCTGTATACATTTATTTAACAGGCTTCTCACAGTACATTAAGGGGAACCATGCATTCATACCACATGGTGACTTCTCCCCTCAGTGAAAACACTATGGTCACTGGAGGACCATATACCCTTAGAGTGCATATGCTAAAGTGAGCCCTCTTACTGATTACTACACAAAAGAAAACTTAAGTACCTTTGTTGTTGTTTGGTGTACTGCCCCCCCCCTTTAAGGAGGTTTGAACCCAAAAAGTTCTGCCATTGGCTTTGGAAATATAGTACAGTCAAGAGATATGTTCTACAGCACAGACAACACATAGAGAGAAACGACAAAAAAGAAAAAAGGAAAAGAAAAACACAAACCTACTTAGAACAATACAATTGGATAGGGAGACAACAATTTGAGAAAACTGACATCCAAATCCAGGGAAAAGGTTGTCTCTAAGTTAAAAGGACGTGAAGTCCTGGGTGACAAACCTTAAGGCAATGTATTTTGTACACATAAGTTCTGAGGCAATGATTCTTAAAGGGACAGTTCATCCAGATAATGAAAATTGTGACTTACGGCCCATTCACAATAAGGATAACTAAAAAATTACATAATTGTTTTAAAAACACTAGAAACAATATAATTGAAAAAAAGTTTTAAAAAATAGTTTTTACCAAAAAACAAACTAGTGCTGCACGATTAATCATATCGCAACTGCAATCACGTTGTCAGCCTATGCGATTACAGCAAATGTTGCGATTAAATTAAATAAATGCATTCGTGGCCGTAACAAGACTCACACTGGACGCTAATCAAGCGTTAAGCGCGAGTGATTTACATATTAAGTCAATGCAAAGACGCAATTAGACATCCTGCAGGGCGAATCAAGTGGCGCGTTAAACAACCAGTTTAACTGCATACATAAGCAGCGCGCACAAACTGCGCTTTTATACTGGCAGCTTGTACTGCAGTCAGCTACAGACGAGCATCTTTCTGTCGTATTTTCCAGCGTTCTTCTCCGAACACTGTGAGCCATGTGCTTTGAATTATGTCATTTTTCTGCACCTGCTACGCGCTTCTGCGCCGCCCGTGTGCTTCCATCCATTAACATGGGGGCCGAAAAAAATACATGCTGCTTATGCCTGCAGTATGAAACCAGCGTAAACTCGACATGGTCAAGTCAACTACATGCGAATAGCGAGATATATTTGCCCAAGTCGCCTCAGGTGTGAACGCACTTTTATCAAAGAAGGATTTGAGAAAATGATTGGCACACTGGACAAGAGATACCAAAAGAAATATACTAAGTATGTGTTACATCCTGCTTAAATGTTTTGGGACAACATGTAAAAAATATAAAAATAGGTATTTGTTTTATTTCTCTGTACTTTTGACTTTTAAAATTTTGCTTTTAATGCTAATTTAATTCCGTAATTTAAGGAGGAATGTAAACTTACTGTTATTTAATTTTGTACAATTTAGTTACAGATTTCTGCATTATTAGTAATTTGTGCGTGCATTTTCCTTTATAACAAGTTGAGTCAAACCACTTATAAACTATTGCAAATCGCAATTTTGACCTTAATAAAACATTAACAGTTAATCAGAATTCATGTTTACAATTAAACAAAACATTATAGTCCGTAGGTGGTGGTGCTTACATAGCTATTGTTTTAGTTATTCCTGATGTGAACAAGGCTTTAATTGTGTTGTTCCAAACCCATATGATTCTTCTAGACTAACAGGAGATCATCTTCCCAGAATAATTGTTTAAATTGTTTTTTTTTTTTTTGGCTTCAGACGATATTAAGTACAAGATGCACTTATTGCTTTTATGATATTTACATCCTTTTTAAAGTATGAAATATTCTTGCATGAACAAACGCAATGAAGACAACCATGAAAATTTCTCATACTGCATTCGACATATCAAGTCATATAGGTTTAGAACGTTCATTGTTAGATGAACTATTCCTTTAATTAGACAACAAAAATTCCCAATTTGTGAATATTAATGCCAAGAACATGCATATTGCTTACACTTATCCAAATATTACAGGACCTAAACTAATAGTATGGTATGACAGGCCTGGAGGACAAATAATGTCCAACAACAAAGAAAATGTGTTTTGTTGTAATGACTACGCAAAGAAAACCAATTTTTTCCCTAAAAGCTATAACAATGCCTGATACCTGTTGTTTATCAAATATAGCTTTTGTAATATTTCAATAATTGAAAAGCACTCAGACACATTCAAAGTTTTTTACAAACCCCTTTCATATCAAAGAGAGGTCTCGGGTGAGCAGTGGATAGGCCCCTTACCTAGCACCTGCTCTCCGCTGGGGTGTCTTGTGAGATTATATATGGGTAGCTTTTACAGTTCAAAACAGAGTCTATAAGGAAAGAGAGAGGTTTCAGTAAACTCATGTGATCCCAAGTTAAAAGGGTGAATTTTAATGTTGAGATGTCTGTAAACAGACTACTTAAGAGAACGACACTCTCTAAGTTAACCAATTAAGCGACCTGCTCTGATTTCCTACAAACAAATCACCTAGTAATTGATAAAGTAACCAGACTGACTAGAAGGTCAAGAAAGCAGCATTCAATGAAGTGAATGTGTCCCAGAAATTCTCACCGGCCATTAGGCCTTATGTGATGTTGGATCTAACGACACACAAAGGTTGTTCCGCTGCAATGCACTTTTTATCAAAAGCGAATAGTAACTTAACTGCCAACAAATCTCAACACCGTAAACATTAAACGAGTTTAGTTTCTTGTGGGCCGTGCAACAGCGAAGTTGGTTCAGCTCGCGGAGGACAATGTGAACGGGTTAACATGCTAGCTCGTGTAACGAATGAAGAAAGCGAGTGAGCGCTGTCGTTTGGGTTACACATGAAGCAATACATCGTTTAAAACAACAATTATGAGCAAATCTTAACAGTTAGAAATGACTCGGTCAGTCGAGCATGCTTTAACCACAGTGATTTTGAAAAGACACGCAGCAGCAGCAGGAGGCCAGAGAGAAAATCCCGCTCTCGGTGAGCTAGGCTAGTTAGCCATACCCCTGTTCTTCTAACATTTTAAATGAAACCTCTGTCCGAAAACATTATGGTATGCACTTAAAATATAACTGTACGTATATTAAGAGAAAAGTTTAACAAAACTTTACATTTACCGCTGAAACAGCCACCGCCATAGAGCACACCTTCCAGCGCTAACGTCCACGGCGAGGAAGACTATGAAATCTCGCGATACCTCGAGAGAGCGTTAGGTAACGTTAAGAGGCGCGCAGCTGCTGTGTGGCCCATCAGGCTGTAATTGGAGGAAAGCAAGTATCATTGAATAACCAAAAAAATAATTATGTTTGTTAGAGAGGACAATAAAATGTAATTTCTCGTTTTCTTTGGATGTGCCAAATATGAATTTATGTCTCTTTTTATTTATCACACTTAAAATGTGTCTAATGTTTTTATGAAACAAGTTTCTAAACACATATTCAATTACACGTGTATTTGTTATGTATTAATAGATATTAGCAGTGGTGGACAGTAAGGAAGTAGTTGCACTTCGTTACTGTACTTAAGTAACGTTACATTTTTCAAGTATCTGTACTTTACCGGAGTAGTTTTACGAGCGGTTCGTTAACAAACGGATTCCTTTTTATGAACCTGTTAAATCGGTTCGCAAATCGCACAAAACGATTCACTCGATTCGACGACTCACTGATTCAAACGATCCGTTCAGGGAGAGTCTCCAGTGATTCACGAGTAAGAACTACTGGCGCGCGCGACTGATGACGCGTAAAGTAAGTTATTAATGGACTAATTCATTTAACTGAAAATCATATTTAGGTAAAAATAGTCAATTTGTTACACTGCTGTAACGGGTGATCTATCTAAGCCTACTAAAACGAATGCAGACACATCAGTATCTCCAGCTCAAAAAAACGTTCATATATTCCCTGCTGCTGTAACGTTAGCAGTTTTTTTAAATGCTAACGTACGCATTTAGACCTACGTCTGTTTTTATATTGTTTATCAACGGTATACATTTTTTATATTGATATTTTTATACTACAGCTAGCCGAGTAGACAGATATGAATGTTTATTCATAACCGTACCATACTCAAATATTTTTGATACATTACATCTGTGTGGAAAAGGAAGGATGTGATGTTCAGGTAACTAACTTACAGTGATTATCAAAGTGGGAAGTAATTTGGCAAGGTTTGAGAAGAAAAAAATAAAATATAATATTTTTCTTTAAATGTTTTTCCTAACTTATTCTCATGGCGTATATAACGTTCTGCAAAACAATAGCCTAAGCTTCAAAACACTTTTTCTTACTGGTGAAAATTTAGACGCTAGAAGATTATGAAAAAGAAGATTATGAAAAAATATATGCTATATAAAATTAAGTAGCCTATATAAAATATGCAAAATAAATCTATCAGTGCTTTTTTACTTAAGTACATTAAAAAAGTACTTTTGTAATTGCAGTCGAGTAAAATTTAAAAAGGAGTACTTTTACTTTTACTGGAGTAATATTTTATTTTATGTATCTGTGCTTTCACTCCAGTTCTTGATTTGTGTACTTCATCCACCTCTGGATATTAGGCTATTAGTGATCATCTAACATTAAGTAGCATGTTTTAGCAATAGGCAAATAAGAGAACAGGCAAAAAACGAAGTGTATTCAACGGCATAATGAAAACGTATAATTACATATTGTAATTAATTATTGTACACATTTGTAAAACGGAAGTTGAAATCTACTTTAAATATATACTAGAGCTTTTAAACAAAATAAATAAATTCAGCCGTATTAAAGTGTTAATTTTATATTTTAATGTTATAGTATTTCATGTCACAGTATACAATTTCAACACAAATAAAAATGAAAACAATTAAATTAAACTGCCCAAAGTAAATCTGGTTAATGCATTTGATTACGATGAGAAAAGACACCAGGAATTAGGAAGAGTATATTTAAACAGTTCCTCACTGTACATTCATGTCTCTTGTGTCTACATACAAATTTATTACGTTATTGGAGTCTTATAATAACACTGCATGGGAGGATGGTGACTTTTTTTCTTGACATTTGAATTATTTGAATTTGCAAGAATAAATGGAGATTACGAATCCCTTGTAATAGTTTTCTGAAGCTGTAATACATCCATTTTTCAACCATGCCAACAAAAACGAACAATTCTGTAAAAGCATTCCTTTCCTGACATGCACGTGTTTTTAAGTAATATTGGGAAGTCAAAGCCATTGGAGAGTACAGTACTAAAGCATCCCTAAAACAGGTACTATTGCGTTGGACAGCATGGTAACATAGATGTTTTCACAGAATGAATACTGTCGTAAATATGCCGGTATCAGTCAAATACAGGACTTTATATTTGCAACATAGTACCCACTCTTGCCAGCACTGCACCCAGTACATCTTTGGCCTTGACATGGCTCAAGTTCTCCCATATAGAATACATACGCAGTAGTGTACGGATCATTTCACATGACATAAAATATACACATACTGTGGTAATATGTAAAGGCCAAATAGAATAAAAGCCCTTCATACCAAGTGGAGGGATTTATTAAAGTAAACCATTGTTTCTTATGATTCAGTCAACAGTCAGTTTTTTGTATGCATTAATTAGTGTAAGGGACATAGAAGTCATTTAAAGTAAACGCGGCCCATATATGTTAAACACCTCTGAGCAGTCAGCTGATCTAGGATCAGGTCATATTCACATTTAAAAGGCAAATAAAACAAAATCCCATGTCAACATGGTTAGACTCCTGAACAGGACCCCTGTGTCATTCACTCTTTTAACATTTTACTGAAATGGAAAGATTTTTTTTCTTGGAAAAAGACATCTGGAGGAAGTGCTCTTCTGCTTTATTGCTTAAAATTTAGAAATTGTCAGATGGAAAATCTTGTGCACTCAAGGTCAGAAAGATGTTTGAAAGTATTTTTTGAAAGAAGTATCTTAAGTTGCATTAAGGTTTATCAAAAATACAGTAAAACAGTCATATTAAAAAGTTTAAAATAAAAAGTTGTGCTGCTCAATATTTTTGTGGAAACCACAACATATTAATATTTCTTCAAATTTCTAGGGATAATAGAAAGTTTAAAAGAGCAACATTTATTAAAAAAAAATATTTTTCATACCAATGTAAAGGTTTTACTGTCACTTTTAATAAATCTAATGTGGCCTTGCTGGATAAAAGTATTAATTTCTTTCAAAAAAAAATCCCCTTAAAATCTTACTGACCCAAAATGTTTGAATGGTAACGCATTACTTCAGGATACCACTAATGCCACGGTTTACAAACATCTGCAAAGATACCATCTGCATGAAAAAAGCTATTGAGATCCACATTCATGATTAATGGCAAGAAATGAAGTTTAAGATCGGAAAAAAAATATATAATAATAATAATTGAACTGAAATATATTAGTATAATAGGTGCCAAGAGCACTTTTGTAATAGTACCGTACATTCGTTTGCTCAACGTCAGCTTGTAAAAGCATACAGAATAAGATCATTTAGAAATGTAGAATCAAACATTTTAATGCATATCATATCCTTGCTTAAACACTTTTAAACATATACCAAGACCATGTATTAATTGTTTAAAATAATAAATAACATTTATCTGGAACAAAACTGTCTGTTTGAGATTTTGTCCGTTGCGAGATGAGGATGGATTATGCCATATAGGCACAAAGAAGGATGTTATTAAAAATCCTTTAAACTGATTAAAAAAAAAATATTATTAAAAATCACAACCAAAATGCTGGCACTGAAGCAGAATTTCTGCAAGTGATATAAACGTTCATCATGGTGAGATGATAACGGTAATTCAGCCTTTTAAGATCAAAATGAACAGTTTGAGCTCTTTGGAGTTTGTGCAGGGACCATACGGTACAGTGCAAGCTTTTCTCCCCAGGCCCCTCCCTTATTCTGAAGCCATCTTGTTATGACCTTTATGATGTAATGTTGCGCTTTTGGTCTCATTTCCATCTTCAGGATCTCTCGCCATCTCTTTTTCCTCAAACTCTGGCCCAGTCTTCAATCTCTGTTTGTCTATTATGTGACCAGCTGGGCTTAGTACATCACAGCCATGGCAGTAGGGGAGGTAGACGTCCCGGACCAGTGCTTACATAATGCATCCTCAAGAAAACACGCCATCTTCTCGCAGTCTTCCTGCATGACACAAAAACAAGATAATCACACATGAAGCAAAGCTTCGTAATAAAACAACTAAACAAGAATGGGTAACAAAGTTTTTCGTTCCTTGGCATGATTTACTTTGCTTGGACTAGAGGACTAAAGTTATTGACCCCCTATTAATTCCACAGTTAAACTGCTTAGGGTTGGGTGATATGTCACAACAAAAATTGCTATACAAATTAGACAACACTTAAAAAA
>JAUYWG010000032.1:12120445-12211128 GCA_034779775.1 Enteromius afrohamiltoni
ACCCAATTTTATTTAGAAACTGTTCCGAAATTACATGTTCAGTTCTGCACTATAATACTGCATAACAGAGATTATACAGCACAAAATAATAAGTAATATGAATGACTCTTATGAGCTGGTCTGTTTATATAGATTGCACCCAGTGAAATCTAATTCCCACATCATTACTTTTATGAATATGCTTAAAAAACAACAACAACAAAAAAAACAAACAATACAATGAGCCCCATATAGTCCCGGATACTCGAATGAATGACTCTTATGAGTCAGTTTGTTTTTCAGTGAATCAATAACACAGGGCAGCCAGTGTTGTCCAATTAAGAATACTAAAACATCTTGTGGAAAAAAACCATTGTTGTGTGTCAAATGAAGTAATCCGCTGTCAAAGCTGTGGTGTTTAGTTCTTGGTTTTGCGTCTCTTTTGTGTGGGTGTTTATAAAGAATGTTTTGAGAATAAATTGTTATTAACTCTAAACACCAAAGAACACGGAACAATGTGCCCATAAAACCAGCAGATATCCTCTCTCGCTCAGTGCCTCAAAATCCTTTCTGACATAAACCCACACCACAGCTTTCCCAATGAAAACAAACATTACAATCTTCATTTCCTGCTCTTTCATCCCCTATCCTGCGTCTGTCACAGATACGCTTCCAGTGGTATTGCCTCTTCCTGCATAATGTATGAAATTTAATAAGTTCTTCTACTGTGGAACTACTTTTATCTCTGGAAATCGAACCGTGAACGCTCAGTTTTTCCTTATACATCCTATCAAACATCTCTGAGGATTAACAGAGCGAAAAAGTGAATGGATTGGCATGCATACCTACCTGAAGCAGCACTTTATATGCATGTACAGCTTTCTAGCTATAAAATTATCATCATGAATGGTGCTTGATTTCAGCATGCTAACCCTAGATGCCTATTGGGCCCCTCCACTACAACTAAAGGTCTCGTTTGAGTACAAATGCTAAGCCTCTCTCTATGGGGTGGCTATCATTTGTGATGGAGAATGCTGGCCTAAAGACCTGAAGTTTAACTGACATACACAAGACATCTGTGCGTGCGATTTGCTGTAATGTTGGAAAAAATTGTTTGTGTAAAACACTTGTGAAAGCAAGCAATCCTCGTTAGCTAAACTGCCAGTGTCACTCAAGACCACCAGGACAGCCTGAAGGCGCCCTACTTAGGGGTCTGGAGGTGGAGATGAACACATGACATGACATGAAAGAGATACAAACGCGCTGCTTTGCATTCTTGTGGTAAAGTTATTGAAAAGAATTAAGAGGAGCAGAAATGCTGGTATTTCCATCTGTTGTTCACCGCCCAGCTAGAGAAATGGAAAACAAGGCAAGAATGTTTCATGCTATGTCAATTTATGAAGACAGAAAGGTTTAGAAATGGCCTAATCATTTAAATTCATTTCACAGTCATAAATAGATAAATATGTTAATAAATATAATTAACAGATGATTTCTATTACATTCACAAAAAAGTGCTATTCTTTGGAACTTTCCATTTCTTAAATAATACTGACAAAAATGTATCATGGTTTACACCACTAAAATATTTAAGCATCTAAAAATATATATAAATTGCAGCTTTTCCATTACTGGAATAAATTACTTTTATAAAATACATATATTTTGCAATGCAAGTTACATATATCACAGTTTTGCACAATGTTGATTGTTATATTTTTTTATAAATAGCGATTTAATAATCAAAGTTTGAGTAATGCTGAAAACAGATTTTTTTTGTACCGAATGAAAATATTTCCTATATAATTTATGAGAGATTTACTTTTTTTATTAATGTAAAACAGACATTATTACATTATTCTAGAGCCATGGTTTTTAAACCCTGGGTCATGACCATCAGATGAGCCGCAAGACTTAAAGAATTTATTATTCAAGGAAACTAATATATATATATATATATATATAAAAACATATATTATACAGCTCCCCATATTGACAGAAAAATACAGAATTGTTGAAATTTTTGAAATTGTTGAAATAAAATCATATTTATTAAAAAGAAAAACTGAAATATCACATGGTCCTAAGTATTCAGACCCTTTGCTGTGACATTGATATATTTAACGCAGGTGCTGTCCATTTCTTCTGATTATCCTTGAGATGGTTCTACACCTTCATTTGAGTCCAGCTGTGTTTGATTATACTGACTGGACTTGATTAGGAAAGCCACACACCTGTCAATATAAGACCTTACAGCTCACAACGCATGTCAGAACAAATGAGAGTCATGAGGTCAAAGGAACTGCCTGAAGAGCTCAGAGACAGAATTGTGACAAGGCACAGATCTGCTGCACTAAAGAGCACAGTGGCCTCCAATCCTTTAACGGAAGACGTTTGGGACAACCAGAAGCCTTCATAAAGCTGGCCGTCCAGCCAAACTAAGCTATCGGGGGAGAAGAGCCTTGGTGAGAGAGGTAAAGAAGAACCCAAAGATCACAGTGGCTGAGCTCCAGAGATGCAGTCGGGAGATGGGAGAAAGTTGTAGAAAGTCAACCATCACTGCAGTCCTCCACCAGTCGGGGCGTTATGGCAGAGTGGCTTGACGGAAGCCTCTCCTCAGTGCAAGACACAAGAAAGCCTGCATGGAGTTTAAAAAAAAACACCTGAAGGACTCCAAGATGAGAAATAAGATTCTCTGGTCTGATGAGACCAAGATTGAACTTTTTGGCCTTAATTCTAAGAGGTATGTGTGGAGAAAACCAGGCACTGCTGGTGAAGCATGGTGGTGGTAGCATCATGCTGTGGGGGTGTTTTTCAGCTGCAGGGACAGGACAACTGGTTCTAATCGAGGGAAAAATGAATGCGGCCAAGTACAGGGATATCCTGGACCAAAAGAGTCCTCAGCACCTCAGACTGGGCTGAAGGTTTACCTTCCAACAAGACAATGACCCTAAGCACACAGCTAAAATAACAAAGCAGTGGCTTCACAACAACTCTGTGAGTGTTCTTGAATGGCCCAGCCAGAGCCCTGATTTAAACACAATTGAGCATCTCTGGAGAGACCTAAAAATGGCTGTCCACCAACGTTTACTATCCAACCTGACAGAACTGGGGAGGATTTGCAAGGAGGAATGTCAGAGGATCCCTAAATCCAGGTGTGAAAAACTTGTTGCATCTTTCCCAAAAAGACTAATGGCTGTATTAGATCAAAGGGTGCTTCTACTAAATACTGAGCAAAGGGTCTGAATACTTAGGACCATGTGATATTTCAGTTTTTCTTTTTTAATAAATCTGCAAAAATGTCAACAATTCATGTGTGTTATTCTGTCAGTGTTTTTCTGTTCTGTCAATATGGGGAGCTTTGTGTACATTAATGAGGAAGAAAAATTAACTTGAATGATTTTAGTATAACAAAGAGTGAAAAAATGTAAGGGGGTCTGAATACTTTCCATACCACTGTATATATGTGTGTGTGTGTGTGTGTATCATTCAAAATATGTTGAAGTAATGCATTTATACACTGTTAAGCACTGTAGCGAATCATAGACATATCTTTTGATTTCTGGAAGGCAATAGGCAGCAAGAGGTATTTCAGTAAGAATCTACCCAGAGTTCAAAATTCTGAAGTTTTGTTCACTCTTGAGTTCTGCAAGCTTGTGAATTCTCTCATTATAAAAATAGACATGATATACATCAGTAATTAATTGTGTGGTTCAAAGAGATTCATTGATTGCGATAAAATCAAATATGTGAATGTTTTTTAATGATTATAAAGGGATCACTCTTTAAGCACTTTCTTGGCTATAATCCATTCAGAATTTTTTTTTTGTTTTTCATGCTGCTAAGAGGACCAACTTGGTGTTGCCTACATGCTGCAAAGTATTAGAATCTAAATGAATTGGGAAATCTGTATCAATACCCGGCCCACTTTTACACTTGTCCAACCCATTAACACACTTATTCACTGCTTATTAATTTACAGCATAAAAACTTTATAAGTGTCTTACCATGATTAATTGCTAACCCAGTGTTAAACATGAACAGGTAACACAGGTTTAAAAATGACAATGGTTAGTTAGTGAAAATTAGAGACTGATTGGATGGACTAAAATCAAAAAAGCAGGACAAGCATAAAATTCACTGATGTTTAGGAAATGTACCCAAACTCGTTATCAGTTTGACCTTCCTGAGATTGACACACTTGGCAGGTGCTGAAAAGCAGTGCTCAGTGTGATAATCCTACAAGTAAAGTGTCACACTCATCAAGCTTTCATTGCATGCTCTACAAGCTTAGGCTGTATTGTGAAACTTTTCCCAAAGAAACAGTGCTGACAGAGGCGTCGTATTTTCAGCTCTTGCCTCTGGGCATCCCTCTCCCAAAGCGCTCAACCTTTTATCTCGCATTCACGTATGAAATAAAGAGTTGGCAAAATCAGCATTGAGTGATGAATAGCTCTGCTTTTGGGTAAACCAAACCAAGTAGGTGTGTTTGTGAAAGTAGGAGTATAAAATGTAAGCCAGGAATTTAAGGAGTCTAAGGCAGGTCTACAGTAGTTGCGCTCTTTTGTACATGTGTGCTCGGCTGCAGTTTGTGATCTGCAGAAAAGTATTGTTCTGTACATCAGAAGACCAAATTCAGGCCAGTGGTGCCTAATGCACCACTTTATTATATAAACGGGAACATTTTATAAGCTACGTCAGGTCAACTGCGCCACTGGGTTTGAATATGACTGGCAGTTTTGAAGTAAGGAACTGCCAAAGCTATAGCTGCAAGCATGCATTTGAAGATTTGAGAGCTCTGGCTTTGAATGAGGGGTTAATGCAAAGGGCGATCAATGCTGATGGACTTCAACAAGGATCATAAACAAAGAACAGTGCAATATGTAGCCGCCGACATCATATGACTTAGCAAAAAGAGAAGTAGAGAGAAGGACGATGAGAGGAATATAAACAAAGAGAATTATAGAATAAAAGCATGATGTGATGTCCACGCAAAACAGTGTTAGTCACCACACTCACGACTCATGAATGCCCTGCATTGTGAAGATGGAGATGTGGGAAGCCATGGTGTGAACGGACTGAAAGCTTTGTGTCCTCTTCTAGCGGTTCTTTTTCGTCCTCTAATAGCTTCTGTCGCAAAGTTCAGGGAACCGGTATTTTCCAGCGCTTTGCCAAGAGAGAAATACCTGCAGCCACCAAACCAAAACTAGATCTCTAGATATCTAGATTTGATAAAATAAACACATCGTTTATACCTAACCTTTGCATGTTTGAAGCATCAGCCTTGATCACCATTATCAGACTTAATCTTAAAACAAAGTGAACTCGTACATAATTGCAGTTCCAGTGATAAGAGAAAGGAGAACCGAGCAAAGTTCTCCTAGATTACAAGAGTGACACATGAACATGGGTAGCTGCAATAAAGGTATGTCTTTACTTGTGACAAATGAAAGAGGACAAATGGCTAAATAAAGAAAAATCTAAATTTGGAAATCAAAAATACCATCTGCTCAATGCCAGTTCTTTAGAAACACCAAGGTCATGATGAAATATCAAGGTCAAGTAAATGTGAAAAATATTCACTCACAAATCAAAAATTATAAATAGCTTCTACTTTACACAGTTTTGTTTGATAGCAAAACGACACTACATTGTACAAAAATGTACATTGAGGTTAAAAAAAAAAAAAAGTTATCTAATAAATCATACTTTATTGATGATTTGAGCTATTATTTAACCCCCAGCAGTGGAAGTACAGCTGAACGCTGGATGAAATTCCAGCTAAATCTCTCGTATCTGTGAAATCTGACAGTTCTGGTCTAGTTACTGCTAGTCAGTCACATGAGCTTTATTTGGGATTCTTAGAGCATGAGTGAGCTGAAATACTCAAGCTGTCATCAAATGTTAATTCTACAGTATCACACATGACACTAATAAGTTCATACAACCTATCCTTGTCATCTAATGTCTCTGAATTGAAATCTCTGAATAGACGCATTGTCTCGGCTGACTGAAGGAGAACGGAAGATTACTCTTGCACAAAATTACTCTTGCAATTGAAAGCAATAAAAAAAGCAGTTCTGAATTTGAAACGGACAGATGGAATTAAATAGTAGATTTTTAAAAGAACACTTCAATGAAACGTTCAGTTTTACACTGAATTCGAAGAAGAGGACATTTCAAAAGCGATACGGAAAACATATGTGGCTCAGAAATACAATACAAAGTATTAAAACTATTTATCAGAGGCCTTGAGCAGGAGATTTGCAACATCCTACTGAAACGGTGTTACTTCCTACTGCAGAAAACGATGCGTTTATATTTTGATCAATGTGATTTGATCCTGAATGCCTTCAAAGTATCTTCTTTTCCGTCATGCAGAAGACAGTTTTTATTTTTAGGTGAACTATCCTTCGAAGTTAACATCAACTAGAAATGCTTTGGCAAAGCGGTTTTACAGTCCGTTCCAAAAATACAAAAAAATATTAAAATGTAATTTATAAGTACACAAAATAAATCTAACATTGTGATGACTTGGAAAAGAAAAACCTAAATGTATCATTTGTTTTGGCAATTACTAATTTGTCTTTTTTAATGGGCAAAAGAACAACAAAAGCTGTTATTTTGCATTGAAGTGTGAAGGTACGAACATTTCTTGAACTAATCTAAATCCTCTCCTACCAACCACTGACACTCTGGCTGTCACAGGAAACCAACTGTGCCAGTCTTCTGGGACTTGGAGATCTTTGAATGAGGTTGGCACAATATTCTAGAGCCCAATGCCAAACACAGATCAGAGAGGGGCTTTGAAAGCCATCTTGATAATACAGTCCGTCAAAGAAAGATGAGCAGCGGTCAGAATAATAGGACCAACGTTATTGCTTTCCTAGAATCTGGACAAATGAACACACAATGAGAGTGAGAGAGAGAATAGCATATGGATGGCTTAATGCAGTGAGACAGATGGCGCTTACTGGTTTTGCTTTACCCTGGCTATTAGCCAAGGCACACACACACTCTCTCTCCCTCACACACACACCAGTGAATCTGCTGTTCCTCTCCACTGGGTTAATTAGTGTAAATGCATTATCATCACCTCTCAATGGGTGAGAGGGCCCATTAACCTCTGAGTGTCTGATAATACCAATAAAATCACACCAGGAGAGGGCGGCACAATCAAAACCTTACAATCAATTAGGAGTAATTATTTGGCACAGAAAATAATACACTACAGTTATGATGATACACTAGATACACACTACAGTTTAAAAGTGTTTTTTTTTATACTTTTGAAAGACATCTTTTGACCAAGGCTACGATTATTTAATCGTAAATATTTTAATATTCTGAATTTCTCTATTTTAATATATTTGAAAATATTATTTCCTGTGATGATGAATTCTTGTTAAATGTATAATTTCTTTAAAAAAAAATTGTGAACTATTTTAAATGATGTAGATTTGTTTGTTTGATATTCAAACCTGAAATGTTTATTGGAACTTCAGAAAATGTAACATTGTTCATTTGAATGATAACTGTGGCATAATTTGTAAATCAGTTTAACATTACTGGCACAAGTAAACAACTTTCAAGTGTTGTAAATACAACACATAACATCTTAGTGTAAAAACCATATAAATGATACTATTTCGATACATTTAGATATCAGACATGCTATACTTATGATAAATTGTCTGAGCAATATTGAAATTAGATTTCCATTTGATCTGTAAATCAAGAGCAATGTGAATCATGTATAATAACCAAGTGTTATCCAACATTTTAAAATTTGCGTGAAAGAAAGTGGTCAGCAACCAACGTTTTTCTTCACCTAGATCATTTCCACATCTAATCCTGAGATACACAGGGACACTCTGTTCGCTCGTTTAAGACATGGCGAATCTCTTAAAGACAGAAAAGTGAGTGACCTGCTGAGCTATTTTAAGAGAAACGATTTCCTCTAGCCTCACTATGAGGGCCTCCAGCAAAACGCTTCACTTCTTTTTGAGGAATGACAAAAGACTTGTGAAATAATTGTGAAAAATACAAACTACCCAAAGGCTTATCCACCTTCAAAGACCTCAAGCAGGTAGCATTTTTCACAGACGCTTGTGGAATCTTGTGTTAGTGCGAGGACATAATTGAAAAATGGCTAAATCCAAAACTAACTCAACTTTAACAGCGTTCACAAGACACTGCATGTTATTAGAAAGACATAAAGCTTTCAAATGCTTCTATAATTCTTTATATGATAGATGGCCCAAATTTGTTATATTAAATATTGTTATATTATTTGTAACATTCTATGTACTATATATATAATAATATACACATACTAAATCAATAATTCACTTTTTATACCAGTCTAATATGCATGGTTATATAGTTGCATTTGATTACTTGCATATACCATCCATACAGATCACAACAGATTCTGGCAATTTTTGGGTCACTGCCCATCAGTGCAAAAACAGAGATCCAAAACAAACTGTTGAAACAAAATGCTACTGTGCAATTTCCTATTGCATTGCCATGTCAAAGGAAGTGAAAAATCCAATAAAGCATCTGTGTTTACGAGAACTGCATCATGAGATCAGTGGATTGGCACGATTAATCTATTGGCAACGCGCATTTTAAGAGACTATGTCTTTTCATTCATGTTGATGTTTTAGGGCCAGAGACAGAAAGACGGAGGGAGGGAGACTGAGACAGAGATGTTAACTAGTGCATGCTGAGCAGAATGACTAAGTGTATGCAGATTTGTTTCAGTGAGGGCGCCTGTAACTTTAAGCTGGTTGTAAATGCAGGCACAGCCATGAAAAGCACTTGCCTCTGGGAATATTTAACAGTCACAGATCTAACTGTTAGAACATTTAATTAGCATTGCTTATTAAACACAGAGACAAGCTGAACTTTAGTCCTACTGAGCCTCCTCGCAGGCCAATTACTCTTTTCCTTCAGTGATGCCCTTCGAAAAGTGATGATGACTGGGCTTTTTTTAGTCTCTGGGATATGGCTCATTTAGTTCAGACAAGAAACCTGTTATCTGCTGAGATTACGGCAAAGCGGAGATGCTGATGCAGATCTGTCCAACTCAAGTACATTTTTTACTTCTCCGTTTTAAAACCTCTTTCAATCCATTTTCTATTGACTGTGTAATACATGATGCAGCACACTCCCTGGGAATGGGTTTAATTACGGCACGGTTAAAACTTTAGGGAAGACAGCTGCTGAAAAACTGGCATGCATTTGTTTCAAATCTATAATTACACTTATGGTTACATATGGTCCTGCAAAAGTTGATCCCGCTTAGGGATTGTTTGGAACTATTACTAAGGCAAAAACAGACTGAATCACGGCAGCTGAATTACAAAAAGAAACAATAACTGTGCTATTATGTGCACCCAAATCACAGACATGCTGATGAAACAGCATAATTGTATGTGCCGTTTATTTCTCTCCCATTGTGTATTAATTCTTCTGATAAAATTGCTCAGATAGGTTTATTAAGGCTTCTGAGAAACGGCAAAACGTTGGAAAACAGTTGCATAACAAAAGTGTTTAAGAGCTATGCCAAGCTGGCTGTGATCACAGAAATCTCTCCAATAATGACTCTATCCTGCCGCCTCACTAACAGCTAAACTCGTAAATGTGCCAATTCATTTCTGCTGCTTTACATGTCACAACAGAATTCCCAATAAAAAGGAAATTAGAATAAAAGCTAACTGAACCCAACAATGGTTTTAATTTGCATCTGCATCTGTATGTGTCATTCCTACGTGAAAAATGACACACTATTGCCAGAAAACATCATCATTCACCATCCATCTGCTGAGTCATTTTCACGAGTATCTCATTCACACACACATGCTCAGGGCTAATTAACTGTAGAGGACGTACCGTGGTAAACATCTGCTCGAAAACTATTGAGGTGGTTTCCCAAAGGAAAGTGCTTAAAATAAAATAAAAAAATCATTCAAATAGTTTAATGTTTAATGATACATGTGTTTATTAAAAGCAAAATATGGGACTTCTTAAATTCTAAAAAGGTAAGAATGTATTCAATTCATACAAGGCTGATGTCTAAAACTACAATTAATTAATAGATTAAAAAATGATTGCACATTTAGCAAAGGAGAACAATAATGTTGAAATCACTTGCAATGCGATTTTATTTATCATTTAAAAAAAGACCAGTGAGTTTGATATTTTCCTATTTAAAATTTAAGCCCAATGGGAAATGAAAAGCGCTGCCTGACATCATTGTGCCTGCTTCGGCCATGGTACGGCAGCAACGTTCCTTGATTATTATGCTGGAATGAGAGGATAGTTCCTAGATAACAGCAAATCTTCATTTTTGATCAGGTTAAGTACATAATGTAACTACAGAAGAGTTAAGTTTGAAACAGGACAAATATTGAAACTCTTTGGTCATTGGACCAAATATTTTTCTGGTCTAATCAGATTCAATGATCTATGCTAAAAGTGCTAATCGCCAGACCCAGAGATCAGTGGAATTGATTCAAAACAGTAAAACTCTAGGGGAGTCATTTTTTAAGTAAAGTATTCTTTTAAACATTTGGTAGTTTTCACATTTTTATGTAGTAACCTAAACAAGAAATTGGCTGGCAATACTAAGGCACAAGGTTAAAAAAAAAACTGTTGAAACAAACAATAAAGTTAGAGTTTTGCAACAAGCCAAAAAAAATCCCAACGTTACAGCATCAAACACTCCTGCAGAAACCTGCAGAACAGAACTGGGAGGCATGATCCACGTCTCTCCGTTTAAATGTCAGAGTCATTGAGGAAAAAAACCATCACCACACAACCACAAACAAAACTTTCACTCTTGTTGTAGAAACACGTCAGTCGTCCTCTTAGTCTGCGCTTTGGCACTATTTAACAACACTGACGCAATAAGAGAGCATACTAATAACATTCTTGCACTTACAGGCTATTCACAAGGAGGAAATAATTACTTGTTGTGTTCCAGCCACTTTGCCCCACTGTTTTTATCCAAGTTTGCACCTTTATTGCTTCTTACAATCAAGTGTCATGGAAAAAGACCACATAAATCACCCCCTCTTGAGACTCACCCTTGACCTCAGAGAAACGCAAGACGGCTTGTAACATAAAATGGAAAACTTTCACAAATATGCACATAAAGTGAGTGCATTATGTTCCAAGCTTTTACACACACAGTAAATACTAACAGTGATTTCAAATGTTCATATGCATTTAAGTGATTTTAATTATTTTATTAGCTTTAGTTGATTTATAGTTACATAGTAAACCCATGAGTTGTCGCAAATAAAAACAACCAAACCAACTTAATAAAAATGACTTAAAATATCAAAACATTTCTTGATGACAAGTACTTCCTTAAAGAAAGACATGCAAGAACTAATTCACAATAAAATAAGTATACTTTACTAGTAAGTCAATCGGTTTGCTTGCTTCTGAAAAAGTACAAATCAACCAATTAGATTTTACACTGTAGGTGGGAGGGGTTTTCTAAAACGTAATTTAATTAGCCTTCATTTGCATACGAAAAGGATTTT
The DNA here is from genome assembly GCA_034779775.1 of Enteromius afrohamiltoni. Classification (NCBI taxonomy): domain Eukaryota; kingdom Metazoa; phylum Chordata; class Actinopteri; order Cypriniformes; family Cyprinidae; genus Enteromius; species Enteromius afrohamiltoni. Next base: position 12,131,986 of record JAUYWG010000032.1, read on the forward strand.
ACAGTTAATACGAGTGGTGTGCGTTTAAAAGAGAAGGTTATAAGGTTCCAGTGTCCTGTAAGATAGATAGACTGAACGTGTGCCAATACTGATAAGCTTTATACTGTATCTGTGACTTATCTCAAAGAAAGCCGAGCTCTTAACGCTTCAATACAAGCCGACGGGGGAGGGCTGACAAGAACACGCCCCTTTTATCTCATGAAACAAAAAAATAAACAAGAAAATGAAACGCAAACCGATAAAAAAATAATAGCAACTTGTGCTCTGCATGCCTGTATGTGTGTGATTGTGTATTTGGATGTACGTGCACTGAGAGGGAAGGGGAGGGGCTGGACGTGAACTCAACTGTTTACATTAAATCGTTTACGAAAACTACGCGCAACCCTTTTAACGCGTTGTTTAATGGCCTTTAAACGCAAATGCTTGTTTTTTCAGCAGATGTGCATCGATTTGCTTTTTCAAATCACTGTAAACCCACGCGGACAGAAACTAACAGGACTTGTTCATCGCGGGGACACCCGCAAACTCGCCATACTGTGCGTTTGCATGTGCAGATCCCCTTTAAATACTTTAATAACAGTTAAATACACATGCAAGTCTCGTCCAGTTATGAAAATGACAGCGATCTTATGCCTCCAGACGTACCTGCTCCCGTCGCTTCTGCCAGCGGCCGCAGGGGCTTTCCTCCAAGATTTCACTCTCATCTTCACTCTCCTCCTCTTTCCCCCCGGACCCCGATATGTTCTCTGGGACGGACATAGTCATTTTACCCTTGCGTGCTGCTCTGACTGCTCCTTTAAGACCAACTGAGCACGCAGGACCTCCAGAGGCTTGCTGCTATGTTGTAGCTGCAAACGTGTTTCATTGACTAATATCGCTGGTCACGATTTCAAGTTACGGTTCAGTCGTCGAGCGCACAGAAATACTACAACACGCGACGCGATTTGCGAAAAGCGTTTTTAAAGTGACGTAAAATGTACAGCGCTATGGTGAATTTAATCCCATCCTTAAGGATTCTCAAAAAAGGATAAGGCTGCAGATGGCAGACAGTCTCGTACGTGAGAGACGTGGGTCTCTTGACGCTCATTCGCAGTCCACCCTAAACATCCTCAGTGTGCTAAAGAGCCCGACCAACAGGCATCATTTCATCTCAGTCCAGCTTTCCCGACTGGCTGGAGCTTTCTGAATTTCCTCTTTTTAATGCGCTACCGTAAAGCGTAGACAATATGCACAGTGATTCTTTTACTGCCTTGTGTCATAAAACAATTAAGTGCATGTCAACCCCGCACGTAATTTACAAAATGCAAAGGACGATTGGTCTATAAACAAACTGCCCACCCATTAAATTACAATACACGTTTGCAACTTTGCCTTAACATGCCATTTAGCATAGTATTGTATTGAGTTGGTGACTGGGTGTAAACAGTGAATTGTGTATGCAATTTAGACTTTCTCAAGTCAAGGCTTGCAGGAGTGTTGCAACTAGTATTCGAATGGAGTGACAGATTTTAGGGATTTGTGAAAACCTTCCACATCCTCTTAATACCCTTTCTCGGATCACTTACAGTGGCCTTAAAATGTATTTGGGCATTTAAGACACTCGCAATAATTGTTTACAAGTTTTTCAAGATTTGAAAGAAAGCATTTCTGCTTGTATTTTTAATTCTAAATTATCTGCTGAAACTTGAGGGGACCCTCATACAGCATGCCCTAAAAATGACAGATTGATTAAATTCTTGACATAAATTCTTCCAAAAAGGGAAGTTAAAGTTCTTCAGGGTCTTGCATCATAAGTGCAAATGACATTTTGACGTCTTTAAGAGTGTCTTAAGGGTCCAAAAATTTGTCATGGGCAACCCGCTTTATATGTTTGTTGAGTATTTCATACTCACTGAACCTTTCTCCCTTACTTGAAATCCCATGAAATCCCATGAGAAGTTGCATAAGTCGCTACTAGCTGTAGTATGAATGCGTTTGTTGATAATGTGGCAGTCTGTACTTTAACATCGCTTTAATGTTTTGTTTTTAATGAAAATACTCACTTTCCCCCCCACATTATTAATCAGATACTGAAATAGTATTTACACACATTGTTTTGCTTTCTAAAAAGTTTGACTGCAGTCAGTATAATTCTTTGAAATCATATTAATTTTTGTTTCTTAGAAAAGCACTTCCACTAAATTCTCCCTGAGGTAACAGCTTTGAAAAAGTTATTTTTTTCCTGCCAGTTCATGCCTGCCAGAATGACTGTCTGTTCTCTGTTTATTTTTCATAGGACTCTCCAGTCATCTGTTACTGGATATTTTGTGCCACCTGCTGGTCAAGTCATGTAGTTACAAACGAATATCTAATAAAATGTGGTCCATTAAGCTAAAATTGTATATCCTAATTAAATAAACTTACCTAATAATCAGACACGTGTGTAACTGACAAAAACTACCTAGCAAAATATTGTCCTCAAAAGGCTTAGAGGGCAGAAATAGTAGCCTAGTATATTAGAATGCAGCCAGTATCTTGTTGTCACGTGGGTTTCTGTGAGGCACTATAGTCAGTAGTCTAAACCATGATGTACATGTGAATCACACGAATAAGACCAGTATATCCATGTAAATCTGATTTGAGCTGTATATGACCCCTGCGTGAAAGGGAACTGACACCGCCGGTGGAGGGCACTCCGTAATACAGCTCAAGCTACGGCGTCACGGTTTGGACAAAAAGTGTCGTCTCCAGTCCATCAATGACGATGGGTGACACGATTTTTGAAGAATTGGAAGATTTGATGCATTTTTCTGTCGCCGATTTGCCCGCTCGCGGATATGCAGTGATGGAGGAAATCCGACGACAAGGGAAACTGTGTGACGTTACCCTAAAAGTACTGCGCTTTTCTTTGTTAGGGTTAATTTGCTAGTAAAATGCTAACCAAGTAGCACTGGGCTGTCAGCATTGGGAGAGGCTAGTGAAGTACAGACACTGTTTGCTGAAGGAAGAGCTGTAGGGTTTAAGTTTGTAAGGCCTTTGTTAATGCGTGTCATTGGAGATGGCTCTTAAAACAGTTTTTTGTATATTCTGTAAAGCGAGTTATTATTCTAGTGTTATTTAGTTAGCATGTGTAGCTAACATCCTCATCATCAGCTGCACATCAGCAGCAGGCTTTATTATAAACCAGTGAACACAGGAGAAACAGTTAATTGTACTGTTATTGCTATTATTATTTTACCTGTATAATAAAAAAAACAATCGTTTTTGGTTATGATTTCGCCTTCCATTGTCTGTTAAGAAGTTATTACTTCCTTATGTTTAATGTTTAACTATATGGTCAAGCTGAGTTTAATTGAAGCACCTGTGACATCCAACATATTTTGACTCATTTTAAACAACAGTTTCCAGCTCTGGCATTGAATGTTTCATTTATTTTTATTTGTTAACATAATTATTTTAGACTGAGTGAGTTAACGAGGGTTGCTTTTTTAATATTGCCTCCTGTTTGTTTTTCAGTTCTATATAAGATATATATTTTTAATTGTGTAACAGTCAGACTCCGATACAGAAAGCACATTAATGCTTCTACAATATGTATACTAAGCCCTTTAGATCAGCGGTTCCTAGGGTCCCAGATGAATTTCGAAGGCTATGTACCCATGTAGACTAAGTACTTCTTTATTTGCAGAAACTAGGAAGTGGTAATGTGTTAAAATTACAATCATTTACATTCTGTTTCAAGACCCAAATGTTCTTCATTACCAGCCTTTTTTGGTTATTTGTGAATCTTGATAAAACTTACTTTCAACTCCCAAGTAGCAATTTATACACTATAAAAATGCCTCTTGATATTACTATAAAAAATACTTATGTTATCTTTTGTAGGGCTAGATATTGCACTTTTAAAAATTCTTCATGTGGGTTTTCCAAGACCATGTTATAGGTAATAAACTTAAACTGAAATATGATGTCAGTTCACATCTACATTTTTAGTCATTTTAGCTTGCATTAAAAATATTATATTTTATATTTTAAACAATATTATGACCCCATTAAAAGTGGTTCCTGGTTGAGATGCTCTGTTTCAGGTTTGCTATTATAACATGTCAAATTAGAATTAGATAATGAAAGCTGTGCTCAGTCTCTGCTGTGTTTTAACTGTTGCATCATCAGCCCTTTATGTGGGTCACAGAGTGCAGTAATCCTCTTTATCTCTTTCACCTGATCTGCTGTATGCATCGTTCGTAAATCCTGTAGGTCCAGCTTCCAGTCACATCCGTGTCCAGCTGTTTTTAGCTCTTCAAAATGTTGCCCATTGATATTGAAATTGCACTGACGGCAGTCAATAATTATCCGCGTTGAGCCAGGACATTTGTATGTGTATGTGAGATGATTTCTGATCAAGATTTGTGTATCTGTCTGTGTTAATGCAGGTAGGAGAGCACAAATTCAGTGCTCACCGAATAGTCCTTGCTGCTTCTATTCCCTACTTCCATGCCATGTTCACCAATGACATGGTGGAATGCAAACAGGATGAGATCGTCATGCAGGGCATGGACCCCAGGTGAAGATACAAACCTCAAAGGGAAATTGAGATCTCTAGACATGCACTTTTTTGTTGTTTGTGAATTTACAAGTTTTTAAAAATTTCTGTTTTGCCTCTAAACAGTGCACTTGAAGCCCTAATAAACTTTGCCTACAACGGACACATAGCCATAGACCAACAAAACGTCCAGGCCCTCCTGATAGGGGCCAGTTTCCTGCAGCTTCAAAACGTCAAAGATGCCTGCTGCTCTTTTTTACAGCAGAGGTAAAGTTTAAAAAAAGAATTCTTCATAAGACTAATTGGTCAGGTTTGTCCCCCAAAAGAAATGAATGTTTTTATTCTGCAAGGATGCATTAAAAATGAATCAGAAGTGATGTCTACCAGACATCAGTTCTTTAAAAAAATTTAGTTGAATTAAATGATTACAATCTAGAAGAACGTAAGAGATTTATAATAGGTATTTAAATCTTTCTCAAAAATTGTATGTAAACTGTATATGTTAAACACTAATGATAACATTGCATAATCATGAAGGTGTGTGTTTTTTTTTAGAAAAACATTGTTAGCCAACTATGGTTGCTAGTTCAACTTAATTTGTAATGCCAGAAAGTTTAAGGATAGTTCCTTTTGGGAAAAGCATACCAAATAATTATGTAATGATTGTGGCAGGCCTCTCTCAGGATATTGTATTAAAGTGATTAGTTTCACATACACAGGAGTCATTGTTCCGACTTGCTCCTAATTTACAGGTTGCATCCAAAGAATTGCCTTGGTGTACGGCAGTTTGCAGAAACCATGATGTGCACCACTCTTTATGATGCAGCCAACAGCTTCGTTCACCAGCACTTTGTGGAGGTATCCATGTCCGAGGAGTTCCTGACCCTTCGGCCGGAGGAAGTGCTTGAGCTTGTAGGCTGTGATGAGCTCAACGTTCAAGCAGAGGAGCAGGTACAACAGACACTGGCATGAAAATATGTTGCTTAATGAGTGGATGTAGATATATCACACAGGTATTTCCTTTTGAGACATTGTAAAAGAGAAAACCCGGTCTTGTTTGTAGGTGTTTGAGGCCATACTTGCTTGGGTACGGCATTCACGTGAAGACCGGGAGACACGGTTACCAGAGTTAATGTCTAAGACCCGTCTGCCTCTATGCCGACCTCAGTTCCTCGCTGACCGAGTCCAACAAGATGAGCTTGTACGCTGCTGCCACAAATGCAGGCAAGTTTCTAAGATAAGATATGTTTCTTTATAAGGTAACATATGCCCCAAAACGCATTCAAAATATGACACTAATTGATTTTGGTTACACTTTTGTTTACCATTTATTAGTTCTGATTAAGCACAAATTAATGACCTATTCTACATGACCTTATTCTACGTCCCTAATTCTACCCAATAACTTAACTACCTTACTAACTATTAATAAGAAGCAAATGAAAAATTTAGTAAAGGAAAAGTTAAATAGTTACCTATTCTAAAGTGTTACCCTGTTTTTTTTTTTTTTTTTTTTGTGCAGATCCAAATATATAGAAAGCATATTTTCAACACATGATCTCTGAAGAGAGTCACTGATTTCTTTTCCCAAATGTAGATAGTAGTTTTATTATTAATATTAATGACTAAGATTAAAGATGACTAAGACTTTAAGTTTCTTTGTAATACTTCTGAGACGATAAATGATTTCGAATGTTACTCCTAACAGAGACCTTGTGGATGAGGCAAAAGATTACCATCTGATGCCGGAGCGAAGGCCGCACCTCCCAGCCTACAAGACCCGGCAGAGATGTTGCACATCCATCGCAGGCTTAATCTATGCAGTCGGGGGCCTCAATAGCGCTGGTACCTATTCACACTGTCATTTTAAAAACATATTCTAGTTACTGCAACATGTTAGTGTCAGGTTTTGTTGAGTCAATATTTTGTGCACAGGCGACTCCTTAAATGTCGTGGAAGTATTTGATCCGATTGGAAACTGTTGGGAGCGATGCCAGCCTATGAGCACAGCCCGTAGTCGAGTGGGTGTTGCTGTCGTGAACGGCCTGCTTTATGCCATTGGTGGTTATGACGGTCAATCACGGCTTAGAACTGTCGAAGTTTACAACCCAGAAACTGACACATGGAACAAAGTTGCCAGCATGAATACTCAACGCAGGTAGGAACTCCTAAAATTGTCATATTTAATGTGAAAAACGTTTGAACTGCTCAGTGAGAAAGAACTGATTTTTTTTTAAGGTTTTGCAAAGAGTTATTGGTAGATGTGGTTACGTATCTGATGCTTGTGGTATTTCTTCTCTTGGTTCTGCATTAGTGCAATGGGAACAGTCGTAGTTGATGGGCATATATATGTGTGTGGTGGATATGATGGCAAATCTTCTCTAAATTCAGTTGAGTGCTATTCTCCAGAAACTGACAGGTAAGTCTTACATCCTTCAAGACAAATTCAGGGTTAATATAGGTCTATCACCTTTGGTTAATTTGTATATAAATGAATTAGGAATGGAAAATATTTAAAATATAATATAAAATATAAGGATATATAATAAGATAAAATATAATATATATAATAATATAATATAAAAATGAAAAAGAACTTAAAATGCATATGTAAAAACAATGTGGAACGAGCATATCAAAAATGTTATGATAATAGAAACTACTACTAGAAACCAACAATAAATATTTTTTTCTACCTATTATTTTTTGTTTTATTAATGTGTACACCTACCTCAACACTAAACCTACCCTTACAGTCATGCAAATATAGTAATTATGAGTTATATTCGCGGATTTGACTATAATGTATACAGCTACTGGAAACCAACACTAAATATTTTTTTCTAACTATTAGTTTTTATTTTATTAATGTATACACCTACCCCAACCCTAAACCTATCCTTAAAGTAATGAACATACATTAAATATTGTTGTTCAGGGTGAGAAGAAAGAATGCAATATTGACGTGTGTATGCGCAGTAAAACACCGGCTTTACTGATGAGATGCGCATAATATATCGTTCTATATATATGGCCCAGCCCTAATTGACGTATGTTAACACATAATGCATAATGTAACACTGTGCACATCAGGCTGTTTATATGTTAAAAGAAAGCATTAATAATAATAATAAAAATATTTTACATTAGCATCATACAAATCAGTAGAAATGAAAATCGTAGTGCTTCAATTATTGATGATTATGTGGAAACACTTTCTAGTCTGCAGAGGGCGACAACAACCTGGCAATTGTTGGTACACACACAAAATATAAAATGAAATGCTTAGTTAATCTTGGCTAAACTATATTTAATTCAGAAGGTTGTATCACACAGTCTTCAATATTTGTAAAAGCAGTCTAATTGACTTCCTACTGAGTCTTATCAAATCATGATGCTGGGAAAATGTTATTTTATTCCTTTTGCTTTTGATTTGTTTTATTGTTCCTAATTTTATTGCCAATTTACTTTGGACTTACTCTTATTATATACCATCGCTATATTTTTTATATTTTAAATAAAGGTATGTGTAAATTAAACGTATTACTAACTGAATTCTTGAAGGATCAAATGCCATATATATTTTCACAATTTTATTAATGAATATAATAGTATTTCATGTTTTTAAGTAAAGATGTGTTCAATAGCAGACTGATGTTCAATAGCTTTTTTGGTATTGAAAATCCTGTGACCACCTTTTTCTGGAAAAACCAAAAATAAAATAAATACATATATGTGTTCAATTTGTTTTCTGTCTCAACAATTATTGTAGCTTTCTTTAGAATCACAATGTGTCTGATTTCATGTGTTTATGTGTGTTTGTTACCAGATGGACGATAGTCACAGAAATGAGCGCAAGCCGCAGTGCTGCTGGGGTTACTGTATTTGAAGGCAGAATATATGTCTCAGGCGGTCATGATGGTCTACAGATATTCAACACTGTAAGTAAACATTATCAGTTCAACAGGATGCAATTTGCACAGTTGTTTTTCTTGGTCTTTTTAAGATTTTCATGTTCCTTCCACTAGGTGGAGTACTACAACCATCATACAGCTTTATGGCATCCTGTCTCTCCCATGATAAACAAGCGTTGCCGGCACGGCGCTGCAGCCTTGGGCAGCAATCTGTATGTGGCAGGAGGTTACGACGGCTCCGCGTTCCTCAGCGGAGCAGAAGTGTACAGCTCCGTAGCAGATCAGTGGAGCCACTTAGTGACCATGAACACTCGACGCAGCCGCATTTCTCTGGTGGCCAATTGTGGTCGACTCTATGCAGTGGGAGGTTATGATGGACAGTCCAATCTCAGCTCTATGGAAATGTATGATCCAGAAACGAACCGTTGGACTTTTATGGCACCAATGGTTTGCCACGAAGGTGGGGTAGGGGTGGGCTGTATACCCTTACAGCCCGCTTAACACCACAGTCTCCCTCAGCCCATAAGGACATTCCAATTAAAAACAACAACAGCAACAGGTTTTTGTACTGTGTGGTCAAACTAAATGCGATCATGACCCCTTGGTTCACATGTTTGTATCAGAGGTACTATTATTTTAGGCTTTTTTATTGAAAAGCACATATGCCAGTACACGTTTGTTTTTTTTCGACAACCAAATGTAGAACTCATACATACTTCGAAAACCTTTACAGGAAATGGAGCGCACTTCTGCTAAAAAGCACACTTTTGCACTGTTATCAGGTAGTGTGTATTGTGGGCCCATTAAAGCATCAGTTGTTGGGGAATATCATTATATGTACATATAAATTTGTAATTCCGTTCCTCTAAACTGGAAGCCAAGTTAGATTTCTAGACAGGTGAAAGTTAACCACTGTTAACCCATGCCATAATTGGGAGAGTATAATCAAGAAGGTATGATTAATAAGGATAAACTTGTTTTTAATGATATTTTATCAAGAATATTTCATACTTAGAAGTACTAATTGTATTGTATTTGGGATATTAATGGAAATTTAATGTGAGCAACTGACCTCTTACGTGTCTGTGCAAAACATCTGCTAGATGTGCCATGAATTTTCACTTTACATGGGACTGTATTTTGATTTCACCGTATTATTGACTTGAATTTAAAAGAAAACGTCAGTCTTTTTCAATTTGGGGATGACCAAACACCAGCTCTGTATCCTGGACCCATGCATTCCCACGTCTTACTCTTTACTTTGTCCTTTGTGTTTCTGAGAACCAGCACACATAACCAGGGAGAGTGAAAGTGACGTAGGTCTCGTGTCAGATACGTGCTTTCAGGATTATTCACTATAGTGGCTTCAGATCCTCGTATTGAAGTATGAGTCTTGAAAATTTAAATGGAATATTCCCATGTTTTGTGCAGCAAATATCCAAATTATGTTTTATACATTTTCAACTCAACGCTTTTAATTTCAAATAACACATCTGAAAGTAGAATTACTGACTGTGAATTTTTAACACGGTTTATATATATATTTCTCATACTACCAATACTGCATTTCTCTGCTGATTATATTTTCTGATTTATTTTGTATTAACTTCCGATTGTGATGCAGTATTTCTACTTTTAATTTATTAGTAGCTGTAATTTTTCCTCTTTTTTTTATAGCATTGCACATGGTAGTTTTTCACATAAATGAGAATCAAGTTTACGTTTTACAGAAATCTAATATATATATGGATCACATCTCTGTATGTGTTTGAATATATTCCTCGGCTACCTCCGTTGAGATGGGAGAGCTCAACAGGGACAAATATCAAGTCTGCCACCCTGTTATCTTTTAAAACATTTCCATTAAACCTGAAGGAACGGCATTAACAGATCTTTTGTGTGGGACTAAATATTCTTTTTCACATCATTCTTAAATGTCTTAAATAAACGTTGATTTTAAAGGACACAATGCCGCCCCTGTGCAGTAATTTTCTCTGTGACGCACAACAGCTTCGGGTCCCACCCTTTGAGTGGTGTTTTAATTGAACAGGCGTTTGTCTCCTCACCGTTAGTACGAGGCTGAAGATGACTGGGAACATGAAAAGAGCCCTGCTGCTGTTGCTGCTCATCTCTGTGCTGAACTTCTCAACTGCTTTTCCTATGGAGCCACTTCAAAAGGTACACGAAATAGCTTTAAGAAAAAACTAAATGTGTAATAAGAAACGGTAACTCTTGTAATGCATTTGTTTTGCATTTTGCATTTGTTTACAGACACCTGTACTGATCCAACCATCAGATCCTCAGCCGTCAGAAAGTGTAACACTAAGAAACTCTCAGGTGAGAAGAGTGTTTATGATGTGACCCAATCGGATGTATTTGTTTGTATGTGCAATATTAAACTCTGCTGATGTTCGTAGGACATGAGGGTCAGCAGTTTTGGCTTTCGTCTGAAAAGAGCCAGTTCTGCTAACACAAAGAAACCGGCCCGTTACTGTGCTGGATGCTTCTCTGTCATTGGAGACCCAACGAGACCAGAGAAATGAATCAGCTGAAGGAATAACCCTAAATATGAATATCTTTTAGTATAATCTTATTTTTAGTATCATCTATATTTTGAGTATGCTCTTCTCAAAATGTTGCATGACTGCACTTTTTTAAAAATGTAATATTCAATAAATTTTCAGTAAAATTAACCTAAATTTACTGTTTTTGTTTAAAAAAATGGTTATGTGTTTTTACTAGAAATTTCAGTCACCTTTTGACTTTTGCTATAGCTTTGAGCTTTTTTCCCTCATGCGTTCAGTAAACTTGCTATTTGAGGATTTCCTAAACAAAGAAATGATAGTTCAGAACGATAACATGGATTTGAAGTAACGTCTAAGTGGCTGTTTCATAGACGTGTCATTATAACCGCAAGGTGTTATTATTGTGTTAAGGAGCTTCAGTTTAGACCATAGTCAATTATTCGTATTTCCCACTCTATCATTTATGGCTTTTCTACCCGTGGGAGTAAAATAGGATATAGGCACACATGGACTCATAGAGGCTAGTGTTAGAGAAACAACTAGAGACTATATAAAATCTTAGCTAAATGCTCAATAAAAATCAACATTGTATGATTGCAACTTCAGTTTTTGCCTTATATTTTTATTTCTTTCTAACCTTCACAGTAATCATGCAGTCTATGGTGGTGTAAATTACAAGCGAGGAGAAACAAATGAAAATCAAGCTTTTTGCAAATATTATTAATGTATATCATTCCAGCTTGCTTTCTTCTGGAGCACCAGAAGCATTAGAACCTGACGGAAAACATCAAAACATGTTTAATCTCAACGTTTAGCCTATTATCCACGATACAATAAAATCATTTGAAAACAATATTCTTTAGATGGGAACAGTACCTTCGGTTTGTGGACTGCTTTGTAGTTCAGATGCAGAAGGTGTGGGATCAATCCGTCCCTCAGGGACAGAAGAACCACCGGGGAACCTGCAGTATAGAAGAACTGTGTGATTATCAAACCGAGAAACTAGAGAGGTTTTCGAAGAATCTGACGAACGAGAAGCTTGAGTTCTCCTGTACAAAGAAGATTATAAAATTAGCCTTACATTGAAGAGCATAATCTGCTTTCCTCTCCATCCAGGATTCCATGGTATGTTCCGATCTCCATCTCTAGCTTGTTTTTGTTGTTGAGTAAGGTGTCATATTCCCGGCGCTGCTGCTCAATATCCCCGCGGACATCGTTGAGCTCAGCCTCCAGCTTTCTGATAACAGATCCCAAATTTTGGAGCTCAATATCATGCCAGTGCTTGGCATCGCTGAGGGCGTTCTCCAGGCCTCGTTTCTGCAGGAATCATGCTTAGTTTAGTCTAGGGTATTGAATACTGCTTTATGATCTTTGCTTTGAGGAGGTTGTCCTACCAGAGCTCTAATAGATTCCGTTTCGGCCTGCAGACTCTGAATCTTGCACCCAGCACCATTGCACTCAGTCTTCAGACTCTCAAGCTCCTCTTCCTCTCGACTCTTAGTGTTCACACTGCCAGCTTGCTGCACAATCAAAAATACGCAATATAGAGTATAATTGTTGTGAAATTTTATAATTTAAGGTAACAGTGTTCTATTTTCGAATGTAACGTATTCCTGATGGTACAAACTGAATTTTCAGATGTCATGACTTCAGTCTTTACTGTCACATGATCCATCAGAAATGGGCTTATGTTTTATGGATTACCTTGCACTCATGGTAGGCATCAGTCTCAGCACGGTTTTTCTCAATGATCTTCTCCCAGTGGGAGCGGATATAAGCTAGAATCTGGTCCAGGCTGGTCTCAGTGGGAGCATCTGGCTCATTGACCTCATGGTCAGATAACTGCTTATAAAGCACTTTAACATCCTGAAGAAGAGCAAAAGATTATATTAATTTACCACTGAAACATCTCCATCAAGAATAGACCTTACCTCGATGTGATTTTGCTCCAGATTCATCAACTCATTCTTCATACTCTCAATCTCATTCTCCAGGTCCATCCCGGTCAGGTTTGCTTCATCAATGACTTTGTACAGAGAGTTAATTTCCTCTTCCACTGCTTTACGGAAGGGCTGCTCATTCTCATACCTACACAATAATGAACAGAAACACAATGTAGGCCATTTGATGGAAATCTGCTCATGCAGTTAAAAGCAACTGATAAGATTAAAATCTGTTTAAATCACACTCACACCTCTCTTTCAAGTCCTCTGCATTGGCTTGAACATTCTCAGTCTGGAGCATAAGTCGAGCATTGTCCAAGATAGCCTCACTGACCTGAGAGAAAGAAAAAATATGTTATCCTGTACATGCAAATATTTTTAATATAAATAAAGAATAGTTTAATATTAAATTATTCAATCTTGTTACAATAATATGTGATAATGTGTTATGTTAAGTAGCATGGGTATATTGAGCAAAAAATACATTGTACCGTTTAAAATTATAGATTTTTCTTTTAGGCCAAAAATCATAGTAAAGATCTACCATAAATATATTAAAACAATTTTTGATTAGTAATATGCATTGCTATGAACTTAATTTGTACAGCTATTAAAGGCTATTTTCTAATATATTTCTTATCCTAACAATACATCAAAGCTTATTTATTCAGCTTTCAGCTTACGTACATACATTTCAATCATGAAAAATAGACCCTTATGACTGGTTTTGTGGTCCAGGGTCACATATAATAAACCCATCCTAATATAAAGTATATATTTATTGAATAAATTAATAATAAATGAATGCTTTAAATATAATGTAAACTATAATTATTTAATATATTAAATATATTAACCCGCACATCTTACAGATAAAAAAGGGATGTTTTTTTTTTTTTTTTTTTAAGATGTATTGTATTTTTTAAAATGTTTAAATAAAAAATGGAGCACTTCAGAAAAGTAAGCTTAATTTTGGATATTTATGAAATAGAATAGATTTAGTTTTGTCTTTATCCTAGACCTTTATCTTAAGGAAATATAAAACAATCTATTCATTTTAAGGGGAGCATTTTTTAAAAAGGATGTTACTAAATATTTTCTCTATAGATTTTTATTTTTTTTTTGCTGTGTGACCTCTATGCTTGATGTATCAGTCAAACCCTGACAAGCATCCTTTTACCTGCATGTAAACGTCCTCCCAGTCTTGTTTCAGGCCAGTCCATTTCCCGGCGTTGACAGCTTTACGATCTAAACAGTGTCTGATCTGTTCCTCCAGCTGATGGTTGAGTTGCTCCAGAGCGTGAACTTTATTGCGGTACTCCAGGAGGCATGTATTGAGGCTGTCGAAGCTAAACTGCTGGCCTCGATCTCCAGGCTGGGTCACCACAGGAACACTGGTGCTTCTAAGGCCATGGAGAAACATGCTGCTGAAGCCTATAGTTCTGCGGGACACACGTGCACCCAGGTTGCTGGTTCCGCCGGTGGGAGCCATGCCTACAAACACTCCCCGGGGCACAGAGGTACCTGCTGCACTCATGCGGCACACACTGCCAGGCCGCTCCGAAGCAGCCTGGCCCAAGAAGGAGGATCGTCGTCGTGGCAGAGGCATTCCTGATGCTTTTTAAGTCACAGGCCACTATCAGTCCATAGACATGACCACAATGCAAGAGTAAATATCCACTGACCTCCCCTCAGCTAAACAGCTACAGCTAAGAGCGCATGCCTCTTTATGGTGGCCTGGGCTTCTGGAAAGCAGCCTCTTTGTTTTTAGGACTATTGTGACAGGGACCTGGTGATGCTGGTTACTGCTCTTTGTTCATCACAGTTAGGCAGTTTTCGGCTGCCTCAGCACAGTGGTCTTCTCAGGAAAGCTCTATGTACGTCCCTCTCCGTATGTATGACTGGGTTTAACAATGAGAGTATGGAAACTAAACTAAAAGAGTGTTATTCAGAATGTACACAAAATGTAATACCACCAGCATTAAATGTAAAAATACAGAAAGAAAGAGTAAATTGTTTCACAAGATGATTTTGCATTTGATAAGTAATCTTTACCACATCTTCCTGTTTGCAGCTGGTAGATGTATTTACTGTTATAAAAAACTGAGAAGTAAAAATTAGTTTCCCACGAGAAAGCAAAGTTATTCATATGTATCTCTTTTTTAAGGTACAAAAAAGGGCACATACATAGTCAATGATGAGGCTATAAACAGTTGCTTGTTTACTTACAGCAACCTACCTTGAGAAAGTAAGCATATAACAACATTAGCTGCTCAAACCTTTGAGCAGCTTACTAGCTGCTTTTAACTGCATTAGCTGCTTTTAACAGTTTACTAAGTGTGAGAATGAAAAGTTGCTGTGGCATAGCGGGTAGAGCTTATTCTCATGTTATTAGATGTGTGTGTTTGTCTCTTTATAGGCCTATAGTCAACAGTTCGTCCTTTAAGCTGACTGACAGAGAGGCATTCCATAAACTTTGACTGGACTGATTGACTTATTTTTATATACTAATGAAATACTATTTGTAGGCCTGCTACTGTTTCTTAAAGAGTTATTTCCCCCCAAAAATGAAAATGTTGTCATTAATTAACCAAGAAAACCATCTGGGATGTCAATAATTTGGAAATGTTTCTCCTTGGTCTATATTAACTTTGACAGATCAAATTCTGTCAAACACATGCTGTAGGGCCCAGTTAGAATCTGATTGATTCATAACTGACTGTCACTGCTTACTGAAAAGGCCTGAGGCTTTGTTCAAACCAGCTGCTATATTACATAAGAGATTATGTTCCACATATCTAAATAATATAGGTAAATTCAGGGGCTTTCAGGATCTGCTGTATGCATCGACTGCATTGACAACTATTTCGGTTTCACATTTGTTTCTCAAAGCAGAGGGCTCTTAAAATGTGTTGTTCAGTAGGGGCCTTTTAAACTACTAAGGTACAGTATGATAAAGTACAGTACTTTTTGTCTTCCATCCAAGTTCGTCACCAAAGTTCTGCTGGATATTTTTTGCATGCTTAATAAATGTACACTTCTATTGTAAACTAAGGTGGATAAACCTAACCTATGAGTTTGTCTCTTGTGAAAAACCTCAAGTATCAAAATAATCAGTTGTGGAATTAAACGTCTTCCTCCTCTAAATAACCGTGGCAGAAGTGCAATGTAAATTTCATATTGATATGACATTTAAAGAAATGTAAAAAAAGTGTCACATCTTTCCACTGAACCAAAGACAAATCCCCATCTGATAGGAAAACAGAAAGAAAAACTGTGCTTTCCCCTTCTGCTTCATTGTCATTTATTGTTCAGGGGATTTTGCACATGATATTGACATTATTGTCCAATTCGGAGTCTTTACGTTCAAATCTACTATCTATTTTATTTATTTTAAAAAAATGCATTCTTTAAAACAATTGAGTTGTCAAATTATGCTAGTCAAATTGTCTTGTAGAATTTACATTTTATATTTTAATTTCCTTAATGTCAATCGCACATGCAGCAGCTGCATATAATCATGCCATGGGCATGTCATGAGTTCACTAAATGAATGAAGGTATGCTTCACCTGCCAACAGAACAGGCACAAACCTATCAGTAGAGTCTGCCCTTAAGACTTTCTAGACCAAGCAGATGTCTGTTAAAATCCACTTTTTATTAATGTTACTGATACCAAGCACTGACCTTATGCAAGGCATCTACGATAGTACAATTACATAAATGCTGGCATTGGCCGATTTCACATAAAATTGCCTATGTGTCTCTAATGTGAGGTGTTATAGCTTTGTTTTCATTTGTCTCCTAGCAACAAGGCACTTGTTTTTTTTAGTTTATAGGGTGTGATTCTCAGTAATTCCGGTTGATTAAACTTTTTGAGCAATGCTGACATCAACGCGCATTAAGGTGAGGAAAAACAGGGTCCACAATTGTTACAAAGTATTCAGACAGAAATATGTTACCGATTTCAGTGGAAATGTGCCTATGCTAAAAAAAAAATTTCCCTCTGTAAAAATGCTGGTGATTACAATAACTAGTGTTTTAAAATTGGTTTAGATTTTCAGATTTCAATCTATCAGATTTCAATCTAAATTCAATTGTTTTCAGTTAAAAAGTTGTGGTGTAGACGAGCCTTAAAGGGTTAGTTTACTCACCTCCATGTTGTTCCAAACCAAGACTTTTGCTCTGAACACTATTAAAGATATTTCTTATAAAATCAGAGAGTTTTCTAACACTCAGTAAAGAGAGCAATGCAACTGTTTCCAGAGCCAGAAAGGTAATAAGTGTTACGGAAGCAGACTCTATACAGGAGGTAAGTGAGAATAACAAGTTGTACATTTTGAACAGCAGAGTATGAACAGAAAAGATTGTTCTTGAGAGGTGAGTATCCAAGAGTCAGATAGATTCAGTTTGTTAAGGCAGAGTAATAGAGATCTCTTTATCTTTTGCAAGATCATCAGAGAAAGGCAGACACCAGGAGACAGAAGAGACACGTTGGAGCTGAGAGACAACCACACACCACAAACACTGGGACTTCCTAAGAACACAGGAGACAAACTGGAATAGGTTAAGTATTTTAGTAGTCACAAATATAGGAGTAAAGGATTGAGTCTACTTCATAGAAATGAGGGGTGGTGTGTGGTTATATAGGGCTTGTGATTAGAGTGATGATGAAGTGCAGGTGCTGCTGATTAGAATTCTGGGGAGAGTGAGCGCTGTGGTTGGCTCGGGGTAAGAGCCTGGCAAATCTGTAACATTACCCTCTCCTCCACGGTCGAGAGTCCAATATCTCCTTGACCTTGTAAATCAATCCCTCTTCTACAATTAGAGGAGGTGGGGGTTCTTCAGCTGGGCCAGGCTCTGTGAGAAGAGAAATAGGGTTGTGGTAAGGTTTGAGGAGTGACATGTGAAATGTGTGGTGGATCTTGTACTTGGGTTAAAGCTGGAGTTTGTAGGTGATGGGATTGATCTGTTCCAGTATAACAGGGGCCAACAAACCTGGGACTGAGTTTCTTACTAAGCAGGTGCAGGTATCTTGTATCTTTTGTGGAGAGTCAAACCTTTTGGCCAGGTTGGTGATTGGGTGCATCTGATCTTCTGCAATCTGCCATTGTCTTTTGCCAGCACACTGCGCATTGTAGATGATGGTGTGCCTCGTCCCAGACTCTCTCACTCTCCCGAAACCAGTAATCCACCGCTGGAACATCTGAGGGTTTGCCGGACCATGGGAACAGAGGGGGCTGGATGCTGAGTACGCACTGGAAGGGAGTGAGACCAGTGGTGGCTTGTCGTATGGAATTCTTTGCGTACTCGGCCCAGACCAAAAACTAGTTCCAGGAATCCTGGTGCCCATGGCAGAAGGTACGGAAGAACCGCCCCACCTTCTGTATCTTTCTTTCAGTCTGGCCGTTGGCTTGTGGGTTGTATCCAGAAAAGAGACTGGTTGTCACACCTAGGAGGGTGAAGAAGGATCTCCAGCTGCTGGGACGAGGGGAAGGGGATACCTGAACTTCACAGTAATTTTATTGAGCGCTTGTTAGTCTATACAGGGCTGCAAGCCTCCGTCCATCTTGGCCACATAGTTCTGGAGGGTTGGAAGACTCTGGCCAGAGGGGAAATAATGCTGCAGTGCTTGGGCTTTCTGATAGACAGGACTGTATATGGGTTGAACAACGTATAGAATGTTGGATGAATTTTTCCAATCCGTCATCATAAGCAGTCAACATCAGCTTAAGTCAGCTTGAGTTCCAAACCTTGATGGTTAACCACTGGCTACTGTGAGGGTGTGAAATTTCAATGAATATTCATGTATAGTCATCGTACCTTGAGAAACGTAATATTGTTGTTCACCCGCAGAAACCTCACCATCTGTGCGATTAAAAAACTCTCTGAAATGGATGAGATGAGATGAGTGGGTCCTGCTTGTGTCCAGTTGGTTTCTGCACATTGTAATGCTGCTCCTGAGTGCCAATGTTAATACCATATTCTACGTGACATTACTCTGCATCCTTTATCTTAACCAATATCTAAATTAAACAACTATTAATAAGCAGCAAATTAAGAATTTATTAAGGGAAAATTCATAGTTAATAGATCACAAGTGTTACCTTTTTTAAAGGGTTATCGTAATTTTTTATGGTAAAAAAAAAAGCTCATAACTTTAAGATAGCTTGCAAATTATTTATATACCGGTATTTGTTATATTTATTATAGTTTTTATATGTTTGAATTAGTTTTATTTTTACATTTTTTAGTTTAATTTTAGTTTAATCTTTTTTTTTTGTTGGTCTTTTTTTATTTCAGTTTCAATAATTGTATTACTTTAGCCATTTATACTTCATCTAATATGTTTTTTTTTTTTTTTTACTTGTAGTTTAATTTACAGACATTATTTTGTAATAGTTTTTGTTTTCGTTAACAGTAACAACATTGGTGCGTTTTTGTGGAACATTATGCTGTAAATGAAAATATATAAAGTGCTTTTTCATATATAGACTCATAAAGTGATTGCCTCAAAACGTTCTGAGGTTTCACAAGTCAATTTGCAGATTTAAAAAAGTTTAGGTTTGTGGAAAACCTCTTTGAAAACGTGTCTTTTTTAATTTCTGTTTGGTGACTCTGTATGTGCAGTCATTCAAAAGAGATAATTCATTTCTCATTCATGAATCACTCATTCATTTCTTTTCAAAATTCTGATGGGAAGGTTTCAGAATTACATCTTAGTATTTAATAAGGTAAATGTGTAATATTCATCATTCATTTTTCTCTGAAATACACAATTTAGATCGAAGACCCTCCTAATAGGAAAATGTGCCTGCAGGTCAGAATATTTTGAGATTTAACAGACAACCGACGCCAATACCTCTTCAACAAGTTACAGCATATTCTGTTTCTGTGAAGTGTCTCATTTTGCACTGCCCTCCCTCCCTCCCTCCCTCCCTTAAGTGTATTTAAACGGCGATCATTAGTCTTTCTCCCTGCCTGCACTCTCTACTCAGTTCAGACTCCTTCAGTGCTCATCCATAGCTGTTCACTATGTCTTTGTCTATTTCCTTGGCCTCTTCCAGGATGTCTGGGGGATATGGAGGGTTTGGTGCAAGTGGTGGAGGAAGACTGGGCCTCGGGGGTAGCGCTGGCTTAGGTGGAGGTCTTGGTCTGGGAGGCGGACTGGGCTTTGGAATTGGTGGAGGTCTCGGCCTTGGGCTTGGTGGAGGTGCAGGTGCAGGATTTGCATTGGGTGGTGGTGGTGGTGGTGCACTGGTTGCCAGTCCTGCATTCGTCATGGGTCGCGCCATTGCTGCAGGAGGACTCGGTGGAAGCACTGCACTCGCTGCCGGACCTGCATCCGGTGCTGCTGCGGTCCCAATCCTTTCAAGAGCGGCTGAGAAGCACACGCTTTCTGGGTTGAATGACCGCTTCTCCACGTACATGGCCAAAGTACGGGCACTACAGCAGGAGAACGCAGCTCTGGAGGCCAAGCTATCCCAGCTCACCGGGGGGACGGATGTGTCCCAAGAGTCATCTGTGACTGCCACGGTGGAATATGAGGCACAGCTGAGTGAATATCGCAGCACTCTGGAAACTCTCACCATCGACACTGTCAGACTGGAGATTGAGCTGGACAATGTTCGTGGAACTGCCCATGAACTGAAGGCTAAGTAAGTGCTTTCTTTTTTAATGACATTAAAGCATTATATTTTAGGATACAATAAAAAATATGAATGTTATTCAAACATTTAAAATTACAACATATTTTTAAAAAAAATAACACTTTTATTTTCTCTAAGGCTTGACTTTGAACAAGGAGTGAAGTTTCAACTTGAGTCTGACATTGCTGCAATGAAAAAGGTGAGAAGGATGTTAACAGAATGTATATCAAAACCAGTCTGTTATTGACTTTTAGTTGCATGTAGACAACTAAAAGTTTGACCGCCCATGTCTTTATCCCCCTTTCAGGACATAGAATTGGCCTCTGACCTAAGAATTGATTTGGATGCCAAATACTCCAGCCTGAAAAATGAACTGGACTTTGTCAGCAAAACGCAAGAGGAGGTACACATTTACGATACATGTTAATTTTAATCTGAAATGCATGCATGGAGTCAAGATAATGTATATTAATAATGTATAGTAAAATAATGTAATGATAATGCATCCACCTCTTTCTGCATGTAAAAATGGGCGTGGCCATTTGCAAATTCCATAGGCCTAGCTTCCAGTTCCAATCTATGTCTAATTATTTTTAGCTGTACAAAACTAGTTTACTAAAATAGTTTTGCTGCTTGATATTGAAAATTAGTGTGTCATATCATGTTATTTTAATGTATTATAAATAAAATTTGAACACACTGGTTTGTAGTGCAAACAGTTTTACACTTTAGTGCACGCTGTTATTCTCGTTATTTACCTATAGTGTCTAACAAACAGGAAATAGGCTTACTTCCGTGTTGAAGAAAGAGGTGGAAATAAAAACATATTTTAATTTTAAATAAAATAAAATACATAAATAATCTTCATATATATATATATATATATATATATGCTGTCACACAATATAGTGTAACAAAGCCTTTGCTGTCACTTTTGATCAATTTAATGAATTCTTGCTGAATAAAAGAACAAAAACAGTAGTCTATGAACAAAATGTACTGTATTGGTGTATACCACTGACTACTGTTTATATATTTTTTAAAGAAATTAATATATTGTACTAATTTGTTGCATCTGTCACGGTAGGAACTGTCATCTTTGCAATCTAAACTGGGCACAACAACAATGGATACTTCAGTCTCAATGATTGAAGTAGACACTGGGAAGTCCTTTGACATCTCTACCGCTCTCAACAAGATGCGAATGGAATATGAGAAATCTGTTCAGCAACACAGAGAGGAGGCTGAGGCATACTACAAACTCAAGGTCTGCAGACAGGAAGTGCTCACCATGTCTAAAACGGTTGATAATTTTAGACTTCCAGCTAATAGATCATATTCTATCTGTTTTGAATCTAGATGGATGAGATTCAGACGACCAATGCCAAAAACACAGAGGCTGTGTCATCGACTAAAGTTGAGATCACAACAGCTAGGAAAGAGCTGCAGACGCTAAATTTAGAGCTTCAAGGGCTTGTGGCTGCAGTAAGTGTTTGACTTTTTAAATGAAAACAGAAAATGACTTTGAAAACAGAAGTGTGACTCTTTTGACGGACATAAATGGAGTGCAGTTTAATCAAGATATTTTCAGCTTTGTTCAGATGGTAATGGTGCTGAACAGTAGCAGTTCCCTTAAAAAACGGTGTTTGTCTGCAGTGTGAAACGGTTCAGTGCAGGTTCTCAGCGCATAATAAGCACCCCTTGAATAAATCACAGCTGTCTGAGACAGGAAGCAGATATACATAGGAAGTGGTTTATTGATCTCAGCCATTTCATATTGGCTGCAAAAGCCCCAATGCCACACGAAAAGCTGAGTTGCTGCAAAAGAACCAATTTCCCATACAGCTTAAACATTGTGAGAGTTTTCTGACATCATTTACAATAAATGCAGTGCCTGAGAATAAGAGATATCAAAATGCTGATGAATAAAGTAGAGTTTTTGGGCACTTTTTGTAAAGCTGTGTTTTAAAGTTGTAAAATGATTCTTGGAAAACATAAGAAAACCATTCAAGACAACGTAAAAAACATCTTTGAAACAAAGCATAACCTTACCCCCATCTATGGAGAGTATTAGTTTTGAAGTCACATCAGAGTTTTTACAGGAGATGATTGTTTATGTTTTCAGAACTTGACTCTGGAGCAGAGTTTAGCAGAGGCCCAGGCCCAGTCCAGTGTGGGTGTTGCTGAATACCAGGCACAGATCGCTAGTCTCACATCAGCCATAGAGGTGGCTAAAGCAGACCTCCACAAACAGATCCTGGCCTACCAAGAGCTGCTGGACATCAAACTCGCACTGGACGTTGAGATCACCACCTACAGAAAATTGCTGGAAGGAGATGACTTCAAGTAACTATGTCATAATCATATGGATAGTTCATGGATAACATGATTAAATTAACACCAGGAATTAAGTTTAAAATATAGCTACAGAATTTAACAGTACAAGTACAGTGTCTATTTATGCCAGTTCCAACTTGTTTGATTTATTTATTTGATTGAAATTACTATTTTTACAGCTCAAACAAAACAGCCCAACAAAGCAATCCAAGACATGCACATAGACAGATGGATAAAAGGCATGCAGCAAAAGCAAATAATTACAATAAATTACATTTTCTAGTTGTTATATTATCTATACTTACCACTTACAATAAAGCAAAAACAGTAATTATTGTTGTTCAGTGTGAGAAAAAAGCTAAATTGATGTGTGATGATTTATTAGAGAATCTACGTATTTGAATGAATCTAGTGAGTCAATGATTCAATGATCCAGTCACTTGCTTCGTTCCTAAATGAATTAATCATTTAAATGAATCAAATGAATTATTGACACACAGTAAAAGATAAGGTTAGAAAAACTGATGCTTACACAATCACATGAACAGATTACACAATGGTATTATTATGAAGATTTGTTATATACATTTACATGCTATACAAAAAGCTAGAATTATGGCCACTCCAACACAATCTCACGACCAATTTGGATGTATTTTACAAGTTGGCAAATCTATCTAAACCTCAATGATGGGTAGGTTTAGAGGCTGGTTAAGTGTAGGTAATTCGTAAGATACATGCGATTTAGCAAAAATCATATGAACTCGTATGGGTGAGGTTGTATACATTTGTACAAATTAGCCACCTTGTAAAATATTTACAAATTGCTGTATAATGACACACTTAACTAGCTAGAAATGACAAGTCAGCTACCGTTATATATTTGTACTGTTTGCTGCATTTTTATACATGTATGTTTTTCATTATTACTCTTTCAGGGTGCCTGAGTTTACAGAGTCATCCTACACTTTTTCAGGTGAGAACTGCTTTTGTAAGTTTCAATGTCTTTGGTTGAATGAAACCAAAAGCTTGTGCAAGTTTAACAAATCGAAAGGAAACAAAGTAGCGATGGTATCAAAAGCATTAGGGGCAGTCATCAGGGAGTTTCCTGAATGCTTTGGAAAGGTTTTGTGGTTAGACGGTTGTATCTTATTGAGTGTTTTCTTAGTTACTGTTAATCACAAAACAAATGCGCATTCATGGCATGACTGTTCAAACCAACAAAATATATCTGTTGGTGCAGCTATGAGTTAGATTTTTTATGACAGAGAAGACAAAAAGTTGTCCCTACTGTCTGAGATAACATGACCAAAGTTTCGTGTTACCATTTACACACCCTCATGTCATTCCAATCCCCCCATGACGTTCTTTTCTTCTGTGAAATAGACAAGGAAAATTTTGAGTTTTAAAATGTGCAGCATTATCATTCACTGATAAGCAGCCAGTCTTCATTTGCTTTCATCATATTAAAAGGATTGGCCAAGATAAGCTTTGAAATTCATTTTTGTGTTTCGTGGAAAAGGAAAGGTAATGTGGGTTTGTATCTGTCCCTTTTAAAAAATACCCTACAACTACAAAATTTGGCCTTGACGTGACAGCAGATGATCCTTCTCTTTTCCCTTTTTATACACATGATGAAGTGACGCAGTTGTTGACATCTGGATTTTGCTAGTTCAGCTAAAGTGGAAATCTGTGGTTTTTATGGGATAAACAGTGAGTTAATCCATTACATAAAATATAAACAGCACCATAGGATGTATTTTAGTTGTGCTTTATATAGGTTTTCATATTGAATAGTAAAGTCTGGGGGCATCTGCACTTTTCCATCCTGTAGGGAGGGCCCTGCCCCACACCAGCACCCCCCAGGGCTCCCCCCATAACCCTGCCCCACAGGACATACAAACTAGATACATCCTGACAGGCAAGTTTCACTCTAACATGCAAGGGCAGAGTAGGACAGAAACTGCTTCAGGTTTATGAATGTTATGCATTCGACAGATTATCATTAGTGCTCATCCCTTGTCTTTTCTCTCTCTGTTTGTTACTGTGTCTCTCTTTCCATGTGCACTGTCCCTTTTTCTCTACCATCAGCTGGGCAAATAAAGGTCAAAGAAATCATCACAGGTACATACGAAATCATTTCAACCATTTGATTTGATGTGAAATTCTGTTGTGTTGTTTGTATAGCCTTGCATTTGCCTTGTGACTTGAACAATGTGACTTCCCTCATCTTTCCTAAACAGAGACATCAGTCATCTCCGATGCAGATGATACTGAATCCTCTTGAATGCTGAGATGCATCCAGTCAATGCATCCTTGATGAATGCAGACCCTGCAGCTCAAATGTGAGGAGTCCCATACTTGTTTCTCTATTAAAGCTGCATTTTGGATGAATCTTGTGTTTCGTTTTTTCTTAATATATAAAGCTAAGGCATTTTGCATTAGGTTACTTCCAAAATAGGCCTCATTCACGTTCACCGTTGAGCAGGTGAATGCGTTTGGTATTTCTCTGCTTGGGTCTATTAGGTCCCTAAAGGAACATTGTGATGATAAAATTTCACTTTAAAAGTAAAAAAGTTCTAAACTAAATGCTAAACTTTAGTTAAGCATGTATGTGTAGCACACATTTATATACCAAATTCAAAAACAGCTTAGGAAATACAAGTTTTGGTCATTTACTCCAAACCTATATGATATTTTTTTCTAATTTTGAACACAAAAGAAGATATTAAGATACTTTGGAAGTCAGTGACTACTGTCAACAGTCTTCTTCTGTGTTGAGCAAAAGCAAGGAACTCAAACAAGTTTGGAACAAGCGGAGTGTTCATTTTTGGGTGAACTATCCTGTCAAACTTAAATCTTGCACTGTTTGTTCATGCTGCCTACACCTGTTGGATGAAGTAGCTCTAAATGTAATAAAATAATTTAGTAATTTATAATTTAGCTAGCAGTTACTCCCCAACAAGCACCAAAATCTGTGACCTTTCTATGCCTTGTTTCTATATTTTGTAGTAATATACACTTACTGTTATATCACTTCTAATTTACATACTATGATGCTATAAAATCCTTCAGAAGTCTTTTATAGTTGATTTCAGACAGTTGTTGCTAGAAAAGTTCATGCTTGCTCTTTTGAGAAAATTGAGGAAATCACGCCTTTGTGAAATCACGCTCCCATCATGTCATTTGTTTTTCTCACTTTTTTTCTACTTTAATTTTTCACTTTACCTCTGTGATGCCACAGGGCTCATGACTTTTGTGCAAAACATCATGTGGCCTAGCAGGGTATAATGGAAGCGTAGGCACTCAAACAAACAAACCCAAACACCTCAATCTAATCTTACAGTAGAGCACAGAGTTAGAAAAACAAAATGAGTGGGTGACTAAAACTAACCAAGCAGCTACTGTAGCAACCTGAAATCTTTCTTGTGTCATATTGCACGTTAAATAATCATATTAAAATGCAATTTTGAGTTTCTGCAAAGTGTACGAGTGAATTAATAAACCTTCCAAACTCAAACATCAAGAATTAAAGAGCTTGTGATGTCAAGTGATCTGTTCCTCTATAGCATTGTGGTCTTAGCATATCGTGCAAATGTTTACCGCAGAATGTTCTCAGTAGTACTCAAGTACAAAATGACAAATGTTTGCCCGTTACTAGGTGATGCAGTTTTGTCATGCAAACTGACAGGCGAACAGGGACACCACCTAAAACAAGCAGATTTCCACGTCAGTTTGCACTGATTTAAAGCAAGACATGGATTGCATCAGCTTCTATTTACACTTGATCACTCACCTTTAGGTGAGTGAAAAGAGTTATCTCTTTTTAGCAGTGTTCAGCATGAAAAGTACCTAACAATCTAACATGAATCACATGCTACCTCCTCAACGTTTTTTCGAGTTTAACCAATCAGGGCTCAAACCAGTTTGAGGAAGGCCTAAAAACTCAGATAAAGAGATATGTGTGCGTGCATGTGTTTTGTTTGACCTGGTCACTGAAAACTGAAAAAAAAGAGGAACATTTGGTGGTTGTCTTCCGTAAAGAAAATCTACAGAGGCCAATAGGTTTAATTATAGACATGAAGAGAATGTCAACACCCTTCACCTCTTGTGGCGTACACCTTGTTTCCATTTTTCCAATCTTGACCTATTCATGCGAATTAATACATCCTACAAAAGGGCAGTTTTTACCAATGCCATTCTTATCACTTCAAATCATGACTGGAAATGAGCGATAAGACAAATTTAGCAATCAGTATTGCATTCTGAAATGGCAACAACAGATCCAAGATAACCTAAAGCTTCTTGAAAATGTCTCGAGCCTGACCTTTATGATAGCGCAACCTAAAACGAACTTGTGTATTTGCACTAAGCTTGACAGTTGTTTATTGCACTCTTTTATCTTTTTATATTTAATTATTCCAAGGAGGACCTTCCTATAGGTCTTAGGCGACAAAGAGGAAACGTATCCTTCAACACAGGACATGGCGTAAAAGTGTGCATAAAAATAAGTGAAGTGTGTGTCTGGTGACACAATATTAATGATAAACAGGATGTGTGGGGCACGAAGATTCACACTTGAGCAAGGAACCAAACACACAGTGACAACATATAAAAATAAACCTACTTTACACATATCATCTAATGTTGTTTGTGATGTGTGTAACGTAAAGTTGGTAAAAGTCACTGCTAAAACGTCGAGCCTTATTCATAGCTAGGGGTCAAAAGTTTGAATGTATAATCTGTGTTGCGCAAAAATATTTGCAAAAAGTTGCATGCCATTGCTCAATTTTGTCAGTTAACGTATGGTAAGTGTTTTACTTGTGCTACAAGAATTGGATCCTGTGACTGACCACAGTGACAAACAAAATTAAGAAAAAGGGAAGATAAGGATATATACAGGTACTTCCTTGTTTTGTTGTTGTTGTACTTATTAAAAGAGATGAAAACAAGAGTTCAGTGTAAACAAACTAAAATCTAATGGATTAATGTCATTAAATGAGTTTATAACATCAGAGGTGAACAGGAGAGACTATATACATAAAGCATGCACTCAATTTCTCACATCAGGAAATGTGGTTAAGGTGCTGGTACAGGAGCTATTAACCTCTTTTTTTCTTATTTTTTTGAGCAGCATAAAGCGCATTTTAGCCCTGTGCGTGCAATTATGAACCACCACAGATAAAGCTGTAGATGGTGTAATGATACGGAGTTTTCATTTCATTTCAAGTGCATCACATCTACAACTCTTAAGGCACATCCAAACATACCTTAAAAACAGTACAGTTTTCTCCTTTACATTGTGCTATGTATAAAATGAGCTTGAAAACATTTTTTTTTCGGATGCGCTGTTGTGTTTAGAGGTGGGCTTTTGAAAGAGAGAAAAAAAAGTGTTAACAGAAGTTCACGTTCGTGCGTCATTGCGGTT
Source organism: Enteromius afrohamiltoni (assembly GCA_034779775.1). Lineage (NCBI taxonomy): Eukaryota > Metazoa > Chordata > Actinopteri > Cypriniformes > Cyprinidae > Enteromius > Enteromius afrohamiltoni. The sequence goes on from JAUYWG010000032.1 coordinate 12,160,303, forward strand.
AAACCTCAGACCTTAAAAGCTTCTGCAAAACAGACTTTTGTCAGACGGCGCCAAGAACAACGTGAAAGTGAAGACAACAGACAGCAGCTCATCTGTATTACTAGTCTTCGTTTTTCTCAGCGAGCTTGCGGTGAGTACTGACTTGAAGTAAATAAACATACATTGATAATGAACAAATTCCACATTCTTATTACTGATATTCATTGTTTTTGATTGTGGATATTTGTGAATATAATGTTTAAGGCACTCTGGCATGATAAAAGTGAATCTTTGAGTATTTTTAATATTTATATATATTATTTTACTTATTTAGGAAAAAGAGAAATAAACAATGAACATAACTGAGTCTGCGACCCTGCCCACTGTGCTGACTTCAGAATACGTAAGTGATATCTGAGTATTTACATTAAGTGCATGCTGTTCTGTTCATGTTTGTATGCGTCTTTATCATCAACATGATTGCAGTTAAAATGAGTTAATAAACGAACAACTAAGTAAGACGTGCTTTGCTAAAATTCACAGGAATATGAAGGCTCCACGACTTTGGGTGATTATGAAGAAGGGGCGATATGTGACAAAGCAGCTGTGCGAGAGTTTCGAAGCTACTATGAGCCTGCTCTCTACTGGATAATTGTGATTCTGGGAGCCATCGGCAACACTCTGGTGGTCTGGATATACACACACTTCAAAAACCGGCTGAAGTCAATGACGGACGTTTATCTACTGAACCTGGCTATTGCCGATTTGTTCTTCCTCTGCACTCTGCCCTTTTGGGCCGCTGACTCCATCTACGGTTGGACCTTTGGCTCTCCCCTCTGCAAAATCGTCTCTGCCATTTTCAAAATCAACTTCTTCAGCAGCATGCTTTTACTTACATGCATCAGCGTTGACCGCTACATAGTGATCGTCCAGACTACAAAAGCGCAGAACTCCAAGAGGGATCGACTTCTATACAGCAAACTCATCTGTGTGTTGGTCTGGCTCCTGGCAGCCGTGATGTCCATTCCAGAGTTGCTCTTCGCTCGATCGAAAGAGGACGATCAGGGCAATCACTTTTGTATGATGGTCTACTGGAATAATGAAAACAATCGCACAAAAATAGTGGTCCTGTCTCTCCAGATCTGCATGGGCTTCTGCATCCCTCTCATAGTGATGTTCTTCTGCTATACTACAATCATCCGCACCTTGCTGAAGACGAGGAGCTTCGAGAAGCACAAGGCCCTGCGAGTCATCCTGGCAGTTGTGGCCATATTTGTTATCTCTCAGCTTCCCTACAATACCATGTTGGTCTTCGAAGCCACTCAGGCGGCCAATACGACCATCACAAACTGTGAAGAGGTCCAGCGCTTTGATATCGCCGGCCAAGTTTTGAAGAGTCTCGCTTACATGCACAGCTGCCTTAATCCGTTCCTTTATGCCTTCGTCGGAGTGCGTTTCCGAAAAGATGTCATTCGACTTTTTCAAAATCTTGGGTGTCTTCCAACCCTCAAGAGCTCCAAGTTACTGCAGGGAAGCTCTCACCGCCCCTCTGTTATGTCAGACACAGAAACCACCAATGCCCTTTCCTTGTGATTGGTGTCAGAACAATGCCAGTGAGGCTAACTTAGAAAGGCTTTTGTTTGCTGCAGGTGCAAAGCATCTGAGTTTGCAGAAGCAGAAGTTTGATGTTCTGTACAAAGACTTTGCATGATTGAAAACATGCTGTCTGGAGGAGGGTGAAGTAACCTGCTCACCGCAGTGAGATGGCTGCTTGAATATTTCATAACAAGAGTTCTCTTTGTTTGACTGGGCCATTTATATGAATGTCAAAAAAAACTGATCAAATAATTGTATGAACAGTGTTGTGGCAGGGAGAGTGCATGGTTACTGTTTTGTCCGTTTAATTGTAACAATATTCTTGTTCAGCATTAATATTTTCAGTTCATATAAATGTTGTATGTGAATACAATTAATTTCTTCTGACAGTTTTTCTGTTTTGAATGTTTAAAGTTGTTATTGTATAAAGTTGTTTTGTTTTTTTGCTACAAAAATATAGCTGTGAATATTTTATTTGTGATTCATGAGCCAGTTGTGAACGTTCAGGGTTTTTGTGATTCATGCTAAAAAAAAAAAAAAAAAGAAAAGAAAAAAAAGAAGTATTTTTGTATTTGCTGCTCATTTTGTAAACCTTCAAACAGTATATAAAATACAAAAAATGGACTACATGCTTCCTAATTCCTAAATTCTAGTCTTATTCCCTGTCTTTCATACAAATACCTATGCATAACACATTCATTGATATCATAGGAAAAACAATTTGTCCAATGTTCATCTTTGTCTTTATCTACCCCTAGAGGGTGTCTTCAGTCATTAAATAACACAGTTATCATTTCATGCTTACTTTCTCACCATGTCTCCAAGCATATTTTAATTAATACGAAGGTGTGAAAGTTTTCATTTGAATCTGGCAGGCAGCCACAACTGCGTACTGTGGCTTGAACCGTTGAAACTGTGACGTACGCTATCTGTCTGGTTACTCACTGTGGGTCTTGTGGGGAGACATATAAACACTCACTGGAAAACAGACACGCGCTTGCATTGACGCATTCACATACACACACAAACACACACACACCATACACAGAAAAGTACCTTGAATTCAAAAGACATACACAATGTTAGACTAAAAATCACCTATATTTTAACATTACAGCAGTTCATTAGGATGCAAATTGATGCAAAATGTGTTTGATAGTACATAATATCTATTAATTATCTACTGATAAAAAAACATCAACAACTCATATATAAAATGTTTTAGCATTAGCTTTTTGTTTAAATAATGGTTTATTTTTTTCTTTATTGATTATTTAAAATATGAAATTCACTAAGGTTTTTTTCCGTTGCTTTGCTTTTAAACACATCTGTGCAGTGCAGACAAGGTCAAACAACCACAAAGAACAAACACACCTTGAACTCTGTCTCTGTGCTCTTCTCACGACAGGAAGTGGCAGACAAGCCAACATATGTTCTTTCCAATGTGTGCAGGTACATGTGAGGCTAGCTTGCCAATCACCGACAAATCTGAGGTTAAACATATCACTTAAAAAGCAACTTTAAAAATGTAAATAAATCAAATTAAAACCTATAATAAAACGTTTAACTCTATATGCACGATGCAACGTATCAAATCTAAAAGCTTATTTTAATATTTTGGCCTTAACCCCCCTCTCTTTTTTTTTCTTTACAAGTCTCCCCCTACCGACGAACATGCACATTTTCCAATCATTAAACGTTTTTAAAACTTTTTTTTTTTTGGTTAAAACGTGTAATATATTAAGTCGTCATACAGCGATCTGAACACACCTAAAACTATACACGTGGACTGAAAGCCGCAAAAGATTTATAAATTTTTTGTTTTTAAAGAAACCTACTTTTTCCCCATAGCATTCTCTCACGGTTGGTTCTGGATGTACATGGCAGCTTCACAGATGACCGAGTGGATGGCAGAGCTGGCGGCGTGAAGGGTTGCCATGGTTTCAGCGTGCAATTATTTGTGTCGGACGAGGAAGTCGCGTGTGCTTTCATTTTCGACATATATGATTACATTTGACGAGATGTTCGCTTATTAAAACTCAGCGACAGGCGGAAAGGAATTAAGGTCACCTGGAAGAATATTCCACGTGTTTATTTTAGTCGAAAGAACCTATGATTTTTCTATGGAAAGCACGAAGGATGAAATCAGCTGGAAGTCGCATCGAGTGGCTTGCAGCGCACCTACCACACCTGCTGTAAGTGGCAATAATATGAAACATAAACTGTTAAATAAGAAAACAATCACAATTTAATATGTAAATAGAAGAATACATAAGCCCCAATCACATTTCAGTATGCAAATAAGCGTGACACCGTCACTAGCACGGCGAAGCGTTCTGAAAGCGAGAGACTTTGAGGTCAATCCAAGTTTTGAATGTGGTCTTCATAGAATATTATCAAAATAAACATTAGTGCATCACTGAGTGGACTATCTGTTTTTATCATTTGATTTTGGCTTATGTATAATTGTAGTGTACCTGGCGGGTCCAGAGCAAGTCTAGGACTCATCTCACACCACCACTTGAAGGTGAGTGGATGTCTACCAAACACTTTTCACAGTTTCACTAGAGACTGGAAGGGATGTTTTATTTAGACAACTTATTTCATCCCAGGTACTTCTTGGTCAGCAGAGTGTGATAAGGTAAGTAGGTTTTTCTTGTGTAAATGATCGGTTATACCAGACTCAAGGAACAATTGCATGTCATCAATTGGGTTTTTGCAAATATCTTTTTGTATTTGTAAACTTTGAACTTTTATATTTTGTCTTTGCCAACAAACGGCTTCAAATATTAATTATCTTTTTAAGATTTTTTTTATCTCTGCAAGTGAAATGTTTTTAATAGACTAGTTATTGCATATAACTAGACAGTGTGTCCACATAGGTAACTTTAGATGACATATCCTTTGTCTATTGACACACTTGTTTGAATATTCTGTGTTCGCAGGACGTCTACATTACTCAGTTAGTACAGCGACTGGAAAGTCTGCACATGTCTTCGGTAGTGAACACACAACAGGTATCAGCGTTTCATCTATTTCATGTGGAATTACTTGAGCTGCCACTGGAACGGAGGATTATTTTGTTTACATGTGTATATATTCTTTCGTTTAGATTATGCATGTACAGTAATTCCAAGATGTAAGAATTTATTGCATTATATGACAAAGTATCAAACCAAGTGGCATTTCTTTGAACAAAAAATAATAAAACGGATAAATTTGATTTAAACTAATTTAATGTTTTTCTATTTTGTGTTAAATTCAATAACATTTATACATTTGTAAGTAATAAGTGTGCAAATTGTATAGCTATTTCATTGTAAATCATAAAAAGTGAGCATTTTATTTTGCAGGTATCTTTGGAAAGCATTTCTAATGTCTGTATGGCACAGGATCCAACCATCTGTTGCAGCCAAACAAAGTCATCCCAAGTGTAAGTAGATACTGACTTCTTACTGACCCATTAGGCATTGCAAACCAGATGACAGCCATCAGTGTGACAGGGTCATCAAAGTGTAAAGCGTTCTGAAACATCAATAATATCAATCTAATTGCGTTGGCAATGCTATTTGCAGTAGGTGTTCTGATACCTACCTGTTTTACTCTATGTTTGATGTAAAATGAATATATTAGAAATGTAGATGTGGACTTGGCACAGAGACTTGCTGTGTTTGCCAGGAATCTTAACCTTTTGTTGAACTGAATGTTGCTTTGTATCATGCTGCAACATTAGACTTCTCGCACTTTGCCAACCTGGAACTGATACTCCATGCCACAACGCTTGGATATCTATTGAAGAGGTTAAATGGCATCTAGAGAAATATTTATCCTGTAACTGACATTCTTGTGCTAATTTTCTTCTTCAGCTCAAAGCAACATCATAAAACCCAGTTAAGGATGCTGTCGCACAGATGGCAGAGGCTTGGTCTTCAGCCTCCAATCCTCTGGGACACACAAGAACACATTGCTCAACATAAACCTGAGGTAGAAACCAGACCAGAACTGGAAATCCACCCCATACAGGTCAGCCGCATTGTTTCTCCAAGGAACGAACAACCAAATGAGATCAAGACAATCAGTAATTCCCTTTGTGGCACATCAAATAATCAACCTATCGAAGCAAATGCAATTAAACCATCCATATCAGTTGAATCTGAAAACAGTGACCTCTCCGACCAAGAGAAAGACAATAAACCTGTATTAAAATGGGATACTGCTGTAGAATTGGACCTGAGGCCGGACTTATTTGATAGAGATCTGGAACCTACAGTGACTGGAGAAGAAGAGCAAGTGTACCCTGAGGTTCTTCCATTTCCACTTAAAGATCTCAACTTCAGCCAATTCCAATCCACAGCAGATGATTTGGAGAGCCAGCACAACTTGTATTTAAACGACCCTCATCTCATAGCTCTGGCTGCACGCATGATAAAACTGGAGAAACTTCAGACTGCGACTATACAGAAAGAACAAGGGAAAGGGGTGAGATCTCGTCCAGCAACTGCTTTAGTTCGAAGCGCCAACCGTCTGAGACGTGTGGAAAGCCCATGTTCTCAGGTAGAATACTTGAGGACCAAGAACAATAATTCAGTTTTAGAAAATGTAACAAAACTCACCCTTTCTTCGAGTTCTCACTCAAAGTCTATGCATCATAATCGCCCCTCGCCACATGCTGGAAAGGCGTGGATTGGATTTCATCAACCACCGGCTTTACCTAAGAAACCACACTCTGGTGTGGTAAAATTAAAGAAGACTGAAGCCCTTGTTCAAGATCTCGTTGTTCATTCAAGCAGGTCACAAAAATGCAGTAGTCCAAATAACTTAAAGATATGCAAATCCACAAAGAAAGCCATGCCAAAGTCTCAGAAGATATCTTCTTAAAAGACTAGCGTTCCTGCTAAAACTCTTTGCAGGAAAACGTGATATAATTATTTTCAAGGGTTTTAAGCTTTAAGGCTGACAGTGTGTAATTACCTGTGTGCATGTTACTGTATTTAATCTTCCAAATTCAATACGAGTTCCATCAACAACATTTGTGGCATGCTGTCAGTTACCACAGAAAAATACCTCTAGTTTTGGGGAAAAAAACATCTTACACAGTAACCCAAAACATTTCTTCAGTAGCTCTTTGTTTTTTTGTAGGCTATTTGGCTGCTCTTGATACAAGTGATAAAGAACCTACGCTAACCACATGCAGCCCAACTAACTGCAATTTAGTGTTATTTCAATGCATAAACACTTCTACATAAAAAGGAAATGAAACCAGGATGTGTGTCATTTTAAAAATTCACCATTTATTAATATTCTCATGCAATAATGGCAGTATAATCGGATACAAAATGAACATATTGCTATGCTGTGTACAGATAGTTCCTCCCTTGAGTGGATAAGATGATGAACTCTTGAGGCACTTCAATAATAGAGTAGGACAGCAGCTGGGCATCAGGGTCTCTCTCACACTTGGAATCACACGTGGCCATGACAGTAGGAAAAATTTTAACACTTACCCTGAAAATAGAATTGAAAATGGTTAGTTGTGGTTCAAGGACAGTTACTTTAATGGGCGACATGCAAACATGTATTTTTTAAAAGGAAAAACATTACCTTTTGTGTGTAATACCAGATTGTTACAATTTTTATGTATGTTAAGTCAGTTAATTTTATTTTAGTAACCTGCAATTTATATATGTAGTAACACTATATTATAGTATTTGATTAATGAGTATGAATTGCTTGTAAATAGAAAATGGGGTTTAGGCAAAAATTTGGTTATACTGTATAAATTTAGATTCGAACAAAACCAGTGTAAGAAACTATAAAATTTTATCACAGGCTCAATGAGGAACTTATTATTTAACCACATACTGTATTGTCATCTTAAAATCAAAAGCTTAATTCTCGTAAAAGCTCGCTCTAAAACAGAAACCTTTTTTTCAGATGAGATTTCCTTTAAGAGTCTTCTTTAACAGACAGCACCTACAATACAAAGAATAAATATACCAGTATCTTGGTACATTACAGAAAGTACACATTCTTGAAATATCCTGGGGAAATACACAATCATCAGCCGAGACACAAGGTGACTAAATCAGTCCATCTTTTTAGGTCTTGAATATAAAATGGTCCAAAGAACGAACCTCTGTGGTTCACACCAATGGATAAAGTCAATCTAAGGTCCTTACAAAGCTGAATATGGATAGGTTATTCTGTGATCAGACCAGTAACAATAACAACACTGGTAGATAGATATAATAATAAAAATCATGTATCATGTATCAAAAGTTTATTTACAAAATAAAAGGAGTTTAATACAGTAAAATATACAGCTGCCCTTTTATTTAAGGAAAGGGCCCCTTATGATTAAATTTGGGACCTGAAAACCTATCGTCTGCTGCCAAATTCATAAATATCATCAAATATCTACAGCCCTAAAAAGCTGGATTAGAAATTAGACATGAATTGATATTATACATGAGATGGGAACATTAATCCTATGAGAATTAGCCTCTGAACTGGCTGTTCATTTCTAATCATAGCTTTTTTTTTTTTGTTGTTGGATCTAAACATGCCTTTAGGAGTGACCTGGATAAAGGGCCTTGAAGAGGTCTTGTCCTTTTGAAAGCAGAGGCAGGCAGGAGGATGATGGACAGACATGTCTCCATTGGCCAGAGAATATACTCGAACACAAAGAAACAGTGGGAGAAACAGCACAAACAGCAGTTAGTGTTGATGAAACAAAACCCACCATAAGCTTCCTAAGACGCTGAATTATGTTCTTACAGATTTATGTTTAACTTGCATGAAATTCTTGACAGACAGACAACTTGTGGGAAGTCTAAATTCATGTTTGTTCGACCACAAAACAGCTTTATTTTTGTATTGTTTAATGATAACAAATAAAGTGAATTTACAGTAAATTCAAATTATTCCATTATCATGCAGAACAGGCTTCGCAAAAATAACAGGCAGATAATTCCTTCAGCATACTTTATGACCGTTGTATAGATTTGGAACATAAGGAATTGAGATATGAATAAAGAAGCAATTACCGCTTGTAACAAGCAGATTCATAGATCAGAGCAGGAAAACCCCTGTATCAAAAGACAACATTGTCACAAACACGAGAACAGTCACAAAAAAATACATCTAAATAGTCTACGCATAGTGAAAAACACACCAGAGAGTTTGTACAGTAGTGCATTGGAAGCCATACATATAACATATTCTCATGCATATTGAAAAACACTCAACAGATTATGCAAAAATTATAACGCAAGTGTGACAACTCTGAGAAAGGTGAGGTATTGTCTATCAGAGGCAGTACACTGAAGGTGCTTGGTCCATTAAAAATACTTGGATTCACCCTTACCCTCAACGTCAACCGTAACCGCTCCCTTCCATTTTTGAGAAAGTGACAGTCGGTCTTTTCTTTCATACCGACTGTTTTGTCTCTGTGAGAAACACCACAACAGAAGCTCTGTTCCAAAATCTAGTGAAGCTGCCTCACTGCCTATTGCATACTAAGGAAGCGCCCTTAAAAATGAACATTTTGGAATGCTCTACGTAGGTGCCATACTCTATTAAAAAAAAAAGAAATAATATAAAAGGTCATAAAAAATGTGAGTGAAATAGCGTTTCATTTCACACTTCAGTAAACGTATAGGGTCAGTAAGTACAATCATTCAGAAAGACCGTATTTTATCAAGTATTTCAGATATATTATGCTTCAAATAAACGCTGTTCTTTTGAACTATCCATTCATCAACGAATCCTAAAAAAAGGTATCATTGATAAAAAATATTAAGCAGCACAATTATTTCTTAACACTGAAAATAATAATAAATGTTTCTTAAGCACTGAATCAGCATATTAGAATGATATCTGAAGGATCACGTGACAGGAAAGACTGCAGTAATGGCTTCAGCTTTGCCATCACAGGTATAAATGGCATTTTAAAATATGTAAAAATATAAAACAGTCGTTTTAAAATGATAACATAATATAAATCTATGATGCCTTACTAGGTTTTGGTACAGAGCAAAAGGGTGACAAAGGGTTTCAATGCATGTCCATTTCTCCAAATTACATTCTGTAAACATGCAGGAGAAGCCTAAAGGGCTTTATGATGACACTTTATTTTTGGGCTTGAAAAGAAGGTTGATGCCGTTTGTTTTGGAAGGATTAGCTTACCTTCAGTGTACCGATAGAGGTGTACAACCTGCCTTTACAGAGGAGGCTTTCCCTGCAGACCAGGTCAAGCAGGACCCAAGACCTCAGATTCAGCAGAAACACACCTAGGGCAAGGGGCATGCCGTGGGCCTGCACGCCAGGTTGAGTTCTCACTCTCACACCTAAGGGAGGGTGGATATAGACAGCATTTATGCTGGTCTTACTTACGTCACACTCTAAACAGTCCTTGGTGGTTGAGTAATATTTGATTTACATCAAATTCTAGAATTTTACACAAAATATAAGGTCTGTGAACTTAGCGCACAAATGGATATTTTTACATTCTGAACATTGAACATAATATCAAATATATTTGAAATTATTATTAGCAAGAAGCTGTGTACAAAGCATGCAATCTGAACAATATAGATTATCTGTTTTTGGAAAGATTTACAGCTTACAGGGCGTCTTGTAGGTCATCTAATAATAACAAAATAAAGTAAATCTTGATTGTGTCCTGCTCTGAAAGGTACTACAAATCAGAGACTAAAATAAAATAGCATGGCAATAAAATATGCAAACATCTTTTGATGTCTGAGTCATATCTGTAGATACAAAACCATCATGAATCTCTGAGGTATGCTGCTGATCATATCCTCTCCTGGATGAAAGGATGCTGTAATGCCTGATTGATGGTGATTCGCTTGGCAGGATCCAGCATCAGAATTTGGTCCAACAGATCTTTGAGCTGAACAACCTTCTTTCGCTGGTCCTCTGGTAGTGCCTGGCGACCCACCATGTCTATCGACAGGTCCTTAGTTGGGTTAATGGTACTCATGACCGTGATCTTTTCCTGCAGAGAAAGAGACATAGGTGTAAAGGAAGAATGAGGAAAAGAAGTGAAAGATTAGATAAGGGATTTAATTAGTTTGAAGTTATTTATACAGATCTTTTTTAGTTATAAAATCAGGGCCACACGATTAAAAAACAATTCTTTTTATTTTACAGTGAAATTGAAATAGTGATACTTATTGATAATATTTTTATTTAGTAATAACTATTGTTAGTATTATTATCGTAGTGATCAACCTGAATTACATGGATTTTACAAAAGATTATCATTTTTTTAAATCAGTAAAATTACAATTAGATAATTTCCCCCACTAATCATGAAGCCCTGTTTTCATGTTGTGAATGGTGAATAAAATATATAAATGAAAGTTATAACACTTACCCTCTCTGTGACCTTATCAACCTCTGTATACAAAAAGTTCAAGTTTTGGTCAAAGTGCTGGTCCTTGAACAGACCCTTCCTGACCATCTGTACATATAATAATAAAGAATTATATAATATTTCATAAAATATTTATTTAATTTTCACATATTTGGTTCTAAAGAGTTCTTACTTTATTAGGCAGTTTTCCTTTCAGGTCCATGGCAAGTTTTAGCATGTGGTTATTTGTTTTCCCAGGGAGAAGGATTTTTCCTGTGTATAGTTCATAGAGAGTGCATCCCACAGACCACATATCGATTCCGTAATCATATGATTTTCCGATGACTGAAAAAAAGAGGAAGAAAACCCTTAAAGTCTAAAAACAAGCATTGCTTGATTTTTTCCCCAGATGGTTTAATTTGAGTTTCTACTTACTGATCTCAGGTGCCCTGTAGAAGCGGCTGACCAGATATGGTGTTATGTCATTATCAGCCACATGTGACGCTGAGCCAAAGTCGCACAACTTCAGAATGGTCTTGGATTCGTTCACCTTTAAAGTTTTAAGTATGTTTTTTTTTAATAAAGAAGACAGATAGAAGTCCAATATTTATGGCGCAAGAATTGTGACTTACTAAAATGTTGTCGGGTTTGATGTCAGCATGCAGGATGTTGCAGCGCTTGAGGAGCTTGAGGGCCAGGAAGAGCTGCTGGCTGTACGAACGCACAGCCTTGATGTGTAGCCCAACATCCTTGCCATATTTCCTCAACACCTCCCGCAGATTCATGCTGAAGCCAGAAAAAAAGAGATGATTAGTTCACTTCCAAGATGTTAATGTCTTTCTCTCCTCAGTTGCAAAGAAATTAAAGTTTTGAGGAAAACAGGGGATTGTTTAGAGGCCATTGAAGCTACTGCAGTTTGGACCCTCAAACCCAATAGCTCCTAGTAAAGTCCACTATATGGTGAAAAATGTAGAGAATGCTTTCCTCAAAAACCTTAATTTCTCTCTGACTGAAGAAAGAAAGACATGGACTTGGATGACATGACGGTGAGTAAATTATCAGGATTTTTTAATTCTGGAATTGAACTAATCCTTTAAGAGAAGAACTAAAATTATATTGATGCATGTGAAACTGTTGCCTTTATTGTACCTGAGTGGTTCAAACACCAGACATAGGTGCTGCTTGTGATAAAAGTGTCTAAAAAGCCGCAAACAGTGGAACTTATCATCTGCATCTGCGTCATTCAGTTTCTTCAAAAACTCCAGCTCTTTCAGACCAGTCTTTTGCCTGTGGAAAAAAAACATGTGGATGTCGGTCACATAAAGACCACATCTACACCTACTCCAAATCTCAGTTCCTATCCAAATAATTGCCTGTGACACAATTTATTGACGAACATTACACTGGTGGATGCAACCAACACCACACATGTGGTTTAATTTAGAAATCCAACTGCACCAGACAGAAGTGTTTAAAGGCTAAGCATTCAGCTTTTAAGGGAAGTGTCTTACATCATCTCATTGTTGCGTATTATTTTCACTGCCACTTCCTGATTGGCTCGGGCCAAGTCTCTGGCTCGGATCACATTACTGAAGACACCCTGTCCAGTGTAGCCGTACACCCCGTACCGTTTGTCCAACACCTCGCCAATGTTCACACCTGAATACATTAAAAGAACAATCACATTTTTGATGTCCTCTTTAACACAAGACCCTAGACTTTTTTAAACTTATAAAAACAAGTTTTGGATACTATGGATTTATATACAGCATTTGCTTCAAGACAACTGACTTACGGTAATAGCCTTCTGCATCTGTCCAGTTATCTCGGAGACTTGGGTTCTCCTTGAAGTCCTTGCCAATGCCTGCGGCCCGTAACCTGGCACTCTGCGGAGAGAAATTAGATGTGGATTTGTCACTGTCAACGTGATTGAATTCAGAGAGTTGATTAAAATGTTCATTCATGAACGAGTGACTGACACCGTAAGAGTCCATTTCTGAGGGGCCTTGAGATCCAGTGAGCACCAGAGTCAGATTACCCACTTGGGAAAAAAAGCTTTGAACAAAGTTTCCAGTACAGAAACAACAGCTTGCACAGGACTATGCAACTCTACCTGTAGAGATCCCCTTACATGGACAAATTCAATCAAATTCTGGGGCTTGCAAAGCCATTGACCTATGCAATGGAGAGCAGGAACTTGGGTACTCACGTCAAAGTAAGCAGCAAACATGTCATCTGACTCTGTGAACATATCTGGCGCTGATAGCTTTTTCAGATTAGCACCTAAAGAAAAAGAACAATGGTGCAATGAAAAGAACGTAGACTTGCTGATAATGTATCGGAGCACCTTGTATTACGTCAGAGTAAATTTCTGGTGTCTCAAATTTCATTGACTCTTGTCTTTCTAAACAACTGATATGAAAGCCATTTTAGACTTTATACTGACACCTGTTGGCATGGATGTAGCATCAAGCAAATGTTATTAGTGCTGTCTCAAAAATATCTTTGCAGGTGTATTTATTATATATTATGAACTTGAAAAATGTGAAAATGTTAAATTTTTTATAGATTATTGGGAAGCAAAAATATTACGATCAATTTTATGATCACTCCATATGAATAAATGAGTAGCCGTGGGCACTGATCAAACATAATTTGAACAAATTTTTAACATGGAAAGATATTTTGCAAATGACATACCATTTTTTTCTTGAGAGACAAGACTATGCTTGGCTTTCACATTATCCTCAAACGTGTCCATGTTCTCTTGCTCGTAGGCTTTGACATCAGCAGCCACACGCTCAAGGATGTCATCAGGAGATGGTGATCGGCTGTGAGTGCTACTCTGAGGACTGCCATGCTCTGAGAGTCCTGACATGTTACTGTCCTCATTTACTGGCTTATACTTCTGTACAGGACACAATACAAAAAATACATACTCTACCGTTCGGAAATCTTGGGGTTGGAAACATGTAACAAAACAGTTGTGCTGCTTACTATTATTATTATAAGTAAAATGATTCTAACCTGCACAATGGCCAATCGCTGAAGTCTCCTCTGTTCTATCAAAGCCTCCTCATCCTCTTCATCAACATCATAATCCTCCAGCCTAGAAACAGATTGGTATTCATAATTAGGTCCAAATATGATCAGCAACATAAAAACAAAACTACATTTTCATTATTACTCACACTTCTTCATCCGAGTCCTCCTGCTCAGGCTTCATTCCTTCAGACAGACTGCCCTTAAACATGTCCTCTCTTTCCCTGCTTCTTCTCTTCCGCCTTTCCTGTGATCCCGAGCGCACCTGCTGCCTGCGGTCTGTCCTTTCACGCTCCCTAGATCTGCACAATATGAATTCCTTTTTAATTCTACTGAGATATGTTGTAATAAGTAAATTATGCCCCTTTAAAATTCCATTAAAGCCCCTCACATAAGGACAGCAACCTCCGTTACCTCCATTTCTACAGAGGATGTGTAAAACAAGTACAAATGTATGAATTATTATTTGTGCATTTACTTTTAGCTCATTGAAGCTTATTGGATAGTTTTATCATCTAAATGGGGAGCACACCACAGTCACCTGTATCTGAGAGGAGACCTGCCGGTTCGTCTCCTGGGAGAACGGGACCGTCTTCTGACAGGCGAGTGGTTTGACCTTCGCCTGGAGTTCAGAGAGGGACTCCCCTCACTATGGCCCCCTGCCATATCACGAGATCGCATCCTGTGAGTATAAAAAAACAAAGTGAGTTCAAAAGAAATGTAATTTTGGGTAACAAGGGATGTTCATAAGAACAGCATTAGTAATAATCAATCTAGCTACACAAACAGAGCTAGAACCTGTCGTTGGAGAGTCTCTGTCGTTCTTCTTCTCTCCGTCTCCTCTCAATAGAGCGAGATCGTCCTCTCCTCGGAGGGGATCTGTTGTGACATGAAGCTCTGTCCTGTCTAGATGCTCGGTCTGTGCTCTGGGCAACAGGGATGTGATCAGGTGAGCGTTGGCCCCTGGGCCGCGCAAACAGGCTGTGCTGTTCTGAAGGTTGTTTTTTGCTAGGAGATCTATTCTCTTTTCCAGATGAGGCTTCTTTTGAGGGAGCTTTCACTGATTTCTTGTCTCTCTCCATGTCAGCTTCTGGCAAGTTTGTGTTTCTTTCTTTAGATCTAGACTTGGTCCTTCTTTCTGACGATCTATGGTCTTTAGTTTGCTCTTCAGGCCGTGTAGTAGATTTTTTGTTGCTTGATGGCAAGTCCTTCACAGGAGATTTAGACCTCTGACCACCATCTTTGGATCTCTCAGTGCTCCGGGATCGTCTCCGCTCCCTCGCTTGGATGGGACCACTAGGTTTCTCAATTATGTTAAATTCTAACTGAGACTTACTAACTTTTTTTTCTGATTTATGGGCCCGGACTGGCATTTCGTCTGACATGCTTCTGTCTTCCAGCCAGGGATCAGTTTTTTCATCATCTATGTAATCCTGTTGCGATCTTCCAGCATGTCCCCCAGCATCAAAACCTTGTCTCTGTTGCTCACCATTTTGCACAGCTTGTTGGAGCTCCCCATCCTCCTCTGAATCTGAGTTATAACCCTGTAATATCAGCCCCATACCTGATTGCACAGCCCCTTCCATCAGCTCATTATCAAGTTCTGCTTTAATCAAGGCTCTTTGTTTCTCCAGGTCCTCAAGAGCAGCAAGGTCATCAAGTCTGGATCGCTTTGGAGAGATGACTGCACCTTCACAGCCAGCAGAAGAGTCTTTATGATCCTGGAATGAGTCTCTGCGTTTCCTCTTATGCTTGTGTTTGTACTTGTGCTTGTGGTCCCTCTCATCTGGTGAGGGATATTTATGTTTTCTGTGCTTGCTTCGGTGTTTGTGTTTTCTTTTCTTGTGTCTTTCCACCCTGGCAATGTCCATGTTATCTGCTTTTCTAGCTCCATCTTCATTTTCATTCACACTGTCAGAGCTCTCCACATCATCCCTACAAAAGAGTAAAGAACAGGACAATATTAACATACTTATTATAGTCTGGTTTTGTTAAATGACCACAATTACAATTACAAGGTATTCAGGACGTATGTTCCATGTTCGATGGTTTAGAAAATATGTTTAAAAAAACATACCGCTTGTTCACGTTGACCACAGAAACTAAAAAGTGTGCTGAGTGATATTGACAGAAACTACGTGTCAAACAAGTTGTACGGAAACGCTTTCATTTCTAATACATGCTACCCATATTTACATATATAAATACCAAAATGATGCAATATAAAGTCGTTAAAGGTGTTACTTACACATAATCCTTCGCTATTGTTTTGGCCAACACGTCCATGTTCGCCATCTTGCTTGTTCCTGTTGAGTCGTTTGACAAAGAGAGTCGATTCAAAATTCAACCTAGCTATGCTACCAGTACTAACTTTAAAATAAGCACTCAAATCGTCCTCCAAATTTCTACTTAAAATGTTCTTAACATTTCCTTTTCAGTATACGTTATAGTACAGAGGCTAAAGGAACGGGAAGTTTAGACCAAATTGCCTGAATCACTGAATCGCCGAATCAATCGTTTGGAGCTTTGGAACGAACCACGCATGCGCAGTCTGTGTCTATGAAACGCAGAGGAACGAATATGAACGCAGGGATCTTAAAAATTACGTTGATACGAAGAGCTGTCATCAATTTACTGTTTACTTTTTTGACCACACACTCAGTTTAAAGCAGTTAAAATTCCTGTTAGTACAGGAAAATAGTGTTTAGGTTTGTCCTTATATAGAATAATATAGAAAATGGCACCTTTTACGCTGTATCTGTGTATAGTAACTACGCAATGGTCCCTAAATCGCATGTCGGCGTCCACAACACAAGCTAAGTAATGTAAAGAAAAAACGCTGTTTGATGCAGGTAGGCACAGAATTTACACATCACTGATACACATGTATTTAAACTGTTAGCGATTCAACAGTTAATTAACAAATATAGCTGAGTTTCTGAATTATTGGGTGACTGTTTATTGCAGCGGATGCTAGTAGTGCTAGTGGGTAACTCACTGTTAGTAGTGTAAGTTACGACCACATTATACGACTTACGTTATCATTGTGCTTTAGAGTGTTGTGTTCAATAAATCTGCTGTACAGGCCATACAATAAACTTACTTAATTCATTTGCTATCAATATATCCAATGCCCAGTAACGTTACTGAAATGTAAAAAACTGATTTTTTCATACTCCAGATAAGTATGACACATTCATGAACTGTCTAAAACCTAACCATTTTCTTCTTCCTCCACTGTCTCCAAGAATGGGTGGATTTAAAGATACATACCAAGATGTTCAGCCAGTAACCCTTCGACTTGCAGAAGAAAATGTCACTTCCAGTCTCTACTGCAGCTCAGCTGATGGCATTGAAGCTCATGTGTCTACTTTAGTTGAAGTTTTCTTAGTTGAAGTATACCGATGTAGAGTCTGTCAGTTTACCAGCAGCCAAAAAGCCAAGATTAGCCATCATGTCTTGGAAAGACATGATTCAGTGTCTCCATGTCCTCATCTGCCATGTCTGGAGAAAGAAGATGAAGAGAGTTTGGGTGTAGGAATGAGGGTTGATGATGAAGAGGAGGTCGACCACAACAGCTCTCCATATGACCTAGAGAGTGATCTCCATTCTGGCTCAAAAAGCAATGATGATCAGATGGACATGGAGCGTATGTCTTTCCTCCTCCCGATGTATGGCATGTTTCAAAACATCAGCCCGAGGTCATGTGACATTGGCCTCGGCTCCAACTCTGAAGGCAACTTGCATGTGGCACAAACCTGTGAGGTGACTAAAGATGTGTGCAGTGTTAAATATCACCTTTACGTTGTTTTAAATCTAAATGAATTTCTTTTTTTTTTTTTTAAACATAAGTTATTTGGAAGAATGTTGGGTTTTGGTTCCCTTTGAGTTCCATTGTATTTTTTGTCTTTGCATTGGAATTTAACAGGAACCGAAACTGGTTACCTATATGTTTTGTAACAACATGTGGGCACAAAAATGATGACAGAACAATCTGATTTCTTTAGTTTGAAATGTGAAATGCAATTGTAAATGTGTTTCTGAAGGTAAGCACGCTCTTTGAGGAGGATAGGCATGATGAGGAAAGCGAGGAGGAACCTGTGTTTCAGCTAGAGGATGCTAGCACAGATCTGGCCGTTCCTTTGAACAGTGGACTGGACACAGAAATCCAGGATGAAGAGATGGCCCAGTCGGCTCATCTGATGACTCTTGGGTTGTGCAGAATTTCAAGCACTAAGTGTCAACCTCAGTCTGTGATCTCAGCAAAAAGCCTGCCCCATCCAGAAGGTGAACAAGATGCTGGACATATTAACATGGATGCTGAAATGCAGAAGCCATCTGACGAGGATGACGGATTGGCCTGCATCCTCTGTCAGATAGTAGTGTCCAGTCGTAGCATGCTAGAGGTGCACCTGAAATGCCATAGTGGTGAACAAGGCTTTAGGTGCCCACGCTGTGGTTGGGAATCAGAAGACTGGGTTGATATGGAGCAGCACTGGAGAGGACATGGTAAAAGAAAAGGCTCGAAGAGGCATAAATGTAGTGTTTGCCCCAGGACATTTAAGAGAATTGACTCTCGTGATGCACATGAAGAAAGGCATAATCAGTGGCATCACTGTCAGTCTGCGTCTGGGGGTCTGGTGCAGTGTTCGCTGTGCCTGGAATGGTGCCTCTCAGGGAAGGAGTGGGAGATACACCAGCAATGTCATTTTCAAGGAGGATTTAAATGTGTACACTGTGATTTCAAAGGTACTGATCATTTTACTTTTATTTATTTATTTTTTTAATTCCTTAAAACTTTAGATTTTTATCTTGTATATCTCTTTTAGAGAAGTCATGGGATAAGACCCTGAAGCATATTCACACTCAACACAAGCTTGACACAAGTCAAAAGAAACAGGTCGCTCACAGTAGGCAAGTATCAAAAGTGTTTATTCAAATTAATTTATTTTGTCAACTAATTAAAAATGCTGTAAACAAGCATTGGTGGAGGCAAATCTCAGTATAGGAGAAAAATTATTTACATAAACTATGAATGTGTCCACAGTTTAAGGCCCGGTTTCATAAATGGGGCTTAGCTTAAGCCAGGACAAGGCATTAGTTAAATTTAAGATATTTGAGGAACTTTTACTAAAATGTCTTAATAAGAAAATATTACAGGTGTGCATCTTAACACAGAACAATGACACTGACATGTTTTAAGATATGTCAGTTGAGACAGCTCAAACATGCAATTTAGTCTGGGACTAGCTTAAGCCTTTTCTGTGATACTGGGGGTAAATGTATTAAAAAAAAAAAAAAAAGTGAATAAATGGTTGACTTTACTCTACGGCAGTGGTTTCCCAACCACGTTCCTGGAGGCCCCCCAATACTGCTTGTTTTCCATGTTTCCTTAATCAAACACACCTGATTCAGATCATCAGCTCATTAGTATAGACTCAAAGACCTAAAATGGGTGTGTCAAACAAAGGAGAGATGAAAAACGTGCAGTGTTGGGGGGCCTCCAGGAACGTGGTTGGGAACCACTGCTCTACGGTTTAGTATATACAATACTCTGTCATTCTGTTTAAAAGCCACTGTTGAATGACAATATCTTTGTCTGTGCTCAGAGAAAACCAGCAACTTAACACATCCACTAAGTACCCAGAATGCTTGAAAAAGATGAAGCCAGAGTCGTGGTCTCAGGTTAGGAAGAACAGGGGGAAAAACAAAGCTGTGGCAAGGGAAAAAAGGAATGAAAGAGGAAAGGACCGAGTGGGACACGTGAAGTGTGATGCATCTGTTGGACTCCCTGTTTCCAGACGGAAAGAGTTCTGCTGCAACCTCTGTGACAAGTATGAGAATGACTTCATTCCACATTAGATATAATTATCGTATCGACTACCAATGATGTTTATCATCTTAAGGTGGTTGTATTTTATAGTATGTTCAGTTTAAAAGTTTGTGGTCTTTCGGTTTTTAAAATGTTTTTGAAAGATGTCTAGATAAAAAACGGTAATACTGTGAAATTTAAATTTAAATGACTCCTTTCTGTTTTAATGTGTTTTAAAATGTTATTTATTCCTGTGATGCAAACTGAATTTCCAGCAGCCATAACTCCAGTCTTCAGTGTCACATGATCCTTCAGAAATCATTCTATATCATCTAATATGCTGATTCAGTGCTTAAGAAACATTCAAAAGAACAACATTTGTTTAAAATTGTAATTATTTGTATGATTGTAAATGTCTTTAATGTCACTTAAACATCCTTGCTGAATAAAATGATTAATTTCTTTAGTATTATTATTATTATTTATTTTTAGCCCCTCAAAATTTTGAACTGTAGTATATATATTATAGTGGAAATGCGCTGAAGTGATTTACAAAGTATCTGTCTGAACAAATTCAACATTTCTTTAATATGCCACATAACTTTTTTTATATAATTTAATACATTCATCCTTATCTCTTTTCAGGAAGTTTTCTACGAAGATGACAATGCGGCGTCACATGGGCATTCATCAAGGAGATAAACCATTTAAATGTCCACACTGCCATTACTGCGCGCGTCTCAAAGCCTCGCTCATACAGCACCTCCGTGTTCACACAGGTGCAGTTGATTGTACATATCTTCTTTTAATATGAGACATTCTTTTGTGTGCATGCATATTTGGTGCAATGGCAGTAGATCCTTGTTTTGGAACAAACAAACAAAGTCTTTGTCCACCTCCTTTATTAGCCCTGGTCACTAAACATAAATTATGATCAGAGCCGAGCTAATAAATGACTTTCCCATGCTACTTTAACTAGAAATGTTGCAAATATATGGAGAAAGACGGCTCATGGTGACATGCAGAGATTTAGAGCTTTGTGGAAGTCTTTTCAAAAGACTGGTTCTCATGGAACGGTTTCCATGACATTGCTCTGCCTGAGTGTAAGAATTCCAGTGATGTGTTTTTCTTCTTGCTTTAGGTGAGAAGCCATACAAGTGTTCACAGTGCTCCTATGCTTCTATTGACAGAAGCTCTCTGCGCCGGCACTTAAGGACACACACACAAGAAAAGCCTTACCGCTGCCAGTACTGTCCTTACAGCAGGTACATGCATTCATCTGTCATAATGTTGACACCCTACACTTGTTTCATACTACATCTGTAACTAAGAATGATGCTCTGAATTTCACTTCAGCATCCAGAAGAAGAGCTTAGACCTCCATGCACGGCGTCATCACACTGGAGAGTCATTCCCTTGTCACTTGTGCCAGTATTCCACACCGGACCGCCAGCTGCTGGTGCGACACAAGAGGAAACATCACAGTGGCGAACAAACTGCAGCACTGGGCCAGAGGAACATTACTGGTTCCCAAACCACGCCTTCTCATAGAACACTGACTTCCAAATGATATTTATGGTTTCTAAAAATGCTTTTCAATTAAATTTTACAATGAAAAAGCGATGTTTTATTTTATTAACTATGAATAAATATTGTAATAATTTAGTAAATTCCATGTGCCCTTGCTGAAATGTTATGTCATGGTTTAAAATAAGAATAGATTGCCTCAGCATTGACACATTAACTCCAGCCACGGTTTAATAAGTTCTGTAAAATGTAGGTGAGTGTTATTTGCTCTGTTTCAGTGGGTGGTTAATTATAGCTTTAAAATAGAAAGCGATTAAAGGATTGACCCATGATGCAGCAAGCGTAATGCTGAGCTTAAAACGACAGACAAATCCAATAGAAACTGGATTATTTCACCTGTTGCTCAATGCACGAGCAGCCCAATTCATATTATCCAAGGATTGGAAACGTTAATTTCTAATTTAGTTTCAATGAATTGTCGTTGATTTTAAACAAAAATGTTGTGTTCCACTTTTAAATTATGGGTACACTGTTTATTAATTTTTTTTATATCAATGACACTTTTCACCCCCGGTTCAACTTTATGCAAACGAGGTGCAACACGTTGTAGCAACAACCAATGAAATTGCAGCTATTGTCCTCCCGCCTGATGCAATTGGATGCTGCGGCAGAACAGGAACGCCCACTTGCATCCATCAAGAAGAATAACTGACGGGAAGACCTCCATCGATTTAATGTGAACGGGACCACTTGAGAAATTGCTCATTTTGGAAAAGAGTTAACAAGGAATGTGCACAAATGGAGATTTCAGAGCACATTGTCTGCAGGAGAAGAGAAAAACGGAGGAGTTTGAAGTTTGTTCAGCTTGTGTCAAAAGATTTGCGAACTTGTATCAGATTATAAACTTTATCTAATTTCAATGGAATATTCGCCGTTTAATGATTTTTTTTTTCTTTTTTGCATTGAAATACACTTCTTAGTTTGTATTATTACATTTAGTTAAAAAGATAATTACATAAATGACTATTTAATGTGTTCATGATACGACTCCGTTACGGCAGGTGTTAATATGGAGACCTTTCCTCAGCTGACCGTGAAGGACTGTTCGGTCGTTGGACTCGAGCGCTTCGCTGTCGGTGCTGCTGGAGAAGAAGAGGAGTTTTTCGAGATTAGGACCGAATGGTCTGAAAAAAGCATAACATATCTGCGAAGGAGATATTACGATCTAGTAAAACTTGTTAAGAATTTAAGTATATCATTTCCAGACGACAGAGAACGTTTGTATCAATCAATGATGCTTAAGGGTATGACATTTATGTACATTTGTGACATTTGAAATAAGTGGAAATTTAACTGATTAGAGATGTCATTATTTAATGTGTGTATGTTTTATCAGCACTACAGAGGATAAAAGAAGCAGAGGAAAATAACAACGTTAAAACGAGGTTGGATGAAGTGGAAAAATTATTAAGAAATATAATCAAAATGCCACAAAAGGTGCTTCATTAGACTAGCCTACTAATTTCTTTCTATAATAAATGTATTGATGCCCTATTGTAAATAATCATGTAAGTCATTTATTTTCCAGTTCTCTCAGTCCGAGGCAGTTCTTACATTTTTCAAGACTTCTCCTCTTGACTACACTTTGAAAACCATGTATGAACCAATCCAGCCTCTCTACCAGAGTCCTGTCACTGTAGCTGGTGTGTGTTCATGAGTTCTAATGTATACTATTCATACTGACACTTGATTTTAAACTAGTTTTTAAGCTAATATATGATGCTTTCCTGCAGATGTAAGACGGGCCAATGGGTTTTGTTTGGCAAATACAGAAACAGTTATTTTTGATCCATATTCATTAACACAAGAAGAAACATCATCACAGTGCAGGTAAATACCTAAAATTTACATCCTAATAGCCACTCTTCTCTTTAGTTGATATATTGCTCAAGCAAATTTAACATATGTTGAATCATATGTATATTTATGTTATATCATCACATCCAGCTCTGAGATTGAGTCCCAGATGTGGACTGGAATGAGAATTCCAAATGGGATCAGATGTGTCAAGGAAACTGTGTCAAGGAAACCTGTCAAGGGCTTCATGACTGCTGGTACCCCTGAAAGCAAAGACACAGACTGTCCACCGAAAATATCACAGATTAGCACCAGCAACATGACCTACCTCAACCTACAAGCCTCTGAGACAGACATTCTTGAATGACATAGTGCCCTTGACTATGTAATTACAGCTTTCTAGTGTGAAAGTCAACAGAAATATATATTTTTAGTCTCCAAGTATAATTAGAATTTTTTTTTTTTTTTAAGATTTCTAAAAAATGAATTTGAGCGATACATTTAAAAGTTAAGCATTACATTAATATTAATTAAATAGCTGATTAATGTTCTTTGGTTCATTTGCTAGCATTTACAAATTATATAAAATGTTTAGTTGATGACTTATATCTGAAGTGTTATTCATTGTGAATGAAGTCAACCAATTATGTAAAATGTCAATAAAGTTGTTTTACACTATATAGCCAAAGTGTATGTTGACACCTATTACATATGGTTGTCACTGTTGGGGGTAATACATTAGAAATACTGTGCGTTATATAATCAGATACTTTTTTCAGATAACTAATAAACTAAAACTTTTAAGTTTACAAGACAATATCTGAGATACTTTTTAAGTAAGTAATGCAAGTTGTTTTGCATATGTGCACTGTCACCACTTCTGTCCCTGTGTTGGGAGAAATTGGCAGTGAGGTGTAGAGGCAGAAGCACTTCCTTCAGAGCCTTTACTGTTGCCAAAAGTTTTTTTTTTTTAGGTTTTTTAGCCCAGCTCAGGACACAAAAAACTACCCAAAAGTAAAGAAGCATTACTGTACTTTCCATAAACAGTACACTAAGTAATGCAATAATTTACTAATACTTTTTTATGGTGTAACACAATATTGTAATGCGTTATTTTAAAAAGTAACATGCACCAGTTCTGAGTGGTTGTTGAGCATTAAATATCAAAACCTTAGACATTAATGGTTTCCATCTTTCTTGTAATTACTGAAATATGTCTATGACAATCAGACATGTGTCAGTGAGGTCATACACTGATGTAGGACGATGAGGACTGGCTAGCAGTCAGCATTTTTGTTTATTCCACAGGTGTTTGATGTTGTTCATGTCTGGGCTTTTGTGTAGGCCTGTCAAGTTCTTCCTCAGTAAATCATTAATTTATGGGCATTGCATTGTGCACAAAGGGGGCATTGTAATGCTGTAGGAGCAAAAGACTCTCCAAATTGTTGCTACAAATTTGGAAGCACACTATTCTAAAGAATGTCATTGTATTTTGAGATGTTTACTCCTCCTGGAATTAAAGGGCCTGGCCAAATAGCTTGTTCATTAACTAGAAACAGCATGTTCACATACTTTTTGCCACTTACTAAAATCAAGCTCAAAATAAAACTATATTAAGTTTTAATAATGAGTGCTAAAACACATTAGTCTGTTTTTTTTCCCCTCTAAAGTAGGCCGAATCTTTATTGTAAAAAAGACAAAAGGCTATAGGCTGATCATTATTTAAATGGAACAGGGAGAATCATTTCAGCCCACGTTCAGGTCAGTGAGCAGTTCCCATGATGAGGGATGTTAATCAGTCCTTATTGGAACAGTCATTGTGCTCCACTTCGACATTGCATAAATTGATTTGGCTCACTGCATCCACTCAAACAATCCATACACCCTCATTTTGGGTCAAAAAGTGTTTTTTTCCATCAACATCTGCCCTAATTTACTTCTCTAAACAACACACAGTGGCAGCATTTTTTATAGTAAGTGACATAAAAATCGAAAATCTTTTCATCCTGTTGACCTCTTTCCCGCTCACAGTGTTATCCAACTCACTGCTAACATTTTAAATAAAGCATTCGAACTTGAAATAATGTTATTTCTTTCTCTATGTCTGTCTTATTTATTATCAATATTGTATAATGTACAATTTTACCTCATAGTTAACCAACTTTCTTATTTATCTTCTTATTTCTCATTATCAAAAAGTCTGAAGCAAAATCGTCCAGATGATTTTAAGAAGTTCAAAATATTTAGTGCTTTTTGTTAACGTAACCATAGGCCACGTGAACATTTTTGTTCATTACAGCAGTCCAAGCCACAAACTACTTACTGATCAATAATAACTTGGTGGTGCATTGATTAGTATATAAAAAGCTAATGTAGGGTGCCACCATTCACAGACTGATACAGAGAGGAGAACTGCACTGTTTATTATTTAACACGAGAATTTAACCGCTTTTTCACTTCTTCTAATAAAATTTCTTGTTTTGTATACAATAAATTTACAACTCTAAAACCGCACAACATGAGCCATCACTCCTCGTGGAGAGGTCATCTTTGTGCCCTTGGAGACATCAACTGCACTGCAGGCTTTAAGGAGTCACTGGGCAGCAGGAGCTACAAGTTGCTCCATGTGCCTTTCCATGCGCCGACCCATAGCCACCACCATGAGCCTCCACACCCGTTCCCCACCGTGGATGTTCCTGAGCATGCCCACGACATCATCGGCTCTGTCATCTTAATAGTCGGCATCACAGGAGTGATTGGAAATGCACTGGTGGTCTACGTGTTCTGCCGGAGCCGTACACTTCGCACCGCGGGGAACATGTTTGTGGTGAACCTGGCTGTTGCTGATTTCTTCATGTCCCTCACCCAGTCGCCCGTGTTCTTCGCAGCCAGCCTGCACAGGCGCTGGGTGTTCGGCGAGCGCTCTTGTGAGCTCTACGCCTTTTGCGGTGCTCTCTTTGGGATCTGTTCCATGATGACTTTGACTGCCATCGCTGGCGATCGCTGCCTCGCTATAACTCAGCCTCTTGCCCTCGTAGGCAGAGTTAGCCGACGCAAAGCAGGTGCAGTGTTGGCCGTCGTGTGGCTCTACTCCCTGGGCTGGAGCCTTCCACCATTCTTTGGCTGGAGTGCTTATGTTCCAGAGGGTCTTCAGACCTCCTGTTCTTGGGACTATATGACCTTCACCCCATCAGTGCGTGCATACACCATCCTCCTCTTCATTTTTGTGTTCTTCATCCCACTAGGCATTATTGCCAGCTGCTACTTTGGAATTTTCCAAGCTATCCGAGCTGCGGGGAAGGAAATACGAGAGCTGGATTGTGGGGAAACGCACAAGGTATATGAACGCATGCAGAATGAGTGGAAGATGGCGAAAGTCGCCCTCCTGGTCATTTTGCTTTTTGTAATATCGTGGTCGCCCTACTCTGTGGTGGCCCTCACTGCCACGGCTGGTTATTCCCACCTCCTGACACCCTACATGAATTCAGTACCTGCTGTGATCGCCAAGGCCTCAGCCATCCATAACCCAATCATCTACGCAATTACGCATCCAAAGTATCGAGCGGCAATTGCCCGTTACATTCCGGTACTCCGGGCCATCTTGCGTGTCAAAGAGAAGGATCTCCGTTCCTCTTTCAGTTCCGGCAGTGTCAGTTCCCGTCGTCCGACCCTTACAAGCCAGTGCTCTCTGGGGGTTAGCATCGGCAATGCTGCACGAGCTAATGGCCGCTGGGGAAAGACGCGCTTGTCTTCTGCTTCAGATAGTGATTCTTGTTGGACTGAGAGTGAGGCTGATGGTTCCAGTGTCAATTCCCTGACCTTTGGTCGTCGTGTGTCCACGGAGATCTCTACAGATACTGCTATTCTCTCACCAGGGTCAAGTACTAACAGCTCCAGCGGGCAGAAATCGGAAAAGATGCACAAAGTTGTAAGCGTGCCGGTGCCATCTATTACTTTTGAAACAGATGCAGCCGATGGCGAGTCTCTGTCTGATGGGAAAGCTTTGCTCCTCAGGGTGAAAGAAAGGGAATGATGCAGTACTTGAGAGTAACTTGGTACCAGTAAGCATAGTAGTTGCTTTAACCTGTTTTTTTATTATTATTATAAATATATATTCCTATGCCCTTCTTTTCATTATAAGCATTTTTTTTTCTCAAACAAATGCATTTATTAGCTTTAATGATTTCCTTCATAAAATGTAAGCGATTGGTAATGTCTTTCTTTTATTAAAACAGTTATAACAATCTTCTATTTTTTTCTTGTTTAACTTTTGTTAAAAATGTACGACATTCTAGATTCTAGAATAGTTGAGTGAATGTATCTAAATGATGTTTGGCTTACGTTTTAGTTAAATAGAACAGCATATTCAAATATCTTAAGTAGTCTTGTTTATTTCTAATATTCAATGTATTTCTAATTGCTGTTGCAATAAAACAAATCCAGAAAAATATAGTGTTTTTCATGTTTTATACCTGTGGTCCAAAAAGTTAACAGTTCTTACACATGCATTAAAGGGTATTTACTAAAAGTTTTAACCTCACATTTACAAGCACATATGAGACCACAATTAGTTTTGCAAAAGAGAAAAATGATTTATAAATGTTTGAAAATTGTTTTGAAAATTGTGTCTCATACACACAACTTGGACCATAATAACATTTAATTATTTTACTCTCTTTCTTTGTACATATCCCTACAGTTGCTCTAAACCAATTTAGACAATTTCAGCACTGAATTTCACTGTAGTAGATTGTCAAGTCGCACTTGTATTTTGTATTATTATTATTATTTTTAAACAGGATATCTATTGTTGAATCGTTTCATTTTAATTAAAATGTATTAATATTTTAGAAAAAAAAGTTTCGTTTTAAAGAGCCTTTATTTTGAAATTGTCTCTTACTCGTGAATCGTGACCCGGATGTTGTATGAAACAATGGCACGCTGATGTTGCCGGCTTCACTTGGGCTGTGTTATATCGGGTACTGCAGACTGTCACTATTCTCCCAGCAGCACAAGAGCAGTGAAACGCGACACTCGTTTAAAGTGAATTATTAATGGCATACAGACGACTGTGGAAATAACCGTCAATATGGAGGATGATGGTATAGACTACAACATAGTATTTCCAGAGGCACTGACCTCAGGTAAGTGCTGTTCCGAGGCTGACAGCAGCTCTGGTTTGCCCTGTTAACGTTACCCAGTTCCTTGCTTGTGTGAATGAAAGCCTGCAAGCTGTGTTTAAAGATGTTAAATTGGAAAGCTACAACAGGAATGTGGTGTTCATTTCACAAACTGTACTTGCGTATCACTAGATTCTTGTTGTTTGGACACATTATTCCTGTCTTGACAGAGAAACACTGGCGCGGATCAAAGGAGCCAGTCATTATTCTGCTGGGCTGGGCGGGAAGCAGGGACAAACATCTCGCCAAATACAGCTCTATTTATAATGAACAGGTGAGGCATTTTCCTACGCCCTGCAAACATAAACGTTGTTTCAATTATGGTCATGTGGACTTTAAGAATAAAAACAACAACAACAAAAAAAACTCTTAAGCGCACCTGCCACATTCTCACTATTATGTTTAGTTATCTTACAAATATACACCACAGAGGAATTATCATTTTACTATTTGTCATCTCATGTTATGTATTGTCTTATCTGTTGTATTTGTATATTATTGTTCATTTATATTATTCAAACATCATGTCTCATGTTTCATATTGAACAGTATAATTTTCATAACTTTTGATAAAACATCATTTGAAGAATTTTGGGATAGTGCACTTTGTGTTTAAAGGTTTTAACTCAAAATAATTGGAATTCACTATTTTACACTTGGATCGTAATAGGTGTAATATTTATTTTAATAATATTTAGTAATACTATAACTTCAATGAGAATAGGTCCACTATATCGAACAGAATAGATCACTATATGATTTTTCATATAGTGTATATGATTTATCATACATCATCATATATTTAGATTTTTTTCCCAGCTGCTGAACATTAAAACATGAATAGCCGATCAGAATCCACCCAAATTTAAAATGGCAGATGATGTAACATCAGTGCATGCTTATAATAAACAGAACATTATCATTTGTTAATGTGGACTAATATAGTTATCACTATGGCTGATATTCTTTGTGTGAACAGGCCTTGTAAAAAAAAAAAAGTTGGGACAAAAAAGGTGTACCATAATCCACCCATGCATTGTGTACCTAAAAAAGCTTCTTTTTTCTTTGTAGGGATGTGTGACTTTACGCTACACGGCTCCTTTGAAGACCGTTTTTATTTCAGAACCTCTCGGCTACAAGGAACTAAGAAGCACTGCGCAAAAATTACTTGAACTTCTGTTTGATTATGAGGTGGAGAACAACCCAATTTTCTTCCATGTGTTCAGCAATGGGGGCTTCATGCTTTACCGCTACATTGTTGAGTTATTGCACAGTCACAGTCAGTTCAGCACTCTGTGTGTGGTGGGTACGGTTGTGGACAGTGCCCCGGGCAGCCAAAACATTATAGGGGCGCTCAGAGCACTCAAAACCACCTTGGGGCCCAAAGTCAGTGTGCTACTGCAGTATGTTCTCCTGGCACTGTTTGCTGTGGCTGTTTTCCTTCTCAGGATTGTTTTGTATCCTGTGACCAAGTACTTTCACAAGAACCACTATGATGCTATGATGGAGCACCCGGCACCTTGGCCTCAGATGTACCTCTATTCTAGAGCAGACCGGGTGATCAGGTACAGGGATGTGGAGAAGATGGTTCAAGTGTTGCACGAGAAAGGGCTAACAGTTGAAAGTTTCGATTTCATCACCCCAGCCCATGTGAGTCTATATAAAGACTGTCCAGAGGACTATTCCAGCAGGTGCAGGACGTTTCTGACCAGCTGCATGAGTTCTTCAGAGACCACCACGAAAAAACGCCTTCAAGTGCAGCACTGATTATATGGTTCTTAACTAGCTTGTTAATATACTTAATGTAACTTTATATGTGCACCAAACATCTTATTTGTGAAATGAAAGCACTGCTGTTTAATAAATTAAACAAATTTTTCTTAAGCCCAATGTAAGATTTTATTTAATATTTAATTTATATCCTAACAACCTATATTGTTCTTGTCTTATGCTGTGAATTATAACTGTAATTTAGGGGTTTATTACATTGGTACATTATTGAGATTTTTAGATGTTGTGAATGAGTATGTTTGTGTATTTAAAGGTACATTGTGACTGAATAAATTAATGTATTTGACTAATGTGCCTTCCTTAAATAAAAGCTTCTGTTGACTAACCCTGATTAAAGCGAACCTTTCCAAAGGGAAGTCAGTACTACCAGTTAGCTGTCCAGTTGCTTAAACATCTTATACTAGTCTGGACAATTGATTAATTTATAATTTAGTTACATTTGAGTCTGACAGAGTCTTTAATGAAACGTATTGATCCGGCTCATTTAGTGATTCAGATGGGTTTGAATCCAGATGGTTTTCTTAAAAATCCTTATCCAACAATCACAAATGACAAATGTATTTTGTTCAACCCCAAAGCTGGAACTGCTCTGTCAGACCAATCATTCAGCGCAGCACCAGACAAACCCATTGAGTAACAATGCCTCTTTGTATTCATTTTGTAACTTTGTCCAGTTGCTATTTACAACACGAAACCAGTTCCTAGTGCTCAGCTGAGTTGATTTTGAAGCATGGATGCAAGTTTAAGCTGGTCATAAACTGCTTTAAGATTGTTCTGAGCAAGGGCTAGTTGCTTAGGACCAGCACAAACCAGCATCCATGCTTCAAAACCTACCTATATGGTGTTTTTCAAGGATCCTATCATATAGGCCTACCAGCGTTATAGAAGATCTTTAACAGCAATGCGGTATCTTCACTACCCTCATATTTGTCATAGAGAGATATTTCACTTCCAGGCAGGTAAGATTGGCCTTTGTCAGTCTTGACAGTCAGCCAGTTTGTGATCAGGAGGGCTTCAAATTGGTCAGGCAGAGGTTCTCATGGCGTGTCTCCGACTGTCACGTCTGACATTTCAGAGCGAGTCACTGGCATTTGTCTCTCTGGAAAGCCGTCTGTGGCACTTCATATATCATTTCAAACCATTGATAGGGAAGAGAGAAAGAGAGGAGTTTATTTATCTGTTTAGACAGATGAACATCGCTTATTGGAGTGCATCATGAATGAGGAGCTTTGTTTCTGTCTGGTTGGTCACTATGCTTGCATTGCTTATGTGTGTTTTCTTGAAGAAAAAGTGTTTCGGGACTGATTTCTAATCAAATTCATAGGTCACAGGACTATTAGTTTTAAACAAAATAAACATTACCATTTTAATTACCATAATCAATAAAAATAATAACAAATTTAAATACAAGATTTGCACGATTTCTCCCTTTGTTTCTTCATGTCTTTGTTGTTTGCTTTAGTCGATCGGTAACTGCCTGTATTGAGCTGTAGCACGTTATTTTCAGTAGAGGGCATCATTTCTCCATGATTCAACTACTGTTGTTTTAACAAAGCGCCTTTCTCTGTCCCTTTGCCTTTGAGTGTTCTGTGTGATTTCTGTCTTTTTTCCCACAGACCTAGTTTTAACGCCGCTGTCACGGCATACCTCCTACTACGTGAGGCATGTATGTGAAAAACAATCAAGCAAAAGAATTAAACCCAGCTAATATTTATCACATCTGCTATGCGTCTGAGATCATCCAGTCTGAGGTTAAAAGGCAAAGCTGACCTTTTTGCTTTCAGAGAACTTTTATCATTGGATTTCTTTTAAGCAGCAGGCTTGTGTAATTGACAGCACAGTGTATAATGACAACGCCTGGAAAAAGTCCCGAAATTGCCCTGAGAGTTAATGAAGTCGCACAGTGTGATGAGGGAAGATTGTGGTGGAAAGGGGTCAACAGGCCTCTTCAGCCCTCTCGTCCATGGAAAATGGCTGCTGTCAGCCGCCGAACATTATGGGAAACTGAATGCCCACACAGCATACTCGCCCAGAGATTAATGATTTAAAATAGTACCATTTGGCAGATGAGCCTCGTTTGCACTGTAAGGGACAAGAAACAGTGAGAAAGAAAAGTAGGCTCCTAAAATAGTTAAGTAATTACATTTGAATAATTTATAATTTACATTAACTATTTTCTTCAGTTATGCATCTACATAAAGCACTGGCTAGGTCCGGAATGGAATACTGGCTTACAAAGCTCTCTGAATAATTTTTGTACACTGCATAGTGCATACTATATTAAAGTAACAGAATCAAAATGCATTATATTTAATACATCATTCTAGACCTCATTAAATTACATGTAGACGGTTATGTGATTTTATTCCAGTTTTGTATAGACATGTATTGTCTGGTCAAATAATGAAAAAAGAAGGATTAAACATTACACTAGCAATTGATGGTCAAGGTAAGCACATTTTGTTGTGGGATGTAGTAATAGGATGTTGAATGTTGCACATTTTGGGAAATGTAATAGGTTACGTGTTCAATACAGTTCAAAGAGAATACATTTTAAGAGTAGCGTTGTATTATGTTCTTAACATATCCATGACTTACCAGCTTGTCAGCGTTATAGACCTGGGTGTAATGTCCAATGTTGAACAACAGATGGCAGTACCATCCAAAGCAGCAGTAATGCTACAGCTTAAAAATGGTTTCCATTAGCAAAACAGCTCAGTAAATCACAGAGAAAGCTCTAATTTTGTGTCTAACAAAACCCAGAATACACTTCCCAAAGTCCAATGACTCGATTTTTACTTCTCTTGCACTCGATGGTCAGAGATATCCATTCAGCCGTCAGCAAAAAAGAGAGATAAAGCTCACAATAAGAGAATTTATTAAACGGACCCATTTACATTAAGTTATCATATGCAGTTTTTTTATGTTATTTTCTTTTATTAGCACATTTAGTAGCACATTTGCTGTTGCTGGTGAATAGCTATACTCTCGACCACGTAAAATATAAGACCTTATTTTATTTTTTTATTTTTATTTAACTATATACTTTTTTAATCTTTTTTTTTTTTTTTTTTTTTACATAACTGGAATTAAAAGATAACCTGAAGCATTGGCATTTACAGTCAATAGCCATCAAACGCAGAGGGGGATGTCTGTAAATTTTCTAAATCTGTTTTGGGATTTTGTGACTGTCACCCTCTTTTACTTTGAGTTTAATGCCAAATCGTACATCTGTTTTTACATGCATTGCCCTTTGGATAACGGAGATAGACTGCTTGTGAAGATATACTGCCATATACAATCGCCATGCACTCAGTTAGGTTCATGCTCTGTTTCTGAAGAGCAATATCTGATATGATATTGTTGCCCTTATCCAAAGAGAAATGGGTAAATCTGTCATGACTGCAAGTTATTAGATAGCCCAGGAAGAAGTTTGAATATTTCAGAGGATTTATTATGATTAAACTACCTGTCTAATGATCAGGAAATTGATAAGATGAAACAAATAAAATGTATTTTCTTTCATTTAATAGAGCTTCCAAAAATTTACACCAAGAACTAAATGCGAATTTAAAAATAGTTCTTAAAGTGACTCTGTGACGATGAACTTAAATGAGGGGAGCTGGGTTTAAAAAAGAAAAATCGAAAAATCAGATATCAAACCATTTTTGAGATCATGATTGAGAACACTAATACAACCTATAAACTACCCAATAGATCCAGTAGACCGATTTTTAGATCTCCAGGAATTCAGGATTGGTTCTTGTTTTGTCCTGTTGTATGTTTTTGGTTTATCTTTATTAAATTACTTTATACTGCACTTGAATCCATTCGTCCCTTGATTTCAAAAAATACAGTTATCATAGATAATTCCTCTGAAAATGTCAATTCTGTCATTTTTAACTCTTATGTTATGTTTTCTCCGTAATGGAACACAAAAGAAGATATTTAAAGAAATAATATTTAAATAAATTCTTTGTCCATGAGGTCCCAAACAAGACAGATTTCTATTATATTTTCCAAAATGACATTTTCCTATGACATGAGGGTGAATAAATAACGACGGAATCAACATTTTTGGTTAAATTAACCATTCGTCTCATGAAACCTCTGCTGAGATATTTTCGAATCGAAGATACTTCCATTCCAGTCAATTCGAAAGCCTTGTTGCCCATGCCTGGGTTATGACCTATCCTTCCTGAAGCTGGTTGTGTACACAGTGTTGTATTTTATGCAGTGTCTCAGGTTTAGAGGTTAACCATAAGCCTGTGTCTTCGTCTGCTCTTTCCTCTTCCATCCGCTGCATTTGTGTCATCTTTTGTTTTGCAACTTTGAATGTCTGGTGTCAGGAAACAGACACATATCACATCAGCCCATGTTTGTCCTTCCGTCTCCTTCACTCCCCCGCTTTTTTGGCAAAGCGACCTGCGGTGCTTACAGTAAGCCTGTAGGGGCCATTCCGGCCAGCTGGCCTTTTCCTCCACACCTGTTTCAGAGGAGACATGTTGTGTTAGAGCTTCAAGTCCCTTCCACTAATGAGCAAAGCGTCCCACCGAAAGGAACATCGAACGTCAGCCCCCCTCCCACTCGGGATGAAAGCACGAGAGAGACATGACCAAAGTCGTCTGCGCTTTGACAAACATGAAAAGCTTCCCTGGTGTGTAACTTGAGGAATTGGACACTCAGAGAAGAGAGAAGGGCTTCCAGTCGGACTAGGCTTGCAACCGACCTCTCCAACCCCCCTTGCAAGTTTCCGCTTATGAGAACGAAGACAAATGAAGAAGAAAGGGCGAGGGAAGAGAAAGGGGCCCTCAGCGTGCGAACAGCACCTCTTGGAGCGCGGGTTGCGCGAGATTGTTCAAAGTGACTGTGCTTCACAGAGCCCCTTCAAGAGAATATCTCCGGCTCTTCACAGCCATCGCATCTGACAAGCAGCGGGCTCCTGTTAAAAGCACTGCCGAATTAGATGTACAAAACAAACTGATTCTATACTAGAGGTGGACTTGGTTCGAGAGCGCACGTGTTTCAACGACACATAGTTTGAAAGATTGAAAGTGTAAAAGTGCAACGACACCGGTCCCCAAGCTCGGGTGGGGTGTATTTAATTTGACTGATATAGGGCGCCGCAGACGGAAGTATGTCTAATGAAGGGGAGAGATGTACTCTTGTGTGACAGCCCTCCAGAAGCAAGGGCTCACAAAAGCTCTACAGAGGAGCAGAAACAAAGCAGCGGGCTTTTGATTCTTCCTTACAGCTGACACTTCAGCTTCTCTTGTTCTCTAAGGCAAAAGTCCCTTTGTTATACTTTCTGTTTTATTGGATTTTCAAGTGATACTCGGATGTTAGAGCAAAGAGATATAAAGTGACCGTACAATAATTTGACTCTTTAGCCACATAAAAAAAAATATGAATGTAACAAGAATGTTTGTCAAACCCTTAAAAAAAATATAGAGCATTAAATTCTAAATCAACAGATGGATTGTTAAAAATTATGCTACAAGTATGCACACACTTTTTTGGTTGTACACACACACACACACACACACACAGTTATAACATAATATAATACAACATAACATTATATTATATTACATTGTTTATATATATTTTTTTATTCTCAATTCAATTTAGTTTAAATAAGCTTTATTGGCATCACTTGTACACTACTGCCACAGCATTAGCCATTATGGGCAAAGAACAAAATAAAATAAGAATAAATCACTAAATTAATAAGTACGTAAATACATAAACGCAAAACTCAAATGAAAAACTAACATATATTATTATGAGACAGCAGTTTAGTCCAAAGCAAATCACATACAATATTTTTATAAAAAAATATTCAAGCAATGCAATCAATGCCTGCTGATTTATGTGTCAAGACTGAAGTATCTATAAATGAAAAACATATATATATATATTATAGTATTGTTCAGAATTCATGTATAACTTTAAAGAAAGGATTTGCTCCACTTCAAATCTATATATCTATCTATATATATATACACACACTCACACACACAAATACATACAACATATGTTTGTGTGTCTGTGTAAATATTTATAGTTTTACATATTTATATATATATATATCTGTGTATATAACTAAGCACACATATATGTATACATATGTATATTTATGTATATGTAAGTGTTGTTCTTGGATTTGCTTCAGACTAAGCTCTGCTCTCTCGTCTTTGATAATGACAGGCCCTTCAGCATTGCATTAGTATGAGTGGGCTTTCTGACATTATCCCACTATTACAGATCTGGACCGAGCAGTGGTCTCCGTCTGCCCTCTGCAGTGTCAGGTAGTTGAGCCAAGAGAAAACCTTGGCATTTTGTTCAATGACTCAGCTGAACCATGGGTTTTATGTTAAAATGTTTTTCATCATTTAATTAGTACATCAACCTATTATTTTCAACAGTGTGCACTGCACAGCCAGTGTGTGGAGAAATACCTATATGTAATTCCAGAAAAATATAAATGAGAATGAAAATGTCTCTACATAAAATGTACATATTTAAATCTTGGGGTGTGTGTATGAGTTTATTAAATGGTTGTATTCCTGTAAAAAAATCCTCATGTAAATAACAGAGGCTCCTGAGGAGCAACAACCTTGACATCATTATAATAATCTCCTTTGTGTGCTTAAGAGGGTGGGACTGTGTTTAGCTTTGGTCCCATTAGTAAAAATCTTATGATTTATGCAGTTGCCGGTAGACTAATATCTTTAAAATTTTGCCTGGGACAACGATTCATCTTAAAGACTGATGAGAGGAGGTTGCTCTCTATGCAAAACGCATTAAGGCTAAATGAGGAGTCTATTACTCAAATCTGGCTGATAATCTGTTAGACCTCGCCAACTAAGCAGATTTAGATGTGTCACCATGATGATGGGCCCCACCACTTCAGAACATCACACCAGCCTGATGTTTAAAAAAGAGCTCTCTACAGCCGCCATTTCCCTTGGACACACATCACTTATCAGCATATCTGCTATCATACCCAAATTAATCTGCTCTTCCCCTCCCACACACCCTGTGAGGGGTTCAACGCGTGTGAGAAACACTCAGGAGACTCATGACAACAGCCGTGTTTGTGTTTATCATTGGGTTAATTACCACGCAGGGGTTTATTCCTCCACCACACACGTGACTGTTCACAGTGCAGCAAAGATGATCATGCGTCTCCCTGCTGCTCTTTTGTCTCAGTCATATAAATGTATTTACATGGGTGTAACCCATGCTGTGTTTACTGGGAGTAAGTGCAAATGTCTTTGACCATTAGTGGAAATCTATATATTTAGCATCCGTTGCATTGAATACATTTTTATTTTATTTTATTTTTACTACAGATTATATTATCAGCAACACAAATGAAATACATTGTTTTTTTTATTGTCTGTCATTAATTGCTCACCCTCATGTCGTTTCAAACTCATAAGACCTTTGTTCATCTTCAGAACACAAATTAAGATATTTGTGGTGAAATCAGAGAGCCATCCGACCCTCCATAGACAGCAATGCAACCCAAATAATTACCATGTCCAAAAACATAAGAAAAATGCCAGATGTCCATGTGACATCAGTGGCGCAACTTCAG
This sequence comes from Enteromius afrohamiltoni, assembly GCA_034779775.1. NCBI lineage: Eukaryota > Metazoa > Chordata > Actinopteri > Cypriniformes > Cyprinidae > Enteromius > Enteromius afrohamiltoni. The sequence goes on from JAUYWG010000032.1 coordinate 12,198,072, forward strand.
TTTTGCGATGCTAGGAGAATACCTTTTTTTGCACAGAGGAAACAAAAAGAACATCATTTACTTTTCCATTTTTCTCCCCTGACTTAAATAATTTTAGAGAGTATCACAATGCATACGCATGCTTTATGGTATTTGGCATAACCACTGACCAGCCTTGTTTACATCCAGGGAAAAGGACGTAATCTACAGTTGTCTACACCTAGAGGAAAGCATACGCGTGTTGTGATACTCACTGAAATGTCGGTAAGTCATGGGAGATGAATGGTTGAGTAAATTATGTTATTTTTGTTTTCTTTGCACAAACAAGGTATTTTCTTAGTGTCGCAAAACTGAAGTTGTGCCACTGATGTCACATATACTTTTTTTACCGATGTTTTTACTGCGTTTCTGGACCTGGGATCATTTCAGTTGTATTGCTGTCTATGGAAAATCAGATGGCTCTTCATCAAAAATATCTTAATTTGTGTTCTGAAGATGAACTAAGGTCTTATGGGTTTGGAACGACATGAGGATGAGTATTAAACGACAGATGATTTTTGGGTGATCTAACACTTTAACTTTTAGTGTGGATCTACAACAGAAACACAGTTGTCCAATCTAAACCGTGTAGACTATGCACGGTTAATACAGTGATTACTTAATTTGATATTTGAATATTAAGGTTTTAAATATACAACATTTTGTCTTTTGAGAGGTGATTTACGTTAAATATTTGTGGCTGTGCCCTCAACTGATGTTTATGTTGTCATGTTTTGTTTTGGTCTGAAGCGCCACCCTCCATCTATCTCCCAATCACGAAGTCGGTAGTGTTTCGGCATCCAGGTTGACTGCTTGGCAGAAAATACAGTGCATTTCATTTAATTCATTGTCATGTGCGTGGCAACCTGAGTGTGCGTCAAGTCTGAGAAGGAGGGGCCGGGTGAAATACCCCTCTCCAGTATTTTGAATTTGGACTGCAATACCTAGTTCAACCACTCGGTGTCAATCCTACATACTGTACCTTTAGGTTTATACAGTATTTATATAACATTTATCTCGTTCCACATGTATGCACGCTGTTGTAGCGCACCTCGCGGAACTGCGGAGAGCTGCATGTCGGAACGCAGCGACGGAAGAAAGAGGGATTACGTAGCTAACGTATGTGCCTATGTTGTTATGTCTACAAACCTGCTTCGGCTAGGGTTAATAGGGCCTAACGTGAGTACCAAACTACTAAAAAACAGCTTATGTTTTCATGTTGCGGAATAGTTCTGCAAAAGGAACATGTGGGAGAAACGTTCTAAACGGAATTATTGAGCTGAACAGCATGAGGTAATGAGCGATATCCTGGCATGAAATCCAGACTAATTAAACGCAACGACTCACCTCTTTATTATGAAAATGACACTAAATATATCAGTTTGGCTCTCGTCCTGAAAGAAAGCAGAATTTTGTGTGCCCTATGATATCAGTATCGGCTGCTATCATACTTTTTTCATCGTTTAAATGGACAGTTTGACACTTATTGGAAAAAATGAATGGCAACAGGGACAGAAGTACAGGGTGGAATTGCCATATTTGAAATCTAAAACCATTGCTTGCTTTAGTAGCACAGAAAACTTTCTAAGTGATTTCAACGTTTTGTTTTAAGGGTGTTCTTTTGGACATTCCAGAATTGTCATCAAGTCTCAGGTATCTGTGGTAGCTGAAAATATTGTAAATATTGAGATCTTTATTCGTTTTATTTATTCACTCAAATAAACATTTATTTCTAAAGGTGCACTTAGTCTCATTAAAATGTTTTGCATTTGAATAGGCCTAATCATTTATGAAACATGAAGTCTCAGCAGGTTGCACAACAAAACCTAAAAGTGCTAAGTTAAGTGCATCTGTAACTGAAAGTAATTTCATTTGGTGTTTGAGTAGTGGTAGTATAATTGCTATGCACATTTCTTTGAATTTTGAATTTTCAAGTTGGCTGGCAGGTGACGGAGGTAAAACCGCAGCCGTTCAAACCTGGGAAAATGGGCGACCTGTACAAGGCAGATCTTGTTTTGAATGGCCGTTTGGTACTAATTAATGGACTGCGGCCCATTCCTGGCCTGAAGTTAAACATAAACGGCGTGAATTAAACATGGGCATTCTTCATCTTGGCACTACTTAAACTCTAGGAGACAAAATCCAATGGAACAGCTGTGACCGTGGCTGCCATTGGGTGCTAAATGCATGCCGATGTGCACTTCACTTCACCCCACCCCCTGTGCGTAAATTGCCACCTTCAGCGGCTGCCAATGGCATTAGCACCCAACAAGATCACCTCGGCTGACAATAGTTAATTTGCGCTAATGATGCTTTATTCCTCCCATTACATTAAATCATTTCCCTCCACTGCTCAACCTTTCCGTATGCCAGTGTGGTTCCCTCCCTTGCACAATGTCATTTAAATAATAGAAACATGATCTACAAAATATTACCGCCACATTACCTGATCTGAACAGTATTTACCTGACCCCTGGCTGGGAAGAAGCTACTGGCACATTAAAGCACTCATTTCACATCCTTAAGCCATCTAGGGATGCTTTTTGGCTTCTGAAGTGGAACATTCTTCAAAACTTTTGCCAAAGTGTTTTTTTTTTTCTCTTGGGAAAAGTAAAAGTTTTATTGCACTTGAATTTCAAACTGTCAGAAAATAAACTACAGCCTACTCTCAGTAATAGAATGAGACTGGTCAGCCCTGCAGCACTGGGTGTCTTTCATTTAAATGACACTAGTCTGAAAGAATAGTCATAAGTACTGTGAAGGGATGGCATTTTCAGCACTGTTACATCACTTTTAATCGGATAGAGGTGTGTAATTGGTACCGTAAAAGCATGAATAAGTTTTAAGAATATTACACTAGAGGAAAGAGTGTACTCTAATATTGCTTTAAGATAAAGTACACCGATGGGGCAGCATTATCTTTTTAATGCTAATTTGTACCACTTGTCTTACTGGGAATTATCTCCTTGTACTACTTTTATCCTGTATTTAATTAGGTTTACTAAAAAGAGTTAGGCGATGAAACTACCAGAAGGGTTTCCAGAGGTTTCTTACCACACTTATTCAGATGTAGTACTTCCTTTTCCTTGGTTTGTTTTGCATTACTTTAGTTTACAGTTTTAGCTGATTGCTTAAATAAAATAGAGCCTGGTTAAAAGAAATCAAACAGGTAAAAAAAGTCTCTCCATAAAACTGTAGGCAGTAGTGCTGACGCAATATATTTCCTTTGTAATAGATATTTTGAAACTTTTGATGCTTACTGGAATTACCACACACATTAAGCAATTGTTGACTTTGTATGGTGAAAAGTTTTTGTTGCCGCCTTTGAATCTGTTTTCATGTATCAGCCTGCTTTACTCAAGTGCAGAGCCTGTGTAAATGAAAACCATTTCTTTGCGAAACCTGAGTAAGCAGGACTTAGCCCTGGTCAACAGCAAGGCTTCAATCTCATTAGCAGTTGATTAATGGAAGAGACTGTAACATCATATTAAACGTAGCAGCACATTCGCAAAGAGGCAATTTTACAATTGGTCTAGAGTTATGGGTGCATATGTGGAGGGATCAGTTTGAATAAGGCAATGCTCATTCGTTATCTTTAATTGTTCCTGAGGAAGCTTTTAGTCTGGGTGAAATATGATTCTATTAGAAAATGATGCTTTCCCATTTAGAGCAAACAGACATGAATTATCTCATTTGGACCCTTTTCAGGAACTGCGCTGTGTTATAGCATGGGGGTTTAAGAGCCTTACGGTTTCATGCTTCAGTTTGAGGACGGTGTGTGTGGAGGAAATGGAAGAGATTGTTCCCCTGTAGTGGAAATGGAAGGGAAATCTGAAGGACGGAACTGAAATCATTTTATTTGTGACCTCTGTGAAGAATACACTGATTTCTGCATGGTATAAGAAAGTGGACTTCTTAATAGTTTTGTAGCTATATGGATCATTTTTGAAAAGCTGAAGTTTTTATTTTTGTGTATGTTTCTGCTGATCATATTAATACAATGCAAATTTGGTATTCAGTTGTATATTCTCTAGACAGGTTCTCACAGTGATGGAATATGCGAAAATATGTCAATTTTAAGTTTGTGTTGTCCAGGCTATTCATGTTTTTATTTAAATACAGACAAGATTATCTTCCAATCATTTTTTAATAACATTTAAACAATGGTTAGTACAACCATTACACACCACTGCCTATGGCTGGCTGAAAATATTATGAGGATGGAAAGCAGCTGCATCCCAAAGAAGCTGTTTTAGTGTGTCCTACCTGGAGTACTTCAGTTCCCTTTTCATCACAGCGAAAGCCAAAGATCTGACCTTTGACTGCTTTGCTGGAGAGCTGTCATCACAGAGTATGCTTCCTAGTGTGGGAGAAGAAGTTACTTACTGTGGATTGTTTTTTTAACATTTCATATAGATGCAACAGAAGGAAGGACATTTTTTTTAGAAATACATACAATGGGTAAAATAAGTACTTAAATGTTTTTTCTTTAATTCATCATTTTTAAAATCTGTGTTCCGTTATTTCAGACAAACTTCTGAAAAAATCTCAGATATTCATTGATCAAAAGGCGTGGGAATCCTGTCTATAAGACCCGTCAGTTCAAGGGCTTCCTGCAGCTCACTGATGCAACATTTTCTGTTCCTCTATATTCTCAGAGAAAATAATTTCTCGCAATAAAATCTGTATTTTAGATTTCTTGCATAATTGAATCTTCATGTAAAACCGTCAATCTGAAAAATATATTTTGGAGATGCAAAACTAATTGTAAATCCATCATTTCTCCCTGAGTTGTCAATGCAAGGCACTAAACCTAATATTTCATTTTTACTGTCATATTTACGTATCAGACAGTTGTCCATGGATTAATTTGATATTAGCTTAAGGTCTAAGCTTTACTTCAAGTCTGCAGCAATCAATATCGAGGCATAATATAGTCGTGCTTGATATTTTCTGTAGTTGTACCCTCTTTTGAATGTACTTCACATATACATACACAGTTATGTTCAGAGGTGCCATTAAATTTGCTCGACCGGTCATTCGCACTTACCTGCGAGTCAGCGTAGCCCTCATGTAAAATCCTTGTCACTTCATTCCATTTACCGATATATCAAATGATTTACCCTCGAATGGGACAGTGTTACAGTAACGATTAACCATTAACATTATCGCTTGTAAGACTCTTGACACCCAAGGAGTTAAGTAGCTTTTTGCATGGGTGACATGTGAGTGAAACATAATAAAGGTAATTTACTGCAAGGCAAATTCCATAGCTAAAGGGTTCCCATGTTAAATAGCTCAGTGACCTTTAGCGGCTGATTACATAAAGGAGGCACAATCAGATTAGAGCAGGGAGGGAAAGGTCAAGCGCATTCGCAGTGGTGGCCATTTCGGTCTACCTGGAGAGGCATCGTCTCAAAGCGCCGTCCGAAAAAGCAGTCATCGGCTGGGGGCGAGGAGGTAGTTAGCCTTTGTGCCCCAAGAGCCGTTTACGTAAAGGCCAGCATCTGACATGCTCATGCGTCCCCTTGCTTTTATGTCCCGATGGACGGCACCGTATGTGAGAGCGTCTTCAACCTGAATGATCTGCAGAAGGACCTGTGCTTCAGGATGTTGAGTTTGTTGAAGTGAAGTCATGTGAAAATCTGAATGTCAAGCGTCTGAATTCAGTAGAGTGATTCTGGATGTTTTTTTGACTGTCATTCTCTCTGAGCTGATGCTGTCAGCTTGTGCCTTTATAGCTGATATTGTTATCCTGTTCAGATACTGAATCACGTTAGAACAAAAACCCATAAACTAATCAGTACAAATACAGTTAGCCTTATGTACGTGTAGGGAATAGTGTGTCTCTTTTGTGCTCAAACATTTCAGCTAGCATTTTTGAAGAATTTATTCTAGTCTCGTTTTACAAAATTACATTTTTCATTATAAATTATTATAAAATATGTTTAATCTTTGTGTGTGGAATATCAGTATATAATATGCATTTTTCCAGTTTTGTATTTATAAAGAATCTGACAAAAGAATATTTGAAACACAAATTAAGATATTTTTGATGAAATCAAAAAGAGAGCTTTCTGACCATACATAGAAACGCCAGAAAGTAGTAAGTACATTATGGTTAAATCACTGATATGGATTATTTTAACAATGTTATAAAGCTATGTGATTACTTTTTGTGCTCAAAGAAAAAAAATACTGCCAATAATTTCTCTTTTTGTCAGTCTTGGATGCACATTCATGAGAATAGCATGATGCATATAATATGAAATAAATATATAAATAGCCATAATTATTGGTACCCCTAGAATGTAATGTGATCTAAACATCTCTGAAGTATTTTCCTATTAATATTTGCATTTGCTTTTTTTTTATCACGCATGGTGACTACGAATATGAAATTATCCAGCCTTGGCTTATTGACTTGGTTTCACAGAAATATAGTTATAAGGGGAACACAAATTCCTTTAAACACTGATTACAACGAGTAAAATCAATGAATATATTTCTGATGTACAGCAAAAAAACATAAATTAGAAAGTGTCTGTAAGAAAAGAGCTGAAGCATTGAAAATTCCCCCTTTTTACCATCGGCATGGGGAATTACCTGGGGAATTCTTAACTGAAAATGGTAAAAATCTAGTTGGAAGAGGATGTGGTTCTATTTCGTCTTAAAAGAAGGTGAGGAGGATGGTTTGGATGGCCAAAGATCCTCAAGGATCAAGGATGGAGAACTGCAGAATAATAGTTGACAAGTTTTGGGGTAAAAAAAAAAAAAACTCGAAAGACATGCATTAGAAGAGGTGTATTTTCCAAAGCGGACAGAGAACATTCTATTAGTTAAAAAAGACTGGAACCAGTTTAAGATGGAACCCTGAAAGCCTAAAAGGAGATAAGTCAGGAGATAATTATAGAGTGATCAACCAAATCAAAGCTAAGGTCTAGGAGGACCAGAGCTACAGCAGTACCATTGTCAGTAGCCAGCAATTAGTAAGGTCATTAGTAACTTTCAGTAAAGCTGATTCAGTACTATGTAATTTTAAAAAAACTGATTGAAAGGAGTCATATAATAAAAGAAAAGAGTGTAGTTAAGTGAATACAATCTTTCCTACAATTTTAGAGATGAAAGGGAATATCTAAACTGATATTGTGTAGAATGTTTAAGAATGTGTTGCATTTACTCATTTTAATTATCTAAATTGAACAAGTAGCAAAATTCACATTTTTGAGTGTTAATCCTGTGCCAGTATTGTATTAATATTCTAGTGTATATTGTGTATTAGATCATGGTCTGGTATTATTATAAAAAAAAAAAAAAAAGCTATGATAGTGTAACTTTGTGTTGTCCCGTTCAGATCTCATCTGAAGTTATGGTTCACCTTGCATGAGGTGCACTTTGTTTATTTGATCGGGCATGCATCCAATATATAAACAAGACCAATATGCGAAATGTGTGCTTTGCAGTTCACCTTGCAAAAAAGGCCTTCAAAGGTACAAGCCACCAATTTGTATAATAACCACATACTGTAGGTTTCAGTCATCTAAAGCACCAGGCCATTTGATTTTCTAGAACACTTGTGTATGTGTACATAAGCGCCTATCACTTACATGAAGTGTAAAACAAACAGCAAATACCAAGAGCTTCTCCGTTTTCGATAGGATAATGACATCAACTGCTGTACGGCTATGCAACACCGCTAGCGCTCATTGTATAAAAAGAAAAGTGTAAAAAAAAGAAGGGAAAAGCAGTGTGTGTTCACAAAAAATGGCACAGTTTCGTAGATATGATAGAGTAATATTTCGCACAGTGCAGTTACAGACCCAGTGGAGGGTCAGTGAATGGTAGAAAAATGGCAGCTTAGAAAGAGCGGCGTTATCAAGTGACTTTTCTCCACTTGTTGACAGCAGAATGGATCTGGGTGGCCCTGTTATTGTTATTATAATCTCATAGCACAACCTCCATCGCACTAGTGAGTCTGGTAGGCTGGGGAGATGGCGAGTGATGAGACACTATTTGTGTGTGTGGCTGTGTGTATGTGAGCTAACTAGACTGTGTATGCTGCCTGTGTCTTAAGTATGTGTGTGGGCACACATGCATGTGTGTGCACGCAGGGCGGGAAGGCAGTTTGTCTTAGGCGCAGATCGACGCTGGCTGGCCTGTCAGCTGGTTTTATGGCGGGCCCATTAAGGGGCTGACATGGTTAATGCTGATTGCGGCAGGCGCAGCGAGGACCTGACAGTAACGGTGTGCTGAGTGACGCAGATGATGTTAACAAGCCGGGGGAAGCGACTGGGGCCCGTGTTTACAATGTGGGGGTGCTAAAGCTGTCTACGCGATAACCACCAACCTTCTCAGCACACACGCAAACACACACACACATCACACACATGCCGAGACTGGCACAAACTACACCAGCGGATAATTAGGCAGCCTGGCTTCATTCCTTACCCTTCCGTACAGTGGAGAGCTGCAGTGGCCCGTCACTTATGGAGTGAAGATGGCTCCGCAGCTCAGACTATTTCAAGCTTGCTGTTCGACCACAAACGTTTCATCTTGACTGCTCTATCCGGCTTGCCTTTGATTCATTTGTTTATAAACTGTGGCAAGGTAAGCTTGGTGTGCTCACCAAAAAATGTGCTTACTAAAAAGTACAGTGGTTCAACAATAAGGATTTGTTTTTTCTGTCAGGCTGGTGAGTTAGATTTTTATTTCACCTGCTTTCACTGATCCCACCACAGAAGATTAATTAAAATTTTTTCGAAAAGTACTTTTTACAATTAATCTAATAATCTATCTAATATGCATGTCTATATATCTAAAACATTTATGTATATAAGTAAGAACGCTCTATTTCATTATATTGTCCATTCAATTAAGGACTTGCATCTACAAAGCTAGAAAACCCTTCTTTGCTCAAGTTTGTACATCCTGTACGCGCATTTGAATGCCTATTGAATTAAAGAAACATTCTGATATTAGATTTGATGCGTGCAGTCTGTATTGCCCGCAGTCGTCTTCCGCAGCTGCCAAAATGACACAATTTCCACAATGATCTAAAGAAACATGCTCAAAAACAATTAGTGTTGAGAACTCACATTTCAAATTAAGCTGTGGGGCCATTGCATATATAAGTCCTCTTGTCAGCTCGGTGAAGTGACAGCTAATGAGCTTCATTAATATGCTAAACAGGCCTTTTTCCCCCTCATTTTGCTCGTGCTCTGTCCACTGCAAAGTGACCAGCTCTGGAATATTTCTAATTGCAAGTCAATTATGTCATTGAGCCCATTTAGAACTTCATTTGTATGCAAATTCGGGGTTGTGGAGCTGAGAAGAGGGCTCAGCACTCAACAACAGTAAGTGTATAAATAGTACATGATGTTAGTCTGGGCCCACCAGAGATGTTTTGTGGCAGTGCGGACTTGGAACTGAAGCCTAGATAAAAACTAATCCGAAAATTCCAATCACTCTGCATGCAAAGAATAAATCACAATCTGCTCGGCTCATGGAATGATCATTAATTGAACTTACAAGGGAGAGTTGCACCCAGTAAATGATTTCTCAATGCATCATCTGTGTTTGATCTCTATGTAGTCAATAGGTTTAGTGGGGTGTAAAACACCCATCAATAAAGGCTGATGAAGACATACTGTAAGTAAATGATTAAGGGAAGTCGGTGCCTGCTGTCGTGACAGTTGTGGGTCCGTGGAGTTGTGTATTGTCTGCTGTGAACTTAATAGGCTGCTGTGTGTGTGTGTACACGAGCAGTCAACGAGATGGCTGCCCGCTATGGAAATGACAGTGAGTGGCTCTCTCTTCCCAGAGTGCATCCTGCCTTTCTGTCAACTACTGCAGCTGTAGAGAGTAACCTACACACACAAGAACACACATAAGCTGGTAATAGGCGCATCCATATTTTGTGTACATACCTGTTAGTTTTGGAGAAGGTGTTGTGTTTGGCGGGTTTGGTGCAGGCTGACAGAGCCATGCTTGCTGTCCGACAGGCCCCCTAACGATTATCAAGCTCCTTTTTATTAGTGCGGACTAGGGCTCTGCACAAGAGGCAAGGTTGTAAATTAGCTGCCAGGCCGCCGTCAATACTAGAGAAAATCCTGTGACATTGTGAAGTCTGCCAGCCATCAGCAGTTAATGAATGGATGAAGTGAAGACCATTTTTAGTAAATTCATTACTGTATTGGACTTGACAGGGCAGATTAATAATTGGTTTGTCACATTTTTTTCTTCTGAATGATTAATATGCCTATTGATTAGTGACCTGGGCGGTGCGCAGATTATATGGAGAAAAATGCACGCACAAGCACTTGGATACAGAAATCCAATGGAGGCTGAAAGACTGACCAGCAGTCAAAAACACTGCATCCAACTTAATCAAATCCTCCTACAGATATCTGTCCGCATGCCACTGCAGGAACAGGCTGTCGGTCAGGTGGTTCGCTGCAGTGACCATATCAGCTCTGCTTAATCAGAGTGCAAAATATTATTTTTGGCCTTTTGCCACTTTTATTTATAGAGACAGTGAGGGGACAGGAAATAATGGGGGAGTAGAAGGGGGAACAGGACCAGGAAATGTTAGATTTGAACTTGTACCACTAGCATGAGTTTGAAAAGCATTATGTTAACCACTAAACCATGGCCATGACCACTTGACAGTTTCAAAAATGTAAAAAAAAGGGGTAGTTCAGCCTAAAATTAAAATTCTGGGGAGAAAAACATTTTGAAGAATGTTTTTCTTCTTTTTTTATCCCTCCATACTATGAAGGTCATGGGGTTCAGTGTCGTTTTGGACCCCACTGAATTTTGTGTTTTGATGAGGAAAAATTAATTATGGCAGGACTAAAATTATATTGCTTAAAGATATTAATTGTGCCACGCAATTCATTTTATATCTTTCCTTTTATTTTATTATATGTTTTTGGATTGGGATTGTGTCATATCCCAAAGAGTATATCCCAAAGTGGATATTACATATCAGAATGCTGACAAGTATGCTAAATTAATGGCTACAGTTTTAGTTAATATACAACAATTTGCACAAAAAAGACAAAAAACAACAAAGCCATTTCTTTAAATATTGCAGAGACTAATCATTGTATGTACTGTATATATACATATTAATTCATAATAAAATGCAACCTTAATAAGAAATAAGAAAGTAAATGCGGCCAGTATTATTGTCTTTTTTCAGTTAATTAATTACATTTTTTACTTAAATATTAACCCCAATACCACTGAATTCCCACAAAATGCTTTGTGGATGCCATTTTGTTGTTTAGTTTGGCTAAGCTTGAAGATTGTATTGTGCTGTTCTGTGTTGAACATTAAAAGTGGTAGGATCAAGATGGTATTACACTGTACAGCAGTCAAAATCATTTAGAAGAAATCCAAATTGGACATATCTTGAATGAATGCTGCAGAGCGGATGAACAGACAGATCCAGTTATTGAAACTCAGTGTTATTAGTCATGATCATACAATGAATAGCCTGACATTTATGCATTGCACAATATATTACAAGGATTTGAATCTGATAATATTTGCTCAGTTATACATACATTGTTGATGGATTTAAGAAAAACATGACATACAATCAAAAGATATTATTTAGACTGTATCTGTAATCCATGATTGACAGCCCTTTTAAATCTTTTTTTTTTATCAATTGTAAGACCCTTCATATCGTCACACATTCCAATTCATACTGTAGATAAAAAACACACCAAAGGAGTCACAGATTGAACTATCATTTTACTTCTCTGATTTCTCCCGGAAATAATCCATGTTCTACAAAACGCATCTAATTCTGGACACACACCGCTTTCTGGTGTCTCCTGCCGCATCATTGCAGCACATGATAAAGCACGCGGCTCAATTTCACTACAGCCGAGATTAAGAAAACCATGTGCTGCTTGCTACAATGGGGCATTACCATATGAATATGACCATCGCATCTCAGTCTCTTTAGCCCATCAATCTCTGCTGGCTCTTGTAGGGGAGTCAGATAACCTCCAGGAGATCCCTCTTAACCTCAATTCTGCAGGATGGATTAAGAAATACCCGTGAGCGGAGTGTTTGAGGAGAACAGCAGCCCTGCCATTATTCTTCCCTGAAACAAGTTATAATACAATTAATCTTGTCCATGAGGAAAAATATGGCACCTAAGTGAATTTTACATGAAGACCCTCCCACTGCTTATCGCCAGGGCCCCTTTCCTGGACGAGGAGTAATTGTGTTCTGACAGAGACAATAACTGTACGAGAACTTCAGTGGAGCCCGCTTTTAGAAGACATGCGCAAAAAAGAGAAAAACATTCAAAAATATGAAGAATGTTCTTTTTTTATTCTTTCATTCCTAAAATCAAAATGTCCAAAAAGATGTCAGTTCACTTGTGTTACTGCAATAAAAACTCATTAATTCTATGTACAAATACATAGATTCTATGATAAATATGTACAATGACATTGCATATAATTATTTCAGATAAAAAAATATTTACATTGTTCATTTTTAAAACAAATGCTTATTTTAACACACTGTCTATAAGGACTTCCCTTAGAAATGTTTAATTTTTTAGATGTATGTCTATAGCATCTGTTCAAAAAAAAACTTCACACACACTTCAAAAAAAAAAAAAAAAAAAAAAAAAAATATATATATATATATAAATATATATATACATACCGTGGGTATGGAAAGTATTCAGACCCCCTTACATTTTTCATCTCCAGAGATGCTCAATTGGGTTTAAGTAAGGGCTTGTTGTGAAGCCACTGCTTCATTATTTTAGCTGTGTGCTTAGGGTCATTGTCTTGTTGGAAGGTAACCCTTCAGCCCAGTCTGAGGTCCTCAGCACTCTTTTGGTCCAGGATATCCCTGTACTTGGCCACATTCATCTTTCTCTCGATTAGAACCAGTCATCCTGTCCCTGCAGCTGAAAAACACCCCCCCAGCATGATGCTGCCACCACCATGCTTCACTGTTGGGACTGTATTGGACAGGTGATGAGAAGTGCCTGGTTTTCTCC
>JAUYWG010000032.1:12211228-12223584 GCA_034779775.1 Enteromius afrohamiltoni
TCTCAAGGATGATCAGAAGAAATGGACAGCACCTGAGTTAAATATATGAGTGTCACAGCAAAGGGTCTGAATATTTAGGTCCATGTGATATTTCAGTTTTTCTTTTTTAATAAATCTGCAAAAAACAATTCTGTGCTTTTCTGTCGATATGGGACACTGTGTGTACAATGATGAGGAAAATAAATGAACTTAAATGATTTCAGCAAATATAATATATAACAATATAACAAATATATATTCTGCAATATAACAAAGAGTGAAAAATGTAAGGGTGTCTAAATACTTTCTGTACCCACTGTATATAAATAGATTCTTCTTTTTGCATAAACAAGTGAAGACGAAAACCCATTCCACACTGAACATCTGCTGTATGTCTTTCTTAGCAAAGCAGAAGTAGGCTTAAGAGTCACTTCCTGCTGTCCAGGTGCAAACCGCACAGCTGTGTTAGCATCTCTCTATTAAAAACATTACCACATGTTGTAAAGTCCATTGCCACATACACAGCCAACCATGAGAATAATTTGCCATCACAAGCTCACTCTCCCCTTATAATATAAGGATATATGCTGGGAGTGTCGTGATTAACATTCCCACCGGGAATGTGCATGCTGTGTTATTATTTATAAACACTTGTGTGTTTTGTGCTTGTATTTTAAACATAACCAAATCGTGTGTATTTTTATTGATTTAAAGCTCTTGCTTCATTTCATTTTCATATGTTTTCTTTGTTGGTTATTTGGCAATTTAGTGTCCCGTGAGGACCTGTTAAAAGGATAAAAAGCAGGTTCTTACCTTTGGAAGAATTTAAGACTCAATTACAGAGCCAGGTAGCATGATTTATTTAAATAAGTCTATTTAATGTACTTACATCATACACGCGCTCGACATTCGGAATAGAGGTGTATCGGACAGTGGACAGGTAACAGGAAGACATAAAGCATGGTCTGATCCATGGGTCCGGCCGCTGGTGTGAGGAGAGGAGGGGGAGAGAACACAGGTGAAATTGATTCTTGGTGTCTATATTTCATGTTGAAAATTGGCTCGTACATCCAGTGGTTTGATCTATGGGGGCCGTCGTCCTAAGAAAAAACCTTAGTAAATGTGTAATTTCTCCCTTGATGGAACACGGACGAAAGGCGATCCTTCTTATTCCTCTGCCTCTTTCTCTCTCTCTTTCTCACTCCCCTGTTCTTTCCCCTCTTTCTCCGTAGACAGTTCTGTTCCTGCAGGATTACAGCCCCCTCCCTTCTCCTTTCTCTCCTCCTTTTCATGCTCCTTGATGTCTCCATTTCATTATGGCCCCTCCATTTATCAACTCTTTTCGGGTGAGGAGTGACTTTGTGCCTGTTTTTTTTTCTCTCTGTATGATTGTATGTGTGTATCCGTTCCGTGGTAGTGGGGTTCATATCTGCGTGGATGACATTGGAGGGTCTGCGCTGACGGAACTGTGTAATATTCTCTGCAGGTGTCTTGTTTGTTTGGTATCGGAGAAGTGGCCCCCGGGCAGATGGGCCGCCCTGTGTATGCGCTGATAGATGTGAATAAAGATAGAGTGGTATAGGTATACATAGAAAAGAGAGACGAAATAAATGGGGCAGACAGGGGAGCAATGCACAGCCGCTGATGTGTAAATGATAAAGAGCCCCTCAGCATCTATCCGAGGCTTGGATGATACGAAAGAAAGGATGGAAAGGGAGAGGAAGGAATGGGTGAGTGCATTACAATCAAGGAATGCTAATAATAATAATAATAATGTGAAATTAGTTCTCTCTATCAGTGACTGAGCGGACAGGCCTTTTAATCATGGCGTAAAAGGTGCGAATGCGGTTTATCATCATTGAACTGTGTCCGGGGCTAATTGTGGCCATATTTCACTGTCCGGGAGCCCGGGGTGGCCAACGATCTGGCCTGCTGGAGCTGCGCCGTGATTGAACGCAGATAAAGTCCCAGTCAGAGGAGGGCTCAGCTGCGGGAGACAGACACTAAGTGAAACAGAGAGCTCCCTCGTCCTGAAGCCACCCGCCGGCCCCCAGCACTTCCATCTCTCTCTCATCTCTCTCCCCCCTGGGCTGTGCTGAAGAACAGGGGAGCCCCTGTAGATCGGGGGCCTCTGTAAGGTGAGCTCAGGGAGGTGTAACGTCGTGCCACGTCCTGAAAGTCTGATTCTCAATTATCATTTGCCAGGGGAGGTGTTAGCAGACAGATGCTTGCTGTCTTATAATCATAACTCAGTGATTTATGATCAGCACTGACATAGTGTTTCAGCACTTACTGATAAAAGAATAGGCGAAAGATATCCTCTGTAATGAACCTCTCTCTTTAGAGGTAGCTTTGTCATGATTGATGAACAAGACATCAAAACACAAAAAATGTTTGCTTTTCACTCTTGAGTATAGTTACATACTTGTGGCATGTATATGTAACAATATGAATATAATATAAAATGAATATAATGTAATATACATTTTCGATTTATTATTTTAAAATATTTTTTTATATTGTGTTGCTTCTGTATTTACCTTTTTCTTTCTGCCACACTTCCATCATTTACTCCCACCTTTTTTTTATAATCATTTCCCTTTTTCTCAGTCACCTTGCAGAAGCATGTAGGTCACCTGCAGGAAAAAAAACTTTTAATTAAAGTTAAAGCTTCAGCGGTAGAGCAGACTGAGACCTGGAGATGTGGACTTTGGGGGGGGGGTTTGCTCTATCTTTGTAGGTGCTCTATCACACCATCCCAGCACCGGCCTTATGCTTGTGCAGTTACATAGGCTTACAAAATTGACCTAATAATAAATATCTTTAATAATGTGTTATTCTTCTGCACAAACCTATATATATATATATATATATAAATATATGAAGAGTTTATTTGGATTGCACAATTAAAAATGAGTTATCTGTGTTTTGGCAATATATTTGAAGGTGGGTGACAGGGTAACTTTACTTTTAAGATCAGTACAGATAGCACAGTGTGTCGATGTGTGCTTGTTAGAGTGTGTTTGTGTCCCCAAATGTATCCCCGCATTTGTGTTTTGCTGCAGAGCCATCCCTGAGGTGGATCTGGTTACGCACACAAACTGCAGGAGAGGTACATGATATGGGGAACACACGGCAAACATTGCATCCCAAAGTAAAACGCATAATCCAAAGAGCCCCCTAACACAATTAGGAGTGAGGCCGTCATAGGTGCCGAGCACCAACAAAATGCTCTTCGAGTGGCAGCGTAAAGTGCCGTAGCTATTTAGAGGGGGGAAAACAGTTTGGAGAGGGGCATCCATCCTTCAGAGGAGTCCAATCTCATTTGGGTGATGGGCGCGTCACTCGAACAGGAATGGAAGTGCAAATTCTGGTCTGTAATAGAAGATTGAATCAGAGGCATATATTCAAAAGTGGGGAAATTTTCAAGATTAAATTGAGACAGTTCGAAAATTGTGCACCACTCGTCAAATGATAATGCACTTATGTTGTAAATAACTTTTTCAGTATTTCATGTTTACCTTGTTTTCCAATTGAATGCAAGCAAACAACCATGTAACTTTTTATAAAATCGCATTATTCCATTGATTTGTAAATCTAATTAAGGACTCGAAGGTGAAGTGTCTAATTTCTGCACCAATGGCTGGCCAAAGCATAATTGCGAAAAATAATGTGTTTTTGGTCACACAAACAGACATTCCTGTACCACATGAGATGATGTTGCTATGTCAGGATGGCTGGGATGCTCAAACAAATACAATAATGCATATATAATTTTACAAATCAAGTTTAGCATTTAGTTTACTTGTAGAATATGTTACACACTTCACATTTATGATTAAAATGTATACATTTAAAATATATTATTTTATGAAAGTATGCATTCCAACAACAACAAAAATTTTTTAGTAAGCATAAATAATTTTTCTGTTGTTTGGTGAATTAATCTGGTGAAAAAAAATGATATGATAAAAAAGGGAAAAAGGCTAAAAGATAGCAAGAGAAAGCACACTCGCTCTGGGCCCAGGATGCGTTCTATATAGAGATAAATGATGGCACTCTGTGTGGAGCATCAACTACCCTATTAACCACGCTCCATAAATGTGACTCATCAACGGGAGCTGTCATAACTCACTTTACAACATTGATTTTAATCATGTGAAATGTAAACATACATATTATCAATATCAATGCGGAAAATAACGTTGTAATATGCAATTACAGGCTGGCATTGATTTTTTTTGCTTCTGCGTAATCCTACCCAATTGATTTAATAAGGCCGTTATGGGCCAGGCTCAAGGAATATTAGAAACACAATTTTCATAAATTTAATGTGGAAGGAGACAAAATCTGAACAAAGAGGCTCAAGCTTAGCAGGAATTAACATCAGCGCTGTTAGCACCTACGGCTAACAAACGTAGCGTATGTGTGTGGATTAGAATATGACCACTATCAAGCTTAATTTAAGAAAATGCAAATAGTTTAATAAATGCACAATTCTTATGAGACAACTGATTCAGTTTAGTCCCCCCCCCCTCTCTTTTATTCAGCAAGGACACATTAAATTAAAAACAACAAAAAAGCTATTTCGTATGAAAGCTATCCTGTTAGTCTTTCCATTCCTTGAAGAATCCTGAGAAGAAAGTATGTTGTTTTCCAGAATAATTGAGCAGTACCACTCTTTTCAACCTTGATAATAATAAATGTTTTTTAAAAATATGAAATCATCAAAAATCAAAAAAATGATTTCTGAAGGATCACGTGACACTGAAGACTAAAGTGATGACTACTGTGAGCTTAAAGGAATAAATTACATTTTAAAATGTGCTAAAACAAATTTTTTTATTTTAAATTGTATTGTTTTTGACTAATTTTTGAATGGTTGTGTATATGTGACCAGCTTTGAGTAATGAAGAGAGAGAAAAAAGGAGAGCTGGAATTAAAATACTGCATAATTCGTTGTATGTAACGACTCATAAGTGCATCTAAAAAATTAGGTCATGATGAGAATGATGAACTTAACTGTGGTTCTTTCAATTTATCCGACCTCCTTATTTGCTCTGCATTCAGATGAAATATCGCAGTGACTTTGCAATGGCGGCTATATATGTAGTCTTTAAAGTGTCAGCACATTTCTTCTTCAAAATCATCATCGCTGTAGTTGGAGTGCCAGCAACATGACTCATTTTTCCCCTCACTTAAACCCTGTGTTTCCGACCCTCTCCTCCTTTCTTGTTCCACGGAAGCCATCTCTCCTCACACTTCCCCTCATCACGCCGACAGCAGATTGATTTTCCCCACTCCTCAGCTGTGTTATCAGATTGTGTCGGACACGCGCCTGTGCCGCGCTCCCATTCAGAGCTGCTCTAATGAGGACAAACTACCCCCAGAGCCACCATGGATCCTCGCTGCATGAAACAAAATGGCTGCATTGAAATGAGAGGACAGAGAGGTCAGCTCACCGTGTCCATTCTCATATTACCGCGCTCTCTCCAAATGACTTTTTTGCTATTGTAATTGTATGTTGTGGCCCACCGGCACATAAAAGTCACTGTGTGTCCATCTCTCACACTAACGGGGCTCTAATGTAATCACTTTAATAGCCCGGCCCTGATGGGAAAGAGCCCCATGTATAACATTATAGAAATATTTATTTGCCAGGCAAAATAACTGGATGCTAACTTGATTAAGATATGCAGTTATTCATTTGAAGGAGAAAGCTTTATGTCTGCATTAGCTGGGCCGGGATTGGTGCTGAGTTTTGCCGTGATTCACAGTCCGCCGACGTCTCCCGCAACACAGGGGCCTCTCTCCGAGAATACTCTTTATTCTTTATTATGCAGGTTCAAATGGGTAAAATCAAGCTATAGCTGCATTAGTCTTGTTTTGCCTCTATATTTGTGTAAGATAAACTATTCTAGCAAATTTTTATCAACCCTAAGTAATAAATAAGATGACAAATACACACACACACACACATACACTATAAGTCCTTACACAATCTAACATGCGTTTAAAACTGAACTGGAGATTAGGTGCTGGGCGTCCGGCCAGAGGAGAACTGGACCCAACTAAGCTTGGTTCTCCTAAGGTTTTTTCCCCATTCTCTCAAGGATGAGGTTTTGGTTCCTTGCCGCTGTCGCCTCTGGCTTGCTTAGTTGGGGACACCTGGTTTCTAGTGATTATTGTCGTCTTGACTACAGAGACCGTCTCTGCATTTGATAAATAAATAGTTTAATTCTCGTCATTATACATTACCATCACTCTGTTCTTCTACTTGATAATGTTCAGTGCTTTGTTATAATCTGTATTGTTAAAAGCACTATATTAATAAAAGTGACTTGACTTGACAAATGGCATGTTTTATAAATGGTAACACACTTTTTATATTTGTTTGTTGTGTACACTACATAGAATGCTTTTTGTACTTTAGTGCACAAAGTGCACTGTTCTGGTGTAAAATGCAGCTATTTGAATGAATATATGATTTTTTTAAAAATCAAAATGCTAATTAGATCCAGATTACACTGTAGAAAATCATTTACCAAAGCATGGGCCATGGACCCCTGGTGGGCTGTGTACAAAGATTTTTTTTTCATCATTCTTTTTTTTTTGTTAATTATTAAGGAAACCATTGGGGAAAAAAGGTAATTTTCACCCTTTTTAGCTTCTGTTTTGTCTTTTTATCTGGCTTTTCTGACCGTTTTGGCTTTGAAGCTTTGTTTCTATCAACTGCAACTTCATAGCTGTTCATTCTTCAATTGCAAATTTTCATTTTCCAGTTGCAACTATATTTTCTACAATATGTGTTTTTGGCCCCACTTTAAGTGTCTTTAACTACTGTGTACTTATATGTAAAGGAATAATTTAATACAATGCACTTATTGCGCAGATACATGTTTTTACATTGCACTTTTATTTGAAAAATACCTGCATGTAGCCGAATCACATCTGTAATTAATTTCTGTAACTACATTTGTAATTACACTGTTAACTCATTCCTTACACCATAACCCACCTCTAAACCTACCCATACCATCGAAAGCTTTTTGCAGTACAATATGATTTGTTTTATGATAATTCTAATATAAAGTCAGACCTTTTTTTCTTTCTCATCTTTCCCAACTTTCACAATTACAAATTAAATTTCTTACTCTAAATTGGAGAAGGCTTCTGTGCAAAAAAAATCTTATAGAGGCTGGGTTGTGAATATAGCTGATAAGCTTAAATTACACATTATTAGGGAAGTAACAATACAGCATATCTTGAGGACATTGTGTTGTGGCATGCTTCTGATCTTTCTTATCATTCTTCGAATCAGCTTTTGCACTGGCCTATCATGTCTGAATGTTGAGGCACATTTACATTCTTGTAAATGAGTTGATTGTGTTCATTCTTTTCATGTTATTTGTACTGGTAACACAATGTTCATTAACTTGCCTTAATCAACTTAGCGTTAAACGAAGCTGATTACAGAGGTCTGCCAATTTAGTCTCTGTCTTCATGGTGGGCCATAGAATTAGATGAGAATGATTGGCTAGTGCTTCTATTCTATTCTATTCTATTCTATTCTATTCTATTCTATTCTATTCTATTCTATTCCAGATCAACCATTACTGTTGGCATTATCTAAGCTTTTATATATTGGATGTATGTAATAAAATATTTCTTTCTTTATCATTAAATGCAATTGACTACTTTATTCATTTTGTTGAGTAAGCACTCTAGGATGATTTTAAAAGGTCTTTTCTCTCTTTCTAGCTTTTTTCCCCTCTCTCTCCAGCTGTTGACCTGTCAGAAATCATAGAGCCATCAGAGGTGCTGCTCGCTGGAAATGTGTTCATTTGCGGCGCAATGGTGCGGCACCTGAGCTCTGCTGGAGGGTAGGACAAGAGGATGAAGGGAGGGAAAGAGGGAGGGAGGGAGAGACGGATAGCCAGTCGTCCCTGGACCAGCAGGTCCATATTTAAACTGTCCCTGTGTTTTATAGCCAGGGATGTGAACCAGTGGCTTGCTGTTTAGGGACCATACATCAGTGTTAAAATGGCAGATTACTGTTAATGAATGATATTTGTGTTCAGTGGGCGGAAAGGCGGAGTGACCAGGAAAACAATCCTCCCTTTCCATTGCGTCTCTCTTTCTCACACTATTTCTTCCCTCTGATGATTTTTTGCAAACTTCTCCATCCCTTTATGCATCCATATCCCCCTCTTAATCTGACCCCTTTAGAGAGCAAAGGAATGATCTCATTTAATGGTGATATTTAACTGTTCTTAATGCAGCTTGGTCTGGCTGGGCTTAGAAGAGCTGCATGTGTAATCCACTCACCGCGAGTTCTTATGGAGCCAGACTCCTTCCTCTGCCTCATAGGACACAACTGCTTACGTTGGGGATTAGAACAAATAAGGAAATTTTGTTCTACTGTGGGGTATTTATTGTAATTGCTGCGTGGTTTAAGTGCTTTTTTTTATCCAACTTATGTTTGAAGATTAGTTTTTGGTATTCCAGTGATGAGTGGAAAAACTTCAGAATAAGTTGCTATCCAGATGCAGTTTAACAGTAGGATATATATATTTTATTTTGCTAGACCAGTTTAGCTTTTATTTATGTACTTTATGATGATTTCAATAAATATTTTTGTTAGAAATATCATATAATATGAATAATTTCTGCTTTTAATTATTTGTTAATACTTAGTATTTGTTATTTGGTAGAACTAGCATTATATAGAAATATACTTATATTATTTATTTCATATGTTACTGTGTGTGTGTGTATATATATATATATATATATATATATAATGTATGTAAATTCTGTTATAATGTTAGTATTTACTTGTAAATAATATACTTTGCTTATAGCTGTTTTTTGTTAGAAATAATTTATTAAATGTGTATTTTCTCTGTGGCAGTTTAACAGTTACATCATATTCATAAATATAATTTTGACAAAAAATGTGTGGGTATAAATATATATATATATATATATACACACACAGTATATAATTCTTTGCAATTTTGACACAAACATCCTCTATCAATTAAAATTGCTAAAACAATTTCCAACTAGATCCAACTAGTTAACATTATCTTGACAAAAAGCAATATAGAATTCAATCATATAAAACCAAATATTTTAGTTTGCAAGGTATAAAATGAATATAAAAGATTACCAAATGTAAGCCTAAAAGTTTTAGTGGCAATGCAGCAGTGGCCTAAAAGATCAAGTGACTGTCCCATCAATTGACCAAAAATGCTCTCACATTGGACTTGGACCATCTCTATTGTTGAGCCCTACATGGATGCAATGGAGTAGTCTAAGGCCCACAATGCCTTATTCACTGTCCTCCACATATAGCTTGTGAAATCATTTTAATGGCCTTGTGTTAGTGTTTTTTACCAGGGCAGTGGTAGAGATGCCTTTTGATGTATTGCTAAAGTTAACCACCAGCAGGTGTCACTCATCCATAACTAAATGTGCCATGCAATCAAGTAGCTGAGCAAGCGTGGGTCAATGATTTCCATCAGACACTGAGCAGTTGTTTTTGGAGGAGATTTGTGGACTGAAGAAATGGGAAATGAATTAAATGCTGCACCGTAAAAAATATTATTGTTGATATTCACTGTACAATTTAGCGTTGATTGAACACGTCGTTGTGCATCCTTTGCCTCTGGCCATGTTCCATAATTTGTTGTTTTGAATCAAGATGACTTGATAAGTGTGATTTGCACCATTTTGAATCACAGTAATGTTCTTTCCCAGCCGTTCTCATTATCTGTTTTCACTGAGGGGAAATGTTGTGACTTAACTATGAAGGACTTTCCCATGAGGGCATTTTTTAATGAGACGGAGGGAAGATAGAAACAGTCTCACTCACAAACATCCTCCTGCTTCACGGTCAGTGAGTAGGACAATACATGCACTGACACAGTGTTGTGAAGCCCCATCCCCACCTGCTGCCCTTCCCTGCGTGTTTAAGGCTGTTATTGTAGGCATGTTTCCACATGGCCCAAACTGTGGGTGGGTCCATGAAGCAGGACGCACCGGGCCAGCAGGAAGAGGAAGCCATTACCTAGGCTAACGCTGAGTCACCTCACTGCACTTTCACCCTCTGACATTGGCCTGACAATTGACTGGATCCTCCCCTTGTTTTCACCTGCCTTCCAGTGAGATCACTCGCCCCAGGTTGGCAACATTACCTCACAGTTAAAGCTTTGCTCTAGTGAAATTCCTGGTCAGAGGTGTGACT
This sequence comes from Enteromius afrohamiltoni, assembly GCA_034779775.1. NCBI lineage: Eukaryota > Metazoa > Chordata > Actinopteri > Cypriniformes > Cyprinidae > Enteromius > Enteromius afrohamiltoni. The sequence goes on from JAUYWG010000032.1 coordinate 12,221,460, forward strand.
GCAGAGTTTAACACTAGATTTGCCTTTCCTGAAATATCAGTGCTTGCACGGTGCCAAAAGTATAGTTCAAACTGTAGGTTTTGGTTGTTTGAAAATGATTTGGTTCTCGTTGTCCTTGTTAACTGCACACTAGAATCAACTAGAGTAAAAGGTTTCATATAGCTTAGCAAGCATGCATTTAGTATGTGTATATGATATTTAAAAGATTTATTTTAAACATTAAAAATTTCCTTTTATTGTTGATAATACGAAATGCTGCTTGAGCACCAAATCAGTTTATTAGAATGATTTCTGGAGGATCATGTAACACCGAGGCCAACTTTGTCATTACATGAATAACTTACATAAAAAAACAGTATTAGTCTTTTTACTTTTTAATCTGATCCAATAAATGCAGACTTAAGGTATTAATAATATAAAAAGGTTTTATAAAATATCTTAAATAATATAAATATTTGTATTTGTATATGCATCTAAATTTTAGAATTTTTTTTTATACTTTATTTTAAGGTGTCCTTGTTACAGTACTGGCTTATATTAATCAGCTAAGTATATTTACTATATGGTAAGAATTTGTGTTTGGGTTACTTTCAAGTTATTATGCATAATATATTGTTATTGTAATAGTAATTACATGTAACCTCTGTAAGAAGGACACATTAAAATAAGGTGTTACCGCATTTTTTGTATTTGTTATGCCCATTTGGAAGTTTAAAAACCTTTTTTTAAATTGTAATTGCATGAAAAAGAACAACTACTACAAATTTTCAAAATATTACTTTTGTTTTGCACATAAATAATAAGTCATTTGAGTTCAAAATGACTTGATTTAAATAATACATTTTATTCTGGGGCTAAGCTACATTTTTAAATTTCTGATAAGAATTGTAGAAAATATATCGTTGTGTTTGGCACATTTAGTTTACAAATCACAGAGTTCTAATAGAGTCCATAAAGCTGCTAGAGGTTTAGCGCAAACTATTGCCAGAATGTTTGAGAAATATCAATACACAGCTGTCTTCGAAGTGCTGTAATAAGCAGACCGTGTTCTCTGAAATGTGATCATTCTATTGGTATCCGACCTTGTGACCTGACAGGTCAGCCTGTTTGCCCGGTTGACTGGTTGTTTGTGTTGCCAGCATGTGGGCGGTGCTGCTGTCTGTTGGCCATGAGACCCGGATGCATCTGCCTGATGAGCATCTGATTGGGGGATCCACAGCTCCAAACACCAACAGATACAAACCTAAAGCACCTGCTTCCTCTGGAACATGCTTGTTTGTGTTTCTGACTTCCTGCTGTCTCGTGCCGACCACGTCCAGCTCAGCAGTGCAATTACACTCACTTCCTCTCCTCTCCTCTCCTCTCCTCTCCTCTCCTCTCCTCTCCTCTCCTCTCCTCTCCTCTCCCCCCCATTGATCCGATAAGCTTGATCGTTTTAATTGAAAGTCAGAGGAGGGCACTCTTGTGGTTTCATTATTAATTTAAACACTCAGGGTAACTTAAAGTGCAATTTTCACCCACATGTGAAACAAAAAAATCAATGGAAACAACAGCAGTAAGCATCAAGGTTAATTACAGATGCTGGAGACACAAGTGTGCACAATGTTTTCTCACTGTTTCTTTGCTGTCTCACTTAAAGTGTTTTGACACCGTTTCTCTGTAACAGCAGGCTGAGGGTAAACAGTCTTGAATCAGAACGCTGAAGATTAAAATTTGCACTTGATTGTTATGTGGTATGACTTTGGGCTGCTCCTTTCTCCTCCTTAGTAGGGATTAAATGAAAGATGTATATTCCTCTGTAATGCAATCTGTCTGCTGAGGAGAGATGACAAACATGCCCTCTCAGTTAAACACAGACAAGATTGTTTAGGAGGACTGGCTGGATCATAATAAAACCTTCCTCTCTCCAAGGCAAAAAAAAGAAAGAAAAGAAAAAAAGAAAATGGTCAGTTTGGGAAACATTATAGAAAAAAGATGCGTGTGTGTGTGTAGTAGACATCTTAAATATTCAATAATTCAGCAAAATAGAACAGAAATATATGGTATAAATACAAACCGGATTCCAAAAACGTTGGGACACTAAACAAATTGTGAATAAAAACTGAATGCAATGATGTGGAGATGG
>JAUYWG010000032.1:12233382-12256386 GCA_034779775.1 Enteromius afrohamiltoni
AGAAAGCAACAGCATCTGATATTTCTGGAACAATTCAGTGTGCAATTACTGTTAATTTGTCCTGACGAAATCATGCGAAAGCACTTGTCTGCTGAACTTAATGCTGTATGAGAATATTCATGTCTTTGACTTTCCACACTTAGAAGATAATTATTGTTATTACCATCACGGTTGAGATCACTCCACAAGGACATGTCAAGACAGTTAAAATCCACACAAGCAAACGCGAGCTACAAAACATAGCAAAACCAAAATGTCTCGTTATCACCTTCAAAATGATAATCAATTATGTCCTAGCATGTTTCCCGCTGAGAACACAATGTTTTATTTGTATAATTACTTAGCCTCTGCTGTCATTTAGATTCATATATTTATAACCCGTGCAACTTTATTGATTTTACCATAAGGCTGCATCATTTCTGCACCATAAACAGATCCGGGCTTTCTAAACAGAACAACAGGGTTTAGTGTAAAACACAGCCGTGTTGACAGGATGTATGATTAGCTGTGCAGGGGTTGGAAAGGGCCGCTTGGCAGACATAAAAGACAAGCTTTTCCTTTCAGAAGCAAATAAAGGGACACAAAGTGGACATCACACTGAATCATGCTCACAGCCAGAGGTGGCGGCTCGGCGTGCCATTGACCAATCTCACTTGCTCAAAGCGCACTTATAATCCTACAGGAGCTGATGTGACATATATGCTGGACACACACAAACACAAAGCCCCTTATTTCACTCTTGGATGTGGTTAAGAGACATATAAGAGGTCTGGAAATTCACTCTGCGACGTCGCACCCGGCCACTTTTTTTTGACTGATTATTGTCGACTGTTATTCAAATAGAGTTTCGCCCGAGTTATTCAAGGACGGCCCTGTGTATGAATACAGCTTTAACACCCTTTCAAGAGACCTTAAAGTATTCGCGACAGCCATCTGATAAGGCAATTAGTGTAATATATTGTCTTGATTTGATTCATATTAGCCTCACTTGATTTACTGTGCACAGTCTGCAGAAGAGCTAAAATCCAGACAGCATGTCCCATGCCAGAGTTGATTTAAATGCCTATCTATGGATGCTGGGAGTGTATCCCAGAGTACTGTCAAAAGGTGCGGTGCGGCATATGGGGGTTGTTGGTACTGGGGCGGCACCATAAACAACCACCTAAAGTGGCAGTTGATAATCTAAATTCAAAGTTACGGAAAACCAAAGAAGCGTCTTGTCAGATAAAGCATCTGTTTTTGCTCTTTTAAATCTGAGCCTGTGATGACGTTCGATGTTGGAGTATGTGCGTTTGTAATCATTTATGTTTATTTTTGGATTATCACATCAAATAAAATGTATTTAGATTTTAGTCCACCACAGAATAATAATAATGACAGCAAACTTCATTCCTTATCCAACAGGGTTGACTCAGATTTACATTGCGCTGTCATATTAATTATTTATGGAAGGGTGAATTTATGGGCCTGTCTGGGCAGGCTGCTGAATCTGAATGGCCAAATTTTGAGATTTTAGCGCAATGCTTTTAAATCACCCCTTGATTTGTCTCTGCTTGTTTGTCAGCGGCTTTGTGCTTCAGGTCATGAGTGGCATTTGCTTGTGTGGCCCCTAATTGCTGAGTCCAAGTCAGACAGATGAGTGTTGAAGCCTGGCACTGAGAATACAGTTGGTGTGTGAGTGTGTGTGTGTGTGTGTGAGGGAGAGATGATAACACCCCTGATAAAATTTTGTTAGCAGTACAAGAACATACTATAACCTAATATATGAATTTACTCCCTGGATCCCTTCAGACCATTTTCATAAGGATATAATATAATGTCAAAGTTATGTAATATAAAATGCAAAAAAAATATATAGAATTTGATGATCATTCACTAATTAAAAAAATGTAGAATGACTTAAAAACTATTAAAACTATATTAGTCAAATAGCTTTTACATTTCCTTTCTGTTGATGGTACACAGAAAAAACTTCCCAGAAATCAACCAAATAAAATTTTTTTTATATATATATATATTTCCGTCTTTCTACTTTCTACCTACTATCTAAAGTTTCACAATCAATATAATGTGCTACTTGCCATTTTTGTAATAATCGGTACAAATTTATTCGAAATTTTGGTACTGCTTGACTCAAAGTAAAATGTATACATAATTTATTATTAAATGCATAACAATGAACTTATAAGTGTTATAATGCATTACATTGTAGTTACAATTACTCAAGATATTGTAAAATGCATTATAAGGTACATTACAAGGTATAATTAATGCATTAAAGCTATTTTTATAATGCATTATGCATAAAGGCTTTAAGTAAGGTGTTACCGCAATTTCTAAATGAAAATGGTAAGTAAATCAAATTATTTTCATTGTAGTGTTATAGATAACACATCCAGGCCCGTATGGAAACATATGAACTTACTATCTTTCTTAATAAACTGTCATCTAATGTGAATCCGTGTTTATGACATCAGCTGGTGCACATTCTGTTTTTTCATTGACAATCAGAGCAACGTCGCTTATTTCCTTCGTTGAATGGCCTGACCGAGCGTTCAGTTTCTTAACAACGCTGGGCTGTATCATTTCCCAACTAATGGAGCAGCAAATGGGATAACAAGGCCCTCTAGATTTGTAGGCTGTCTCTGAAATTAGCACATTTACGAGCTCTGTCTAAATTAAACAAATCATTGATTTTATGTAGGGGAGTTATAGCACCATATTCTGAAGCAGAGTCTCTGAGAAACTTGAGAGAAATCGGGTTTCCCTGCTTGTGTTGTCTCACTTTCCCTTCATTCCTGATGCTGTTTCCTGTTTAGAGAGAAGAGAAACTATCTCTCACCCCCCAGGTACTCGGTGCCACACCACCAAGAGAAACAAAGCCTCCGCTCCTCAAACGAGCCAAAGCTGCGTGTCCCCCCTGTTGGAGTGTGACACATGCGGGGCCCTGCCTTTAGTTAAATATGAAAGCGCAGAACACGCGTGTATGTATGTGTGTGTGTGTGTGTATTTGGAGAGAGTGACTGCCAGAACTCACAGAATCAGCTGCAGAACCATTTTTAGAGCTCTCGTTTCCCCTTCTCTCCCCGTCGCCTTTGATCATGTAGCACTGTCTACAGTATGAATGCTTACGCGCTCGCTCTCCCCCTCTGTCTTTCACTCTCTCTGTTCTTTTGTGTGTGTTTGTGCATGTGTATAGAGTCGTTGTAATAGATCCATTGAGAGTGATGGGTGTCTTCGGGTTCAGATTTAGATAAGAAGAGAGGCCTTGTGTTATTTTGGTAAGAAAAAGAAGAAGCCAAGCAGCCCACAGCAGCTTTTATAGTTGGGTCTTCTTCTTGACACCTAGAGTACAGGAAATGGTTGAGTAAAAGAGAAATTTAATTACTGTTTTTATGCAGGAATCTCAGTGTTACATACTGCCATTTCTATATTCTCTTCTAATTCATACTCATTCTCTATAAATATGTTTAAAGGGCTAGTTTATTTTCAAATATCTTAATGTTTTTGTTCATACAATGAAAGATAATATATATATATATATATATATATATATATTAAAAGATATATCTTTGACAGAAGAAAGCCACACAAGTTTGGAACTAGATAAATGTGAGTAAATGGGTGAACATTTTTGGGTGAACTGTCTCTTTAAATTTCATATCAGGCTGGTTAAAACATCTTATTTCTGAATCCTATTTATACTTGTTTCTTCTTAAAAGTGTTTAAAGCAATAGTTCACCCAACAACAACAAAAAAAGATATTTTTAAAATGTTTTTGCTCATATAATGAAAAAAAAATGATCCCAGTGCCCTGTGTTCTTCTTTAAAATATATTTTGTCTTTCACAGAAATCAGTAACTCATATAGGTTTGGAATGACATGAGGGTGAGTAAATGATGACAGAATTTTCATTTTTGAGTGAACTATCCCTTTCATTTTCATATCAGGCTGGGTGTAACATGTTTGTTTTTGTCAGGTGAAAAGAAAAGTGATCTTTAGTTCTGATTGGTTTTCTGACTGTCAGTCACTTCTACACCAGCCCCATTTTGCTTGTCCATTACATTTCCTTTTTTTGTCCTTTTTTAAAATTATTTTGAAAAAGTAATCTTCTTGAGGAGACAGGCTCAGTGACAACGGTGTAATCTTAGGTTACGGTGCAGGAATACAGCATTTAATTTACCAGCTCTTAGCATGAGCACTTCCAAGTGCTAAGTGACAGAAATGAATAGCCATCTGAAGCACATGGCTGACATATGCTAATGAGGAATCTGTGCCGAGGCTCCATTGTGCGGGACATCTCACTATAGGTCCTCTGGTACCCGTTTCACTGCGACCACAGTAGTAAAGGTAATAATTAAGACCTGACTGGTGTGTTGAAGAGATGTCTCTGTTATTACTGCGACCATCCTGCCTCAACACGGGTCCCTCAATTATCACTGTGTTCTGCATTAAATGGACATCTGAGAAGTCAAAATCACTCAACATTAAATGAACGTGAGACGTTTAACTTCCCTTTCGAATGGTGATGATTTTTACTCTTCTTCTGCTTTCACATAGACATGCCAAATATGACAAACTTGACCTGAAAGCAATTAAAACAACAGTTATCAGGCCAGATTAACAACATGAAGTACGTTTTAAAACATAAATATTGATTATGCTGTTAATATCTTTTACTTAAGTTCAAACCTTTTTTGCATTGTCAATAAAAGTAGGATGCCTCTCTATCTCAGAGAGAAAGCTGATTATTTACACTCTGGCTACCTCAACTTTTATATTGACTGAAGTGTAGATTTATAAATGTCCCAGCTTTGCTTTTAATGGATTCAATCAAGTCATAGTAATATGTTTTGTTATTCGATACAGTCCAGAGAGAATGTAAAATAATTTCAATCGAATCAAGGGGCTCTGGAAATGGAGGAGAGGATTTGTGCTTAAGCCTGGTAAAAAGAGCTGTCATCAAAGCACTTCACCAATCCACACCAGTCCATTTAGAGACATGTTAAGAGACTGAGGCCTGAAATTTGATTTTGAATGGAAAGGGACCTTGGACATGGATGGGCTTTTTCCTCCTCTGTTTCACTGATGCTTTAACGGAGGTCATTAGCAATACAAGAGAGTGCTAATGTAATGCAGTAATGCACATATGTATGGCTACTGCCCTCCCATCACCCCAACATTACAGTTCCTCCTATTACTCTGGTCTGGGAACCCACACAACAAACTTGCTTTACTGACTTCTTATAAAAAATAAAATAAAATAAAATACCGCATTATTTACAAAGCGAGACATTTGTAAACTTGCCCTTTTTATTAGCTCTCTACTGAAAAAGGTGTAATTCCAGCTCCGTCCAGCAGGTGGATTTCTGCGTGGTGTCGAATCATAGGAGTCTGTTACTGTTTGAACATGTTCACTAATATATTGTCATTTAGTTTAAGTAAATCTGCAGAAATAACGTCGCAGCGGCTTAAACGTGTTCGCTTACTTTTTGTTCATTTAAGAAAGTAAACGAGTAGACCGCAAGTTTTACTTTTTTTGCAGACAAATTCTTTCAAGAAGAATTCGTCGTACTTATTCAACTTCAGTAGCAGGTAGGTGTAAAATAAAGCAACAAGTAGACTAGAATGACTTTTTACATCATGTAAAAACACTTATATGGGCTAAAAATAGCTGAAGATAAACTCGCGAGCAACCCGGTGCGCACGCGATGGGACGCTGCACACTCACCTATTTCTGTAAAGACCTCGCGCATTCTTGAAACATCTTTTGTTTTGCAGTGGACTTCATTTTCCAGGTCTTCTAAATGGTGAGGAGAGACGATAATTCATTCCGTGCTCACAAAACAGCCTCTGAGATCCCCCACGGGAGCGTGGAGAAGGGGGGTCAGGGTCCCCAGCGCGCGAGGAGGAGAGAATGAATGTCAGTCAATGAGCGAACCTGGCGCTGAGCGGCAGCACTGCACCTCCAACACTGTTTCCACCTCAGAGCAAATCTCTGCCTATCGTCTCTACTTTGCTACTGAACGCAGACTCGTTCTCGTCGGTACATGCAACTGATACAACTCTCAACGCACGACACGACCCGGGAAACTCTGTCTGACGCGCGGCGACCGTCTCGCGTTCTTTCCTCGAGGTGCGACTCTACTTTGCTTCTCGTGCTTCGCGGTGATCTTCGCTCTGCTGTTTCAAAAAGTTTCGGTTGTGGGGATAAAAGGACAGCTAAACCTTCCAAGGGATTTTTTTAAACAACGTAAGTGCTCTGAATGTCTTGACAGAGATTGTTTTCATGATCCCGTGGGAACGCGTCTAATGTTTGTGTGAAGAAATCTAGTTTTATCTGACTGTTTAATGAGTGACCTCGAGCCTTGCTCCGGGATAGCACGGCATTTGTTATTGTTGTTGTTGTTTGCTTTTTTGTTGTGTGGAAATCGAGTTAAGGTGATGATGCGCAACTTTATAATTTCATATCAATAGATCTCCTATCAGATACCATGTTTCGCTCGCGCGTAATGGCTTGATTGCGGCAATAATTTTAGTGACTCTTTATGGAGCACCTTCGCTTTTATTGTGGAAGTGTTACCGAACTCAGCAGCTAACTTTGTTTTGGCTTTAACGTCAGTTCCTGGTGTTAAAGTTTGCTGAAATTGACCTCCGGAGTGCCATTCATCTGAGAATGCGAAAAACACTTATTACGCTTAAAATATATTTACATATTATTGACAAATAAATCATTATGACCCTAAACAATCTTTTTTATCACGGCATAACGTTTCAAAAATGCCGGTTCTCATAAACTCCCATTTAATAGTTTCTCTCTTGCACAAGCGCTTTCTAGTGTCGTGGGAAATTAGGCAGCTGATTGAAATACTAGTGTTTTTGGTTGATGGAACTAAAGGGGAACTTGTTATAATGATACCCGTGATGATGTGCGTGTGTCTGCGGCCACCCACGAGTGCAGCATGCTTGTGTGTGATGCTTAGCGGGTAACCTTTAATAACTAAACGTTATCAGTGCAGACCGGGCTTTAAAACCAGCTTCTCGGGCAGTTCAGTTACGCTCCCAACTAATTTGTGACTTGTATAGCGGACGTGAGAACTGCTCCTGTGAGTGAAGATTTTACTATTCCATTTATAGTCCTCTCCATTTATAGTCTGTAATCAGAGCGGGAATTAATGTGCTCGAGACCAATGTTGCGGATAATTTATATTTTGTTCTCAAGCCACAATAGACTGCTGGCTTGCGTGTCACTCTTTATTTTTCTTCTCTATAAGTGCGCATGTGTGATAATTGAAAAAGAAATGTTTAGTTTTAAATTAATCTGTCAACAACGCTTGTTAAATAAAAAAAGTACAGGCCTACTCGGAGCAGTTAGTTGGAGAGCACTTATAACGGGATCAGTAAGGAAACAAGGTGCAAGGAAACACCTGTTTACTATGGGTCACTACAATTTACACAACACATACGGGAGTGTTTCCGCTGCGTTCATGAGTTGTTAATAGAATTTCCAAGGGAAGACTCTGAGATTAAGACTTATTACACGACTTATTCTTTTAAGGTATATTCTTCACAGCCTTACAAAAACATCATCGCGTTGCTTACAGATCATTACTTTTGTGATTATTTGCAGCTTGCAATAATTAGAATAATTCTACTAACACATTATTTATAGTCCGTTTTTAACAACAGCATTGGTTTTTATTTATTTTTAACAACAAAAGAAATATTACAAAAAGAAAAATAAGCAAACACAACAAAACAATTTCTTCAGTTCTACAACTTAAAGGAACATTTTTGCTTAATAGTTTTTTTTTTTACATTAATAGGTTTATTTAATCTATTTAATGTTTTCTGTGTTAGGAAATAGACACATATCTAAACAGCCTGTAATTCTTTTTAGGCTTTTTTTTATTCACAGTCTCATCAATTATTTATATTTAGGATGACAGGATATATTCGTTGTTAAGTAAATAGCCTCATTAATTTAACATATTTAATTTATGAATTTTCATTTGTAAGAGGGAGTTTATCAGATCATTACTTTATTCTAGTATTATTTAACGGCCTTGTGCAGTAAATGTGGAAGCATGTAGCAATTTACAACTGTGAACATATTGCAGTTGATTATTCATAACTTGATATTTTACATTTACAAAAACAACAAAGACAATATCCGGTAGGCTACTCCCAAATCTATATTAAATGGTTTTATTCGTTGTTTATTTGTAAAAGGTGATACAGGACAGGGACGCGCTTAATTTACGCGCTTTCATTTAGACTGGTCGAATCATTTTTCACTATTACAGGCTTAATTTGCTCGATATTTAATTATAGATTTTTAGTCATAAATCCTTATTATTAAACTTAATATTTAATTTGGCCGTGTTTGATGGTTACATAGATAGGCTTAATAGCATCATGTTTATGTTTTTGAAATCTCGGAAATAGCAGCATTACATAATAAAATGATGGTCCTCAGATATTAGTGTCTTTTAAGATAATATTTGTACTGGAGCAAACAGGGCCAAAATCACTTGAGAGTGTTAAATTAGATTATATGATGCATATAAGTAGGAGATACGGAGCCTTGTATAATACACAACATTGATTTCAGTGTTCATTTTAATTATTGTAAAATTCATAATTTAGTTATACATGGAGGATTACGCAAAACAGCTGTTGAAACATGTCGATTTCCTAAATAGTCTACATTTTATTCTTATGTTTTTTAAGCCGTTTTTATCAAAATTATGAATAAAAGCAAAGTAACCAAATTAAACCGCTGCACCCTGTTGCGCTCCTGCATCTAAAACTTCAACATCGCATTTCTGTTCATTCAGGCTTATTTATGAATTATTAAACAAAATAGTTTGGTTCGAGCCCAAATGAGACAGCAGGATGGAAGAAAAGTAGATGCAAAGATGAAAGAGGATGGAAGAAAAGTAGCAGATGATTTATTCGTCAGCGTTTCGATTTTCAGCCCTGCCTTTTCTGTTCTGTCCTTTTCAGTGCCGATGTCAGTTGTTATTGCTTCTCATTGATTCCCGTGCAAAGTGAGAAGTGAACTAAAATTAATGTCGATTCCAGTGGCCGGATCAATGGCATGAGTTATTTTAATCTGGATTTGTAGCATTAAAAAAAGAGCAAGCGCAATCAAACGTTTTCATTCTTGTTAACAATTAGGCGGAGAGGAGAGCATCCTTCCCCACAGACAGCGAGGATGGAGACAGCAAGAAGTTCCGCGGATCAAACTTACGCTAATATGTGACTGGGAAAGTCTTTCTGGTCTGGATGCATAAGACTATTCCACCCGAAACCGCGCACTTAAAGTAAACGAAGCACGCATTTCTCAAACGCAGCGGCTTGATTGGCCTTTCGTCTATTCCGTGTTATCGACAAGCGTGCTGTTTCCCAACGAATTAAACTAGAATTAACCCCGTTAACTCGTACCCACCCGCCCTCGTGCATGTTTATGTTTTCACGTGCTAATAAACATTTCACCGAAATCTCATTTGTAATGCAGATGGTGGCATGGTAGGGTAATTAAAATAATCTACAAATAGCACCACAGTTTGAGCGCAGGGTAGGGTCGTGGTCCTTAAAGGATTTTTTTTTTAATTTGTCTAGAAATATTTAAGATGCGCGTGCGTGACAAGCGTTTGGACGTTTGTATAAAGATGAAAATAATCAGGTGTAGTCCTTGGATTGCCTAACTTCACCATGTCCCCTTCCATTATGTTTTGAAGCGTGCAGACACGCCTATTCATGTACCTTTTTATTTAGTGCCGAGGCGGAACATTTGAAATTTTATGGTGAGTGAGATACTTTGTTTGTTAGGTAAAGCGCCCCAACCGCAGCGAAGCCTTTGAATAAAATCTGCTGCTGTTCGAAGTTTTTTTTTAAACACCGGTTATCGCTTTGGTCTTTTTTATATTTATAGTACACTATTTATAGTTCTTTCATTTTAGGAGTTACAATGTTGTATTGTTGCGGTTTTTGTTCATATTTAATTGCTTTTAATGTTTATAGTTTTGCTCATTGCTGATGTTTTACCATGTCTTTGTGAATTAGGCTATATTAATTATTTCAATTACTAAATTAAATTGATAACTAGTATATGAACGCTAATTTAATTAGAATAAATTAGCGCGCATTGGCCTTATGATAAACTATATTTATTTTGTCTGTCGTTGCAGTAACACTTAACGGGGCGCACCTTTTATTTAAAGTGCTATATATATATATATATATATATATATATATATATATATATATATATATATATATATTAGTGCAACAAATTAGTCATGTTTGAACAAAAATAAAACTTATGGCAAACAAACAAAACTGCATTTGGAAGTAGTAGAGATTTTTATTAGAGCTGAGCTGACTGAAGTTTCATTGTCTATGCTAGATTTTGTAGTTTGATCTTTTTTTATTTACCTAGTGGTCCATTTTTTAGATGTGAGTTTTAGAGCTGTAGAATAAGTACATTTTAGCCCCTCTCTCACAAGGCATTATCAGTGCATTTGCATGGGATCAATAAGAGTCCTATGTCTCTGCTTGTCTGAATGTTGCTTGGTATCTTCCCACTGAACATTAGTCTGAGCCCCAACTCTTCCCACCAGTTTAGAAATGCGTATAAATGCCTTTTACATTAGTTATTGTTTTTTTTTCTCCTTACAGCGGGCAAATGCATTTATTTTTAATGCACACATTTGTGGAAGGATGAGCATGAAATTCATTCTGTTTTCTTACTCTGTGGAAAATGTTGTGGAACTGAACTTGGAATAAGAGGCCAGCCGTGCTAGTTAAATTAATCTTGTGTTTTATAAGACAGGCCAGCCGACAAGTTCAGGCGGTTTAGTGGCAGACTGCTCTCGAATTGTGATTCATTATTTATTATTGACGAGCCCCTGGTTGGCAAACAGTGTGCTCAAACCGGGCAAAATCAAAACAGTGTAAAGTCTCTTTTTGTCTCTCCCTTGCTCTGTTTCGGTACTCAGTGGTGGGCAGCAGTGCACAGCTGTAAGGGTGGCGAGGTGGATGGGTTGGTGTCACCGTGGCTTCTTTGCAGTCCAGTCCAGGCTCTGAGCGTAGAGGATCCAGACACCTTGCAAATAATCTGGGCTTAGTGAGGAATTAGTTGGCTCAGGTGGGTGGGATGAGACAAACAGTCCATCAGCCCCTGAAATGAATAGGGCAGGCAGGACAGGAAACTTTGAAAATCATTTTGTTCACAATGAATCAATGTTCCCCCGGTGCCCGCCGCAAAGCTTTATTTGAAAAGCAAATCCTCACTTATTCTGACAGCTCATGCCGAGTGGCACGTTTTCTACGCCGAGAGTTAATTGTGCAAATTTTGTCTGGGAAAAAAAAAAAAAAGTTGCGAAAGTTTAGAGGCAGGCCCTCGGTATACTTATGCAGGCGATAAGATCCAATAAAGCAGTGATTGATTACCACTATTTATTGCTGGGTTTTATTGTGTGTCATACACTGTGGGGAATTTATTTGTTGATAGTGAACTGGAGTGTTGAGGCACAGCTTGTACTATCATTATTGATTTAGTTAGCTGTATGTCCAAGTGTCATTATCCTTCACTGCGTTCTCAGTCTGTCATTAAATCTCACTTTCACGTCTTCTAGATGCGGGCGTTCATATTTTCATGTCTCATACTGCAGCTGCTGCACGTTATTGAATTTTTCCGAGGAAGATTTCATATCACGAGGGCTTTGATTCTAATTCAGCAGGATATATTATCTGCGTGGTCCTAAGTTGCAGGCCAGCTGATGGTGAATGACTGTATGATTTTCAATAATATCGACTGTCCTCCGGTCCAAAAGCGCTTCCTTGAGGAATACTAAGTGAGCCGTCTTCTGCCGAGCAAGTGCGGCACCTTTTACCCTCCTCACCGCAAATATTTAACACCGCTTCCCTGATTGACAAGCCGAGGGGAAGCTGGAGTGGCGTGTTTGTGTCGGTGACGGCAGCCATTTCGAGTGGATGCTTAAGAAGTCTGTTGTAGCTAACATAAGTTTACCCTTCAGGGTGATTGAAAAACGTAACGAGTGCTGGAACCCTTCAGACAAAGGCATTTGGGAAGTTTTCAAGCACAAAGTAGTTAAAATGTGCTTCGTACTGCGCCAGTGTCATTTCCTGCGATGCCGTTTGAGGGCTCTCCATTTTAGCAGCTGCACGCATAACAGCCTTCACGCCACATCAGATTTTTTTTTGACACCACTGGAAGCTGCTCAGTGAAAGTTAAAAAAGCGTGAGAAATCATTGGCATGGCTTAATTTGGAGCAGCAATTAGCATGAAATCCCTTCGCCGTCCACATTCTTGCAACTGTTGCCATTTTTGTCTTCTCACATGGTGTCTAGCTCAGACAGTTGGAGATGTGTGGGTTTGAATGTGTGTTTTCTTAGGGTATTGAATGACAGTGTCTGCCCTGTCCTGTAATAAAATGTAAGAGTGGCACTTTCACGGTTGTCAACAATCTCTAAATATACTGACAGACAGGCAGAGGAGCAGGAGCTGCGGTTTGAGTGACACCCTCCGCCGAAACTTTTGCATTTTCTCTCAGCAGTCAAATTTGACAGTCGTTTGTTTTCGATGAAATTGGATTCATTTGCTCTGCTCTCTAGAGCTGTGCCGAGAAAACGTGTCGCTGACAACTTCTTATCTGTCTTTGTTGTACCGATTCTGTTTTCTTACATCACTAACTTTCTGAGAGAGACACGTTGCTCATCATGGCAACTGACACTGCAATATCATAACAATGTAATTTGAAAAGGAAAAAAAAAGTGCTAGATTTATGCTGGATCACTTTAACAATGACAGATTTATTTTATTTATTTATTTTCCCCCCGGATAATCAATCTCAATTTTTTAACTTGTGACAAATGTGACATAATGAAACTTAAATGTAAGTTCCTAGGGGAATTAATTATTGTTACTATTAAATTAAATGTAAAACTAATAAAAAATAACTTGTTTAATTTAGTCTCTGTAGTTATTTTATGTCAACAACAGCTTTTGTGCTTTGTCATTCAAGTCTGTTTTTTAATAACCCATGCAATACAGAGATGAATTACAAAGTTTGTAATAGATTTTATTTTGCCTCATTTAAGATGGTTTCTTGATATTTTGATTTTTTTTTTTTTTTAGACAGAGGGAAGGAAGCGTGAAGAGTTGGGGTGGACATTGCGGTCCTGTACCCTCCTTTCGACCTCTCTCTCGCTCTTTCTCTCTCTCTCGCTGTCTCTGTTTCTCACTCACACACACACACTCTTTGGCGTGTCAGTGTGTGTCAGGCTGACTCACTGCTCTCTTTGGTTGCTCTGGGACACTGGGCTCTCAGTTTGTGCATGCTTTTGTGCGTGTGTGTAGCTGGGGCACCAGGCAGACCGGCCGCAGCCACAGAAATGATTAGCACATCTGTACAACACTCAGCCTAGTTATGCCCCCTCTTTCTCTCTCTCTGGTGCGCCATTGGGGGGATATCCTGTGTCCTTTTATTGGATTGTCAGTTTCACACTGCCTGACTGCGCTGATGGTAATGATAATAAAATTGAAATATCCAGGTACTTATCACTGTATTACCTTGCTATCAACACCCACCCGCACTCATTTTTTAGAGGTTATCCGAGGGGAGAGATTCGATACAGAGACGAGGCTCTGATGAGTGTGAGAATGGGAAAAAAAGAGAGGGTTTTCGATATTGGTACATTTTCAAGGTGCTATTTTCCCAGCTAGGCTGAGTGAGAAGACGGAACGTAATGCGATTCTTGGGCTTCTTGCCAGCATCAAGCGGTGTAGTGTAACCCATTTTCTACAGACAGGAAACGGCACACATTCCCCTGCCATGTATGTGATAATGTAACGCTTTTTTTACTGGGCCGCAGAGTGTGTGTGCAGATCGAGTTTTAAAATTGATTCGAATGAGTGTTCTGGACAGCTGATATCTGTAAAAATGCCCTGATAAATTCCCCAGGAGTTTCTTTGATGCAGTTTGATATTCTGTGTGGCATTTGAAATGGCCTCACCGTGACACAAGTCTAAAGGCCCATCTATTTGAATTACTCTGAATAAGAGGACCCGCTCTCCAGATGCACTGATTAAATTCTGTTTTCTATACACACACATGACATCTCGCAACGTGCATTACCATTTAAAAGTTTGGGGTTAGGATATATAGTATTTTTTAAATGTTTATAAAAGAACATTGTCATGTTCATCAAGGTTGCATTTATTAAATCAAAAATACAAAAAATTTAATTTACATTTTAAACTGGTTTTTATTTGGTTTTACATTTTTAAATTTTACAGCATTTTAAATTTATATTTATGGCGAAGCTAATGTTTTTTTAGTTATTAGAATTTTTATTGTCACTTAAAATGATTTGCTTCTTAACAAATATTTCTTATTATTATAAATGTTGAAAATATAACTTTATATTTTTGTGTAAACCATGATACATTTTCCCTGATTTTTTGATGGACAGAAAGTTCAAAGGAACAACATTTATTTGAAATAGAAATCTTTTGCAACATTATAAATGATTTTTTAGCAGTTTTAATTAGATTAGTGCATAGTTGCTGAGCAAAACTATTTATTTCTTTAAAAATAAATTCTGACCTCAAACTTTTAAACAGTAGTTTAGTTCACTTAAAAAAGAAAAAAAGTTAAACAAAGTGATTTTGATTTGTATTTAAGTGAGCGGTTTGACTTGTACAATAATTTCTGAATTTCATGTATGTTAAATGTCCATTTAACTTGTAACAGATCACTTTTGGGTCACCCTCAAGGGATTGGCGATGATGGACAGACGCACACGCGTACAAATAGACACAGATTTGCTAAAATGCTTCTCATTAAACCCACTCACACTTTTGCCAATCAGTGAGTGTTATCCTCCAGGGCTTCTTCTCAGGCTGTTTGGCTGCAGCAGGGGTCAAGGGGTGAAGTGCAGCTAATTTATTCATTCAGTCAAATTTCCTGTGCAGATGGCAGGCTGATATGATATCAGTATGAGAATCCCATCGGAGGCAGGGGACCAGGGTGTTCACACGAGCAGGGCCGCGCTCTTATCTGATCAGCGCACGGCTCTTATCTGCCTCAGACGCCGTTCTGCTCCGCAGACAGGGAGATGGAGTAAGAGGCTTATATGTGATCTGAACCTTAGATCTGTGGGGGGAAACTTTCTATTTCGGAAAAGGGAAAATTAGGCAAGAGTTTCAGAGTGTTTTTAAGTGGTTTAACTCCTCCTCTGTTCAACTTTCTTCAGGTGGAGGACCGTCGAGGATGAGCTGCCAGTGAGAGCGATCCCTGATTCTGCCAGAGTCGACAACGCAAAAGTTTGCACCATTCTGCCCATACCGTTTACCCCGTCTCTCTTCTCTCCACCCCTCCCCCACACCCCTCTGCTCTCGCCCCTAACCCCCCCTCTGCCCAACCCCAGCCCAGTCTCCAAAATGGACTTGCATCGGGCGGCTTTCAAAATGGAGAGCTCCTCCTACCTACCCAACCCATTAGCATCCCCGGCGCTAATGGTGCTAGCATCAACGGCGGAGGCCAGCCGCGATGCCTCCATCCCCTGCCAGCAGCCTCGTCCATTTGGCGTGCCAGTTTCTGTAGAGAAGGATGTTCACCTTCCCTTCAACAACGGTTCCTATACGTTCGCCTCCATGTACCACCGACAGGGCGCTGTACCACCAGGCTTCCCAAACAGGGACTTCCCTCCTTCCCTTCTACACCTCCATCATCAGTTTGCCCCACCAAATCTAGACTGCTCCCCTATAAGCATGCTCAACCACAGTGGAGTTGGGGCCTTCCGGCCCTTCGCTTCTCCTCCAGAGGACCGTGATGGAGCGGGAGGTGGATACCAATCCGCCTTTACTCCAGCCAAAAGGCTAAAGGGCTGCCTGGAGGCTGAGGCTTCTCCGCACCTGCGCTACTCGGACGCGGAAGGGAAAGAGTATGACTTTGGTGGTGCTCAGATCCCCTCCAGCTCGCCTAGTGCTCTCAAAGCTGTGGAAGATGCAGGGAAGAAGATCTTCGCAGTGTCAGGCCTGTTGTCAGACCGAGAAACCTCATCCAGTCCGGAGGATCGCATTGAGCGCTGTGAGTACACTCTTTATTTTTACAACAAAGTGCTCTTTTTAGTGTTCACTAATTGTGGTATAACTAAAATACACAAGAGTATAGTTCTACTTTTAGATCACGAAACAGATTTTTTTGATTGTGTAGTGATGAGGTCCATACTACTGTAACACACATTTGTTTGATAGCTTTTGTTTAGTCTTACATATTATTTCACTATTTTGCTCTCTCTCATTTTGTAAGCTACTTTCAGATGGGTTTGAAACATCTAATATATTATATAAACTAAAATAATCTTAAGTGATTTTAGAAAAGCATTCAAAATACTGAACTGATTAAAAATGTTGAAGACAAAAATACAAAAATAAAGATAACCATTTAAATGAATCCAAAGAGCAACGAATGTACACACACACATACACAACCATATATATATATATATATATATATGTAACAGTGCTTAACTTATAAATTTCTTGCCGTGATATGTTATCCCTGTAATGTTGAAAGTGTGTCCCACTTCACAAATCAAACTGGTGGGGAATGTTTAGAAAGTGTGCCCTACCGGTCTTACTGAGCAGATAAATTCCACAGATAAAACTCATAAATGAAATGGAGGTTTCTCTTGGGTGAGAGTGTATGTGAATGAGTGTGTTTGGGAGGTGAGGAAATGTGAAATGTGTGCAGATTCATAAGACCTCTGCAGAGTGGAAGCCCAGTGGTATTACTGAAGTAATCTAACCTGACCACTCTTACTGAAATACATTAGAGGTCCCAGTGAAAACATAGGCACACACACAGAGTTCTACAAACTCTTTCCTAACAGCTTTTATTCTTAAGATATTAATTGTGAAAAGACGCATTATTATTATTATGGCACACAAATTAATGTAATTAATTTTTTAATTTTTTAACAATAATTACTAAACACAAAAATAAGTGTATTTCTTTTCTAAAATTCTAAGATTGTAAATACAATTGCATAAATTGTTAAATGTCAGCTATTTAATTTATTTTAGTTTGTTTAATTTTTAATTCGTTTTTGTATTTGTTCTTTGTTTTCTGGTAACCCTTTTTACTAAGGTTTTAATTTCAACATTTATTCGATTTACTTCATGTGGTATTTTCTATAAATCAAAAACATGCATTATAAAATAATTGTATTTTTATGAACTAACATTAACTTATGTTATATATTTAATAGGACCCTTTTTCCTGTTCATTTTATTTGGCTTTCTTGTCTGTTTATTAGTTATGCCTCTCTCTGCACGTCTTTCTTTTTTAATTCTTCTCTCTCTCAGAAGCACTGTCCATAATAGCATTTGTCCTCACTTTTTGTGTATGCACTCACTGAAATCTTAAAATTTGTAGATTTATTAATTTTTTTATTAATTACAAAGGTTTACAAATGTTAAATACTTTTCGACTCATTCACTCTTTTTGGGAGAGCTGTAGTAGTGCACCAGAGAGGCCCAGAAAGAGGGATACAGAAAGAGAGGTAGAGATGGAAGCACCCTTGATTGAACAGATGAGAGACAAGGGCGGCGAGCTGAGACTGATCTGATAAAAACAGCAGCACACAGGCTGGGAGGAGCGTGAATGACACCCAACAAGAAACGAGAGAGGAAAGCAGGAGTGTGAGGGAGGAAGAGAGACAGACTAGAGGAAACTGTGTCCAGTATCTCGTCTAGAATTTCTCCTCTGAGGAGGTCTCGTTTGAGAGCGCTTTTTAAGATGTCCACCGTAGCGCTTTTGAACCGGCAACGGGACAGGAAGCAGTGATACAGTGCCGGTCCGTTCGCCTTGAGGGATTATAACACCTTCACCCTCGGCTCAGATTAAGTGCAGATAGCGGCTCTCGAGGGCCAATCCAGGTATAATCCAAGTCCCTCAATGGACTGTAATCTGACATTCATACTATCAGATAAGAGCAGCGGCTTCTCTTGCTGAAATGAGAAGGGATTAGGGTGGCGGAAGGGATAGGAAAGCCTCAACCTTCTCTCTGTGGAGCAGAAACAGAGAGAGAGTGTTAAAATACAATGATTTGGAGAGTAGGAGACAGTTTTGCCTTTTCACTCTGCCTCTCTTCTTCTCCTCCTCTCTTTTGAAGCTGAATCTAATTAGATTAAACCTTAGGCCCACCAAGGGCTCTAATGCAATTGAATTTCCAGCAGTGTTGTAGAAGAGACTTAAATTGGGTTCCCCTTGGCTGGCTACCGTGCTACTGGCTGTCACTTCAGGAGCCCTGTCCTCTCTCTGGGCATTAAGCCCCAAATCTGCACTGTACTGCAGCCGGTGTGATTCTCAGCCTCTATGCTAGTGAGCAGGAAACCTCAGCAAGATACAGTCCTATCATGACGATCCCTGCAGATAGCGACCCTCAAGAGTTACAACATCAAGAGCTTTACAGCATGACATTTCCATTATTTTTGAATGGAAAGGAGAACAACGCCTGGATATAACGTGTCCCTTACAAAAACAATTTTTAACTATATTTTTTACGAAATTAAAAGCATTCAATTGAAAGTATTGTAAAGTTTCATAAAGTATTGCCTTTTTTACATGTTGCCAGTGCCTCTATATACACACAAATAAAATCTGGTTACCTTGTTTTGTGTACATATAGAATATTTATATTATTTTGTTAATTTTAAATTTTTTTTGTATATTTTATATTTATATAATTTCTAATATAAAATGTTAAATAAAAAAATCTGAATAATAAAAATGATAATTTATTTATAAATGTGTATTACATAAAAATTTATATATGCGTATATATAGAATGTGTGTTACATGATTTTTTAAATTCATTTTCTTAATTTTCCTTAAATTTTAAAATAAATACTGTCTAATATTAATGAGATTGTTTATATTCATTATTATAAGTGACTTTCTGTGTTTTCTTTTTCTTTTTTACTGTGAAATTAGTCACTATGGAATTTTGTCTCTAGCGTTTGATGTGTGTGTGTGTGTATTCATTTCTCAGTGTGAATGTGTTACATCTGGAGCATGTTTGTTTGTCTTTTCCCTGCACACGTCAGCACAGCAGCGCCGAGCAGTGAACCTGACCCAGGACAGCTATCCCAGCTTCACATCCAGAGGAAAAATATGTGTGTGTATGTGTGTGTGATAAACAGAGAGACCGATACAGTACAACCTGTTTCCAAACTCAGTGTGAGCCATAGAAAAAATAAGACATAAGTCGTAGTCTTAGAAGGAGAGAAGACAAGGAATGAAGGAGAGCGAGAAGAAAGAAAGATAAAAAATAATAAAAGGCAGGGGATGAGCAATCAGCAGCGCCGTGAGCTGAAACGCAGACTGCAGCTGCCTTCCTGAGCAGCTGAAATAAAAGGGGAAAAATCCTTAAGACAACAGAGCGCAGCCACACGGGCTTCCTTCCTGACGTGACCAGCCCGTGAGCCATGTGGGCCTGTCTCCATAAATCCCTGCTGATTTACGGGGAACCGGGTGGCTGGCAGCTCCGTGCTAGCCCCCCCCACCCAGCAACGACCTGTCGGCCGCCCGTCTTTCCCCCGTGGAGCTTCCACACACTCATTCTGAACTTCAAATGATTTCAGCTCAGGTCGATATATAGCACAGATTATAGCACACATCAACACATGTTAAAAGATTCTCCCGTGTCCTCCCGAAAGCGTCAGAGCGTCAGTCACAAGATATATTGTTACAGTGGCAAACCTGGCGGGGACTCGTCCTCTAATTTACACGGCTCCTGAGCAGCAGCGCCGAGATGCATTGTGTTAGCAAGCATAGTTATTTTTGCATTGCGTCTCCCTGTCGCTCTCTGGCTTTGTAGTTGCCAGTCAGCCACTGGGTTTGAGCCTTTAATTATTTGCCGGTGCTCTTTCTCTGTCTCTTTTTCATTCTCCTGCTCTCTCTTTCTCCTCACTCCCTACTCTGTCTGCATGATTGATTCTTGTTTTCATGTTTTTCGATTGGGCCGCACAGATCTGTCAGAGTGTATAGTTATTCCGCCGTCTTTTCCCTTTCAAAAGCTCTGAAAAGCAGTGTGCACTGACAGCTGTTAAAACACACAGTTGTTGTTTTTTTTACCTCTTTTTTTGTCAGAGCAGATGTCAGTGGCATGTTTGTGTGTGTTTTTCTTTCGGATGTATTGAAAACTTTGGGAAACAGTTGCAGCAGAAGTGGCAAATGCACTAGGATACATCATAATAATGGGATTCTGTTATTACCGAACAAAGAAATCTGGTTGGAGTTGGAGAGAAACGTTTTTAGCCTTCTTTTTTTCTCAAACCGGCACTACTATTGCTCGTCTCCAGCAGGTGAAGAGTTAAGGAGATCAACATTGTCATCCCCCCTCCTTCTGTCTCTCCCTCCCTCCCTCATCTGTCCTCCTGCTCTGGTTCCTGCTCCCTCCCTCTCTCTGTCACGGTCTAGTGGCGAGGTTAAGTTAAGTAAGAGTGTTCTAATAATTAGGCTGCAGAGCGGCCGCTCGTCTGTGCTTACCCAGATGTTAAAAGGCTTGTCCTCTCATGTAGCCTCCCTGTTGGTGCCCCCTCCACCCTTCATCCATCCCTCCCTTCCAGCTTCTCCCTCTCTCTTTCTCTATCCTCAGTTGGTCTTGCTCTTGCTACCCTGCCAACTATCTATCTATCTATCTATCTATCTATCTATCTATCTATCTATCTATCTATCTATCTATCTATCTATCTATCTATCGAATGATGGTTCTATTGTTTTATCATCTATCGTTCTGTCTCTCTGTGTCTTCACAATTGCTTAACAGAGCAATAAAACTGGGCGGTTTTATAACAAACATTTGCTTGCAACCAACCTTCGGGGATTTAGGTTTCATCTCTATTTGAAACTGCCTCTCTGAGGCATTCGAGAGTGATGAGAATTACTTTATTGCAGATCAGAGGAGCAAAGTGTGTGATCCATCTTGCTCTCTCCTCTGGTTACTCTTGGCAAAAGACAGCAGGTGTCAGTGCAGCAGGCCATGGCTGCACCGCTCTGTGCGGTGTTAGGGAGTGCCGGGCCGAGCCATTGTTGCGGCATGATGCAGATCAAGGATTAGCGCTTCCTGCCTGAGCTTTGTTGGCAGGCCCACTTGAATTGGACACAGGCTGGTGTGTGCGGACCGCTGGAGCCACTGTTAGGGAAATGAACAGGGGAAATGAGATGAGAGCATGCATCCTCTGCAGACAAACAGCTGGGATCAGAGGAAGCACAATCCTCATGAATATACAGGAGCTTACAAACACATTTGTTTGTTATAAAATTGCATGTTACTTGTGATTTATTTGTGGTTTACCTAAATGATTTCCATTCATGGATTCAAGCTCTTGGCAGATGTGTACACGCAGCTGTATGGGGGATCTTTCAAGCACACACATGCACCCAGGATTTAGGTCAGGCTTGTTCCCATGGCCTGGATGTGGGCCTTGTGGTGATGTCACTCTTTGCTATAAAAGCAAGTCGAAAGCGGTCCGCTGAGTCCTGTAGAACCACACAGCTGGCATTAGTATCCGTTCTGCTCATGCACCCGGGGTCAGAGAGCCGGTCATGGTACTACAGCAGGCCGTCCGTCAACCCTGAGTTTAGTTCTAGGCCACCGGCAACCAGAAACAGCCCTTAGATCCTGGACTAATGCAGATGTGCTGAAAAGCTCCATACCCCTGAGTCCCTTAAAGAGGTAGGGGATGAAACTTCACTCTCGCTAACAGGTTCACCACCCAGGGTACAGCAGATCCGTTCGCAGCCACCACCTCTTTATCCTTCTCCCTCTCTTCCTTCACCCCTCCTCGCTGTTTCCCCCAGTAATCTAATCTCCTCTTCGTGTGCGGGTGCAGTCTACTGTGACAGACTTGTTTCCAAAAAGCCAGCTTGGCTAAAGGACACACGTATTATATATATTTATTGCATCCCTTAAATGTGAATTATTGAACACGAGTGATTACCGAGTGGGATGCTTTGGGGCCTTCCAGGAGTTTCAGACGACTAGCGCGGATTAAAACAACAGCATCCAGAGTGACATCTTGCATGAGAAATGTCTTTAATGTAAGCTGGGCTTTCTTCCGAACATTAGCATTAGCTAGATGCACACTGTAAGCCCTTACACCTGTAGCAGTTGTAGTTTGTTTTCGGGTGCTTCCAGCTCTGCTTTATTGCTTCTGAGAGGGCCGTGTGTGTGATCATTGCTCATTACCGGTCGGTGAGACCTGAGGCGGAAAGGCAGCTCAGAAAAATCTGCATGGAGACACGCACGCTCCTCTAGAATGCCAATATCCCACGCGCATTAGAAAGTGTTGCCATTTTGTACCTTCTTCCCGTCACTCTCTGTCCAGGCACTAGTAGGGGCCTGATTAATTATTTAGCAGCATGTATCATCTATTTACCTTAGTAATCCATCTGTCAGCACGCCTATTGATCCAATCCTGCATTCTAATTGTGCATCCTCTCGCAGTAGCTAGCTCATATTTAAATTCAATGCCTGTCACTGCGCCTGACTGTCTGTGCGCCGTCGACATTCGTGTCTGTCGCTGTGGTTGCGTTTCAGAGGCCGTGTTAAGCTACAGCTGTGCTGGAGAAAGTGAGAGTGTATCTTTCGCCCCCTCTCAGGTGTGACCGCATTGTTGTTTTTGAAGTGACACGTGGAAGGGTTTTTTTATTTGGAAAGACGTGGTCAGGAGTGAAAGAGTTGTGGGAGGACGGTGAGAAGAAATCATAAACAAATATGTCTTTTTTCGATTGCTGTGGTCACACTGTCCATTTAGTTCCCCTTAGTTTCATTCTTATTTCCTCTTTTTTCTTTGGTGTTTGAAACCTAAAACAGCTGCTAGTCTATATCTATCTATCTATCTATCTATCTATCTATCTATCTATCTATCTATCTATCTATCTATCTATCTATCTATCT